>JAHHFK020001809.1:0-699080 GCA_024533555.2 Aedes koreicus
GTATTAGTTTTTCAGGAATGCCAGTGTATTATCTTCCGAGTTGAGTTCCATGTCAACGCGTTCGATGATTGCGGTTAGATCCAGGGGAAATTTTTCACGCCGTGGAGGTCCTCGTTCGATGCCACTCCAGAGCAGTTGAGCTGGAGTTCGGCAGTTCCTCGCCAGGTAAACCTCGAAGGATCCTTCCCGGGCTTCCAAGCGATCGAAGTCGTTCCGAATGAGCTTGAACTTGTTCTCCGGAAGGGTGCTGCAAATTTCCGCAAAGATCTTCTCCGCCATTTCCCGGTAGATGGGACAACGCAAGCAATGTTCCATCGTGATGACGGCTAATTTGGGATCGAAAAAATGCTTATCGTCGCAGAACTTCAGATTTTTGTCAACCTTTTTCTTACGGCCTTTCCCGGACATTTTGCGAGGTTTTTTCGCCTCATTGGGAGATTTTGATTTGTTGCCTGATTTTTTGGGTGGCATTATATTGAAGACACGAAGCCTACTGCTTATTTCCAAACATTTTTTTTTTCGCTTTCTAATCAAACAGTGGTAATGATTCCGCCATCCCGACCGAACATAACCCGCCTGTCGGACGAATCGGTCATGGTGCGCTGGTCGGTACCCTCGTCGGACGGGCTGCCAATTCAGTTCTTCAAGGTTCAGTACCGGATGCTCGGTGACCCGTCCCGGAATATTGCCCGCACCCAATGGATGACGGAAAACGAAGACATCCCGCCGTACACCCGTTCCTACGAGGTCAACGGACTGAAGTCGGATCACTTCTACCGGTTCCGGATCGTCGCCGTGTATTCCAACAACGACAACAAGGAGGGTGCCGCGTCCGGGAAATTCCACCTGCAACGAGGATCCCAGCTTGGAGTCAAGAACCACCTGCTCGCTCCAACCCTGACTCGCATTGAGCCCGTCTCGCAGCATGCGATCGTCTTGCACTGGCAGTTCCCGCAGCATCTTCCCCCCCCGATCGATGGCTTTTATGCGTACTATCGCCCTGCCACAACAGCTGGCGAGTATTCCAAAGCTACAGTCGATACGCCAACGGCGCGGCACTTCAAGATTGACCATTTGGAACCGGGAACGGCGTACGAGTTCAAGCTACAGTCCTTCACCGCCGCCGCAGCGTCCGATTTCAGCGCCATTCTGACCGGAAAGACGCTGAAACCTCCAACGGTGGCACCGATTGTTCCTTCGGTGATTGCCGCCTCGGAAGCGAGTGACGGAACCGGAGAAGTACCCAACTATGTCTATATGGGCGTCGGTGGTTTCGTTGCGGTACTGGGTGGCATCGTCCTACTATGCTGCTGCTGTGTAGCATGCCGCAAGAAACGAGGACCGGGGGTTGGTGAGTATCTAATGAATTTCCGGAGAGAATTGTCGGTTGGATTAAATTATTTTCCAGACGAAACGGATGCCAAGTCGCACATACAAGTCGAACAGAACGGATTCCCTGGATCGGTGAGCAATGGGGGTCCCCGATCGCATCACCACAAGAGCCGCAATGGGATCAGTGCCCGGATGAACATCACGCCCAACCCGCTGGCACAGGATGGCGATAAGGTAGGCACCGGCTGCTAGCTTTGGCGATTTTTCCTGTTGACATTCGGTCGCTTGGCGGATTGTCAGCTTTTTCGTTAGTTTTCTATCTTTTATTCTTCGTCTGTTTTTTGTATTAATTTCCAAGAAAACCAATACTAACACGTGATTTTCCGTACGATGTACTTTAATTTGTCGATCGTTGTTTCGGATTGCTGTGTAGATTCCTCTTTGCTAAAGATGCCGGCGGTAGAAAAAAAATAAGTACAATTTCCAAGAACAAACGGTTCAAATTAAAGTTACATGTTCAAGATTAGGAGAGTGTTCGTTAAGCGTTATTTGTTACTGAACTAACACCTAGTGAGCGGCTAATTAGTAATGTCTACCTGTAGTTAAATTCTCCCTTTGAGGACAAGCGATTGTGGTTTGTTTATCGATCTATGTGTTTACATTCATCATCATCATCATCATCATCATCAGCTCGTTAGTTTAGGTGGATTGAAAGGATCGAAGTTAGATCGACAAAGATTTCTCATTAGGGCCTAACTGACAAACGTAAACAATGGCTTTTCCACGAATTTCTCGTCATTGAAAACTCGCCTAATCAATCCACCACGTTCATTTCGAAAAGGAAGAGTTCACCTATCCAAATGAATTTGAGGCTCATTTGGGTAGCCATTGTGCCACGAGAAATTTACGGCAGAAGCGATTGTTTTGCATAAAACGAGTGCTGGTCTGGCGAAATATAATGGTCGAAGTGGAGAAACATCTTACGAAGAACTATCAGCTCGAACAGCTTGGAAGTAGAGCGTTATTCCGCGGTAATTCGCAACATTTCTCTTGCAACACTTCTTAAACACTGGAAAAACATATGACTATTTCCAGCAGTCCGGAAATACACCAGAAGCGAGGGATGACGTGAATACAGACGCTAGCGGTTTTGCCAGTATATCCAAACATCGTTTCAACACTAGAGATGGTATGCCATCTGGGCCATATCCAGTGGAGGATTTCAGTTCCTTACCAGCGGAAATGACCATGTCATCGGTGACAACGAACTGAGACAAAGAGCCGGTAAGCCGAGGAACATTTGAGGTGGCCTGGAGATTGCGATGTTCACTGGTGAAAACGTTGCTGAATTGAGAGCGAAACATATTTGCGATATCCGGTAAGGAGTCGGCTTCAATCAGACCGTTGGTCATCGTAGATGGTAGTCCGGATTCCGTTCGTTGGTCATTCACGTAGCGCCAAAAACTTTTTGGATTATTTTTAAGGCGGCTTTGTTGACGATCTTGAAAGGCGTCCAACAAATGATTGTTGAGTTGCAACTTTGTCCCAATCGACATGTGTGAAGAAATCGTTCATTCCATCGAAATCAGCCTTACTGAAATCGTAAGAAACGCTTTTAGCCGTGTCACGAAAGCGTTGTTGTAGGCTTATTTCGATTTGCATTTGCACAGGAGGATGATGCCTACAGATTTTAACGAGTGGTGCAGGTGCTTGCATCACCGTGCTGTCCATGCATATTTCTTCGCTGAAGAAGCACAGATCAACGGCAGAGATTTTATGCCACTGGCACTGGCAGCATTCAACAACAAAACACAGCAGTAGCAACAATCAATATGCAACTAGCGATTTGAAATTGGTTCACTGTTGTAGAACCCCTTGGTCCTTGAAGCCAGCACCTAACTACACATATTTGCGCCTTTGTTTTGATATGCTGCGTTATTTTGACAGTATATTTGAGAGTGTGTTCGTGTGAGTTCATTATTAGGGGCGTATTATTAAGCTTGGGACCGAGCTTGGGACCAATGTGCTAGTACTGACTGAGCCAAGAAAAAAATCGTATTTGTTCGGGACCTACTGGTCTTAGAGCTAGTCTATGGCAGTAGTGCAGGCGTCATATGAGACAGCACTGGAAATCGCTAAAAACAAAAAACCTCATACGATTGGAGAAACTCTGATCAAACCTAGCATGCTGAAAATGGTGAATTTGGTTCTTGGGAAAGCAAGTGAAAAGAAAAGGCGGCAAGTGTCATTATCAAACAACACTGTGCAAAGACGAATTGCCCATATGTCCGAAGACGTAAAAGAGCAAGTTCTGGAAGAAATAAAACAATCTCCTTTATTTGCAATTCAAATCGATGACTCCACGGACGTCAGTTCCTGTGCGCAGCTGTTGGTGTTTGTGAAGTACGTATGCTCTGCTGGCGATTTAAAGGAGTAGTTTCTTTTCTGTTGTGACTTGGAAACTACTACCAAAAGTGATGATATCATGGCTAAAATCAAGGCGTTTTTTGAATCTGGTGACTTGCAGTGGAAAAAACTTTGTGGGGTTTGCACCGATAGAGCTCCTGCAATGCTTTGCAAGAAATCTGGATTTCAGAAGAAGGTCAAGGAGCTTGCCCCACATGCCGCAGGTGTCCATTGCATGATCCATCGATATGCTCTTGCCAGCAAGGCGTTGCTGGAAGGGTTATTGAAAGTACTGGAATTGGTCATAAAAAATGTTAACTATGTTAAGTCTGGAGCCCTGAATACACGTTTATTCGAGGAACTCTGCAGGGAAATGAACTCAGATCATGAGGTTCTTCTTTTCTATACTTCCGTACGCTGGTTGTCGAAGGGTAATGTACTCAACCGTGTTTTCGAGTTGAAGGATGAGATCCAAACGTTTTTGAAAGCTCAAGGGAAAAATGATTTCCTTGCACATTTTAATGAAGGAGACTTTCAGAAGCGTCTCGCTTACTTAGCTGATGTTTTTGAGCATCTGAATTTGCTGAATTTGAAACTTCAGGGCAAACAATCCAATCTTCTTCACTTCCAAGATCATCTTCATGCATTCGCGGAAAAACTAAAAAATTTGCGCCGAAAAGTTAAGATGGGAAATGTTGCCATGTTTGATCGTCTGTGACCGATAAAGGATCAAGCGAGCTGACTTCGGCTCCCAAGCAGAAATAATTGCACATTTGGATTCACTGGAGCAGCAATTTGAGAAGTATTTCCCCGAGTTGAAGCAAGAAGTAGCTGCTTTAGTACGCAACCCGTTTTCATCTTCATTGGATGTGGCTAGTCTTCCAGATGAGATACAGGATGAATACTTGGACCTGAAAAACGATTCTTCGTCTCGCGATTTGTTTCATGAAAGGGAACTGAGCCAGTTCTGGTGTGCTATATATGGCTCGTACCCCAAAGTTTCCATGGAGGCATTGAAGATCCTAATCCCATTCGTGTTAACATACCTTTGTGAAAGCGGATTTTCAACTCTACTTCAAATCAAAACGAAGACAAGAAACAGACTGAACGTTGAAGATGACATGAGATTGGCGTTGTCTCAAACACAGCCCAGAATTTCAAATCTAGCGTCCCAAATCCAGGCGCAGCAATCGCACTGAGAGTGTTTTTCCCTGGTTATAACATAAAATGTCGTAATAAATCAAAAAGATCGTAAATTGATGTATTTCTTTATTTTTTATCGCAACATAATCACATAAGTTTTCCAAGGGGGTCGTGGGGCCATTACTGATTCAAAAAGGGGTCGCGAGCCCAAAAAGGTTGGGAACCACTGGCCTAGGATGATGTTGTTGTTTCGTGGACCTAATTGCGAGACTACCCAATTGAGCGAGTCACGATGCTTGTCGATCAAACTTTCGTCGTTTATTCGGTCCGGAGGTATGTACACCACGCATAGATAAGGGGTTGCGTTAACAGTGGTGATAGCGATCTATAGTTGCTTCACCGACAAACTGCCAGGAGAATTTAGCACACGAGATTGGAGAGCCGAGCGGACAGCTAGCAGTACACCTCCTCCGGTGCTTTTATAACTATTTGACGGCGACCGGTCTTGACGAAACACGGTGTATGAGTCATCAAACAGTTGACTCGTGGAAGTGTTTGCGTTGAGCCAAGTTTCACAGAGAGCGTAAACATCATAGCATCCATCGCTGAAGGCCAACTGATACTCGGCAAGAGAGCTGTTGATTCCTCCAACGTTTTGGTAGTACATCAAAACATTTGCTAAGCCGGGTGCATTGATTCTCGCTGGATTGGCAGTCCTAGCGATAGGAGACACATCAGGACAGGAAAATCCGCTACTGATAGCATACTTGCCACTGTAGACAGCTTGGAAGACCCTGTCCTCGAGAAGACTGTGACGGACTTTCTGCAGATGGCGCGACTGAGCTAGGTGAGACAGGGCCTTCCCTAGTGCTTTCTTTCGGGCGTCCCGGGTTGAATGACAGCAGATATGGTTGTCTTGGAGGATCACGTAAGGATAACTCGTCTAAAGAGCGCGAGCTGCAAGCGGGAAGGCAATCAGGAAGAGCTTGTTCAGTGAAAAATGTGTACTTGCCTGGGTAAGCGGGCTAGCGAACCCCATCAAAAGGTCCGCGACGACTCCGATGAACGATGACTGCATGAGGCAGGACTGCGTCGAACTGAGAAGAGGTCTCCATTATGCTTTCTACGGTGCGTCCCAACGAAATAAAGTTCAAAGAATTTACATCAGTTCCCTGTTTGACCAAGGGCACAGCCTTAACTGTTTCACATTGCAGACTGTCTCTCGCTAACTTCTCCACTGCATCCGCCTTCACACTGGGGTGTAATCGCGATAGGTAAACATCCAACACATAGCAGTTGGTTGTGGCACAGTTATGATACTGATGTTGTTAATTAGTCTGATTCCACCAAGAAGCGGTTTGACAACTGGATTAACGTTATCCATCCGACGACGTTTTGTTACGCGGCGATTAGCAGAGTTGGGAAGTGATGAAGAGCTGAAAAATTTGCTCACTATGCTTGGCTAGCTCCTTTTTCAGTTCAGCATTAGCTGAAGATTGGTTTCTAGTCAGTCCATTAACAGCGTCTCCAGCGAAAGTGATAGCATGTCGACAGCGCGTTAATTTAATCAACTTCACGCATTCATCGCACATCCAAAGTAGGTTGGGTGAGTCAGACAAAACTTTGGCAAAATTCTTGTCGACGTTTGCACATCGCAGATGAACGACATGTACACAGATGCCCATACAAGTAATGGCTTCCTCTTAACGCTTGATAGCCTTTGCGCAACGGTCGCAAGCGGCTGTCATTGTGAAAATAATATTTATCCGAACCACGATAATTTATTCCCGACAGTAGAGATTTCTACCGTACTAATTCGACACTGCCACTGCTCAATACTAGTGTATGTTTTCGAGCAGATGAAAACACATACACTGATGAGCTTGCACTCGCTTCAATGGGAATACTCTTTCGTTAGCAGCAATACAAGCTTAGTTGAAAAACAATAATAAACACAACACAGCTCACGCGATAAGTGATTAGATCACGACGGTAGTATCAACACACATTAGACCAGACAGATTCGATACGAAGCACTGGGAAACAAAACGACGATTTTATGGAATCGTAAACCAATCAAATTAAGTCGAAAACTTGAGACCGAAAACAACATGCACGCAATAATCAACGCTGTATACACACAAAAAAGTTACCTCTCTCCATTTACGATTCACGGGAAGATCATCGTGCAGCACTTGAGGCGCAATGGCTGCGACTGGGATGAAGTTATCAACGACGAATGCTGGGACATGTGGAAGGGCTGGATTGCTACCGGAAGAGGGGAACATCCGTATTCCATGTTTTTACCTCGTAGAATCCTTATTATCGACGGTAAAATCGGTCGGAGGTAATGGGGCTTATTACGGTTGTTACCTTCACTATCACTTTCACTTCACTTACACATCACCTCACTTTTTTTATGCTATTACTGGTATCGCCGTGATCAAAAAATCAGTGGGGTTGTGTTTAACACACGATCGGTTGACGTAGACTACGTTAAAACGTTTGATTAGTTTCGTTAGTTTCGTAGCGGAACATTAACAGAAAACAAGCGAAAAAAAAGAAATTGTTTGCAATCTTTCATGCAACAGATGAGTATTGGCATGAGCATGATTGACCGCCCACGGATGCAATTCCGTTATTGCCAGATCAGCTGTATTTGCACAAAGAACCAACAGATGATGTTTGGGACTAACATACATCTTCAATGTGTAAAAACTGGTGACCCATTATAAAGCAATACCGGCGCCGGCCGTGCCCGAATGCTGGTCAAGTAGGGAATGGGAAGGAATGTGTTGAAATGATGCTCGCTTTGGAGAAAGCCGATAAATCCTCTGCACTTCCACAAGAAATCACTGGGATGTTGGAAAGTTGGGGAAAGGTTGCATCAGGGTTCGTTTTGGTTAACGATACGCTGAAAGTATGTAGCACTATCCGCCATAAGCAATGAACCGCTCCAATGTGACTGAAAAAAGACAAGCATAATGAAAAACAAAACAAAATAGACAAAATAAAATAAAACAGGATATTAGATATTGTCTTCAAAATATGGTAGAAATAAATTATTTGTTGCTTTGCAAACCAGCTGCTGCCGCCGGCACTTGTCCACATCAGCCCGGCCGTTGCAGACGTGTCGGAAACCTTCCGGTAGTAACATGATATCTGTTACTAATACACTCCTCTTGCACCGATTAATTTACAAACTAAGCCTGCCCACCGAATCAAGATTCACTTTGGCACGGTTGTGGTATTTTCCTCTAAAATCTAGTGCCACTTGTTTGCAGGAAACAGAATCAATAAGAAAAATGAACTCGCTTATGACCTCTAACTTTACACGGTTGCTCATTGTTTGCAATCTTTCATGCAACAGATCTGATTTAAGTGAAATCAGGTTTACATTGAAATGAAATATTCCATGAATTCGTGTCAAATCTAGTATTCCCTTTGTGCGCATTAGATAATGCAGAAAATAAAATGTTTATTTCAAACTATGTTGCAACGCAAGTACTGTTCCTAATCGGCAAAGGGTGAATGCACCCTTCTTTTTGGGGAAATGCTCCTTAAACTTTGGAAAAATGCTCCTTAGATGCGTTTGGCCGGTATAATGCAATCGGAGGTATTAACCTTCTCGTTAGCGCTTGCCGGGTGTTTAGACGGGTCTTAAGTTTCTTCAAGATTGTATAGTTTTGACGGGTTTTATGTTTCTGAATTTAAGAGTCGTCAAAACGAAATTAAGACTCTTCAAAATGAAATGAAGACTCGTCAAAATGAAATTTAAACCCGTCAAAACTACCTCGAAGATTGCGGAGCGAGGCTCCGCTATACAATCTTGAAGAAACTTAAGACCCGTCAAAACAACCGGCATGCGCTAACCAGAAGGTTAATACCTCCGATTGAGTTATACCGGTCAAACGCATCTAAGGAGCATTTTTCCAAAGTTTAAGGAGCATTTCCCCAAAAAGAAGGGTGCATTTACCCTGCTGCCGTTCTAATCGGACGTTGGGTTAACATAAGTGAGTAAGTATGTTAGTCTTCTTCTTATTCTTTCTTAGCGTTTCAAGCTTATTGCTTTCGCAATTAGCTTATTGCTTGCTCTCAACTTAGTATTCTAAATGCACTTCCACAGTTATTAAGTGAGAGCTTTCGATGCCAGGTCCCCTTTATGCATTAGTATGATTGTGTGGCAAGTACAATAATACCCTATATGTCCAAGGAGTCGAGAAATTTTCCTTAACAAAAAATTTCTAGACCAGACCGGGAATCGAATCCAGCCTCCTCCAGCATGGTGTTGCTTTGTAGCCGCGCCTTTACCGACTGAGGTAAGGGAGGACCCTGTATGTTAGTATGTATTATGAAAATTAGGAAATTCTATAGCACACTCTTCAGAAAGGTTTAAATGATGAAACGGCCTCAAGTTGAAGGCCCTTCTCCAACATCTCAACCAGTAGATGGCAACGTTTCAGTTCAGCTTGATAATCACGAGTTCACTCGGCATCGGTACATGATCGGAGGATTTTCCATATGTTCGATTTTAACGCGCTTCCGAAATTTGCGCATTCGTTTGGCATCATAAAGATTAGGCATTCTCACTTTAACAGTTTCTCAAAATTTATTTCTACCTAGAAGTAAAACTCTATTCAACGCGAATCGTTAAAACAACAGAATAACTATTCATAACTGTACGAGTTGTAGTGTGCAGAGAATGTTACTTCGGAATATTCATTTCTAAAATCAAAGCGAAAATCAAACGTTGGAAATTTCTTGATACTTCCCGGAACGCAACATTATTTAAAATTTTCCAACACCGATTGATGAATATGTTCGCGAAAATATATACCTTTTATTTAAAATTTTAAAATAAATAAAAAAAAATGGCAATCGTAAAAACTTCTAGGTTAGTGCAAAAATCTTATCTTAAAATAAAATCAATCGAGAAACGATTGAATTATTATCGACCGTTGTTTCAATTGCTCGTGACGGCAGCCATTTGTAAATTGTGCACAATGCTCAAAGCATGCAACGAAGAGAAAATTAAAATTGATTTAGCCACCTTTTTCTGCCAATTGGTAAGATAAATTCAAATTAAACAAACTCTCTCAACATTGGGTTGGTCGTCCTAAAAAGGACGGATTTGAAAAAATCCGCAAAAAAA
Source organism: Aedes koreicus (assembly GCA_024533555.2). NCBI lineage: Eukaryota > Metazoa > Arthropoda > Insecta > Diptera > Culicidae > Aedes > Aedes koreicus. Next base: position 10,034 of record JAHHFK020001809.1, read on the forward strand.
TTGAATCCTTTCGGGTTTTTTTCAAAAAGCGCCAGGACGGTTGGGTTTAAAGGGGAGAGGGTTCCCAAAAATAATAACACAAACACACACACGCACCTTTTTTTTCTCCTCGCGGTGGCGCCCCCCCGCCGACCAAAAAAAAACCGCCGCGGGGGGACCGACTGCCTAGCACACCACTGTAATTTAGTGGCTGCCTAGCAACGGTTGCCTAGCCAAGGGCTTGCTAGCAACAGCCTGCAGAGCAATCAGCTACCTGTCCACTGGTTGGTCGCCTCTGAACCTTTTTTTTTTTTTTTTAGACCGGATGGAAAATCTGCAACCAGACACCTGAAGAACTCAGGGTGTGGGGATGAGGGTGCCAACTCCTCGACCCACTAAAAACCCACCCGTGCCTTTAGCCCTTGCCCCTCCCCGGGACCACCTTCGGTATTACTTCGGGAAGGGGGCTATTGTGCTTGCTAAGCACCCAATATGTCTAACTACTTAGGGCTTTAGTAGTTAGGTGGTCCCTGCGACCTGCCTTTGGTCGTTTCGCCATTTTTGTTGGAGATCGAGGACGATCTGGGAGGCTGCTACGCATACCGCGTCCCAGACGTCCCGGTCTTGACACATCCTCTGGACCAAGTTATCCGGAGTCGTGTCGCGACCGCATACGGCCATCATGCCAGATCTCGCGCCGTCGAAGCGAGGACATGCGAAAAACACATGTTCTGCAGTTTCTTCGACTCCCGCGCACTCACTGCATGCGGAGGACTGTGCATGCCCATATTTGTGCAGGTATTGTCTAAAACAGCCGTGGCCAGACAATATCTGCGTTAAGTGGAAGTTCACTTCACCGTGTCGCCTACCGACCCACCCGGTTAATTCCGGGATTAGTCGGTGGGTCCACCGACCTTTGGTGGAGTTGTTCCATTCCCTCTGCCACTTAACCATGGATGCGGCTCTAGTGGTTTTTCGGATACCTCTTGTTCCACGTTGCTCGAAGCACTCTACGTCCTCTTTTATGACGATGCCTATTGGCATCATCCCCGCTAGGACGCAGACCGCGTCGCGTGACACCGTTCGGTATGCACTCACCACTCTTAGGCACATAAGCCTGTGTGTACTCTCGAGCTTATTTGCGTAGCTCTTGGTACTCAAGGCGGTGATCCATGCCGGCCCGCCGTACCTAAGTATGGACAGGGCGAGACTGGCCAGGAGTTTACGCTTACTCCCTTGCACCGCCGAGCTATTCGACATCATGCGGGATAATGCCGATATAGCCATAGAGGCTTTCTTGCAAGCGTAATCGACCTGACTGACAAAGGACAGCTTGTCGTCGATCATAACCCCAAGATACCTCAAGAACCTCTTCGATTCTACTGTGTAGTTACCTGCACTAATCGCGGCATGTTGCTCCGATTTCCGATTGTTCACCACCGTGACCTCGGTCTTATGGTGGGCTCATCCATCTCTCCACAATGCCAATGGAGTGTGAGGCCGTCAACTCGACCTCCTCGATGGATTCACCACATATCTCCAGGGTGATGTCGTCTGCGAACCCGACAATCTTTACCCCGCTCGGGAACTCAAGCCGCAGTACCTCGTCGTACATCGTGTTCCATAACACCGGACCCAGGATCGAACCTTGCGGGACGCCTGCGGTGATCTGCACACGTTTCCGGCCTGCCTCTGTATTATATACCAGTACGCGATTCTGGAAGTAGCTTTCGAGAATCTTGTACAGGTACCCAGGAACCTGAAGGCGTTGGAGCGAGTCGGCGATAGCCGCCCAACTGGCGCTATTGAACGCATTCCTCACGTCAAGGGTGACCACCGCACAGTATCGTACTCCTCGCCTCTTGCGCTGGATTGCCTGGATGGACTTGGGTCGTGGCGCGGAAAGAGTCCCCCAACGATCACCTGCAGCAGCTCTGGTGAACGCTCGGTTGGAGCCGCCGATCCTCTGGTTTTGGCCATTACAACCCGGTAGGCGTCACCCCACGGATTCGTATTGGCCTTCTGACACAGACCCTTGAAGCAGGCTCGCTTGCTGGCCTTTATCTCCCTCTTTAGTGCGGCCTTCGCGGCGACTAGCGCCCCTCTACGCTCGATTCTATCGGCGTCTGACCGCGCTCTTTGCACCCTCCGTCTTGCGTGGAGGCATGTTCTTCGGAGGTAGGCGATCGACTCCGTCCACCAATACACCGGCGATCTTCCATTCCTCGGTTTGACTTCCCTCGGCATGGTCGCATCGCACGCTCGTGTAAGTGTCATAACGAGTCGTTCGCCGCAAGGTTCCTGGGTTTCGCGTAAGTTTCGTTCCCTCTCAAGCCTCTTCTTCTTTAAAAACCTCTACATCAAAGTAGGACGTCCTCCATCTGCGGGCGAATGGAGTGGATGCTCCTCCTTCCGCACGCTGCCTTGTATTGTGGACGATACAATAACGTACCGCCAAGTGTTCGCTATGGGTGTAGCCATCATCCACCCTCCAATTGCTAATCAGCCCAGGACTGCTAAATGTTATATCGATAATCGATTCCGCTCCGTTTCTATGGTAGGTACTCTTGGTACCCACGTTGGCTAGGTCTACATTGAGCCTAGCCAAGGCCTCCAGAAGAATCTGGCCCCTAGGGTTGGTAAGACGGCTCCCCCACTCGAGCGCCCAAGCGTTGAAGTCCCCCGCTATTACCAACGGGTTCAGGCCAGTTAGCTCCGTTGTCATCCGATCGAGCATATTGGAAAACTGGCGATATCCGATGCCGACTCGCTAACTGTCTGACACAGCAGTTGCTGGGCTGCCTCACAATGGTTCAGGTTTAGTTGGGTTACCTGCATTACGGTTGGCTCGTTGGTATACCCTTAGCGGCCGGGCACTTGAACCCCCCCCCCCCCCATGACGTGCTTATCATCCGGTTTCCCGGCGCACATCAAGCATTTGGCGGGACCTTTGCAATCCCGCGCCTTGTGGCTAGTGCTGCCACACCTTCTGCACATGTTGCTCCTATCTGGGCCTTTGCATTCCCAGGACATGTGCCCGCTCTCTAGGCATCTGAAACATGCCTTCGGCGGCTGGTGCAGGCTTAGTGGGCATATTGACCATCCCACCTTCACCTTCGCCACTTTCAACGCCGCGTCTGCGTCGACTGCCGCTACCCTCAGGGTTGCCATCTGGGTCCCAAGTGGACCCTTCCTCAGACGTATGTCTGCGGCGGCGACCTCGACCTTGCACTGTTCCTTCAGTGCAGTGTCACCACCACCTGCGAAATCCACATTGTCGCTTTGCCACTCCGCACTAGAGGCTTCGTGCCTTCATGGTTGCCTCCAGAGTTTATGCCATCGCCAGCTGCTGACCCTTGATGGCTTGATGATGTGCCCAGCTCCAGTACTGCGACACTAATGAGTAAAATTGCGAAGGTGTACCCCTTTTGTATCGTTCACTGCTGCATATGAGACCTCCCTTGCTTACATTTGAAATCTGTGATAGTAAGGTACAGTGCATTTAGTAAATTTACTCTGAAATATCGGCATTATAAGACATCACCTTAAATTTTGGTTATTTTCAATAGCTTAAACTTATTGAAGAAGAATGTTTGATTATTAAATTGAAAATTTCCAACCGATTGATGTAAACATCTTGAAAATCTATAGAGCAATTATTATGTTATAAGCGTTTAATTTGTAACGATATTTCGTGACGGTCGCTTATTTTTAGATTTTCAATTGACACCCTACCCTTGCCGTAAGACGTAGTCTACGTCAAAATGAACTCCGTGAGGTGGAAGTGATAGTGAAGTGAAAATCGTAGTAGCGCTCAGAAAATCTACGGTTTGCGTCACTTTTTTCGGTGGCGTGATGGTGCCGTGGCAACCATAATAACACCGAGTTCATTCGAATCGTCACCTCGGATGAACTCTTCCATATTTTTTCGCTTGGGTGACATTCGTAGTAAGATTTTTTGTTTTCACTTCGTTTTCACCGTGATGTGAAAACCGTAATAAGCCCCAACATCTTTACAGATGCCAGTGACACGCACACGGCTGAGTTGCATATCTCCGAATGGTCATCAACGAAGTAGTTCGGTGTATCTTGGCCATGTCTCGGACAAAAGTGGCACCGTTGAATCGTCTACTTCAACAAAATTTGTTATTTAATAGCTATATTTAGTTTTATTTAATAGCTATATTCTCATAGATAGTTTATAAGAAGCTTAACATTCCAAAAAGAAGAAGACCCGTGGAATCAATTTTGTCACCCTTATTTGTTTTGATATTAATTTGTTGTTTTACAAAACAAGGGTGAATTTAATCGTATCATAACTGTAGCGATCCTTTCTCCACATTTAACTAAATCATTCCATAGCTTGATTTTCACCGTTTTTTTGTCAGTGTCACCATGTTTTGGTTTGCTCTTCTGTTTGATTGCCTTTAACGACAATAGTCCAAGATTATTTCTTTTTCGAAATTCAGAAACCGTACCGCCATCGCTGGTCCTGTCGGAACGACACCTCTTAGAGTAGTGGTCTGTTAGTAATTTAGCGGTAGTCAGTAGAACCCTATCTCTTCCCCCACACCCAAATTACCAGTTCCACAAAAAAGCACCTAGAAGCAGTAGTAATTACATTTTCCTCTACATCTTCCTTTGTTCTTCTTTTCTGTTTCTTTATCTCTACCATCTATTTGTAAAATATAATTTCCGAACGTGCACACACACTGTATCGCAATTTCCCCACTTTTGGATAATTGTTTTGACATTTCCTAGCACTAAATTTCCTCGCCACACAGCAATCCTCAGTAGGCCTTTAGAGCTATTTGTTCCCGTTTCCACATTTTGTCTAAATTAGTCGCCTACCGGAAGAAAAATTGAAAAACTATTCCCCCCCACTAGACTAGAGATCGTTCTATTAGTTTGTGTGTAGCGTTACCTTTCCCACTTTTTGTTCGAGCGAGCCAATTTGTATTCTAGCTTAGAAATCAGCGTGAATGTTCTAGAATCGTAATGTGATGGAGCTGCGCTTTCTGCCGACCAAGCCGACGAGGTCCGCTGCTCCGAGCGGCACTGCCGGATCCGGTAGTGGCGGTGGCGGCGGCGGTGACGGGGACGGCGGTGAGCTCGCAGCCGACATCAGCGGTGGTGGTACCAATCTGACCTGCAATGGATCTTATCTTACTAATAACAATCACCATCCGCATCCGCAACACCATCCGTTCCTGCATCATCATCATCACCATCTGCAGCATCAGCAGCAAACGACGGCAGCGGCGACGACGATCAATCCGATGACAGCCGTTGGGCAGGAACATCTGATGCTGGCATCGATGCCACACCGGAGGACACTGGAGCGAAGCATGCGCAATCTTCAGCACGGCCAGCACGTCAACGGGTTGGACCAGCAGCAGAAGATGATGCTGGACGGGGACTGTGGGGTTACAACTACTGTCGGGGCTGGGGTCGGCATTGTACTGGGTTCCAGGAACAATTCGTCCATCCGACGGGGACGGCGAGGATCCGGATCCGTTCCCGGCAGTCCTCGGGTGGGTCGCGGGCCAAGTGCCGAACTGCTGCAGCACAACCGGTCGCCAATGCCGATCCGAGCCGCGGCCAGCGGGGTCAAACGGGCAGCCCGGCTAGGACGGGCCGAAAACATGTCCTCCGGCAGTTTGAACAGTATTGAAGTGTGAGCGGAGTAGGATTTCCTTTTTCTTCTACAGCCGCAGCGGGCTGCTTTGATTAACTTTAGGTAGAAATTTACTCTTTTTTTTCGAAATGTGATAAAATTTTGCCTACTGCCAGGCGCAAAGATTGTTTATTTTGTTCTTTTCTGTTTCGTTCAAATTGATAGGGAAAATATTAACGTTTTCGTTTTTTTTCTTGAAACCCTGAAAAAGAAAAGACAACGGATTGCTATGATAGGAAGAAAAACTGAAAGCCCCACAAACCCGCAACCGAAATAGCTAATATACATTTGATAACACTGAACTAGGCTTAGAGTAAACAAACATATTTTAAAAATCCGTCCTCTTCACCACTGACCTACGTTGGTACATACATGTGTAGCGTTAATGTTCACTATTGCGAAGGAGCGCAGTATATTTACTAAAGTGTACGCTTAATAAAAGAAAAAGAAGAAGAAAACATATAAGATAGGCAACTAATTGTACTTACTCTAGCTTTTAAACTAACCGTCACTCGAACGTGTAAATATTTATTCTATTCCGCACCTGCCTTCACGCTAGTGCGAAGAAATGCGAAACTGTAGTAGCTCTGTTTCAATGTTTTAAGGAGAGAATCCACAAATCTAGATTTGACTGAACTTTGAATTAACAACGTTAGCTAAGGTACGATTACGACAAATAGGAACTTAATTCTAGTAGAAGAAACGGCAGAGAAACCCTAGTGCAGTGAGTGTTAAATTATTTACAAATCTTAACTTACGAGAGCTATGTAGAAAGAACTAAAAGAAGAGAGTATATTTAAACAATATAACAAAATCGACTAAGTGCGTCTAATACATATTAAGTAGAGAGGTATAGTAACGAATGTGCGTCAAAAGATTATTATTTGAACAAGAAAAAAAAACCGTGTACATATTCATGAGGAAACGTGAAGTAAGAGTCCACTGAAGCACAAACAAAACAAACAAATATGTCTGCCATGATGTTCGTTGAAACGCAAATTGAAATCCAATTTCAGACCAATTTTAAAGCGCCAAATCGGTGACACACGTACAGTAAACAAAACGGGACACAAAAATTGTTAACGATTGTATTTTTTCACTTTTCTTTCAGTAGTGGTAGCAGGCAGAGAATAAATTCAAATTCGTTTTTAAAATGTATTATGGTGGGGTTTGCTTGATCCGAACTTTCCTTGGTAGAATAGCTACTAAATCTCGAATATATCTTGGAGGAATGAAGAATTGCAATCCCAGTTTTAGAGCGATGAACATTTACTAAATTTTATTTAACCGTATCTTATACTAGGCTACTTTTCCGGCGAGTTTCTCCGTTTTCTCCTTCAATCCTCCTCAAGCTTGCTCGTGCCAGGAAACTCGTTGAGACTCACAAAATCGATGCCGGCATTGTAAGACTCCATTTGGCTGCTGTTTAGCGAACCATCCGCCAGCTCGTCGAGCAAGTCGACATCGCACCATTCGTCGGCTAAATGACGTAAAACCACCGACAAACCGACATGAATGACAATAGAAAATGTCTTAATATTTCTGTTCAAATCATATTACTCACATCTATCTTCGTCTTCGCTGAAAACGTTTATTGAAGACACAAACACGCTTGGGAACTTGATAAGAAGGTTCTTGTCTGAGCAATTCTGGACAAATTAGTTTTATCTAGATAAAATGATTCTATAGGTGTTGAAAGATGGGATCGCTGCACATTTGAATCGGTCGTTATGGATTCTTGATCAAAAGTGAAGATTGAGTTTCATGTCGGTTTGTCGGTTGTAAAACCACAGAGAACATACATCGGTGGGTGTTGGCCAAATTGGGATTTTTCAGATATAATCCTAAATAGGTTATAGAGTATTTTTCATCTAGTAACCTAACGTCCGTGCTCGATCACAATATTTTCTATTGTGATGTGTCCTACTTAATGGGCAAATTGAACTGAAGGTGAGTTTGAAACAAGGGAACGTGGAGTCGAGCACACGTACCGACTGGTTGACACTTAATATTGGCCAACGTGCTTTTGCACATTTGTTTGAGGATTTGTTAAGCGACACAGGTTTCCAAATCCAAAGTTCGGATACCGTGCTGCATCCGTGCCCGGTCTGTTTGTTCATGAATCTGGACATTTTTCAATTCACAAACTAGCATGCAGTTATGAGCTTGTAAATTTATCATAATAGTAGGGAAACTGCCCCCATATTAGTCTCATTGTTCCTATATTCATCCTACGATGAATCAAAGAATTGGGCAGTTGAAGGATCGGTTTCGTTCTAATAATGTTTGCCTACGTTAAATAACTACAACAAACATTACTAACTAATCCTTCAGCTGCCCAATTGTTTGATTCGTCGTAGGATGAATATAGGAACAATGAGATTAATATAGGGGCAGTTCCCCTATATTAGCGATAAATCTGAGAGGGTTGATTCATCGATTTCTTTTACAATTTTTCCAAGTTGCAACATTCCGCTCACTTGCATGTTAGGCGGTGGGAATGTCTTTCGTAAGTAGAACAGCCGACTGAGTTCATCAGATATAGCTCGACTGAGCTTCAGCTTAATAAACAACTTAGTATTATAGTCATTTATTCAATGAAATGTTCTTACTATTCTCATTCAATGCTCGTTTCAGCCAATAGTGTTCAACACATGGTTATCACCAACCATCGACAGCCCGTTACAATAACTCTTTGTATCTTTTCATAGAAATTCCTAAGCTCTTCAAACATCCGGGGGACTACAAGGATTCTACTTATATCTTTGTTGTTAATTTTGTTTCTTTTCAGGCTACACATAATTTATTTCTACCAAATTTTGAAGACAATATCTGGTTAGTCTCTCGTCGACAATACTGGTTAGTCTCTCGTCTTCATAAACACTAGCAAATTTTACCGAGAACAGATCGCAAATTTTCTGTTGAGTGCCAGCAGTTTCGCCATTATAGAACATGGATGAAGGTAAGCCCACTTCCTTACGTTGTTGATTAACATAGCTCCAAAAAGATTTCGGATGAGATTTGAGACGCCGTTGAACCCCACTCAGATGACGTTGAAAATGCGCACGACTGATCCGTTTATATTCGTAGTTGAGCCTGCTATAGTGGCGTTTAAGCGACATGGTGCGGTGTTTCGTGAATCTTTTAAGAGCCGCTCTTTTAATCCGTTTTAGCGAGCGAAGAGCGTTCGTCATCCAAGGGACCCGAGAGTCAGTCTGAACAATCTTTTTTGGGACGTGTCTGTCAATGACATAAGCCAAGACGTGGGAAAAAGTTTGAGCAGCGATGTTAACGTCGGTCGAATCAAGAATGCTCTGCCAATCCAAACTAGATAAAACATCACCAATACTGCGATAGTCGGCTCTACGGAAGTCATATGACACAGTAGCAGGAGTGTCGACGAAGTCTCGAGCTACAACGTCCTCGACAGCAACTATTAGAGAAGGATGGTGAGGGACATCCTTAACTAGAGGCACGGGAGCTGTAGAGATGACGGGAGCAATATCTCGGCCACTCACGAAGCAGAGATCTAGAGAGCGATTATTCTCATTCACCACGTTATTAACTTGGGATAGAGTTGCGGTACTGTAGCTGTCCAGAAGCTGAATAGCCCCTGCGTGGAAAGAGGAACGTTCATGGTCGGAACGGAGGAAGCCGCTGTGAGTTGAAGTCCATTGTGAGGTTCTTTCAGACATGAATGTAAAATACCGAACTTGAGTTCTTGACTCCAACTTTGAAAAATCTGATCTTTATTATCGGTTTCTTCTATTTATAAACTAGATACATAATTTGATTCTAATTCGATTTGTGAGAGAGCTGGACTAAACTTACATAGAGTTCTAATGGAAAGAGAATGTGATGGAGGAATTGAATGGTGGTGAATATAGACTGTTTAAAATTGAGTGTAAACAGAGAGTGAGAGAACGACGCCAACCGGCGTCTTAGAATTATTTCTACCGATGCGCGTGTGGCTCGATATCTGGGTTACTGGTGTGGTAATAGGATACTTTTTGCATACTCTTCGGTTCTGCAGCAGGTTGCTATTGAACCACTTAGAGTTTATTGCTTTGTATGATGGACGTGGGAATAGTTCGTGGGTATGGTTAATATGTTGTAACGCTTTCAAGTGTTGCATACAGTTCTTGCTTTAGCACTTGATGACAAATCTAGGATGAGAAACATAGACTACATGTTTCGGGGAAAAAAAGGTTGAGTTATGATGTGTTAGGAAATTTACCATGTGTGTTGACATAAGGGTTTTTTCAGGAATGGTTATTCTTGTGGGAACTAAATGTGTGGGAAAGTTATCTTACACCATGCAATGCCCGCTAGGTTGAAGTCTCCCAAAATAATCATTTCATCATGGAGGGCAACCGTATTCGAAATAGCAGAAACAGATCGGCAGTGCGCATCAATTAGGTCTAAATCTCGAGTTAGATCTGGAGGAATGTACACCGCACAAAGGAAAAGCATACGGCCTCCAAGCTGAATTGCTACCCAAACTTGTTCTACGGTGATCCAGGAATCGTCTTCAACTGCACTTGCTTTCAACCTGACACTAACTGCAACGAGAACACCACCGCCAGTCAATTTCCTACTGTTGTTTATGTTCCGATCACAGCGGAAAACTTCGTAACCATCTCCAAAAACATAACTAGAAACAGTCCGAGAATCTAGCCATGTCTCGGTTAAGACTATAATGTCGTAGCAATGATCCATGAACGCTAACCGATAATCATCAATAAGGCCGTTCATTCCGCCAACATTCTGGTAATAAATTAAAAGGTCCGAATTCCGACGTTCGAGGTTTGTAGCACTGGGAAAGGAAATACCATCAGAGCGGGAAGTGTCCGTTTGTTGACCATACTTGCCGTTACTTGGAATCTGGAAGACCCCGTTTCCCAACTCAACAGCAGGGCCGGGACGGCTGCTGGTCGCTGGCAGGTAGGGCTCGACTGCGTTGAGCGGAATAGGGGCTTCCTCAAGACAAGCGGCATTTGTGCGTCCCGGTATCCTGCTTGCAAACGTTGATCGAAGCTGGCTAGGAGATGAACTGGAAACGATGAACGAATCAGGCAACGAATTGTTCGAATTCACAGAGTACTTGCCTGTAGTAGAAGTTCGGAAGCACCCATCACCCAACTCAAACGCAGGGCCGGGACGGCTGTTGATCGCTGGCGGGAGAGGCTCGACTGCGATGAGAGGGATGGGGACTTCCTTAAGGCATGAGGCAAGTGTGCGTCCCGGTGTAGAACATGGTCGGTGAAGGCTATTTTCATTAGTATGATCACTTCGATCAGAAGCAATAGAAATGTTGAAATTGGTGTTGGAGGGTTCGAAACAGTTGGAGGCAGGGCTGGAACACGGAAGCAGATCAGGCGAAGAATTGATACTAACAGAAGCATACTTGCCTGAAAGTGGTTGTTGGGAAACCCCACTACCAATCCCGACCGCAGGACCAGAACGACTCTGAAGGCAGGAAACAACGTCATTTTGATCACAGCAAACGCCAAGCGCGACTGGGTCAGGTGGCTTAGGGTTTCCCATAGTGCGACAGGTAGTGCGATCTGGTTTACGATGATCCAACAAACAATTAAATCTCAGCATGCTGGATCCAGTCCGGAGATCGGAGTGGTAAACTGGGACGAACCCAGAGGAGAGATTACGATGGACGGCGTATCCATACGAGGTAACCATGAGTTTTTTGGACCATTATCTACAAATTCACGGAACAGAATAAGTTAGGCATAAAGATGAATGAATGTACCGGAAACTAGACGGACACATGCGGAGTTGAGTACAGGCGACTCGTGAGGTAGTAAGTGCTTTCAAGAACGTGGAGCAAGACAGGTAATTGTTACCCATTGTATCTATATTAATAAAATTTATTTTTAATAGGTTTCCGTCGACCATCGCACAGTGGGAAAAAAAGTACATGAATCACGAAAGAATTTGATAACTCAGCTCCAAGTAGCACAAGGTTAGTGAACAATAGCATTTTTTATGTGAAAATTCCTGGGGAATCAAATGGAAGTGGTCCCACTTGCCGCAAAATTCAGTGGACGGAGATATTGGGTTATTTTACCTCCATTCCCCCGTACTTTCGAATAATGCCCAGTAATCTATGCTTGGAGGGGTCTGCGGTAGTCAAAATAAGCCTATTCTTATGTAGAATTACCCTAGAAATCGAATGAAGGTAGTTAAAGCCAGCGCACGGGTCAGGTAACGGAGATATTACTGATTTTACCCCACTTCCCCCATGTTTTCGAATATTGTTCATTAACCTATGGTCGGAGGGGTCTGCGGTAGTCAAAATAAGCCTATTCTTATGTAGAATTACCCTAGAAATCGAATGAAGGTGGTTGCAGCCACCGCACGAGTCGGAAAGCAGAGATATTGGGCTTATTTTGCCCCTATTCCCCGTATTTTCGAATATTGCTGAATAATCTATGCTCGGAGGGGTCTGTGGTAGTCAAAATAGGCCTATTCTTGTGTAAAAATTTCCTAGAAATCGAATGGAAGTAGTTTCAGCCACCGCATGGGTCGGTTAACGGAGATATTGCTGATTTTACCCCACTTCCCCCATGTTTTTGAATATTGTTCATTAATCTATGCTCGGAGGGGTCTGTGGTAGTCAAAATAGGCCTATTCTTATTTAAAATTTCCCTAGAAATCGAATGAAGTTGGTTGCAGCCACCGCACGAGTCGGAAGACAGAGATATTGGGCTTATTTTGTCCCTATTCCCCGTATTTTCGAATACTGCTGAATAATCTATGCTCGGAGGGGTCTGTGGTAGTCAAAATAGGCCTATTCTTGTGTAAAAAATTTCCTAGTAATCGAATGAAAGTGGTTGCAGCCACCACACGGGTCGGGTAACCGAAATATTGCTGATTTTACCCCACTTCCCCTATTTTACGAATGGAATCGAATGGAGGTGGTTGTAGCCACTGCACCAGGTGGGAAACGGAGATATTGCTGTTTTTTTCCCACTTCCCCATATTTTCGGAATATTGCCCATTTATCCATACGGGTTTCAGATGTCTTTGGAATAAAACAAGTTAACTGGGCCCTTTCGGACCACCACAAAAAAGTATATTATCCGTTACCATCAGATAATTCATCTTCTCTCAAAGTTGTCGCTCATCTTCACAATATTCGTCATCGTTTTCGCTAGATAGGGAAATGTTTTCGTGTTCCTGTTCGTCAGATACACAGAACTGTAGCATCTGCGCTTCGAACTCTGGGTCATGCTTCCAGAATGATTTTTTGCCGCTTGATTTGACCGATAGATTTGCCATCTTGGGATCCGACCAAGTCAAAGCTCCTTTCAACAACATCTTCTTCCACTTTAAAATTCTGACGAACAAAATCCAAAACATGCTGTTTCTTCCAGCTTTTCAAATAAATTTCCGTAACTTCCTGGTTTGATAACATTTTGAATCGAAAAACACAGAAAATTTGACAGATTTCTCGGAAATTTTTTCAAACAGACGTATGTCATTTTGTAAACAATGAGGGGAAGTAGGATTCAAAAGTAAATTTCTCGAAATTCTCAGTACCCTCACATAAAGTAGCATCACAATCATGTAAAGCAATGTTATTCCTTGTGTTGGTGGCCCAAGTTTGCATGAAAGTGCTAAGGGTTTCGAGAAATTTACGTTTGAATCTTACTTCCCCTCTTTGTTTACAACATAACATACGTCTGTTTGAAAAAGTACCCGAGATTTGTTTCATTAGTGTGCGTGCAATAGCGGAAACAAAATGTCAGAAAAACACAGAAAATTTGACAGATTTGTTTCATTAGTGTGCGTGCAACAGCGGAAACAAAATGTCAGTCATAATAATAAAAAGTGTTGCGTAGGATTGGACGATAAAATCCCGTGCGGTGGCTGCAACCACTTCCATTCAATTTCTAGGGAAATTCTACACAAGAATAGGCCTATTTTGACTACCGCAGACCCCTCCAGGCATTATTCGAAAATACGGGGGAATTGGGGTAAAATAAGCCCAATATCTCCATCCACTGAATTTTGCGGCAAGCAAACCACTTCCATTAGATTCCTCAGGAATTTGCACATAAAAAATGCTATTGTTCACTAACCTTGTGCTACTTGGAGCTGAATTATCGAATTCTTTCGCGATTCATGTACTTTTTTTTCCCACTGTGCATCGGTTGAATCGGTTGTGTCGATAATTTGTTCCGCAATATTTTGTTATCGGGCTTAGCGTTTTGTCTATTGTTTCGGTTGCCTATTGTTGCGCGAGTGATCGAGTGACATCAGAAGTCGTGGTTCGCCGGGTAAGATCAGTCGGTGATGAGGCACATAATTAATTGTGATCGAAATTATTCGTTCGCCATGGTCGTCGGGCCACCTTATCTTGGAACAAATTAAACCACTGTCCCATTTTGTAAGGGACTAGAGCGGCATCCGGACTGTTCGTGAAGATCGGTCCAAGTTGGCTCTCAAGCGTTGAGATGAATTACCTTGTTTAACACTATCACACTCTGTGAGTGGCCCCAATAGTATCCTTACTGTTGGTTTAAATCGGTTCAAATCGGAAATCGGTACTAATTACACTTGACAGCTTATCGTTTGCCAAAACGAACCCAGCTGCCACCCAATCCTGTTATACAAAATCCCAGTGATTTCTCGTGGAAGTGCAGAGGTGTTCTCGGCTTCTAATAAAGCGAGTATCACGTCAACATATTCCTACCCATTCCCTACTTGACCTGCATTCGGGCGAGGCCGTCGCCGTTATTGCCTTAGATTGCGATCACCAGTTTTTACACATTGAAGATGTATGTTAGTCCCAGGCATGATCTGTTGGTTCTCTGTGTAATAACAGCTGATCTGGCAACAACGGAGTAGCAACCTCGGGCGGTCAATCATGCTCATGCTCATGTAAAACCACAGAGAACAGACATCCAAGCTAGAGTGCCCTCCGTGTGTAAATTTCTGTAACTGCCATTTTAAAATTTCAGCTCGTTTCCGTTAGTTTTGGTGAATCGTATGTTGAGGGCGCCACTTGCCCGCCTCGAGATATGATAGTGAGGATTTTTTTTTAATTCTAGTACAGGTTTGGGCCGAAGGGTTTCAGATTTTTACTTACCAAGCAATTTTCCTTCACTGTGGAAAATTTTGCAGGAATTTTTTTAAAGATTAAATTTTTTCCAAGTTTTAGGGAAAATTTTATTATAGTTTGGAAAAAAAAATTTCTACGATGAATCGTAGTTATGAATTTTCGAACCTAGTGATGTTCGGGAAAAATTGGCGTTTGCCAGGAAAACTGGCAACCCTGATTTTTTAAATATTGTTTTTTTGTTCATATTTCTGGATTAACAATAGAATAGGGCCTATCAACCTTTGTAAACAAACGCTTCTGAGACTTTTTTTCTCGCAAAGCGTAGGCCACCCACGTAAACCAATACCATCATCATGTAGGGGAAAGTTTCCCCCACACGACGATTCTGTAGGTTTGCGTATGTAGTCAACGGCTTGCGAGAAAAAGGGCTCAGAAGTGTTTGTTTGCAAATGTTGATAGGCCCTTTTCTATTGTTGATCCAGATATCCATTAACAGCAATCATTTCCTTCGATGGATAATTTTCCAAATGAAGTCGGGGATTTGATCACTGTGCTACGGTGGAATTGTCGAAGTCTTGTTCCTAAATTGGAATCTTTCAAATTTCTAGCTCACAATACCGGTTGTGATGCATTTGCTATTTGTGAAACATGGCTCTCTTCCGAAATCGGTCTTTCTTTTCATGATTTCAATATTATTCGTCTTGATCGTGAGGATTCACGTGGAGGAGAAGTACTTTTAGGGATCAAAAAGTGCTACTCCTTCTATAGAGTGAATTTTCCTCCAATTCCAGGTATTGAATTTGTCGCATGTCAGGCTGTTATTAAAAATAAAAGCCTATGCATTGCTTCGGTGTATATTCCTCCTAGAGCCTCAATAAACCAAAAACAACTTTCAGATATTTGTTCGGTTCTTCCTGCTCCACGGTTGATCATGGGAGATTTTAACTCTCACGGTACAGGCTGGGGAGAACTGTACGATGACAACTGTTCTTCTTTGATATATGACCTCTGTGACAACTTCAATATGACAGTTCTTAACACAGGAGAAGTAACACGTTTGGCTGGTCCATCCTCAGTTGGCAGTAGATTAGACCTCACACTTTGCTCGAATTCATTATAGTTGGACTGCACATGGAATGTGATTTAAGATCCCCACGGTAGTGATCACTTGCCCATAAAAATGTCGATTGCCACCGGGTTCAATCCATCGGAATCCATTTACGTCGCGTATGCTCTTACCCGTTACATCGATTGGACAAAGTTCAGGACAGCAGTAGATGAAGCCGTAACGACGGTAGAAAGGCTTTCACCGCTGGATGAATATAACTTCCTTCCCAACCTGATTTTGGAAAGCGCGCTGCTAGCTCAAACTCGACCAGTTCCAGGAACGTCATTTCGCAGGAAACCTCCTTCCCCATGGTGGGATCAGCAATGCACCGAGGTTTACCGTAAAAAGTCCGACGCGTAGTTTTCCGTAGATGTGGAACACCTGAGCACTTCTAAGTATACACGGCTCTCGAACGCGAACTTAAGAGCTTCATCAAGGCCAAGAAACGCGGTTACTGGCGACAATTCGTGGACGGGCTATCACGCGAGACGTCGATAAGTACTCTTTGGAACGCGGCGCGAAGATTGCGTAACAGAACTACGAACTACGAGAGCGAGGAGTTCTCGGACCAATGGTTCTTCAAGTTCGCGCGAAACGTTTGTCCAGATTCTGTGCCAGCACAAATGTTTCCTCGCGAAACCGAAAATTCGATAGATGAGATCAGCCAACCTTTTTCAGTGGTAGAACTATCTCTCGCACTCCTTTCGTATGGCAATACGGCTCCAGGGGCTGACAGGATCAAGTTCAACTTGCTTAAGAACCTCCCAGATGTCGCTAAGAGTGGCATGTTGAAGTTGTTTAATCAGTTTCTTGAACTAAACATTTTACCGGATGATTGGAGGCGGGTGAGAGTTATTGCCATTCTTAAACCTGGTAAGCCCGCGTCCGACCACAACTCCTATCGACCTATCGCGATGTTATCTTGTATTCGAAAGTTGTTGGAGAAAATGATCCTTTTCCGTCTGGACAAATGGGTTGAGACGAACAACCTGCTTTCAGATACTGAATATGGTTTTCGTAGGGGTAAGGGAACGAACTGCCTCGCGCTGCTTTCCACAGAGATTCAGTTAGCTTTTGCTAAAAAAGAGCAGATGGCTTCTGTATTCTTGGATATCAAGGGGGCTTTTGATTCAGTATCTGTTGAAGTTCTTTCAGATAAACTCCACGCTTGTGGCTTTTCTCCATTAATGAATAATTTTTTGTACAATTTGCTGTCAGAGAAACTTATGAGCTTTTCTCATGGAACCTCTACAGCTTCTCGATTTAGCTACATGGGTCTCCCCCAGGGATCATGTTTAAGCCCTCTTTTGTATAGTGTTTACGTCAAATACATTGACGGTTGTCTAAGTGACAACTGTACGTTGAGACAACTTGCAGATGATGGCGTAGTATCTGTCACGGGGCCCAATAGGGTCGATCTGCAAGGACCCTTACAGGATACCTTAGACAATTTGTCTACTTGGGCTCTCCAGCTAGGTATCGAATTCTCTACGGAGAAAACTGAGTTGGTAGTTTTTTCTAGGAAGCATAACCCAGCACAACCGAAGCTTCAAATTTGTGGTAAGCTGATAACTCATTCTATGTCCTTTAAATATCTTGGGGTCTGGTTCGATTCAAACTGCACCTGGAGATCCCACATTGAAGCAAAATACCAACAAAGGATCAACTTTCTTCGAACAATTACCGGGACCTGGTGGGGAGCGCATCCACAAGATCTTCTAACGTTGTTCCGGACAACGATTTTGTCGGTTTTAGAATACGGTAGTTTTTGTTTTCAGTCGGCGGCTCGGTTGCACTTCATCAAACTGGAACGTATTCAGTATCGGTGTCTTCGTATCGCGTTAGGTTGCATGCACTCGACTCACATCATAAGTCTTGAAGTGCTGGCTGGCATGTTGCCACTCTCGGATCGGTTTTCAGAATTATCTCTCCGGCTCCTCACCAGATGTGAAGTCATGAACCCCCAGGTAATCGAAAACTTTGAGAAGCTTCTCGAGTTGCATCCTCAAACTCGCCTCATGACTTTGTACCATTTGTACATAACACAGGATGTCAGCCCTTCGCCGAACATTTCCAATCGTGTCTGCTTCTCCGATTTCGGAAATTCGGTTCATTTTGATTTATCCATGAAGCAGGAGCATGGAATCCCAGAGCATCATCGTCGTATGATTGCTCCTGTGATATTTGCTGCAAAGTTTGGCCAAGTTGATTCCACTAAATCGTGCTTCACTGGCGGATCATTGATAGAGGAGTCAGCAGGCTTTGGTATATACAATGAAATTTATAGCGCTAATCGTAAACTTCAAGCTCCTTGTTCCGTATATGTCGCTGAATTAGCGGCAATACACTTTACGCTAGAAATTGTTGCCTCATTAACACCGGATCAGTATTTCATTTTCACGGATAGTCTCAGTTCTATAGAGGCTATTCGCTCATTGAGGCCGGTAAAGCACTCCTCGTATATTCTCATGCAAATATAGGAGCTTCTAAGTGCTTTATCTTCGCGTTATTTTACCTTCACCTTTGTATGGGTCCCTTCTCATTGTTCGATTCTGGGCAATGAGAAAGCGGACTCGCTTGCAATGGTGGGTGCTATGGAAGGCGATATTTATGATCGACAAATCGCTTTCAACGATTTCCATTTTTTGTCAACAGTCACTCGTCAGCTGGCAGTATAAATGGAGTTAAGGAGATTTGGGGCGATGGCAATATTCTATCATCCCAAAGGTGTCGAAGAAGTCTTCGTTTGGAGGGAGGGATGTGGGTCGATCGCCAACCGACCACAGTCACGACAGCCCCGCCAGTTCAACATGTCCCTCTGGGGAAACCTGGAATCAAGTAGTTCAGCTACCCATCAGTATGCTGATTACCTCTACACACCGGAACAAATGATTGTGTTCATCCAGAACCTGCATCAACAACTGCACCGTTGCATTTCCAAGGAGCAACAAACGAAATCGACTTTGCCATTATCGTCGAAACGCACCTCAAGCCTGACGTTAAAGTTTATAATCCTGACTTTCGGCTCATCAGACTCGATCGGACCAATTTCAGAGGAGGAGGTGTTGCCATTGCTTTGCGATACAACATCAACTGCCGCCTGCTTTCCAGCTCAAAGCAATCGGAGCCATATGTGTGGAGGTAGACACCACCGTCGGACCGATCGTCATCATCGCGGCCTACTGTCCCAAACAAGCGGCTACAGTTCTACAGCAAGACATTGTCAAGCTAACCAGGCGGCGGGGGCAATTCATCATCGCTGGCGACCTCAACGCTAAACATGAAAGCTGGCGGAGCACTCGTCGAAACAACAACGAATCCATAATCCAAAATGACCTGGAGGTGGGTCACTACACGATACTTAGTCCGGACGGTGGAGTCAAACTGGGGCGCACGCAACCCTCGAAATTTTTCTCACCAACATGGCCAACAACATGGCTCAGCCGGTTGTATACCAGGAGCTCAGCTCGGACCACTATCCGGTGGTGGGCGAAGTTGGCTCCTCGTTCAATCGGCACCCTATCATTAGGCGCAACTATCACCGAGTCAACTGAGAACTGTTCCAGCGATGCGTCAACGACTCTATCAATTACGATGCACTCCGCGAGATGCCCGAATACATCGACCGACAACTGCGTGTTATCGGCGAAGCCATCTCCCGGGCCCGAGAGCAGCCTACAGTAAACCAGGTGAGTGATTCTCTGAACCTTGACAGGACTACCAAGTACATTATCGCTTCATCAGTAGTTCATCATTGACATTCAGTTCGAACAAGCGACACGTACGGTCGTGTTTTTCGCTCTCTCGTAAGAAAAGTTTTTTTTCCCCGTGCTTCCGCCTCGCCCGCTTTCTTGCGATTGCGTGTCCGGCTCGCGATTTATCACCTGCGGTTGCTCATTTTTTGGTGGTGGCAGGGCAAAAGGAAGCGCTGCAAAGTTCGGCAAGTTTTTCGCTTGACCTGTTGCCGTGGCAATGGGTCGAAAAAATCAACAGGTGGTGACATCCACGCCAGTGGCATCAGCTCCTGAAGCCATACCGAAACCAAGCAGCCCCATGCGGCTGCGGCATGACGACGCCGATCCAGCGGACCCTAATGCTCGACTATTAGCGAGCCACAAATTTTCCGTACTCCCGGTACAGGAGGTGCCAAAGAAGGTAAAGGTCAACCCGCTCTTCACCACGTCAAAGGACACCGCTGCTCTCAGGACCGAGCTTGCAGTAATCCTGATTCAACCACTTTTCAAGCTGTGCAGTACGGGCACAAAAATTATGTGCTCGACGGAGGCTGACTACCGTGCTGTTGGCGCTCACCTAGTAGTCAAGTAACATGAGTTTTACACTCACGACACACCCGAAAGCAAACCAATGAAGGTGATTCTGCGCGGCCTTCCGGAACTCACTCCGGAGGCAATTTTTGCCGAGCTGCAAGCGGTGGCACTGAAGTCCCAGAAAGTGTTTCCCATTAGACGTTAGCAACAGGGAAATTATTGGGACTAACTCTATCTGGTCCACCTGGAGAAGGGTTCCGTCACGATGGCGGACCTGACGAAAACGCGGGCCCTCTTCAATATCATCGTCGAGTGGGACCGGTATCGTCCAAGGCAACACGACGTGACGCAGTGTGGCAACTGCCTTGCGTTCGGCCACGGAATTCGAAACTGCCACATGAAACATCGAAACTGCCACATGCATCTTGAGTCGGTTGATGACATCGAACGGCAACTGAAGAGCATCGAGCAAGCGATCTCCCAGGCCCGAGAGCAACATGTCCCAGTGATAGATCAGGTGAGCAACTCTGTACCCATTGATAGACCCACTAAAGAACTGATACAATTGGGCAACGCCATTCGAAGGCAATACCAGCGAACTGGTCTGCCTACTCTCAAACGTCTTTGTAATCGACTGACAAAAATTATAAAGGCCAGACTGGTGGACCTCAGAAATAACAATTTTGCCGACAAGATTCGCTCTCTTCCAGATTGTGCAAAGCCGTTTTGGAAGTTGACAAAAAAAATTAAAACTAAACCAAGGCCCATTTCACCGTTGATCCCACTAAACAGCAATGACTCGAAGGATCGCCTAATAACTCCTGCAGAGAAGGCTGATGAGATAGGTCAACACTTTGTCAGCTCCCACAATCTTGGACAAAACATCACCAGTCCGCACGAAGCCGCCGTTAGCGAGCTTACAAACAACATCCATCTAAGTCCCAACGACTTCTCGGAAGAATTGGAGATCTCAGTTGACAAATTTTTGACCTATATCAAAACATCTAAGAACATGAAGGCCCCATGTTTCGATAACATCATGAACTTGGAACTCAAGCAATTGAGCTCCCAGTTCTACGTTCATCTGGCGTTGATATTCAAACAATGCCTGCGACTTCCGCTCGTGTTGGAAGTCAGCCAAAGTCATCCCTGTTGGGTTACCGGACCCTAACCAACACCGATTGGGGGGTAATTAGTTACTGCCAACTGTGAGGTGGAAAATACTGGGCGTCTCCATAAGTGGACTGTATTTTATTAATTCGGAGTTTATTTTTGGAGTTCCATTCAACCACACATCACATCACACATTCGAGTCACATTTGTACGGAACATCACGCAGCACATATAGTTGTCCAACACATTTTATTTACAGTTTATTTACATTTACTACAAACTACTACATCACAAACAATTAACACAGAACATTCCGTTTCCATTGTGGCTCTGCTCCCATCCATCCTTCCTGAGAGTCAGAGCCGACACGACAAACTGTACAGCAGATCATCTACTATCTAGCAACCAGATGATCCCTGCTGTGACGTCACCGATAACGATCGCCTGTGATCGTTGTCGCTATCGGTCGATGTGGTAGGTAGAGTGTCGTCTCGATTCGGTGGAATGATCGTGCGAGAGAAGTCCTCTCATTCAGCAGTGGCGTAGCGAGGGTAGGGCGATGTTACTCCCGAACCTGGGAAAGATCCTTCCAATTCAAAGGGTTAAAGCGGGTCCGCTTTCTCTGGGGTTTAACGGGTTGTGGGGGAGGGGTGTGCGGGGGTTTTTTTTGCGGCGGGAGCTAATAATATTCGGGGAAAAATTGGGTGGCGGGGGGCCCAACCAACTTAATCGAGTCATCAACATCCTCAGGCGGAACAAGTCTGTATCAAAATCATCTGCCATGGCTCTTCTCGACATCGAGAACGTGTGACATGATGGCCTGGTGTACAAGCTTAAACGATACAATCTTCCCATCTTCCTGGTGACGATAATTAAAAAATATTTGTCGGACAGGACATTCCTAGTTTCGCTGCATGGTGCAGTTTCCGATGCGCAAGAGATGCGTTCCGCAGGGAAGTTTACTAGGTCCGCTTCTGTTCAACCTTTTCACCTCGGACATACCCCCGCTCCCTGAAAATGGATCTCTGTCGTTGATTGTCGATGATACCGCAGTCGTCCACAATGGTAGGGTAATAAGAGCGCTTACCGAGCAACTACAGCGAAGCCTGAATGTTCTGTCAGAATACTTCACCGAATGGAAGATCTGTATCAACCCAGCGAAGACCCAGGTCATCCTATTCCCACACTCCAACTCTCCCAAACTTGTTCCGCCTGAGGATTGTAAAATTAGCCTAAACAACACAACGGTGGAATGGGCCAAATCAGCTGTCTACCTTGGCAAGTGTAACGTTCTGATGACGCTACTGTACCCATTGATCGACAGAAGGTCTACATTATCCCCGAAAAACAAGCTTGCTGTCTACAAGCAAATCATACTTCCAGTTATCGAGTACGGCATGCCAATCTGGGAGAGTTGCGCAAAAACACATCACCTGAAGCTGCAGCGTGTTCAGAATAAGTTCCTCATAATGATCCTGAACATTCCTCCGAGGACAAGAACAACTGAGGTCCACCGTCTGGCCGAGATAAAAATGCCCGATGACCGCTTTAGTGAGTCTATCAATCGGTATAGAGCACGCTGCCTGACATCGGATCACCAGATCATCCGGAATCTGGTTCCCCACCCCTAGGATTTTCAAATTATAGTTGTAGCTATAGGTTAAGTAAGTTATCAAATTTCAACTACCAATGCCCAAGGGCTAATCTCAAAATTAATTTTAAAACATAAAACACACAAAACACATGTAACACATATAGCACACTAAACAAAGCTGAAGAGCCCATTGGGCTAAAACACTTAAAATTGTAAATCAGTATATAAGACAAAGAATGAGAAATCAAAAACTTTTTTACTACTGCTACGTACATTATCAGAATCCGTAACTCGATCCGAAGACAATTCCAACGCACCAGTCTACCTCACCATAAGACCAATTCAAACCGCCTTTTCTAGAATTATTCAAGCCTTAGAAATAGGAACTTCGAAACTAAAATTCGCCCTCTCCCAGATAGTGCAGAACCCTTTTGGAAGTTGACCAACATTCTGAGAAATAAGCCAAGACCAATTCCGCCGCTTAGTCCGCTTAGGAAAGATAAGCAATTAAGGTAGTTGGAATTAAATAGAAATTACTAGTCTTTCTTCTCATTTTCTTGTTACAGGTATTCCACTAAAAAGCTCACACTCATCAGGATTTAAAACCTATAGGTTATTTTTCATTCTAAGTTGCTGCAGATGAGAGTACTACGAAAGGCCGAATCACAAAAGGCCGAATCACAAAAGGCCGAAACCACAAAAGGCCGAATAACGAAAGGCCGAATCACGAGAGGCGCGCGCGCTCGCACCGGTCCACTTTGTCGCTCTGCCGAATTTATTCGGCCTTTTGTGATTCAGCCTCTCGTGATGAAGTATTTAAAACATGTAGGTCATTTAGATTGACCTTTGCATATTTTTATATGATGAATTATTACTAAGGCTGTGTTCCAATTCACGAATTCCCACTTAAACTTGACAGATGTATAATTATCGAATAAGTCTACTACTCGAGTTGACTTATTACTAGCAGACGGAAAAGCCTAAATTCGTAATATAAAAATTTAAATAAATTTGTCTCAAAGTTGAATTATATACAACTATGATTAGGGTGACTCATAATTGGATAACTACACAATAAGTAGTATTCATTCAGATTTTTGAGTTAATTTGACTGAAAATTTCTGATTTCAGTAGGCAAATTAAAAATAGTGTGAAAAATTATTCAAACTGGGTAAATATTTTTCAGCGTGCAATTGTGCTTGAGAAACAGAACGGTAGAGAGGGACAGAGAATGATTGCTTCCGGAGTCTTTCATTGATGTTCTTTGATTGAGACAGTGAGGATTTTGAAGTACCAGTTTTTATCTTCGATGTTCGATGTTGAATTGTTGAATTATTGAGAAAATGAGTGCCATGAATGAAGAGGATTTCCATGGGTTTATCGATGAAGAAGTTGTACCAGTATTAACAGTGGTTGATTCTCAAAAAGGAAAGCAGATGCTAAGTATCAATGGATACCTGTACAACATTAACAAGGAGGTAATTATTCGCATTTAACTGATGTTATGACTTTAGAAACATTTTTTCTATTATTTAATTAGGCTAATGATCCATTCTACTGGGACTGTGCCACCAGAATACATTCAAAAAATCGAAACGAAGTCGTGCGATTACAAGACTTGAAAATGGCGCCCACAGTTTACTTAAGCACAAGGAAGAACATAACCATGATGCTAATCCTCTAGACGGGAAGGAGAAGGAGTATAAAGCTGAATTAAAGCGTAAAGCACTGATGTCAAAAGATGTTCCTTCGAAAATCATCCGCGAAGTTTCTACGGAATACGCCCCTAACGTTCAAACCCGAGCGTCGAACAAATCTAAAAAAATGTTGATTTTGAGAAAAAGGCAAGCAAGTGGAAGCGGATTACGTGTCGTTGAACAGGGTGGTGAATTATTCGTTCCAGATGAACTGCAGAAAACGCTGACTGGTCAACTTTTCTTGCAGAAATATATACATGACGAGAGTAACCATATTATGATTTTCACAACTATGCAAAACCTTCAGCGTTTAGCTGCTTCCCGGTATTCGCTTGTTGACGGTACATTTGCAACAGCTCCTCTGAAATTTACACAAATGTATTCCATCCACGGATCTGTACCCTATCAGGATTACGACGGAGTTGTACCGTGGTATTCATGTTGCTGAACAACAAAATCAGAAACTCGTGTGAAGGGGTTGTGTGTGTGTATATTTACAATCCAACGCTCACCGTCCGGCAGTGTTTTTATGGAAGAAAAATGTTTGCAGTTAAACGAACTGTTGCCGACACGACAAACATTTTTAGCCCGGGAGTTGGAAGGTGATAGCTCTGTTGGGTTCCAGTGACCCATTTCAGAATGCCTGGTTACTCACGTCCATTCCGAGGTCACTTTCACTTACAACAAGCCCCGCATAGACACAGCACAAACATCAAACGGATATAAATACTGTGCATACACTTCCATCATCAAATCTTATTGTTTTGAGGATGGCACGTATTTAGTAGTATCGTTCAAATTTAGATGGATCTCACCGGAAATTGTTGCTGATGTACAGTCTTCATTTGAACGGCTTCCCTATGATGTTAAAGGATGCATTTATGTGTCTACAGAAGTAGCACTCCGCTATTGGGTAAATATTTTCACATCATCCTTTTTGAACGGAACAGCCCAAATACAATTAGTACTTCGCGCACAAATGCAATACAATGAAAATCACAGGTAAAAAAAGCACTTCCGAGAAGAAATTTAACTTGAAAATCACAATCATTGTGCAACGGAAGAAAAAAAAACTTCACAGCTCTCCATCTGTACATCACGTGGTGAGTGCATCTGAAATTATATGTGTTAGCTTCGTTCTTTGCTTCTGACCAGCAAATGGCCGTTTTCTACATTGCACTGGTTTTCTTTTTTCTCTCTCCACACACTGTCAATAATCAAAATCCCCCGCTATGAGGCGATTCTATATCGACTTCTAAACTGCTTATAGTAATCTATTCACTCGCGACAAGGCGGAAAAATACTCTAATTTAATCATTTATGTCAGCGTGACACAATACTAACAACACTAATAATCTGCCAAGAAGCACAGCTTGAGTTACGTCCAAAATTCATCATCTCTGATTTCGAGAAAGTTGTCATGATTATCTTCTTTTGAACTGAACTGCCATCTATATAAATAAAAATGAGTTGGGGTTTCCTTTATCACGATTTAATTCGGAGACTGCTGAGCCGATCGGCGTGAAAATTTGTATGCAGGGTTTGTTGGGGCCGGGGAAGGTTCTTAAGACAGTAAGAGACCCCTCCCTTCTCTGAAAAGGGGGGGCTCCCATACAAATGAAACACAAATTTCTGCATAACTCGAGAACTGATCATGCATAGGAACCCAAATTTAGCATGCAGAAGTTTTTGGAAGCAAGAAATGAACTGAAATTAAATGAAACTGAATTTTCTTCATAACTCTAGATCTAATAAAGCAAATGGAACCAAATTTGGCTTGCGGGGATTTTAAAGTCAATAATTGTTTCTACAGTAGTTTGAGACCCCTCCTCTCTCTCTGGAGGGGGGGGGGCGTCTCCCATACAAATGAAACACAAGTTTCTGCAGAACTCTAGAACTAATCAAGTAAATGGAACCAAATTTGGCAGGTAGAGGTTTTTGAAGGCAAGAAATGTTTCTAAGGTAACTCGAGACCCCTCCGCTCTCTGTTAGAGGGGGGCTCTCATACTAGTGAAACACAAATTTGTGCATAACTCGAGAATTAATCTAGCATATGGAACCGAATTTGGCAAGTGGAGGTTTTCGGAGGAGAGAAATGTTTCTATGGAAGTTTGAGACTCCTCCGCCATCGGAAAGGGGGAGGGAGGGGGGTTTCCATACAAATGCAACACAAATTTCTGAATAACTCGAGAACTTATCAAGTTAATGGAACCAAATTTGGCATGTGGAGGTTTTCGAAGGCAAGAAATATTTCTATTGTGATTTGAGACTCCTCCGCGCACTGAAAGAGGGGTCTCTCATACAAAGGAAACACAAATTTCTGCATAACTCGAGAACAAATCAAGCAAATGGAACCAAATTTGGCATGTGAGGGGTTTTTAAGGCAATGATTGTATGGTGGTTTGAGAAACCACCCCCCTCTGGAAGAGAGGGCTCCCATACAAATGAAACACAAATTTCTACCAAAAACGAGAACCATCCAGGTTACTTAAACACGTGTGTTTCTCTGGTAAGAAACATGTTTTGATAGAAGTTTGAACACCTGCTTATTCAAGAAAAAAAAAACTCATTTTGAAAAAAAAAAAAAAACCATAAACGTGCCAGTTTTATTAAATTTTCCTTCATTTAGTTGCAAGCGTAGCAGCGCACGCACCAGGTTCAGCTAGTTTTGCAATAAAAATGAAATAAAACTGCCATGTAGTGCAATAAAAATTAAAAATAAGCAGATATTTATGAGTAAATTTCATTCCTCCTCGGGGCTAAACACAGAATACATCATTTTGCATTTTTAACAGTGCAAAAGTGGGCTGTATTTATGTTTTTTAACATGACTTTGTTACATTTATAATTATTATAGCAGAGACATTTTCTAGGAAACGGAACCTAAGGCCGTTTTCAGCGGTGTT
Organism: Aedes koreicus; assembly: GCA_024533555.2. NCBI lineage: Eukaryota > Metazoa > Arthropoda > Insecta > Diptera > Culicidae > Aedes > Aedes koreicus. The sequence goes on from JAHHFK020001809.1 coordinate 37,461, forward strand.
CTATTATTTTGGTCTATTTTTATAACAGTTCCAAAAATATAGACCACCTAAAATAGATCAACTGTTTTCCAGTTACACCGCCATTGTTCTAAATTTTATGTGAAGCCGTTCGTTTGTTTTGATTTGGAACTTCGCCTGCTTCGTTTAAATTTGGTTGGTGTTAAGCTCGTTCGACTTTTCAAAATGATTCTACAAAGTTTCCGAGTTTTCCGAGTCAAAAGGTGCCAGTTTATCGCGATCTATTCCTCCCAATACTTGTTGGTGCTGGGCGAATATTAAGATGAGCGGCTGTTAAGTGCCGTTTTATGGTAAACGATGTGAAGGATTTCCTTCTTGCTGAAACAGCTGAAAATAAAAATTTATGTAAACGGAGGAAGCTTTCATATGCGTAACTATTATTTTTGACTGCATGAGAGTACGACACTAGCTGACCAATTATCGGTAATGTGCTGGGTAATCTGCGACCTCAGTTCAACTCTGTTTTGACAACGATTTCAGGCCTGAATAAAGCATTCCGACCGGTTGAAAGCCCTGAGTTGAAACTCCATTGCCAGTACCTCTTCCGGGATCGCCGTTAGTTACGACGGTAATGGAGCCGTTAGTTACGTTTTGGTGTGCCTAAATTGCGAACACCCACAGATTTCCTACGACAGGACTTTCTACAAGCCCCTCTGCAAAAGGTTCGCGTTTCTCAGTCAGTTGAGCATCGCGTCATCGAGCACTACATTTGTCCTGGAAGAAAGTATTAAACGGAAACGAACTTGTCCACCGTTGTTTGGCATGGTCTTACCCACCCGTTGATTGCCTTCGCCGCCTTCTCCATAGCTATTGAAGTTCAGTTCGTCATCAATCCTTTCGGAGCAATGACACTTTTCATTTGCCGACCAACAATACCTCCGTTTTCCACTAGCCTGTTATCGACAATACGATGTCATCCGCAAAATTAACGATCACTACGCGAACATTAGCACTATTTAACATTCCGATCCAGAGGATGGAACCTTGCAAAACTTCCGTCTTGATCTTCAACGTTGTTTGACCCATAACTGCCTCGTGAATTAACACCCGGTTCTGGAAGTATTCCAAAATTTCAAATATCCCGCACCTAAGCTCGCTCAACCCCTTAAAGGTCGCATAAATTTCAAAAGCCTTTTTTAGGTTTATTAGCTGATTGCGCAAGGTGCGAGATGTTTGGGATTTTCAGCTTGGCAAAACTTGTGTCACTCTTTCTTTTGTGTACTTACTTCCAGGAGTGCAAACTTGTGTTGCTATTTGAAATGCCTCAAATACTTCGAAAAATCATATTTGTGACTGGAATTTTCTAAAGCATCTCTCTTACTAGCCTTCATATGCTTCCCTAGTGCACAGAACTCAATATATGGGAAATACATCTTTTTGGGGAAGACTCAAGTATAGTGTAAAAAATATTTGTTACAAAAATCATGCATGATAAAAATAAACAAAACTGTAAAAGCATTTTAGGCTTGTTTAAACAACTTTTTATATCAGTGCCAATATGTGCCAAATTCTAGCTCTATAGACCCAAATTAGAGCACTTTCCCTTTTTTTTGGAAAGGGGGGGTATTTTGGGTTTTTTTTGGCGGAGATATTTTTTTATAATATTAGTGTATTGTTGTGGTTAACAAAAATATTAAAAAAAAACGCGGGAAAAAAAGGGGGAAAAAAAGAGGGGGGGCCCCGCGGTTGGGGTGTTTTGCTTTGTTGTTTTTTTTCGGCGTTTTTTTGTTGTTTTTTACATTTAGAAGCGCGGGGTTCGGTTCAATTCGGAAAAGAAAAAAAAAAAAATATGACAGTTTTACTTTTTTTACACCAAAACTGTTCGAAAATGAAAATTAGAACGCACCGGTGAAAATGGAAAATTTGGTTTGGTCTATTTAAATGTCAAAATTTAGAATAGACCGCGACCGCTGAAAACGGCCTAAGGCCGTTTTCAGCGGTGTTCTATTATTTTGGTCTAGTTTTATAACAGTTCCAAAAATATAGACCACTACAAATAGATCAACTATTTTCCATTTTCACCGCCTTTGTTCTAAATTTTGTATGATGACGTCCGTGTGTGTGTTTTGTTTTGCAACTCCGCCTGATTTGTTTGGATTTGGTTTGTGTTGATTCAACTCGTTCGACATTTTGAAATAATTCTAAAAAGTTTCCGAGATTCACGAGTCAAAAGATGCCGATTCTTGTTTGCGCTGGGTGAATATTAAGATGAATGATTGGTTCCAGACAGTGAAGGTTAATCCGAGAGTCAAAACGACGTTTGTTTTTTGGTGAAGTGAGAAAAGTCACCTGCAGTGACGTGACTCTCCATTTGATTTGCCGAGTTACGTCACTGCAGGTAACTTTTCTCATTTCACTAAAAAACAAACCTCACTTCGACTCTCGGAATAACCATCAGTACTGAATTTCGCGGCTGCTTCGTGCTGTTTTATGGTAGACGATGTAGAGGATTTCCGTCTTGCTGAATCAGTCAAAAATGGAAATTAATTTCCATGGAAATTTCCTTTTTACGAGGAAGCTCTCATACGCGTAACTATGAATGTTTGACTGGATGAGAGTACGGCACTAGCTGACATAAAGGATCGGTATTGAACTGAGTAATCTGCGACTCCAGTTCAACTCTATTTTAACAACGATTTCGGGCCTGAATAAAGCATTCCAACCGGTTGAAAATCCTGAAACTCCATTGCCAACAGGACTCCTACGACAGGACTTTCTGCAAGTCCCAATGTAAGAGGTTCGCGTTTCTTAGTCAGTTGAGCATCGCGTCATCAAGTACTACACTTGTCCGGGAAGAAAATATTAAGAGGAAACGAACTTCCATGGTTTCTCGCAGATGATCATCAAAAACCCATCAGTATAAATTCCATCAGTTCCGCGAAACGATACAGCAAGTGGAATAAAAGTCTGGAAACGCCGGAATACGACGTTGAAATCAAAATGTTCCGAACAACTAGACTGGATGTTGAGACGTTCATTATAACATAACTTATTCATCTTCCGGATTGGCAAAGGAGGAAGTGCAGATGATGAAATTGAAAAAGAAAACACCGTTGCCGGGGGAACCAGAAAATGTTTGTTGTTGACGATTTAGACTTAGAATTTCGTACCTTTTTTTTTTCAAAATAAATATCATTCATTTTGAAGGCTCAATCATATTGGTTTTAGGTTAATTTGGTAATATTATATAGGTGAGGTGCATGAGGAATATAAATAGGGAGATAAAATATCTTTGAGTATCTGATGTGACTTTATATATAATGTCAGAATTAGTGCACTGTACAGCTGTACAGCAACTTTGTGTATAACGTTCAAACCAGCAGTAAAATCAATTGTCAGTTGAGTTTCCCAGTTTTGAAATGGAACAAAACTAAAAGATTTCAATTTTAGAAGGGTTTCATTATTCAGGTTTAAACGAGAGGTATGCAATATCCTGGACCTGTGCGCTGGATTTCAATACAAGCAATAGAACCAACAATCAATATGCAACTAGCGATTTGAAATTGGTTCACTGTTGTAGAACCCCTTGGTCCGAAGTACACCTTGAAGCCAGCACCTAACTATACATATTTGCGCCTTTGTTTTGATTTGCTGTGTTGTTTTGACAGAATATTTGAGAGTGTGTTCGTGTGAGTTCATTATTAGGGGCGTATTATTAAGCTTGGGACCTAGCTTGGGACCGATGTGCTAGTACAGACTGAGCCAAGAAAAAAATCGTATTTGTTCGGGACCTACTGGTCTTAGAGTTAGTCTATGATAGAACTGGAACAATTTTAGGTGGAATTTTACCTCTGCATGATTTCTGTTCACCCAGGTTGAGAGAACCTGTATTAGAGGTGTCTCCATGTAACGTGATTCCGATAGGTATCATTTCAGAGATAACGAACACTGCCTTCGATGAGATATTTTTGTACGCACTCACGACTCGCAAGGTCAGGAGCCGGTATGTAATGTTCTGCTACGCTCGATTCTGTTAAGTGTCGAGCTCAGCAATCCAGGCTGGGCCTCCGTACCTCAATATCGACGAGAATACTACTCTTGGTCCACCGTTGTCTGGCATCATCCTACCCACCGCGTTGATGACCTTGGCCGCCTTCTCACGGGCATAGATGACATAGATATTGATTTTTAGCCCGTCACTCTTTTCGGAGCAATGACACTTTGCATTTCATGACCAACAGTACCTCCGTTTTGTGGTGTCCACCAGCCTATTATTGACAATGCGATGTCATCCGCAAAATCAACGATCACTTCGCCAACATCAGCACACTGTTGTACAATCCGATCCAGAGGATGGATCCTTTCAAAACTTCCGTCTTGATCTTCAATGTTGTCTTCCCCATAACTGTATCGTGAACCAACACCCGGTTCTGGTAGTAATTTCTCAGCAGAAGAAGTGATACACGTTTTGCCGAGTTGAAAAATCCCTAATATCCTTGTGTCACTCTTCCTCTTGTGTACTTATTTCAATTTACCCCAAGTTGTGCAAACTTGTGGTGCTAGTTGAAATGCTTCAAATACCTTGGAAAAATTATATTTGTAACTGGGATTTTCTATAGCATCTCTCTTGCTAGCATTCATATGCTTCCAAAGTGCACAAAATTCAATATATGGGAAATACAACTTTTTGAGGAGGACTCAAACAACGTGCAAAACATATTTTTAAGCAAAATCATGCATGATAAAAATAAACAAAGCTGTGAAAGCACGTTAGGCTAGTTTTAACAACATGTCATAGCAGTATACTAGTAGTACGTATCTAGTATACTGAAAAAATAATCATAGGGATGGGTAACTTCCGCTAAAACTTACCCTTAATAATCGTAAGACTTTAGCCATATTCACAAAACTTCATCAATCATCAAAGAGCTTCATAATATAGTTCGCAGAAATTCTTCAAACTTCGTAGAGCTAGTTCACAGATTTTTTGCAAAGTTTGAACATACATATTTCTCAAAATATCAGTTCAGTTCGAAGAACTTCAGTGTTCAGCATTCCACCATTGCCAGCAGAACTTCGTAATGTTTAAAAAAAAAAGCTATGATAAAGTTCAATGAGCTTAAGAAAAAAAAAAGGAGAACTTGAGCAAAGTCAGTAATCTTGTTGGTAATACCGTAATACTGTTTTCAGACTTACCGAAAAACGAGCGAGCGATCGACGTGGTTGTGCACTTTCCCCTTGTTGTTGTTTTACACCATTTTTTCAGCTGCCTAAACAAATTTAGAACGCTCTGGATTCCGTTCCAAATTCGGTACAAAAGAAAACAAAGCGTATGACAGTTTTATTTTTTTCACATCGAAACTATTCGAAAATGAAATTTAGAACGCACCGGTGTGAAATGGAAAATTTCGTTTGGTCTATTTAATTGTCAAAATTTAGAATAGACCACGACCGCTGAAAACGGCCTAAAGATCAGTATTATAAGCAAATTGATTGAATTTTATGTTTAGTTCAAATTCAATGTTTAGTAAATTTTCGGCCTCGATCGATTCGGCCTTTCGTGATTCGGCCTTTTAGGCTTTCGGCCTTATTGACTTTCGGCCTTTTGTGGTACGGTAGAACATTTTCGGCCTTATGTGCTTCGGCCTTTTGTGCTTCGGCCTTTTGTACTGGTCCCCTGCAGATAGCGCCCAACAAAATATACGTTTCGTATATTTTCCCGAATATAGCAAACTAGTGATCCTCATAGCAAGATATATACGGAAATTCGATTCAACGATTTGGCAACGGTGTTTATTTTATTCACAGAGGCTGATAACACTTGTCGCAGTGCAAAATTTGCACGATTGGCTCAGATTTGACAGCTCTCGCTGCGCGATGGACGAATCCAGGTTGAAAAAAGAAGAAGACATCGAGTGGTGATAAATCTGACAGCTCCCATGTTAAAGTATAGGACGAAACTTTTAGAATGCTTCTAGAAAATTCAAATGAAATTCTAATTAGAAGCGATTTATTGTGTGATGTAAGAAAAATCCAAAACTATTGGATGGGCTTCGTGGTCATGCGGTTAGCGGCGTCTCCCGTCGTTCAAGCCATGAATGCCATGAAGTGAGGGTTCGATTCCCGCTTCAGCCTGTGGAACTTTTCGCAAAACGAAAATGTCCAATCTGGCCCACTGGGTGTTAGGTTAAGGTGTCCGTTGTAATTCGCTCTATGTTTAATGTTTAGTCTGTACAACCTCGAGTTGAAGACGGTGTAAATGTCTTTAAAATCCAAAACTACTCAATAAAGACATTTTCAGCCAAATAAAAATAAAATTAAAATAATGCCCCTATTGTGCAGTTTTGAATTTTTTTTACATCATACAACAAACCGCTTTTAATTAAAATTTCATTGGAATTTTTTAGAAGCGTTTTAAAATTTTCGGAGCTGTCAGATTTATCACCACTCAGTGTCTTCTTCTTTTTTCAAGTTGGATTCCTCTATTGGCTCAAAAATGGCTGCTTCCGTATATCTCTTACTATGAGGATCACTATAGCAAACCAAATGTCGATACAGGCCACTCTGCCCTGAATCTTGAAATATCCAAGGATTTCTCAATTCTTTTCGTATTGGAAATTATTAATTTTTCTTACATATCTTTATTGCTTCCACTCTGGTACAGTTTTCACCCCTAGGTTCTCTAGTTTCCTATCAAATTTACAAATAAATACGTGTTCTATAAGTTACCTATGTACAGAAAACAGAAAATAGTTAGGAAAATGAACTGAAAGAATTTGACCCTTCCTGCCAAAAATCTTAATCGTTATCGCTTCTCGTTTATTTGAGTAAGGAAGAGTTTCGCTCCTTCCGAGGAATTACTTCTAGAAACTCTTCCCCACTTTGCTCTTTATGGAATTTTTCTCATGCTTATTGTTACCTTAAAAAATGCCAAAAAATAAAAACACTTCACCCTTCCCACCTTTTTGCGACAGAAGCAATCTAACTCCTGATTGGAAATCTACGCCCAAAAAAAAATCCCTTGAACAATCAGACAACATTTACGGCACATTGACCGGCAAGAACCGGCTGGGATCGCCTGCCTGCGGTCGGAAGCTGATCACCACCTTGTTGGGGTCTTCACCGACCTCCAGGAACGAGTTCCAATCCGCCAAGAAGTAGAATCCATTTCTCCGTGGCGCTGGCAGCGGTTCCTGCGCCACCGGGTCCGCTCCACCTCCAAACGATTCCTCCAGCGCTGTGAAACGAGCCGAGCTGTCCGAACTGCTGCTGCTGCTGCTGCTGCTAGAGGATTCCGCCGTTGTGGTCGAAGTCGTTGTGGTAGTCGAGGAGGACGTGGTCGTTGAGCTGGGTGCTTCCGATTCTGCCTCCACGTCCAGCACTGTGCTGCGCGGTTGCCCTCCGCTGGTGGTGGAGATGATTTCCACTTGGTTGGAGGAACTGTTGCTAGTGGAATTGTTCCCGGTGATGTCCAAATCAAGCGAAATGCGCGTCGGGGTGTCTTCGGTGGTCGGTTGTTGGCGCTTCTTGATGTCGTTGCTGCGGGTGTAGTCGTAGCTCTCCAGAGGGTTCGGTCCCTGAGCCAGCAGCGAGTCACTTAGGTTGAAGTTCTTCAGATTCAGTGATTCCAGCGACTCTTCGGTGATGTTGGGGTTGAGCTTTTCTAGTTCTCGGATCGTTTCCCACAGTTGTTCAAGCTTGCGGTAGTCTTCGTTGACGACCTTTCCGGGTTTCTCCAGCTTCTTTTTTGGTCGGAAGGCGATTCCGTTGGATTTCAGTTCGATTCCGTTGGTTTGCTTATTGAAATCTAGCTTGCGGCTATTTCGATCCTTTTTGGTGGTTTGAATGCCTAAGGTGTCCAGAATGGAGACCATCTGTGGTACGACCAGGTCCTTATCGATCATGGGCATTCCATCCATCTCGGTTGTTCCCAAGCTGGTGGCAGTGGTGGTCGATTCCGAGTTGATTGCTTTCTCTTTCCGTTCGCTGGTGTCTACAATTCCAAAGGACCTCAACAACTTATCAAGATCTTCAGTCAGTTTGGGTACGTCACTCGGTAGGGGTTTGAAGGCGACGTAGTCGTCTGGTTTGATGTCCGCTTTGGACATGGCCGGAGCAGAGGGTTCAAGTTCTTCTACCTTCAAGCCTTCGTTTTGAATCAGATGGGAAGGTTGAACGTCCGATAAGGTATCGGGATAAAGTGGATCTACTTGGATTGGGTTGATTCCAACCGAGTTGCCACCGTCGTTTAGTAAACCGAACGATCGAAGCAGTATTTTGAGCTCTTCATCCACCTTGTCGGGGTCTTCTGCTTGCGGCACGTTGAACTCCGTTGTGAGTTCGAATGGAGTGGTCATCTCCAGGGGAAGCGGTCTGAAAGTGGGGAGAACTCCGTCTCCTAAGCCGAGAGAAGCCAGGATGTCGTTGATCTCAGAGTTCTTTACCACTTCTGTGGTGGCAAGCGGGAGTTCCACTCTGACGGGGGCTTCATCAGTAATGGGTTCAAGTGATTGGGTTGTGATTTCGACTGGAGCTTCACTAGTCGTTGTAACCCGGGGCTTCGTTTGGGATGGTTTCACCTCGTCTCGAATAACATTTGGCAGTGCTGGATGGAACGTAGTCGGTTTGGGAGTGGTGAATCGAATGGTCGTGATTGGTACGGCAGTCGTCAACAATGGTTTCGACAGTTCTTCGGCAGGAGTTCGTTGCTTGAAGCTAGGCCGAACCGTAGTGACGGTCATTTTCGTTGGAGGCACCGTTGGGATATTTGCGGGGCTCTTTTTCGGAGCGATCTCGTTTTGGATCACCTTCGTTACCGGAGGAAGTGTGTAGATGTTTTTGAGGTTTTCCGGGTTCATGTTGTTGGTGTGATAAGGCAGGACCAACATCAGCGCGCGCATGTGCTGCGCACGGGTCTGATCGCCTTCACGGAGCGATTTGGCCAACTCTTCGCGGGTCACGTTTTCGAATAGCTCTTCGATTTCTCCCCTGGAATGGTAGGAAAAAGTGTTAGTGGTAAAATTGGCAGTGTCGACAGCAGAACCCACCTGGTTAACCTCGGGAGCGAAGGGTCCTGAGCTAGTAATCGTTGGACCTCGGCGATCGTCTGCTGAACATCGACCATGGCCTTTCGGGCTTGTTGTGCGTCCAAATCGTTAACGTCCCGCGCTTTGAACGTTTTGTGAATGTTGTACGCTGCCAGGTAGGAAGGATCTCTCCGGGGGTATCGTGGTCGAAAGTGCATCTGCTGCATCTGCGCTGGCCCTCCATAGGCGCTGCCTATAAATTGATCGCCCAGGATCACGAGCATCAGCAGCAGAAAGTTTAACGTAGATCGTTGCATTTTGTTGTTGATCGATTTCAGTATCTGCGGAAAAAGCGAGAATTGAGACATACATTTAGGCGTTTGCATTTCGGTTGAACATTGATTCGTGATGAATGGAATTGATCGATCAATTCGCTTCTTCACCGGTGAAAGTGTTTTTATGCGGAAGCGTTTTTTGTTTGTCTTCCCACACGACAGGGGAAAGAAGGTGCGAAGAAAGACCGAGCGGAGAAATGACCGTCCTTGACTTAGGTGCGTGAGAGACAAACAAGCTCGATAGCATTAGCCTACGATCATCATCTTGATCATCAAATCAATCGAAAGGTAGGGCAGGTTTGATCAACTCTTTTGTTTACCTATTTTTCCATGGTGGTTCGCGTTCGCGTTTTGTTGGTCGCGCACGGCAGACGTGACGGAATTTGAGTGGCTATTGCGGTCGAATGGATTGCATAATCGGAGCGAATACCTGGCGACTGGGTTAAGCACAACGTAGCAGGTTCGACGAGTGAAGGAGTAAATATTATGACAACACTGCAAGGGTGGGACGATGCGTTGCTCGTGGCAACGAGAAAGGATGCAATTTCTCCAAGGCCTTCTTTGGTGGTAAGCAAAAAGGCATTTTATGGACCTGGCATTTTGCTTGAGGTTTCATCATAACTTTATGGCATTAATTAAACAGTCAACAAACAGACTGTTTTGAAGAGATGTCATCCAAAATATAGACAAAGACAATGCAAGTTGAGCTCAAATTTAACAGCTACTCGTCTAGTTGTGGATCCATGAACGGTGACGTACTGGAAATGATTTCCTGTTATGAATTTATACATATTTTTCGTTTTCTCCCATGGCTTAGTCATTACGCCCGGTGGCATTTGGAGCGGAGCATTTAATGGGCTGTTTTTTCGGGTTGGAGTCTTCTTTTAATGGTAAGGCGATCCAACGGCCATGAAAGATATGTTTCTTAAATTGGTAAGAATAATTTGTGAGGTTTTGTGATTTCAAATGCGAAATTTAAGCACGGAGAAAGTTTAATGGCGTTACAAACTATTACAAACGTGGTTCAAAATTTGTAAAAGATGAAACAAAAATAAGATTCACTGCCGCTAACCGCATTACAGTTCCATGTGTAATATAGCAAAAAAGATAAAACGACTTGCAAAAGTTTTTTTTCTTCTCCCTTTTTTTTTTTTTTTTTTTAATTTTTTTTGAAAAGGAACCGTTTAGGAATAAGAAGGAATTTGGGAAAAAAAAATTTGAAAAAACGGAAAAATAGGGGGGGGGGGAGATTATTATTATTATTATTTTATTTTCGTCAACAGATAAAATGTTCATCCCAATGACCCTTTAAAAAATTAAATTACATACGAAAATTAACAAAACTTAACAAAGACATATACGGAAACAACGCTTATTAACCTCACGGGATACATTAAAATCAAACACATTATAGCAGCTGTTGAAAACGCGGCACATGCTTTGCACAGGTTCGTGTTTTCCGTAGTTGGTCCTTGAGTGCCGGAACACGAAGAACTGTTGTAAACGGAGATTTCGTCGTCGAGTGTTGATGGTCAAGAGATCCAGTAGACCGGAACAATCAACATTTCCTTGAAGCAGATCACCAATGAAACACGCTTTGGCTACCATACGCCTACCTTCCAACAGTTCCAGGTTGATGAGCTTGCACCGACTTTCATAACTTGGCAATCTGCGAGGGTCTTGCCAGCGAAGATGTCGCAAAGCAAAGCGTATAAACCTTCGCTGAACAGCTTCGATCCTCTGGACTGCGTTTTGGTAGAAAGGAGACCAAACGATGGAACAGTATTCCAAGAAAGGGCGAACCAAAGAGCAGTATAATGCCTTCAGACAGTAAACGTCCTTGAAGTTTTTTGCGAAGCGGAACATAAATCCTAGCTGCGAAGAGGCCTTGGAAACAATATACGAAATGTGAACCTTGAACGACAGTTTGGAGTCCAGCATTACTCACAGATCCTTGACCGTTGTTTCTCGTTTCAAGCGCGTACCTCGAAGGATGTAGTCGTGGAGATACATCGCACGTTTTCGGCCGAAGGAAATAGTTGAGCATTTGGATACATTTAAGAACATTCTGTTGATTCGGCACCAGTTATCGAACACTTGCAGTTCCTGTTGAAGAAAGTGGGCGTCTTCCGGACATTTTATAACGTAGTACAGCTTCAGGTCATCCGCGTAGGATAATTTCAGGCATTTGAGGACCAAGTTCACGTCGTTCATATATAGCAGGAAAAGGAATGGCCCAAGGTGGCTACCTTGAGGAACGCCGGATGTTACCGGAAAGCTAGATGAGGCGTAATCGGCAATCTTCACGGACATAGTTCTACCAGTCAGGTATGAACGGAGCCAGTTCAACAATTGATCGTGAACCCCCATATTGCCGTATTTAGAAATGGCAATCTGATGGTTCATTTTATCGAAGGCCGCAGAGAGATCTGTGTAAATGGCATCTACTTGATGACCGCGATCCATTTCACGCATGATGAACGATGTAAATACGGTTAGATTGGTCGCCGTCGAGCGCTTGGGCACAAAACCGTGTTGGTCTGGAGAAATAGTCTGTGAATAGTCATTGACCAGCCTTTGGAGAACAATTAGTTCAAATAGCTTGGATACAGAGCTTAGTACAGCAATCCCACGTTAATTGGCGACGGACCGTTTGCATCCCTTCTTGTGTATTGGGAATACAAATGACTCTTTACAGCATTCAGGAAACTCGCCGGAAGTTACAGACAAATTGAACACCGTAGCCAGGGGCGCAGCAAGCGTGTTTAGGCACCGCTTCAGGACAATTGAAGGAATACCGCCAGGACCGCATCCAGTTGAAGTTTTCATCTGCTTCCCGGCTGAAATCACCATATCACTGTGAATAGTGAAAGCAGAGCCAAATACAGACATGCGGGGAACATTGCTAGTAGCCGATTCGAGGCTCTCGGCGTCCAGAATTTCGTCGCAGAAGACACTGCTGAACTGCGTACGGAACAAGTTGGCGATATCCACGATAGTGTCAGCTTCAAGAGTGCCATCAGTCATAGTAGAGGGTAAGCCGGTTTCTTTCCGTTGTTCGTTCACAAACCGCCAGAAACTTTTCGGGTTCGTTTTGAGACGACTCTGCAATTGAAACTGATGGGCGTTGTACAAGCTGTTATTGAGGTATTTGTAATTGTCGTTGGCGCGAGCGTAGTTTGCCCTTGTGGAATCGGTGCGATATCTGCTGTGTTTCCTCAAAGCAGCCCTTTTAACTCGTTTCAAGTGTTTGAGGTCAGAATTAGACCAGGCAGGTTTGGGAGGCTTGCGGTTGATTTTCTTAGGCACGAATTGATCGACGGCGTAAAGCAGAATACAGCACATAGTCGAAGCAGCAAAATTTGCATCCCCGTTTGCAAGAGTCGTGTTCCAGTCCACGTCGGCGAGAAAGTTGTTCATTCCCTCGTAGTCAGCATGGTTGAAGTCATAATAAACATTTTCAAAGTTGTCATGGAAGTTGTACTCAGGATTTAACTCCAGCGTCAGTAGCAGAGGGGAATGGTTTCTGCAGCTTTTGATAAGCGGCGCCGGAGCTTGAATGACAGAACATCTTTGACCCAGTTCTTCAGTAATGAAGCAAGATCCAGCAAACGATTGTTGTTACAGTAAGAAGTAAGTCACATTGCCATGACGATGACGTATCAATATTATACAAACAGTGCATTGAGAACCGAGTGTTGAGTTATTCGTTGCTACTAAATTGCTGTACTGGAATACCTTAAGATGTAGGCAACGGATGAAAACCTGTGCGACGAGTGTTCGAGTGATGAAGATGAAGATAAACGCGTAGGTAAATCCAGAACTGCTGTTGCCGTCCCAGATTCGGGAGTTCATCCCAGAAAACTCCTACAACGAATCTGTAGATTCAGGCGGCAGTTTTTTTTTTTGGTGGAAAGGAATACTCAGCACTCAAAAAAATCGACACGTTACTTCCACGTGAAACGCACGTAATTTTCGTCCACTGCCAAAACCAGTAAAAAGCACGTGGAATTCACGTAAAACCTACGTGATTTCCGCGTAAATTCACATTCTACGTGATAATCACATACATTTTACGTGATTTTTCACGTACAATTCACTGGACACGTAATGTTCACCTGATTTTACGGAAGAAGATTTGGTTACGTGTTCAGGTGGAAGTTACGTGAAATTTCACGTGAAAACAACGTGTCGATTTTTTTGAGTGAGGAACAACTCCAAAGTGAGCGAAGAAAGAAATCCAAAAGGATGATTCCACTATGAATGTGAGATGTAGCTCACATAGAATAAAACTTATTGACTGCAAATGTCGAAAGGAATGTGCAAAAACAATCTGAAAAGACGAAAAGATTCGAGTTTATGGACGGTTCTGGGATTTGGATACATCTGGCCAAACTGATTTTTTTTTTAGAGAAACCGTACAATTCTCGAGTACTTTTTCTAACAGACGTATCCGATTTTGTAAATAAAGAGGGGAAGTAAGATTCAAACGTAAATTTTAAAAAAATCTCAGCGCCCTCACGGAAAGTAGCATCACCATAATGTTGGGGAAATGTTATTCCTTGTGTTGGTGGCCTTAGTTTGCATGAAAGTGCTAAAGGTTTCAAGAATTTAACGTTTGAATCATACTTCCCCTCTTTGTTTACAAAATAAGATACGTCTGTTTGAAAAAGTACTCGAGAATTGATTCCACCGAAACGTAAAAGAAGCTATAACTTTCATTTAATGGTTGAAGATTTCGAGCGTTTTGAAGTTTGTCGGAAGTTCTACTTCTACACAAGCATCAAGCAGCTGAAGAACAACAAATCGGTTGGAAGGGATGGAATCGGAGCAGAACTTATCAAGATGGGCCCGGACAAGTTGGCAAATTGCCTGCATCGACTGATAGTCCGGATTTGGAATACCGAACAGCTACCGGAGGAGTGGAAGGATGCCAAATCTATCTGCCAAATCTATAAGAAAGGCAACAAGCTGGACTGTGAAAACTATCGTGCGATCACTGTCCTTAATGCCGCCTATAAAGTATTATCCCAAATCGACTGTCGCCACTAGCAAATAGATTTGTGGGAAGTTATCAGGCCAGCTTCATCGAAGGACGGTCTACAACGGACCAAATCTTCACTTTGCGGCAGATACTCCAAAAGTGCCGTGAATATAGAACGCATCATCTATTCGGCGACTTCAAAGCCGCATATGATACAATTAACCGATATGAGCTATGGAAGATCATGGACGAGAACAGCTTTCCGGGGAAGCTGACCCGACTTATCAAGGCTACGATGGATGGAACCCAGTGCTGTGTGAGGATATCGGGTGGATTATCGGGTTCATTCGAATCCCGCAGGGGGCTTCGTCAAGGTGATGGTCTCTCTTGCCTCCTGTTCAACATTGCTCTTGAAGGTGTTATGCGACGAGCGGCGTTTGACATGCGAGGCACGATTTTCAACAGATCCGGTCAATTTATCTGCTTTGCCGATGATGTGGATATTGTCGGCAGAACATTTGAAGCGGTGGCAGAGCAGTACACCAGACTAAAGCGCGAAGCAGAGAAGATTGGGTTAAAGATAAATACGTCCAAACGAAGTACCTGCTGGCAGGCGGAACCGAGCACGACAGGACCCGACTGGGCAGCAGTGTAACGAGCGACGGCGATGAGTTCGAGGTAGTCTATTAATTTGTCTATCGCGGCACAGGGGGCTCCGCGCAAAAAAAAAAAACGCGAGAGACGGGGGGGGGTATTATGGGGAAAGGGCCCCTACTATGGGCCAAAGCAACTACGGTCAAACAGACTTAGCTCCCGTACGAAGTGCATCCTGTACAAAACGCTAATAAGACCGGTTGTTCTCTACGGGCATGAGACGTGGACAATGCTTGAAGAGGACCCGCGAGCACTCGGAGTTTTTGAGCGACGGGTGCTAAGAACCATCTTTGGTGGAGTACAGGCGGACGGACTATGGAGGCGAAGGATGAACCATGAGCTCGCGCAACTCGCCAGCGAACCCAGTATTCATAAGGTGGCAAAAGCTGGAAGGATACGCTGGGCAGGACATGTTGCGAGAATGCCGGGCAACTATCCTGCAAAAATGGTGTTCGACGGGAATCCGGTTGGTACAAGACGACGTGGGGCGCAACGAGCAAGATGGTCAGACCAGGTGGAGCAAGACCTAGGGGGTACAAGGTGCCCAAGGGATTGGAGAGGAGCAGCCACGAATCGGGCATTATGGAGGGATATTGTGTATCAGGCTATGTTATAGTATTGTGACGTTATGCCATGTAAATAAAAAAAAAGGCATTTCGTACAGAGCCCAATAGACTCATTTGCTCCATTTGCAGAAAAAATGTTTGCAATGTTTGAACTCTATCTTAAAACGGAAAATGTTCCAAAGGTCAGCTAGCAATTATACTGCCGCGTCTTGAAGCAAATTGAATATTTCCAGGGTAATATAAGTCAAGAAAGATGTGAGCTGTGAACTTCTACGCTTGTACCAACGTTTGCATTTGAAAAAAATGGACGAAAATTGCTGATTTTTCATCTGCACTGACAAAACTACCCATGCAGCATCAGTCATAGCTAACCCATGAGTCAGCGGATACAAGGTGACACCGTCTATCCGTCGAACTCTAACCGTGATGGCAAAAACAGTGAAGCAACTCCGTTCAGAAGTGTGCGCGTTCAAAGAACGGTACCCCGCCGCGTCGAAGTCGGACATCGTGCGGCACTTTGTGGACGCCGGATACGCCCGTTCTGACATCTACGGCATCTTGGCACGATTAGACAACAATCAGAGCATCGCAAGAAAACCCGGTTACGGACGGCCGAGCGACCCTGAGTGACAAGAAGCTCCAAAAGATGCTGCGTGTGCTTGGCCGGGAGGTCTGTTCTGCCAGACAAACAGTGAAAAAAAACCTAGCGTATATAAACATACATGTAAGGAAGCGGAAGTCGCGTCCACTGGTTTCGTAGCTGCAGGCAATGACGCAGCGGCAGCGGCTGAATAAGATGGTCAACTCAAATTTTTCCCGGCGATTATCGCGGCGTGGCGGTGGTGACGGACGGCGATTTTTTTCTTCCCCTGCCTGGAAACGTGACTGGCAGGACACTTGGTATTTTACTTCCCCCACGAAGGCAGTGAGCTCCGAGGCGAAGTTCGTTTTACCCCCCAAGTTCACCGAGAAGGGGCTGCTGTGGCTGACCGTCAGCGAGAAGGGGATGTCGAAGCCGCTCTTATTCCGCTCCGGACTGGCGGGGGACGGGGAAATTTATAGAACGAAATGCCTGCCGGAAGACGCGTCGTTCATCAAGAAATACCATAAGGGCGAAGACGCGGTGTTCTGGACGGATCTGGCGTCGCCCCTCCACACGAAGCGATCGTTGGAGGAGATGGAGCGGCTGAATATCGATGTGGTACCCAAGTCGGCGAACCCGCCCAACGTCCCCCAGCTGCGTCCTATAGAGAATTTCTGGGTGAACCTGAAGCGTTAGATCCGTTTCCTGCCAAAGCAAATTTCGTACGGCCAGCGTAGAACTATCGTAGCGCCTTGCCGGAAAATTCTCCGGTCTGATCGGAACGGAGGATTTGCGGTTTTCGGCTGAACTGGTTTTCTAACAATCTCACAACTCCATAGAAACAGCAGAAAGGAAATCACTATTTTAGAAATTTCTACATGCAGGGTGTACAATTCTAAAACATTATCCAGCCCAGGCTACCCATTTTGCTGTATAAAATTACTTACACGCTTTAAATACTTATTTCGTTATTATATTCATGAACCTTATTATAATTATATTGCATGAACCTTATTATATTTTATTGATTTAATACATTTCAATACTGGGATGGGAGGGTGCACCAGGGCATCATTGAAGTTGCAATTGGACAATGGAGTGGACAGCCAACCGGAGTCTAGGAGGGGATGTGTCTTTCATTTATGACTGTTACATTCCACTCCAACAGTTGTAATGAATTTGACGCGCCTTTCTCAAACAAACCATATAGTGGAAAGCTTAACTGAATTGCGTATTTTGTTATTCGTTTTATCGGATCATATTGCTGGAAGGAGATTCTTTTATTTCCGCAGGTTTCGCGTAAGTGTGTCTACTTACGGGCCTGCCCAACCATTTTTGGCCCTTCATACAGCGATATGTTGAATTTAGAACGGTAACAAAGCATGATCTTTCTGTTAAGTGGAACCGCATGCAGCGCAAGGCTCACGCTAGGATGGTGGCTTCCTACATACATACATACATACAACTGGTTTTCTAACAATCTCACAAACTCACGAATTCGATCTTCGACTTCCGATTTCTTCTTCAGGCAATAAACGTGAGTGTAACGGCTATGATCGTCTATGAGTATCATATAATAGCAGCATCCTCCTGGAGAAGTCCTAACACTCTAACGCGACCCGTGTTCGATTACCGTGAACGCACTCTTGTCGCTACACTTGTGCGACGTAGCCACAGGACTGAGGCTGCTGTCATCCACGATCAGCAACCGTGAAGCCGAAAACTTGGTGCTTTGTGTGGTGCTAATTCGACAGCTCGGTTTTCTTGAAGGCTAAGGTCTGTATCCGCAATAATCCGGACACCTCAAAACATGAATAAAACATAAATTTCACATTATATTTCCGTCGTAGTTGTTTATTTCAGATTCATGGGATGTGTTTTAACAAAACAATAGTTATTCCATTAGGGTTTGTACAGACTCTTCAGAAATCGTAGAAGCCGTCTTTGTCCATATTTGCTGGAAGTGTTTGATGTCTTTGATTC
The DNA here is from genome assembly GCA_024533555.2 of Aedes koreicus. Lineage (NCBI taxonomy): Eukaryota > Metazoa > Arthropoda > Insecta > Diptera > Culicidae > Aedes > Aedes koreicus. The sequence goes on from JAHHFK020001809.1 coordinate 55,550, forward strand.
CTTGCTTCTTTCCAGAAAGCTTCTGCTTCATCAGAGCCCAGATTTACTCTTTTTACCACACGTGCAAATTGCTTGCCACACAAGGTGTTTTTTTGGAAATTTCGATGCCTTCTTCGTTCTGAAATGCTCAGCTGTAGCATTTCTGGCCATAGCAGAATAAAACGCCAGCCCTGGAAGCTGCTTGAAATCCTCCAGGACATAAGTTTCATCGTCCATAACAACGCATGAAAAATTTGTCAAATATTCGCAGTACAAACGTCGAGCCCGTGATTTTGCTGCCAAGTTCTGTTTGTCGTTGCGATTTGGAACTGTTTTTACCTTACACGACTTAAGTCCCAAACGTTGTTTTGATTTTTGGACAAAACCAGGCGACATCTCTATTTTACGAGCCACCGTTCGAATGGAGAGATTTGGGTTTTTCGTTAATATCCTCTTCACCTTTTCGGTCCATGACAGGATCAGCGCGTCCAATGTTTTTGCTCACTTCTCGGTTTCTTCACCGTACAACAAACGTTCCGAAAATGATTTGAGCACATCGTGAATAGTGGATTCTAGGCAAATCCAATGTTTTTGCAAGGTCCCGTATTGACAAGTCAGGATTTGCCGTACGCCCGTACAAAATTCGCTCGCGCACTTGTTTTTCTTTCGTCGCCATCTTGAATACTAAACATGAAATGTAAACATCAATCATAGTCTTTTTCATCATAGACTCTCAGCTATACCACAGTGAAATGTTTCATTCCTACGTGCAATATTTCAAAAGGTACAATGATTTGAAGGTGTCCGGATTAATGTGGATACAGACCTTATATGCAGCAAACACAATATTCGCGGCGGAAATGGTCGTGGTTTGTCGTCGTTGTCGTAATTTGATTGGAGAGAAAAATCTTCAGTGTGGTTCTCAGTGCTTCGGTTATCACAAAGATAGTATTTTTTCATTGTTTATCAGCCAGGTATTATAATGGTTTATCTAAATTACTGATACTAGTAGTTTGGTAGAAGAGATATTGTAAAGAAATAATTACCGGTAATACCGCCTGATTTGTTGGTACCGAAATACCGGTACTGGCATGTGAAAATACCGGTAATTTCGGTACTGATCATCAATAAAATTGCATTCATATTATAATTTTCAAATTTCTGTATACAGTTTATGTCTATTTTTAGGGGAGGTACCTATGTCTGTTTTTTTTTGCTCCAAATGCGCACAAATACCAAAATCACAAGTTAATCTCTGTGCCTTCTTCAGAACTCTTAAATTTTCATTCGAACATTCACCCATTGGAATGGTGTGAGTACACCAGTAGATTCTGGGCACCGTGTTGTATACTAAAGATGCTTACTCTAAAGTGATCTCAAACGACAATTTCAGCTATGTTGGATGCAGAGCCAATTTTCGACTTTTGAGGTGAGGAAGGCTATTTCACAAACTATGATTAAAATTAATTTTCTGCGCTGACCAGGTTGCTGCTCCCGAGCGCCAATGATGTAAATAAACGACTTTGCACCAGTTCTGGTAGCCTTCAGCTGTTAGTTAGATCATCTTATATGAAGTACTCATCTTGGTTAAATTAACACTAGTACAATAGGCGAATGAGTGAATGAAATATCGAAGAGCTCTCGTCCTGGGGGTGAACATGACTCTCAAATGCGATCAAATTGTGCCTACCCTACATGCGACTTTGGAACTAATCGTTATCGCCAAAAAGGAGTTAAATATTTAACAATTCAAATTATTTTCCTACTCAATTTTTTGAATAAAATGCAATATAATAATGTTTTTCGAATATCAGAATCATTAATATAGTATTATCTGTAAAAAGTAACCCTGTCAAACTCTGTTTTATCAAAATTTTATGAAATGCATTTTTTCTGTTAGTGTGGATTACGCCGCAATGAAAGTATTTATTTACATTTTTGGACAAATAGAACCAACTGCAGATGTCGCTTTCATCACACATGCATGGGCAGGACGAACTAGCAGCACATCCTAATGAGAGTTTAAGAAAGGTGGTGAGCAAAACCCAATACATTGGTATTAGTAAATGTTTGAGAAGCAAACATTCATGGTAACTACGATACTGTATGCGCGCCAAACAGCAACTTAGAAGACATAATATAAATAAACACAATTAGTGACATCACTAATCTACGTTTACTGTTTGGCGTGCAGGAAACGGAAAAAAATATAGTAACTTGTTCAATACATACAAACTACATTTCTTCACCTTTATTAAATTCTCATTGAGCACCCCTACCAATGAGAAAATAAAAAAAAAAAAAAAAAAAAGGTGAGGAAATGTAGATTGTATGTATTGATCCGAGTTACCATGTTTTTTCCGCTTCATGGGCGCCAAACAGCAAACGTAGAAGGCTGGCGTCACTATTATATTATTTACAACAATTAGTGACGTCAGCCTCATACGTTTACTATTTGGCGCGCATGAAACATCGTAGTCACAATGAATGTTTACTTTTCAAGCATTTACTAATACCAATGCAATGGAGTTTGCTCCACTCCTTACTTAAATTCTCATTGAATCCCTACCCTGCTCTCGTCGCCTTCTGAATGAACTGTCAGTTTGTGTTCACAATTGCTAATTACAGTTCGATTCATTTCGTTGAAGTTATTGATTAAATGATGGAGTTTGACGATCGCATTAAGGAAGGAGTTTCTGAGACGTCCGTGTGGTATTATTTTCTTCGAGGAAAACAGAATCGTGGAACGGCAAAGTGTACAAAGTGCGCTAAGGTGATAAAATGCGAAGGCTCCAGCACAACGGGTATGAAGAAACATCTCAAGAGATTGCACGACATCAATCTGGAAAAGCGTACTGCACCTCTCGATGTGTCCAACGATCAACCTTCAACATCGTCGTCCAACGTGAAAAGAAGTACAATCGTTCAGTATTTTTCAAGAACATCTCCTCGCGACGGTGTACTTGCACGTTTGGCTGCAAAGGTTAATATTTCGTTCAATACGATATGCAATTCCAAGGACATCCGCCTGGGTTTACTTGCACGAGGATTCAGTGACATCCCAAAGACGCATAACGGAATCAAGCTTAAAGTGGAAGCCTATTACAAGTTCGTGGTCGGGGAGTTCCAGAAGCAGTTCTGTGAATTAAAAGCACAGCACCAAAAAGTTAGCTTTACTTTTGATGAGTGGACTTTAATAAGGAACCGTCGTTATATGAACGTTAATGTTCACGAATGCAAGCAGATTTGGAATTTGGGGCTCACCCGGATTCATGGATCAATGAATGCCGAGCAATGCATTAAGCTGTTGGAGCAAAAGTTGTTGGACTTTGGATTGTCGCTATCTCACGATATAATGGCTATGACGACAGATGGAGCACAAATGATGAAAAAGGTGGGGAGGCTGACACCTGTAGATCACCATATTTGCCTTGCGCATGGCATTCATCTTGCCGTAACAAGCGTGCTTTATCAGAAGCCGTCGCAAGATACAGAATATCCTGTGAACTTTGAAGGTATATAAATTTTACAAATTAATACTCTAACAACAATATTCTTAATATTTAACTTTGTTTTTAGGTTCAGATTCAGATGTTTCTTCCGACGATGAAAGCACGGAATCGTTTTTATTGACCGTCAATTTGGAATTGATATTCCAATGCAGCCACAATACTTGTCAACCGTTAAGAAAGTTCGTGACATTGTCAAGATTTTCAAAAAGTCACCGGTCAGAAACCGCGACGTTCTGCAGAAATATGTTCGGGAAGATAATGGCAAAGAACTGAGTTTGATTGCAGATTGTAAGACCAGGTGGAACAGCTTGCTCGCCATGCTTAAAAGGTTCTACGAACTCAGGACAGCGATACAGAAAGCGATGATCAACCTCAAAAGACAAGTGAATGTGCATTTTACCGACGATGAAATGGAATTAATAAGAGAAATAATCGAAGCTTTAGAACCTGTGAATGCAGCTGTAGAGCATTTGTGTAGACAGCCATGTACTTTATGCGAAGCAGACGTAGCGCTTCACTTTATGCTCGAACAGCTTACATCCCAGAACACAAACATTGCCAACGAACTATTCGAAGCACTTAAAGAACGGGTCAAAGAAAGGCGGTTTGAATACGCTGATCTTTTCGCATTTTTGTTCAATCCAGCAATCAAAACGTCAACGAATAACAACTTTGGAATATTTTTCAAAACATCGCGGAATATCTTAATCAAGCAGGCTGACGACATACTCAAACGGCTAAATACTACGAACGAGGCTGAGGACGCGATCAATGAGTCATCACCAAACATGGATGAAGAAGACGATGATGTTTGCCATAATCTTACCATAAAGGAAAAAATCGAAAAAAGACTCCAGCAATTCAAGGCAGCTGCTGCAGTCCCTGTCAATGCAATGATGCCTGGATTCCAGAAAACGATGCGGAATGAGTTCACATACTTCGAAACTGAAGGAATAAAAGTATTTGACTATGCTTTTCGAAGCACTGAGTACGGTTCGCCCTACTTCGGTTGATTCTGAAAGAGCATTTTCTGTGTCCGGAAATTTTGCCACTAAAATTCGGTCTCGCATGGGAGACAATACATTAAATATTCTTTGTATTTTGAAATCATACATTTGTAATCAGAACAAAGACTAAGAAGATTTTTAAACTTGAACGAATAAAGAGATTTACCTTTTTTTACGATTAGTTTTTTTTCTCAAAAATTCTAGGGTACCGGTAAATTACCGGTATTACCGGTACTGGCTGTCTCAGTACCGAATTATCGGTACTCACAAAAAGGGTCCGGAACTAAGAACTCTACTAGCGCCACACCAAAAGTGGCAAGCTTCAAGAACTAACGCTTTCTTCTCTCCTCTGGGGGGAGCACCCTTATCCACCCACCACGAATGACGAACGTTTCTATAGTCACGTCGAGGCACAATGAATGTGAAAAATCTTGTGTCGTTTTTGCGCGCTTGCTTCTTTTTTTTCTTGCTTTTTGTTTTTCTTTTTAACACACGCTCCTCCTGAACTTCACCGCCGTACAGCTTTGCACGCACAAGCTCCATCGTCAGATCCTGATCTGATCGGCTCTCCAAAGAGGTGGTAAGAGCATCGAATGCCTTCGAAAGGCTGCGCAAAATCTTTGCCAATTGCTGCCAGATCGCAGATAGAAGTAACACGCTTCAGTGTTTCAATATCCATACTGTACTGGTGATGCACGGTATTGTTAGAGCGAGTAAGGGATATGATCTTGTATGTCTTGCTGTTGACGCGCATGCCATAATGGCCACAACAGATCAGCACGGTGTTGATATCCGTCTGTAGGGTGGTGCAAGAACGCGGAGACAGTATAGTACGAAAAAATTGGAGGTCGTCGGCAAATGAAAGTTTAAAAGGACACAGATCGGTCACAAAAATGTTGAATATCATTTGATCAAGAACACTGCCCTGAAGGACACCGGATGTGATGCAGAATAAACTGGTTGTATTCAGTCAGTCAGTCAGTCAGTCAGTCAGTCAGTCAGTCAGTCAGTCAGTCAGTCAGTCAGTCAGTCAGTCAGTCAGTAAGTCAGTCAGTCAGTCAGTCAGTCAGTCAGTCAGTCAGTCAGTCAGTCAGTCAGTCAGTCAGTCAGTCAGTCAGTCAGTCAGTCAGTCAGTCAGTCAGTCAGTCAGTCAGTCAGTCAGTCAGTCAGTCAGTCAGTCAGTCAGTCAGTCAGTCAGTCAGTCAGTCAGTCAGTCAGTCAGTCAGTCAGTCAGTCAGTCAGTCAGTCAGTCAGTCAGTCAGTCAGTCAGTCAGTCAGTCAGTCAGTCAGTCAGTCAGTCAGTCAGTCAGTCAGTCAGTCAGTCAGTCAGTCAGTCAGTCAGTCAGTCAGTCAGTCAGTCAGTCAGTCAGTCAGTCAGTCAGTCAGTCAGTCAGTCAGTCAGTCAGTCAGTCAGTCAGTCAGTCAGTCAGTCAGTCAGTCAGTCAGTCAGTCAGTCAGTCAGTCAGTCAGTCAGTCAGTCAGTCAGTCAGTCAGTCAGTCAGTCAGTCAGTCAGTCAGTCAGTCAGTCAGTCAGTCAGTCAGTCAGTCAGTCAGTCAGTCAGTCAGTCAGTCAGTCAGTCAGTCAGTCAGTCAGTCAGTCAGTCAGTCAGTCAGTCAGTCAGTCAGTCAGTCAGTCAGTCAGTCAGTCAGTCAGTCAGTCAGTCAGTCAGTCAGTCAGTCAGTCAGTCAGTCAGCTTAAGGTGAGGGAGGCACCCGGACCGGATGCAATCCCTTCCGTGGCTCTGAATGTGGCGATTCAGGCATTCCCGGAAATGTTCAGGGATGTGTTACAGAAGTGTCTAGAGGAAGGTCATTTCCCGGACAGGTGAAAAATACAGAAATTAGTGTTGTTGCCTAAGCCAGGAAAGCCACCGGGGGATCCAGCATCGTATAGGCCAATATGCCTATTGGATACGCTTGGGAAACTCCTGGAGAGAATCATCCTCAACAGGCTGACGAAATTTACTGAGAGCGAGCACGGGCTATCGAAGATGCAATTTGGTTTCCGGAAAGGGAAATCTACGGTGGATGCCATTCGGGCAGTGGTCGAGACAGCCGTAAATGCGGCCAAACAGAATCGGAGAGGCGATCGATATTGCGCTGTTGTAACGATCGACGTTAAAAACGCCTTCAATAGTGCCAGCTGGGTGGCTATTGTCGAGTCGCTGCATAGAATCAGGGTCCCTGATTACCCGTGCAGCATTCTGGGAAATAAGACGATGGTGCTGTCACTCCCACTCACGAAAATATGGCACCGCTCAAAAATTTAACATAAGCGGACGCCGCCAACAATGCAGGGGCAAATTTAGTGCCCCTTTAAATTGCAACTAACCATCAGCATTTTTCAAAAATGCAAACTCAGTTTTTTTTTATCATAACAGGAATACAGAATATTCATGAAAATTCAGAGTTTTGTGTATAAAAATCGGTGTCACACATCCATCATACGCGTTAGAAAAAATCTGTGAGCACCAATCGATTCGAGGAGGACCATTCCATAAAATCCGAGTCCAACATTGAAAGGGCGGATCCAAAATTCAAGTTCAAAACACGGAATCGTAATTTTCATAAAAATCTGTATGTTTGGCTAATCAATCAAAACCATGTCTGGAGAAATGCTGGAAGAGATAGCAGTACTGTGCAAGAAATAATGGGTGAAATTCAGCGAAAAGCTCGAAATTCATTCGTAAAGCTGACGAATAATTTTTCTTGTATTTTCCTTCAAAGCTTGATTAAAAAAAAGCTGCAAAATGTTACCCCTAGATTTTGTGTACGTTATTTCCTCTCGAAGAAATCACCCATTTTGTGCGGCCAAATTCTAAATGAAACAAACTTTATCCGGCGGACACGAAGTTCCTCACGATGTCCACCTTCTTCGCTCTGGGGTGGAGCTGGCAGTACGAACAAACCATCGAGCGTCGTTGCTTGAATTGCGTTTCCGCCATGGCTGCTGCAAATCAACTGATAACGCTGTCATTTTTGGTTCAGGGTTGCTACAATTGGGAATGCAAATTGCTAAAATCAGTCCATGTTTCTTAATGCATACGTTATTCTCTTCATTATTTTTTTCAATTCTGTCGTTTTTATTCCTTTCAGCAAAGGCACGTTCGCAAATTACGGAACATCCGGTTTAATGTAGCACACCAGTCAATGAAAACCAACATATTTGGATCTGTCTAAAATGGGTACTGGAAAATGACGACGAGCTGTCCAATCGATCATGGACCCTACAAATCTCTCAAACGATGAACGACGTATTAAACGGTGTATTCCCGTTCAAAAAATAAGGTCACATTTCCCTAAAAAACCATTTCATTCAATGTTCACTCAATCATCATTATTACGTTCACCAACAATGGGAACCCACCGAACTATTATCGAATCGCCAATTCCCTCTGAAATAAAGGTTACCAAACCCGAAGCTCGCACTCTCATCAATCAATCGGCAACCCAATTGACCCACATCTATCCGATCGCTATCCGTTGGTTGGTTGGAAATAACTTCTACTTTTGACCGAACTGGTTGGCGGTCGATGAGCAAGAAATCATGAACGCAAACAACGCACACAACAAATCTAATTGCACCACATCGGCAAAATCGCTAGCATCAATAATATGGCAATGCGATGCGCTAACAATATTGAGTGCCTCCTCGTACCTCCTTCAGCAGCGGCGAAAAGTCCACCCACAAAGATGGCCAAAGTGCAACCTCCTCTGCACCGCCACCATAATCAAATTGGGGCTGCAATTATTGAATTTTCGCTTTTCCGTCCAATCAAATCGCTGCTCTCCCGCCGTGTGTCTAATATGTAGAAGCTTCGGCTTGCAATTTCGGCCTTATCCATGCGTGGACTATTAATTGAGCGGAGATAAAGAAGATCAACAACTTTGTAATCATTGTGTTTGGTTGCGGTGAAATTGGCAGTTGCTTCTCTACTCGAGCTGAAATCCTGACATGCGACGACGTCAACGAAAGAGCGGGCAGTGAACCTCGACATCTAATGAATGGCCGTGTGGTGGACACTCGATCTAGCAGGCTCTTTCTCTTTCTCGGTCATGGCCTGCTTCACGAGGAAATCAAACGGAGTGACTGCACGCCATGCCGGTCACGCAGAGGTGTAATTAGAAAATGCACTTCTCCCGCGACATCCGTCCGTCCGGCTTGCGACCATGCGATTCGGACGTTTTCCAATCACCTTCCGTTTTCGTTCCGATCCGTAACGACATCATATCGCAGGCCGTGTTGGAGGTATGGCTGAAGTGAATACCTAGACTGCATGCTTTGTAGGTGTTCGATGACGCTGAAAGCGAATGCAGGTCACCTTGAACTAGAGACGCGATCGAATAACAATCCCAATGAGACGGGTTGGCCGTGATAGTTGGGAGAGTGCAAGACAAATATGACGGTCGATCGTGGATCGTACGATCGGAATCATCAATGAGTCCACCCGGGATGTAATAATTCAGTTCGATCATGGACCAAAAAGGGAAGGGAGTCAGAGTGCCGAAGAAATGGTAAAAAAACAGGACATAGTAACATTAATGTACGAAAGAACAGGGAGCTACTGCGGCGCGAAGTGCTGTTTGTTCTTTTTGGTTTTTGGTTGGGGTGGTGGAGTGTGCATGCGAATAATACCAATAGCAAATAGCGAGACGACAATTGCGATTTGGCATTTGCTGGTGACGTTTGGTTGGGGCAGTTCGACGTGAGCCCGGGGGGACGGGGGGCTTGTTGGGGGCCCTGGGCACGCGCGGATGAGTGTGCAGCCCGCTGGACGGCGACGCAAAGCAATGAGCGACGTCTGGCGAGTCGCGAAGGACCTAGCCGCTAAGAAAAAAGTACCCAACGGAGCAGTTAAGTGTGGGAAGCCAAAGCTGTTTTTAATCATGTTTACCTACCGTTGGGTACAAATTACTTATTTTAAGGTAGAATTTTACCCAAAAGTAAGTTATTTGAACCCAACGGTAGGTTAACATGATTATACCCAACGTTGGCTTCCCACACTTAAGTGCTCCGCTGGGTACTTTTTTCTTAGCGTGTATACTACCCATATATTGGTACACGTTAAATGTAATTCAATTCCTTCTTGATTATTTTTTATTCAGCAGGAGAAATGTAAGGAATAAGTTCATAACTAAACAATTGCAAACCCTTTATTTCTAGCTTCTTATCACAGATGGCAACATCTTCCGTTGTAGTTCATTAATTTATTAAATTCTCAACAACAATGAACTCATTCTTCAGCGAGTGCTCGACACTGAAGAAGCCACTGTTAGAAAATTCTACATAGCAGTATTGACCCTCCTTGAGCGCAATCATGTTGTCATTTTATGATATCCACATTTCAAGGAATCTCGAAAAAAAAATTGCTTGTTGTGTTCAGTGTGATATTATTTTCAAACGATCAATGCGCTTTCAGGGCGTATATCTGGAATTTTGTCCTCAATTTTGCCGTTTTCGAATCAGTGATCTGAAACCACCAAACAACAGCTTTTGATGTTCGATTTAATCGACAGCAGTAAATCGGATCTCTCTTTTTTCTTGGTAGTACGTCACATGAAATGAAATATTACCACGTAGAAAAAGAGCTCCGATTGGATAAATGTCTGCATGTGGCAATGCCCAAGTTCCACATTTCCACCCGAAAAATAGCCACTCGACCAGAATGTTTTCGATTATATGATCAATCGGTTTTTATTCCCACCGGCAAATTAAAGCAAGTTCGTTTTCATTCATTTTTTGGTTAGTTTGACAAGACAAAAACTAATCCAAGGCGGGAAAACAATTTATTCTGAGTTTCTAATCAATCTCGTTTATACTAAGCACATATATTTCAACATTATAAAGATTGGACTCGGAAAAAATGCGACACTTTGTTTTGGATGTTACTTTTTATCGCGTGGGTAAAAATTAATGAAATTTTGTGTAATACTAGTTTAAAGTGTTATGTTTATGTGTTCAAAATTTCATTCTGTCAAGTAGTTTTCAAGATGCATTCGAAACAAGAAGAGCTACGCCAGCAAATCTTGGGCGCGGTGATCGATAATCCAGATGGATCGGCAAAAGGCTTGGAATCCACCATTCCACCGTGTCCCGCGTTGTGAAGATGTTCCAGGAGACAAAGACCATCGAGCGGCGCGCTAGAAGCGGCCTAAAACCGAAAACGGAATACCCAGAGAAGGCGCGGAAGATAAGGCAGTACTTTAAGAATAACCCGAACCTCTCCACCCGAGACGTGGCCAAAAAGGTCAATTCGTCGAAGTGGTTCGTCCAGCAGACCATGAAGCGGGCTGGGCTACGTGTTTTTAAGGTCAGGAAGGCGCCAAACTGGACTGACAAGCAAAACACGGTGGCCAAATTGCGTGTGTGGAAGCTGTTTCGTGAGTGGCTGGTCAAGCCAGGCTGTCTCGTCATGGACGACGAGACAGGCGGACACCAAACGAATCCCCGGCCTCGAGTTTTTTGTCGGTACGTCCCGCATGGAGGTTCCGGAAAAGTTCCGGAAGAGAAAGATGGACAAATTCGCGAAGAAGTACCTGTTGTGGCAGGCAATCTGCGAGTGCGGACGGTACAGCAAGCCGTTCGTTACAACCGGCACCATAAACGGGCAGATTTATCGAGAGGAATGCTTTCAGAAGCGCTTGCTGCCCTTCCTCCGCTCTCACCGTGGTCCCACGCTGTTCTGGCCGGATCTCGCTTCGTGCCATTACGCCAAGCCTGTAATGGATTGGTACGAAGCGAAGGGCGTTAATGGGGTCTCGAAGGAGGCGAACCCGCCAAATACACCAGAACTTCGTCCGATCGAAAAGTTTTGGGCGATAATGAAGAAGAAGTTGAAGAAAAGCAGAAAAACATTCAAAACCGATGAAGCTTTGAAGAAAAACTGGAAGAAATTGTGAAAGGAAGATGGACAAAGCCTCGCCCAAGATCCCATGAGCAGAGTGTTAAGAGAAATGTACGAGCATTCAGCTTGGGGGAGGAAAGTCAATAAATAAATTATGCCAAACAAATTTGAGAAGTATCCTATTTAAAATGAATTTTTGGTGATCATTTTTGTGTGTCTCATTTTTTCCGAGTCCAGTCTTTACTACACCCCTTATATTTCAAGCTTATACTAAGCAAGTAGAGTGGCTGTTTATACGGAGCTATGCGTCAACCAGGCGAATATCAATTTAGTGTGAACTATAAACTAGTTAGTTTAGATTTTGTTCTGAGTGTAGCTCGCTGCGCTCCGATGCGTCTTGTTATAGCCAGATTCGAGGCTAAAACCATTGTTGTGGAATTGTTGTCCTTAGAACGTGTCCTGCCCATTCTACCCTTGCAGCTTTAGCGACTTTCTGGATACTGGGTTCGCCATAGAGTTGCGCCATCTCGTGGTTAAGCCACAACTGTAACTGTAGCTTTCTGGACTATACAAAGTAACAATATAAATTTCACCAAATTAAGCGAGTATGGAAGTCAACAGACATAATGAGATATCTTTTGATGTAACGTTTACATTAAAAAAAAAATGGACGAAATTTGCCGATTTTTCATGGGTTTACCTTCACTGACGAAACTGCCCATTCAGCATCAATCATAGTAACCCATGAGTCAGCAGACAAAATTTGACAGCTCTATCAGTCGAACTCTAACCGTGATGGCAAAAACAGTGAAGCAACTCCGTTCAGAAGTGTGCGCGTTCAAAGAACGGTACCCCGTCGCGTCGAAATCGGACATCGTGCGGCACTTTGTGGACGCCGGATACGCCCGTTCCGACATCTACAGCATCTTGGCACTATTAGACAACAATCAGAGCATCGAAGGAATGCCCGGTTCCGGACGGTCGACCACCCTGAGCGACAAGAAGCTCCAAAAGATGCTGCGTGCGCTTGGCCGGGAGGTCGGTTCAACCGGCCAAACAGTGAAAAAGTACCTGGCAAACATGAACATACATGTCAGGAAGCGGAAGTCGCGTCCACTGGTTTCGGAGCTGCAGGCAATGACGCAGCGGCAGCGGCTGAATAAGATGGTCAACTCGATTTTCCCGGCAAATCGCGGCGTGGCGGTGGTGATGGACGACGAGATCTTTCTTACCCTGGAGGGCAACGACTGGCAGGGCACTTGGCATATTACTTCCCCCACGAAGGAAGTGAGCTCCGAGGTGAAGTTCATTTCACACACCAAGTTCCCCAAGAAGGTGCTGCTGTGGCTGACAATCAGCGAGAAGGGTATGTCAAAGCCGCTCTTCTTTCGCTCCGGACTGGCCGTGAACGGGGAAATTTATAGTACGAAATGCCTGCCGGAAGTTGCGTCGTTCATCAAGAAATACCATAAGGGCGAAGACGCGGTGTTCTGGCCGGGTCTGGCGTCGGCCCACTACTCGAAGCGATCGTCGGAGGTGATGGAGCGGCTGATGTGGTACCTAAGTCGGCTGCGTCCCATCGAGAATTTCTGGGCCAACCTGAAGCGTAAGCGTCTACTCCAACAATTTTGTCGCGAAAACTGAGGAGGAATTGATAAATAAAACGAAGAAAGAACTCAAAAACATGCCTACACGCATGTTTTCGTCCGCCATGGCGAATGTTCCGGTTAACTGCCGGAAGGCCGCTTGCAAGGGCGTAGAATTTTTTTGCAAGTAAGCTTAAATAATTACCTTACATGGGAAATTTACCAAAAGCAATTATCTGTTTTAGCTTTTTTTTATCACCATCCGAAAAAAGTTCATTTTTTTAATGCAAACGTTACAAGGTCACCACAACTGCCCTTGAGTTCAGAAGTTAGGATCTACAGTCGTAACAGTAGCTTTATAACCTATGAAAGGTCATTACCCAGTCATTATCAGATTATCTTGGGATGTTCAAGTTCATAAAAACTGACCTTAGTCCTTAGAAATTTTGAACTCCAGGACAGTTTGGATGGCATAGAACATCCCATGATTATCTCATAATATCTGTTGGCCTTACAGGATATTCATTGAATATGATTTAATACATACCGTAAATTTGTTAAGCGGATAAAGCTACTGTTACAACTGTAGATCTTATGTTCGAAACTCCAGGACAGTTTTGACGACCTAGCACATCTCAAAAATATATTTTCTACTTTTTTCAATCGAATTATTGAGCACCAAATCAAGTCGAATAAACCGAATTGCTTGTTTAATAACGCTTGGAAAAAATTAGGTCTGAAAGGGTTAATCCAACCTTTTCTGCTTCACGTTTCAACCTGCTCAGTAACCATCTGGAACGTTCTTCCGACAATGTCTACGTCGTCAACGAAACGAATGAATTGACTGAATTTATTGAAAATCGTGTCCCGCATGTTAAAGCCCACACGTTTCATAACACCTTCTAGCGCAATGTTGAACAGGAGGCAGGAAAGACCATCGCTTTGCCGAAGTCCTTTGCGTGTTTCAAACGAGTCCGATAACACACCCAATATCTTCTTACAGCAACGTACCCCATACATCTTTGCCTTGATCAGTCTAGTCAGTTTCCCGGGAATTTCCCGTTCTCGTCTGTAATCGTTCATAGCTCTTTACGATCAATGGTATCGTATGCGGCCTTGAAATATTCGTGACATTTTTGGAGGATCTGCCACAACGTAAGGATTTGGTCTTTGGTCGATCGCTTGTCCACAAAACCGGCTTGAAAACTTCCCAAAAATCTGCCTGCGGCGCAAGATGATCTGATCCAATCTTCTTCCGGATAAGGTTTTTACATAACATCCAGAAACAGGCATGGAATAGCTTATATAGTATGTGTTTGACTCGTTTGTCGGTATCTTATATCATAAGCTTAATTTCTAAATATGATGTATGATGAACTTGCAGAGCAGGATTTTTCTACAATAATGTCTCGGGGTGCAATGTTGAAACTCTAATATCTAAGGCGTGAGAGTTACAGTAATACGTAGTAAATGTCTCGTTGTTACTAACACGCCATACATATAAGATTACGAACATTCTAATTTTGGACAAAGTTGCAGGTAAAATTAAGCACTACTATTCCATCATAAGCATTTTTTTTTAAATTAACTTTCTGAAATGTGCTACCGGCTAATGAGCCAAACTCATACTAAATGAGTCGTCCCAACCTTGCTTTTAAATAGTTGAAATTTATCCGTAATATTTAAGCTGTGTTTCATTTGGTGCATTTTTACTAAAACATGTTATTTCGAGAATAAATCAAAATGTTTGAAAAATGTTGTAAAGTATTGATTTGGTCGATTTTAGAGAAGGTTTTTGTGTAATATGTGTATCTGGCAAAAGATACAGGATTATTTGAAAATTTCCAATTAGAAATATGCTTAATTGTATATAACTTTTTCAATTTAGAATTTTAAACATTCATGTTATTAATTGCCATTGAAAAAAATTGTTGATTTTTCTTAATTGTTATCTAGTGACTACAGAGCATGCGAATTTGACATCTGTTTTGTTTTGATTTCTGGTATTAGTCGGATGGAGACATTCTAGTATATCTTGAAGTGGATAGACTGTAAATGTTGATCAGGTTCGCAATGCGTTAACCGTCAGTCGGACGTCCACATTTTGTCCGTGGTTTGATTATCCCGGTTCGTGTTCGTCGTTTCAACAGCATTGAAGTCTTTTGAAAAAGACAACATGAAAACCGTAGAGCTCTTTGATTTTCTTCACATGTACGCTTGGGGATTTTTTTTTATTATCGCACAAATTGGGCCGAAGGGTCTCAGATTGATACGAAACTTTGTGTACGCGTGCACTCCCGTTTCATTTTACGCAATTTTTTATTACAATTGTATACTATCTCTTTTTCTCTCACGGAAATGTTACTCAATTTTCGTTAAAAAGTGGATCTACTCAATTTATTCCGTGAGAGAAAAAGAGATAGTATACAATTGTAATAAAAAATTGAGTAACATGAAGCGGCAAAACGGCCTCACATGAAGAGAAACACAATTTTGTTTTTACAAAACAATACGCTGGCGCAC
The DNA here is from genome assembly GCA_024533555.2 of Aedes koreicus. Lineage (NCBI taxonomy): Eukaryota > Metazoa > Arthropoda > Insecta > Diptera > Culicidae > Aedes > Aedes koreicus. The sequence continues at coordinate 71,002 of JAHHFK020001809.1, forward strand.
AAGAGCATCACAACCAGGGCTAAAATCAAGGACTTACGGCTCCAATTGCTTCCGCATCCACCGTATTCACCCGATTTGGCTCCCTCGGTTCCATGAATTCCATGAAGTTCACTAAAGAACTTCCATGAAGTTCTCTAAAGAAACTGCTTGAAGTTCTCTTAAAAATTTCCCTGAAGTTCTGTGAAAAACTTCCTTGAAGTTCTCTGAAGAATTTCCCTGAAGTTCTCTGAAGAATTTCCCTGAAGTTCTCTAAAGAACTTTCATGAAGTGTTCTGAAGAACTTTCCTGAAGTGTTCTGAAGAACTTTTCTGAAGTTCTCTGAAGAACTTCCCTGAAGTTCTCTGTAGAACTTCCCAGAAGTTCTCTGCAGAATTTTCTTCAAGTGTTCAGAAGAACTTCCATGAAGTTCTCTGAAGAAGTTGCTTGAAGTTCTCTGCAGAACTTCCATGGAGTTCTCTGAAGAATTTCCATGAAGTTCTTTGAAGAACCTCCATGGAGTTTTCTGAAGAACATTCCAAAAAAGTTCTCTGAAGAGCTTCCCTGATCTTCTCTGAAGAATTTCCATGAAGTTTTCTGAGGAACTTCCCTGAAGTTCTCACCAAAACTTCCCTCAAGTTGTCTGCAGAACTTCGCTGAAGTTCTCTGAAGAACTTCCCTGATGTTCTCTGCAGAACTTTCAAGTAGTGTTCAGAAGAACTTGCTTGAAGTTCTCTGAAGAACTTCAATGAAGTTCTTTACAGAACTTCCCTGAGGTTCTCTGCAGAACTTTCATGAAGTTCCCCAAAGAACTTCCCTGAAGTTCTCGGAAGAACTTCCATGAAGTTCTCTGCAGAACTTCCCTGATGTTCTCTGAAGAACTTTCATGAAGTGTTCTGAAGGACTTACCCGAAGTTTTGTGAAGAACTTTTCTGAAGGACTAACCCGAAGTTGTCAGAAGAACGTACAAAAAAAAACTATATTGTGGTAATCAGCCTCTTGTGTACTAGCGATCAACATTTATTACATAGTTCAATGGCAGTTCAGCGCCACGCAGTGAAATAATTCTGAACTCTGAAGTCGACCGTCTGGAAGATCATGATTACTCGAATAAATTTCCTGAAAACCATGAATTTATACATGATCTAGATATCAAAAAAGTTTTTTTTAGTTCCCTGATTATCGAGATTTTTAGCCCTGGGCTGATTCATCTCCCGTCGTAGTCACTCAAATACCTTTTGGGTATTTTCGTAACTTGTCCGGGAGTGAGATTCGAACTCGTGACTTTGGCGTGAGAGGTATGGATGTTAACCACTACGCCGGGGTCGCCCCCTAGATATCAAAATACAGATATTACAAAAAGTTCACATGAACACTAGCACCACATAGCGGACGAATTCTGATCTAATGTGTACACCATTCAAATATCATTGACCCTCGAATATCGTTTTGTGGAAGATGCCATCTTACTATATGTCAATAATCTCGAGATGCAGATTAAACAGTAAGTTTACATTCACACTAGCGTCACGGAGTGAGATAATTCTGAATTGTTGAGTCGAGCGTCTGGTAGCTCCTAATTTTACAACTAACTTTCCTGAAAACAGTAAATTTATACACGATCTAGATCTCAAAATACAGGTAATTCACAAACCTCACATGTACACTAGTGCCACGTAGCGGACGAGTTCTGAATTAATGTTAACACCATTCGAAAGGCCTCAATCAACTCGAGATTCAGCTTTATAAAGTATGTTTACATGCATACTAGCGCCGTGTAGTTAGATAATTCTGAACTTTTAAGTTTACCATCCTGAAGGTTCCTTAATCTAGTGAACAACTTTGTTCAATGAGTAACTTCCTATATACGAGGGATCGCGAGATATTTTCTGATGAAACAACAAAGGTCAATGCCTATACATATCATTTGATACCACCATCAAAGGATTCCGCGCATGTCCAGGAGTTTACTGTACTTCGACTGTTTTTTGCCAAAATATGCTGCCTTTCAACGGTCATAACTCTTTCTGGTGAAGCACGGATGGACACGCTTTCTTGCGCAGGTGTTTGATCAAGTCTAATTTCATAAAAATACTGTTTGTACATTTACATTTAAGCTGAGGCAGTTATTTTAGTGGTTCTCAAAATATATCAAGATTTCAATTTTTGATCGCAATTTGTGAAGAAAAAATGGAAATGAGATCAAAATACGATATTCGGTTGTTTTGGGACCCAAGCTAACGGAAACTGGCATGAAGCTCTGGGTCTAAAAATCTCTATCGACCAGTGTTATCAAGCACGTAGAAAAAATAATACGCCGTTGGCTATTGTTAAAGAACAAATTAATTAACCATCGGCTCCTTAAAGGATTTGCAGTTGAGCCTTAAAAAAACGAACTTATTTTAAAAGTGAGCAACTTTCTACCTAGCGGCAACCAATCCAATGGAAAACAAACCGAGCAAACAAGAAGACGACAGTTTTAGGAACTTTTTCATTTTTGAATGAAGACTAATGACGGGCCCATAGTTTTTGAGCATTACTGAAAAACAAAAAAAAAGCCCATCGCTAAAATTTCACCAATGTAAGCTTATGAATTAATAAACAAAAAATGTTTATTTCAAAATTTTCCATGATTCAGATAAAGGTTTTTCCGGCTTTTCCAAGCAATTTTCATCCACTGTGGAATTTTTTTTAAGATTATATTTTTTTACAAATTCTTGAAAAAATTTCATTATAGTTTGGAAAAAAAAAATTTCTACGATGAATCGTCCTTGAGTTATGAATTTTTGAAGTTAGTGATGTTCGGGAAAATCGGAAAACTGGCAACCCTGATTTTTTAGTATTGTTTTTTGTCCAGAAATCCACGAACCCTACGCGTGGACAATGTTTCGTAACAATCTGAGACCCTTCGGTCCAAACTACAGGTACGATAATAAAAAAAATCAACGCTTGCTTTGTTGGAACAAGTTTCAAAGATCTCACAAAATCTAAACTGATAAAAATAGCCTTGTCCAATTTCTGGCCCGACTAATGTACCGATTAACGACATCCGATTTATTGCTTTTTTCAACGCAACTTTCGGTACATTCTCGATTAAATCAACTGCTAGAAGGGTTGGCCCCACCGATTACGATCGATTCTCTCATGCGCATCGTTGCAGAAAAATGCCCATCAGCCGTGGTGAAATCCTTAATTTCCATTCATTGAAAAAATAACAACTACCGTTGAGGAACGGACATGTTGTTGTTGTTTTTTTTTTAAGCAAGAATGGGTGTGTGAGAACTCTAACAACCGCTCCTCGATTAATCGACCGGCACAGTTTTCCGCCTAAATGTGGCGGAACTTTCACGCTGCCTACTCCGAAATCAATTAGCCTCCAGCTACAACCGCTTCTAATCACTACTTAACCCAACACCGCCCCGGGTTCCAACGCACTCACTGACTTACTGACCGTTGCAAAAACAACAAGTCAAAACCGATTCACTGTGGCAAAACACTAGCAAGGCCTTTTTCATTCATTCGCCGAAGACAAGTGGGACTAAGAGAAATAGCCCACAGCCTTGGCGGCTTGCATCGGCTATCTGTAGCTTCACTCGTAAAAACAACCTAAACACGACTAAAATTGTGCTTTCCCTCTCTTTTGCTTGCTGCGACGATGAGCCCCCACACAGAGGAGGAAATTGCCGACAAATTTCCTCCAAGTTGCTCCATTCACGCGTTTTAAAATGACGTAATAGTTTGCTAGGCAGGCTAGGCAATAAAATACGAAGACAGAGATAGAGCCTGATTACCTTCGCGGTAATCTGAAACGTCTCAATTTCATGTTGGTGATTCGGCAAGGTCATTACCAGAATACTTCGGCAACATAACATGAGTGTCGCATAATTTTAGTGTTAATAGGATTTTTCTAGTAAAATTAAGCAGAAGACCGACTGATTATGTCAAAGTACTATCGAATTTCGCTCGTTTAGCTTTTTTTAAGTGGGCTACGTTTCAACCGGGTTCCCGCCAATAGGATATAGTCAACCCAAATTGGAGCCAAGCAATTTGAATCGGTGAACTCTCAACCCAATGTACGGGATAAACATACAGGGGCAATCATACTTTTGCTCATTAAAACTAATAAATGAACCATAAAAAATTGAAAATCGTTCCATAAAAAAGCGCATTATTGACCCATACGGCTCTGGTGAATATCCATAAAATATTGTAATGATCCGTAAAGTTGATCAATATGATCCATATTTTATATGAAATTTTGCAAACAAATTTCAAAAATATTCCGTTACACCCGTTATTCCGTTATATTCCGTTTCAAAAATATTCCGGTATATCACGGTTTAGCTAAATAACGGATGAACGGATTACAAGATTTATTCTGCGTTCGATTCGTCATGGGGTTCACTGGGTTTATATACTGTACAGAAATATAAAAAAATTTTTTTTTTTTTTTTTTTTTTTTTGTAATGAAATAGCTGGAAAATTGTAAAAATAATGAAAGGTGATGTAATATGAGACCACGTGCGTCGCATTCAAACTACAGGGTGTCTGAATATTATCCGTACAACAAAATGGTGTTGAAACTATCTTTTGTTGATGGATTAAAAAATCGATATGTATTGTTTGTTATAGCAATATGTTTGCAAATTAAAAGATTTATTTGTTCATTTCAAAATGGCTGCGTCGTGCTGAGATGCACGCCTTCAAACGTTTCGGGAAGTTATCCACGATGGCCGTGAGTTCTTCGACAGATATACAGATATTTGTTCCCAAACCTTTAAGAGAGACGATTTTAGATGTTCTAGTGATTTATGTGGTGTACTGCAGGCTCTTGACTTCAAGATGGACCATACCGAATAGTCCATCGTATTCAAATCCGGTGAGTTAGAAGGCCATTCATCTTTCGTTAAAAAGCTTGGGAAAATGCGTTCGCAAAGACTAATAGTCTTTTTTGCTCTATGAGCCGACGCCCAGTCTTGTTGAAAAATCCATCCATTTTTGCCGAAATGCTGCGATGCCCAAGAAGCTACTGTGTCAGTAAGTAGCTTATGATATACCAATTGATTTACTTTCACCCCCTTGTCGATGAAGATCAAAGGGGTTTTTCTGGAATGAGTTATTCCAGCCGAAAACCACGACAGAAGCGGGATCATGACTCCTTGAAATACTTCCACGATTTTTAGAAGCAGCAGGAAGCAACTGCCGATCATTTTGGTGGTTGTGATGCTGCTCGATTGTGGAAACTTTTTCATCGGTGAATAGCACTGACCGATAGCGGCCTTCGGATAAGCGGTTCAGGAGAACCTTAGCTTTTCTCAACCGATTTGATTTCATGGTGTCATTTGCTTGTGATTCCGTTTTTTAAACCGGACCTTTCAATTCTTGGGAACCGTTCCCTCCAAGGAAGATTTTGGAATTTTCAAGGATTTTCCCCACCCCCCGATGGAAAACCAAGAATTTCGGCTGGTTTCTCCGCGGATTATTCTGGCGCTTTGTTGAGGTCCAACGGTTAGGCTTTTTCCCCCTCCCTGCGCTCACCTAGCGTTCCAAGCTATTGTTGTCGTTTTTTTTGCGCCCACTCACTGTAGATTTTGCCATATTCAGGGTCTTTGCAATCACTGAAACAGTTTTTCCTTTTCGAGAGAGTTCAATTACACCTGCGCGCAACTCGTTCGGCTTCATTTTGAGATTAATTAGAAATCACAACTGTACCAAACTTGCTGCGTATAAAGACAATGCCCAGTGGGAAAAAAACGGACCCAAATTCCCACAGATGAGACGCCGCTGGATTGGCTGCTTGAAATATATCATTTCTTATGGGAAATTTGCCAAAAAAATTGAATGGTGCTGGTTTCATTCTGCGCCGAGCCCGGGAAATGGTCCATTTTACCCCATTTACCCCTAAAAATTTGTCTTTTTGAGTTGGCACACATATAACTAAAAACGCCGCTGAATTTTTGCCCGCATTGAAGCAAATTTCATATTAAAAACTCTTGGGAATCGAATAGTGCAAGTTTCATTCAGTTTCAAGCCCGGAAAGTGGCTTATTTTGCCCAATTTCCCCATTAATTTGAGATTTTCTTGTTCGTACCCTTTCAGCTACAATCGCTGCCAAAGTTTTTGACTGAAAACAGCCTATCTTACGAGAAAAAAGTCTAAGGAATCGAATGGTGTTGTTTTTTTTCGTTTAGTTACAGAATCGGAAAACTGTCCATTTTGCCCCATTTAACCCTATCTTTGTGTGTTTTTAAGTTTTTATTCATACATCATAGAAAAAATAATTGTAGTAAAAATTACCATTTTACTCGACTTTGCCTATCTTTAAAACTACCATGAAATTTCAGTCAAATTTACTACGTTTATGGTAAAACCATCAACATTTATGGTATATTTGACAAACCTCATATTCATATCAACCGCACCATGGTCGATCTAATCGCAGGCATGGTAAAATCAACCGCATTTATAGTCAGGTGAAAATTGTTGGTGTTTGCGCTAATTTAACCCTCGAAATGGTAGTTTCTACTGCTTTTTTTTTTGCGTGTATATCTACAGTCGCCGCTGAATTTTCTCCACGGAAAACGGCAACAAGCGGGGAAAACCTTGGGAACAAATGGGCTTTTGGTGGGGAAAATTGGTGAGGTGTTTTTATTTTTTTAATCTGTTTGGTGGGTGGCATGTATTTATCGCGTTGAATTTAGATGGAAATAATATTGATTTTTTTGTGTAGTGTGTTTTTTGTTGTGTTGGGGTGGAAAATTTTATTGGATCGTTGGTTGGTGGGGGGTGTTGTCGTATGTGATATTATGTTATTAAGTTGGTTGGGGTGGGCAGCTGGTCGGATTGAAGTGGGTTCCTTCAGCGCGGGGAGATGATGCAACTTTATCTAGAAATAGAGAGCCAAATCGCCATTGAGTTCCCTTTTGTTAAACGTTTACCGCCTTGTGTGCATAAATACAGCCACCTGCCAGAGTTTATAAACAGACTGGTGAGTAAGTCCAATTTGTTGTCAAGACTAATGAAATAGGAAACTAAATATTAATTAAAATTCACAAGAAGAAACTATTGAATTCTTGACAAATGTATTTTCAACAATACAAATGAAGCACTACTAGTAGTAGAATATTAATATTTTTTCTGGTTTTCAGCCCTCTACCATGAACTTCGTTGACGAGCAGGCAGGGGAGAGGTGTCATAAGCGGTATAAATTCGCCCGTACTCATCTTACTCGTTAAACGTCTCCAGAAGACAATTTGACGGATCTGATGAGACTGTCTTTAACCTGGTCGGACCCTAAGATGTCTCATTTGGAATATAAATTACAGCACCGAAAAACAGAGGACGATGAATCCTCTCGTCGAATGGCAATGTATACTGTGAATAATTCGGAAAGCACGATTCAGCAATACGAGGACAGTGATGTTTCAGAACTCGAAGACAGTTATTCGGAAGATAGCGAAGGATACAGTGATTACAAAGACGTGGTGTATGAATAGTCACATACCTTTACATGAAACCAAATGGCCCTTTTCAGGGCGCCCCATGTTTCTTGCAAAAAAGTTTATAGCTTCTAATATATAAAGAGTACGTTTTAGTTGTTTTCAGATACGACCTCTAGGTATTTATCAAATGCGCATATACTTTTTTAATAGTTCTATTTTGGCAATTTTTGGGGTTCGGGCTGGTTTTGGCCATTTTCAGACTTCGGAGCAGCCTTGTTTTATTCGCATATTTAAGAAGAAGTGGAGCACAAATGGCCACTTTCCAGGCTCGGAACTGAATGAATCCTGCACAGTTGGGGCGGTAATGGGGTAAAATGGACAGTTTCCCGATTCTGTAACTAAACGAAAACAACACCATTCGATTCCTTAGACATTTTCTCGTAAGATAGGCTGTTTTCAGTCAAAAACTTTGGCAGCGATTGTAGCTGAAAGGGCGAGAAAAAAAACACAAAAAAATAATGGTGAAATTCGGCACATCCGCTTTCCTCGCAGGTAGAAAAATGAATCAAACTCTCTTCAATTGCCTCGCATGAGTTTTTAATTTGAATTTTCTTCCATGCGGCCAAAAAAAGCAGCGGTTTTAGTAATTAGGGTGTTAACTAACAGTAATTTTTATATTTTTGTTAAATGGATGATTTAAAATGGTCCGTGTCGCATGCACAGCGCATCCTTCGATTGGCGTCTTTCTCATGCTCGACGTTGTGCTCTTCATGCAGAATATTTTGCGGGGATTGTAGTCATATGAAAATTTAGATATATGAATAATAACTTAAAAACACACAAAGATAGGGTTAAATGGGGCAAAATGGACAGTTTCCCGATTCTGTAACTAAACGAAAACAACACCATTCGATTCCTTAGACTTTTTCTCGTAAGATAGGCTGTTTTCAGTCAAAAACTTTGGCAGCGATTGTAGCTGAAAGGGTACGAACAAGAAAATCTCAAATTAATGGGGAGCTTAAAACTGAATGAAACTTGCACCATTCGATTTCCAAGAGTTTTTAATATGAAATATGCTTCTATGCGAGCACAAAATTCAGCGGCGTTTTTAGTTTTAAGGGTGCTAACTCAAAAAGATAAATTTTTAGGGGTAAATGGGGTAAAATAGACCATTTCCCGGGCCCGGCGCAGAATGAAACCAGCACCATTCAATGTTTTGGCAAATTTCCCATAAGAAATGATATATTTCAAGCAGCCAATCCAGCGGCGTCTCATCTGTGGGAATTTGGGTCCGTTTTTTCCCACTGTGCAATGGGTCAAGATGTTAAACCATGTAGGTATGCTTAGTTTAATCCGCTTGGTTGTGTTGAGGCATGCCGACAAATTCTGTACGGATAATTTGCAGACACCCTGTAGATTAGGTTAGTTGCTGGTAGTTATCAAATGTGAGCTCTAATTTTTCTGGCCAATATTTACTAACTCTAATTGTTTTGTAGTTTCAGAAGTGTATTCATATCTCAACTCTCTTTAGATGGGGTTTTCAGGCCCTGAAAAAGGCCGTTTTTCTGTTGCCTGAGTTGAGAAGATGCGAATTTAACCTTCGAAACCCCTGTCCGCTAATGAAAACTAATGATTTCATTTCCACGCTAGTGTCTGGCGTAACAACGGAGGCCCGTCCCCTTTTGTAAAATTTGATTCGCATTGCCTTCGTTGATTCCCCCTTCCTGTCATGTAATGGTACCCGATGCCATTATATAAAACGGGCCCAGCATGGTGCGCAGCTATGTCGGGACGAATGACCCCAAGGGTTAAAGTGAACTGAATCACGTAATCATGAACTAAATAACGTTTAAAGTGAAAAATCATGAAAACGTGAACTAGTTCACGGCCCGTTTTCATTTTCGGCAACGCTTTATTTTCTGTATTCGTTATGTGGAAATGTCGTTTCAAGGAGAATAGTGAACCACGAGCTGGTGCAACTCTAGGGCAAACACAGTAGCCCGAAATTCGCTAAAGCTCAAAGGGTATAATGGGTAGGACATGTCTTAAGGATGCCGAACAACAATCTCGCAAAAATCTGGAGCAAAAATAGAAACGATCCTAACGGCATTTAGAAACAGCACGTTCCAACTCTCTGAAATCATAGTGAGAGCAAAAGTTTCCCCTGCCCGATTATGTAGTTGCTTTGCACGAGGCTTTGTTTACAAATGCTGTTAGGTCCTAATCTATTGTTAAAGCAACCGTTTGGATGATCGACCATCTTTAAAAAAAAACCTGAATTAATCCACCCATGGTGAGACTGAACCCTTCTTACACTTCACCAGAATTACGAACTCAAATGTGGCCAATATGGTACTGTATACATATTTTCATCAGAAATTCCAGGAAGAACCAGGAATATTCGATATGTCATACATTCAATTTATAAAATGAATTATTTGTCAATTCTGAACGTATTGTTCATCGATGTGATTAAAAGATTGCCATTAATAGTCTTTAACGACCTGTTTATATTAGGTATATAAAAGTAAAAATTACATAAATATGGGAAATTCCATATAATCAGTCCATAGAATGAATTATTACACAATCCTAAGCGTCAATTTTGATTATCGATATGGATTCAAGATGCTTAACAAGTACATGTTCGTTGAAAATTGTGTAGTTATAGTGAATGGAGACTTTGTGTAATTTTCGAATATACTCGTTGCAGTTCAAAACCGGACCACTCGAGCCAATCGATCCCACTCTAATTCTATAGAGTCACATAGTGTGGCTAGTCCGCTGAATGTGCTATACAACGCACCAGATGCAGAACAATAGAATACAAGCGGCATCGATTGGGGTGAGTGGTCTTGTTCGGTTTTGAACTGCTACGAGTATATTTTCATCTCACAATTATGTGCTCTCAGGTATTGTTTTGGTCATATCTCCATGAAGGATTATCCAATCATAATGAAATTTTGACCAATTATTTGAAAATTTTATAACTTCAGTTGGGCGCTATCAAAACTAAAATCGGTACACAAATAGCTCAGTATGTAATCGGAGACTAAACTGTTTGATTACTATTATAATAGGCCGTCAAGTACTGTTTCGTTGATATCTTCGTAACGAAATGTTCGAATAAAAAAAAATCAATAGCGTTCTATGGGAATGTTGTAGCTTTCATTTGCCGTCAACAGAACTGAAATCGGTTCACAAATGGCTGAGAAACCGATGTGACATTATTTGTAACGACACACACACACACACACACACACACACACACACACACACACACACATACATACACACAGACATGTGCACAGTTCGTCGAGCTGAGTCGAATGGTATATGACACTCGGCCCTCTGGGCCTCGGATAAAAAGTCGAATTTTCAAGCGATCTTAATACCCTTCTTTTGGTGTAAGAAGGGTAAAAAAGAAGTAAGTTCCGAAGATATTCGATACTTCATATATTCAATTAATAAAAAAAATTCTATTAGACAAGCCTGAACGTATTCTTTTTCGATATAGTGAAAAATAACACTAACAGTGTTCATTGATCAGTTTATGTTAATGCTAGAAATAATTGAAAATCAAACATTAAGTGAAAAAGAGAAGTTGTAGAAATATACTATGTTTCAAATATTCAATATATAAAATGAAGTATTAGACTATTTTTAACTGTCAGTTCTGACTATCTCATGCGTCATAAAACGTAACAGATGCGACACTATAGAATGCAAACAGGATCGATTAGTGCGAATTGTGTTTTCCGGTTTTGAACTGCAACGAATTATGTGCAATTATATGCTCTCAGGTATTGTTTTGGTCATATCTCCATGAAGGATTATCCAATCCTAATGAATTTTGATAATTATTTAAAAATTTTATAAGTTTATTGGGCTAACAAAACTAAAATCGGTAACAAATAGCTCAGTATGTAATCGGAGACTAAACTTTTGATTACTATTATATAGGCCGTAAGTACTGTTTCGTTGATATCTTGTAACGAAATGTTCGAATAAAAAAAATCAATAGCGTTCATGTGAATGTTGTAGCTTTATTTGCCGTAACAGAACTGAATCGGTTAAATGGCTGAGAAACCGATGTGATATTTTTGTAAGCACACACACACATACACACACACACACATACTACACACAGACATGTGCTCAGTTCGTCGAGCTGAGTCGAATGGTATATGACACTCGGCCCTCTGAGCCTCGGATAAAAAGTCGAATTTTCAAGCGATCTTAATACCCTTCTTTTGGTGAAAGAAGGGTAAAAAGAGGCGTGCAATAGCGAAGGTGCATTGATCAAGTGGACAGGGACCGAGTTGAATGACGACGACTTCTATGTGCAACAGTTTCAAGGCAAGCAATCAATATACAAAACCACATTAGCATGCAACATATTCAAACATTTATTCCCCATGTGTAGAAAAAAATTAGCCCATTATTGTCTGCGGGTACATGCACGAACTGAATGACATTTGCAGATTTTGGGTGACATCTTGGACATTGGACCTAACCAATTCTCCACACAACTGATTCCGCTGCATGGCGTCCTGCTGATAGTTGGAGAGCAGAGATTGTGCCAGAGCCAGTTCCATGTTCACGTAGCTCAACTCATCGTAGATGTTTTGGAAATACTGAAAGCATAATAGTTAGCGTTTGTTAACATCCAAATCAGGGCACAAAAGTAGATCATTCTTACCGAAGTGAGACAGTTGGTAGAGGTGGTAGCGCAAATCTGTAACTGTTTGTTCAACGAAACAAGATCGTCCTGTACCATCGTGAAAACTGCCAGGACAGGTGTCACCACAATCGGAACAGTGTCTACTTCCGTCTGAAGACACTGACCAAACTTGGCCAGCTGAGCTGGGAGTTTACTGCATACTCCGGCGAAGTTTTCGGTACATGTATCTCCATTTTGTTGGTACGCAAATGAGCTAACCAGCATGTTAAAACTTTGCATGATCTGATCCATAGTTTGCTGCAGTTGAGAGTTTAACTGGCTCAAGTCCATCCCAATGTATGAGCTAACCATTTGATCTGCGTAGACAAACTGTTGAGTGAACCACGGCAAGTTCGACATCATGCTCTGCAAGCTTGTTTGCGTTGCACCATATGTAGTGTTCAAGGCCGTATAGGTGGTATTGACGTACTTTGCGAGAGTGTTGATTGCAGGCATCACCTTAGAGCGAGCGGTGTTCAAGTTTTTGGAGTAGGCGCTCATGACTTTGCTGATACTCTGCAGGCTTGTGGCCATTGTGTTCAAACCATCGGAACCAACAGTTATGGCCGAATAAGTGGCAAACGCTCCTCCGCAGAACGCCCCCAACACACAGACTAACGACAACCAGTGCTTCATGGCTAAGCGGATTAATTTGCAGTGTACAGTCTGGAACACAAACTAAGAACTGATGCCGAATGGGAAGAACAGATATGGTTTTATAGCGTGCGGGCGATTCGACGTGGATGAATGAAGCTAATTGATAAAGTCACCAGGCGATCAATTGCTGGCGTTGACCTTCGGAGCATAGAAATAATGATGAACAGTGAATTATTCAACTATGTGCCTAGAAAATTCACAATTGTTCCAATATGTTTCGTTCGGTTACAAAATAAATGGCTTGAACATCAAATTCTAGGATCGTACACTGCAGCGATTTGGCGATTCTCAAAAATCATATTTTTTTTAGAATAGATACCCGTTTGAATTATATCGAGTACAACACATGATTGGGAAGGTCATTAATTTGAGAGGGGGGGGGGGGAAAAAAAAAGAAAAAGGGGGGGGGGGGGGGGGGGGGAGGGGGGATTCCATCAAATACCGAAAAAATTCGGTTGCACCTTTATGGTAATATCAAAACTTGTTGAAACAAGTTGTAAGAATGGTTGAATCCTTTATTTTGATTTTAGATAAAAACGAATTCCTGTCAAATCCATTACCGATTAGCTGCTTTTGGAATTGCCAAACCAGAAAAGTTGGTATTCAATATCTCAGAAAATCTAAATGAAAGTAGTGCATAAATTTCTAAGCTATCCGTCGTTCATATTTTGTTCATTGAAATGTGTTCGTTGAAATAATTAGAGATAACAAGCGGACTGCATTAAGTACTATGATGGAAAACTTAACCAGAAGAGTTACATCTGTAGTGCATTTGTGAACGATTCAAAGAGATTCGTTTGGATTCGTTCGTTTATTTAAAAAATATCCTATGACAGCCAAGAGGAAGCATTTGCCACTTTTTAACAGAACAATACATTTCGCATTTGGGTGTAAGAATTCTTGCGAAAAACGAAATAAAAGACTTTCATTGTTGATTGGCTATTTTTCTATTCGTTGTCATGATACAATTATTGGTTTTGTTCAATTCTACCGAAAACGTTGCTGAGTGCCAACAATGAAGACAATATATGGTGTCGCAACGTTTGAGTAAATAATAAAAACATAAGTTCATTGTTCCAAAACAAGCTCTTTTCCTGGTGCTTTTTTTGTGTGCTCTATAAGGTCCCTTCATGCACTGATCGACTTACACCTAGTGATGTTTGGAGAGTAGAAAATCAAAGGAATATGAGACAACCCTCAAAGATACTCAAGGTAGAAATCATGAACTTTCGTATAGTATCTGTTCTAATCCAAGACTTCAAGTATTCATTTACAATCTCGTACCATCGACGTGTCTCGATTTCTGCTGACTGTCCTGCATCCAATGAAACGATTTTCGATGTCTGGTAGCTTTACGATAAACTACTTATTTACCAATGAGCACCTTTTTACCTACTGCAAGATTACTGAGAAGTCAGACGGACCTGACTGTTTTGTGTATTGTATTGTAAAGGGTGTTCATGATAAAATTGCATCACGAGCAAACCACTTAGTTATTTTTCCATATCCCAAGAATTTGCTGGGCTAGCATAAGCCTAAAATTAGAATAGCAGAATAAACGAATAAAAAACGAACAGTTGTCCAACCAAAGGTCAGAGTAAAAAAGCTTGAAAACACCCATTGCCAGTATCGCTTTCTTTTTGCTGGATTAAATCTGTTCAAATTGGCTCACACACGTTTTTTAAACACCTTGCAAATAAATATACACCATCACATATTGTGAGAGGCTCTAGCAACAGCCTAACTGATTAAACAGATCAGTCCAAATCAACTCTCAAGCGTCATTGAAAAAAATCTTGCCTTTCCGAAGAAAAACCACCATCACACTTATTGAGTGGCCCCAACAGCATCCTTACTATTGGTATAAATCAGTTCATATTGGCCCTCGAACGTTGAAAAAAAAACATCAAAAATAGCCCCACACTTTGTCTTCCCAATGAAAACCCCAAGGAGCCTATCATGTTGATGGAAATATATCGTTACTCCGCGCATATGGAGAATACAACAATAACAACAATCAAAAAGTGTGATATTTATAAGTTCATTTAGCTTGTTAAGAGTAAAGGGATGGGGACCACATGATCTCATATTTTGGATTTTCAAACCTTTTGTGGTTCTACGTCCATTCCGTTTCCCTGCATTCCCTGCACATATCTGGCTATTGAAGCGTCAACAATTTTCGCGTTAGTGAGTGATTTTTTTCTGCTACTGTTTTTTTTTTATATACCAGACCATGGCTGAAGGCGAAAGAAATTTCTCGAAGACAGAGCAGTAGCAAACGATACAGAGTTTTTGGTTCGAGTTGGAGAAAAGGCATTTTGCAGGATCGATTCGAGAAGAGGCTCCAAATACGTGCAGGCAAAATACGATATCGGGAATTTTGTGCGTCATTTTCGATCGCAACGTGCAGAAAAAGCCCTCGAATGGGGTTTACTGAAAGATTACATTCCAGTTACAAAGAATCCCAAAATGTTCGGTTCCTATAGATAAACCGCTACCCCTCGATTCAGCAATCAAACTGGTATCATAAAGGGTGTCCCACATCGAATTGCATCACGGAAAAAACGCTCTAGAAAATTACCCATTGGGTATTTTCTCTTGAAAATTTGAGTAGAAGTAGTTTAGAGAGTTTTTTGTTATATTTTTAACGCTGTTAGTTTTCGAAAATTGGAAAAAAATGGCTACACTCGAAAAACAACGTCGCGAATTTATTTTTTTTACAATCACCTGGAAATTCCTCAACTCTCTCTTCGGGACATCGGAAAACAAATCAGAATCGTCCTGTCAACGGTGAGTCGTGTGATTAAATGTAACTTCGAAACTCTGAGTATCAAACGGAAGGAGAAATGTGGTCAGAATGGATGTTCTATTAATGATCAAGATCACAAGCGTGTCGTGAAAGCGTTAAAGTGGAATCCATATGCTTCGGTCAGGGATGTGGCCAAAAGTTAAATTTGTCCAATTCTTTCATTCAGAAAGCCAAGGACCGGGAGGGACTGCATGCGTATAAAGTGCAGAAGGCTCCAAATCGTGACGAACGGCAAAATACTGTGGGAAAGTCACTGGCCTGGAAACAGTACACCCAGATGCTGACGAAGCCTCATTGTCTCATCATGAATGATGAGACTTACGTCAAGGCGGACTTCCGGCAGCCTCCGGGGCTACTGTCCTTCACCGCCCAGCACAATTTTGATGTTCCGGAGGAAGTAAGGAAGCAGAAAATTTCAAACTTTGCCATGATTTGATTTGGCAAGCGATCTGCTCATGTGCCAAACGGAGTGCGCCGTTCGTGACTACCGGGACTGTAAACGGGGAGATTTACCTCAAGGAGTGTCTACCGAAGCGTCTGCTTCCACTATTCAAATGTTGCATTCCCAAGGACATGAGCCCCTCAAACGCACCGGAACTAAGGCCCATCGAAAAATACTGGGCTATTATGAAGCAGGCACTACGGAAGCATCCCAAGGAGGTCAAATCTGAGGAAGACATGAAGAAAAAATGGGTTTACGTACAGAAGAAGCTGCAGCAAGATGTTGTATAGAACCTAATGAGTAGAGTTAAGCGTAAGGTGGGAGCGTACGGTTATGGTATTGAAGTTGAATGAAATAAATATACCAAAAGCTTACTAATGGGTTATATTTTATTGCCTGAATGTTTGAAAATGATCGGTCGGCTAGGTTCTAGAGCGTTTTTTCTGTGATGCAATTTGATGTGGGACACTCTTTATCACCAGTTACCGATGTCTTGTTTCGAGTGGGAAGGATTGCGGCAACTCCTGGATCCTGTAGCTGCTGCTGTTGGTTGTAAAATAAATCCAACTAATTTGAAGCTCCACACGAAAATTATCGCTGGAAAAATTTAAAAACTTCTTGAAAAAGAATTACAGAACAAGCTAATTTGAATAAATTAGGTAGCTCTATCAAACAAGTTGTTACATTTTAATGACTATTTTATTGCTATGCTCGAAGTAAGGGAAAATCAAACTACAGCACTCCTTAAAGGAAAAATTCTGGAACTCCTGGACAGTTTTTCAGTTACTATCAATCAAATCTTTTTTATCACATCGGACAATGGCGCCAATTTATGTTGGCAGCTGTACGAAAGTTGAAGGAAGAGTAGATTTGCAAGATTCGACGACGAAGAAGAAGAACTAGATGACACGGAACAAAGGGATTTCACGGACAAGCTCTGTACATAATTCAACGAAAGGTTGAATCTTATTCGATGTGCAGTTCACACACTTCAACTGGCAAAATTAGATGTTGTCAAACGAAGCGACCAATCGGTGAAAGTGATAAACGAGGTGGCCAAAAAAATGCAAGCTGACTCGATAAAAAACGCATTTTGAATTCCGGAACGCAACTCTTCCACCAGTTTGGTGTCAAACGTGAGTTGTTCGCGACAAAATCTGGACACCCCTAAATACGTATATCTCTGGAAATACTTCATCAACGCGTGAAATAGTTCGGAGACTAATGAACGTAAAGGGTGTCCACGATGAAATTGCCACACACAAAATTGATTCGCAAAATTCGAGTTTTCATCCGATTGCCATCAAATTTTCAGGGATTGAGAAATAACTATTAAACTTCATTTTACCATTTTACTCGTATTTTATTTACAGTCCATACGCAAATGCCCGCACCTTGGCCTTAACCCCGGCCATAAGATTCTGCACAACCTGTGAATCAACCGTTTTTTGCATGTAAACCCATACTTTCTTCAGTTCCTCGACTGTCTTCACTACCTTAGGTCGTTTAAGAAGGTGCTGCTTCATAATCGCCCAGTACTTCTCGATGGGGCGGAGCTCCGGAGTGTTGGGAGGGTTGAACATTTTCGGCACGAAATTTACCTTATTGTCCGCATACCACTTCAGCACGTCCTTGGAGTAGTGGCATGAGGCCAAATCCGGCCAGAAGATTGTTGGGACGTTGTGGGCCTTCAGGAGAGGAAGCAGCCGCTTCTGGAGACACTCTTTTATGTACACCTGTCCGTTCATCGTGTCCTGGGTCACGAAAAGTGCACTCCGCTTCCCGCACGTGCAGATGGCTTGCCAAACCAGGAATTTCTTCGCAAATTTGGACATCTTCTGAGTGCGGACATGCTCCGGAACGCTGAGCTTATCCTTGGCCGTGAAAAACAGGTTGCCGGGGATCTGTTTGAAGTCGGCCTTCACATATGTTTCGTCGTCCATGATGCAACATTCAACTTTCGTCTGCATGTTGAGGTACAACTTCCGGGCACGGGTTTTGGCGGACTTGTTCTGCTTCTCGTCGCGATTAGGGGCCTTTTGTACCTTGAACGTTCGAAGCCCAGCCTTCGGCTTAGGTGCAGCTTGTTAGCCACATCCCGAACGGAGGCGTTCGGATTTCGGTTGAAGGCCCCAACAACTACTTTTTCCTTCACTTCTGGGCTTCCGATCGGTGGTCAACCGTTCCTCGAACCGCTTAATCACTCGCGACACCGTGGAATTCGCGATTCCCAACGTTTTAGCGATGGAACGATGCGAGAGATCCTTGTTCTCGTGATGAATGCGCAAGATTTTATCACGCACGAGCTGTTCTTTCGACTCCATTTCCGCGAGTTTTGATCACAGGACTTTAAAACTTGCAAGATGTGTGCACTATGAACTAAATCCACCCAAATTTTTATTAAATTCTACCCAACGGTTAAAAAGTTAGAGCAATTTCATAGTGTGGCAATTTCATCGTGGACACCCTTTAGGGCTGTTCTTTGTGGAAAATCAATTTTTGGTGATACTAAAGCTTTTAGGTCGAAGATGGCGTCGAAAGAAGAGCCAGTGCGAAAAGCAGTTGTGTGCGGTCGCAATGAAAATCCGGATCGGTCAATAAGTTAATTTGCAAAATAGCTTGGTTTTTTCTGCAAGCACTGTCCATAACGTTCTTAAATCGTTCGATACACGTTTGACAACAGCCAGGAAGGCTGGCCACCAGAAGGACGCAAAGGTGAAGCAAATATTGCAGAAGAGACCAGATCTTTCGGTATGTACTGTGGCTAGAAAAATAAAAATGTGTTTCGTGCATACTTCCAAGCACCGGAGAGATATGAAGTCGTTCAAGGTGAAAACTGTACCGAACCGTAATGAAAAACAGAATGTGACGGCTAAAACCCGGGCTCGCAAGTTGTATCGGTAATATTTGACGAAGTTTTCCTGCGCGATAAGGGTGATGAAACTTAAAGGTTGTACGGAATCAAATTGCACCACTTTTAAATGACTGTAACTTTTTACCCGTTGGGTATTTTGTATTGAAATTTTGGGTGGAATTAGTTTAATGTGTTTTTGTTTACGCTGTGCAAGTTTCACTAGCAGATGTGCAATCGCTGCGAAGATGGAGTCGAAAGAACAGCAGCGGCGCAAAGAAATTACGTACCTCGAAAATCCGGATCCTTCTCATCGTGCCATCAGCAGGAAGCTGGGAATTGTACATTCTACGGTGTCTCGTGTTTTAAATCGGTATCACGAACGGTTGACCATCAATCGGGGGAAAAAAGTGGCAGAAATGGATCTCCGTATAGTGCTAAGGATCCCAAGCGGGTAGTTCAAGCTTTCAAGAGGAATCCCAAAAGTTCAGTTCGAGATGTGGCGAAGAAACTGAATCTAACCAAAACTTTCATGCAAGATGCGAAAAAACGTGAAGGACTACTCACGTACAAAGTCCAAAAGGCGCCTAACCGCCCAAAAACAATGATAACGGAAACGGAACGGAAAAACGCAAATTTGACAGTTGTTGCAAATGACTTCGATATGTCCAATTAGAATCAGCTTGGATTTAGCCTGGTTTCTTTCCGACAAGCAGGCTTACTCTGATCGGGCATTGCCGTTTTCCGTTGCCGCTATCATTGTGTTTAGGCCATAATTGCGATGAACGGCAGAATACGGTAGGTAAAACACGTGCACGGAAGCTCTACACCCAGATGTTGACGAAATCACATTGCCTCGTTATGTATGATGAGACGTATGTAAGAGCAGACTTCCGGCAGCATCCAGGGCTCCAGTTTTTCCCTGTTCATCATAAAGTCGATGTCCCCGAGGACGTTAGAAAGCAGAAGATGTCAAAGTTTGCCAAAAAATATATGATTTGGCAAGCAATTTGCTCGTGTGGAAAGCGGAGCACCCCATTCGTGACAAGTGGAATGGTCAATGGGCAGGTGTACCTAAAGGAATGCCTCCAAAAGCGTCTACTTCCTCTTCTGAGGTCACACGATGGTCCTACGATTTTCTGGTCGGATTTAGCCTCATGCCATTACTCGAAAGAAGGTTTTGGAGTGGTACAAGGCTAAGGAGGTAAATTTCCTATTGACTACCGGTATTGGGACTTGGCGCTCAGGACCGTCCGGTCTACATCAACCTTAGGGGTTCCCAAATCGGTCAATCCACCACAGGGCCGAAAAGTACTAGGCCATCATGCAGCAGGCACTTTGGAAGCCTCCCGAGGAAGTGAAATCGGAGGAAGATATGAAGAAAAAATTGATTGCCACGCAAAAAAAAGTTGGTCCAAATGTTGTACAGGACCTTATGAGTAGTGTAAAGAAGATATTTGGATATTTGGATATGGAATTGAAATTGAATAAAACAAACATGGGAAAATATTCATGGCCCACTTTTTTAGGCCTGGATGGAGCACGCGGTATGAACAAACCATAGATCGAAGATGTTTCACTGTTCTCTCCATAGCTGCCGTAAACAAACTGATGGAGCTGTCAATTGACAGCTGTCAAGTACATATTGACCACTGACCGATGGACCGACCAGTAGGGTAATCGCATGAAAAATCGGAACATTTAGTCATTTTTTTAAATATTCGTTTTAAACAGCGGAAGCCGGGAAGTGGAGGTCCGCAGTTTGCACGAACGCCAGACGTAATCAAATCGCTCCGTGCAAAGATTGCTCGCAACTCGGTATGTTTCCATCAGGGTACTTGCCAACGGAGCCAATATTTCCGAAAAATTCATGCGAAGAGTCATCAAAGAAGACTTGCGCTCATCTTGCTAGAGCTAAAGTGAAACGCAACTTGATTACGGAGCGGGTGACTTAATGGTTGCCCCACAATTGATACGTTGCGGATGCGTTGACATAAATTTGACAGAAAACCTATGGGAAAACTGTCAAATCTAAGCAAACGCATCCGCAACGTATCAATTGTTGGCCATTCAGAACTCCGAGTGACATGTTCGAAGAGATTGCTTTCTTTGTTGATGGAGGGAATAATTATAATCCTGTTCTCCGACGAAAACCTGTTCAGCATCGATGCTGTGCCCAACAGCCGCACAGGCCGGTTTTCACTGAAAAAATTTGAGGATGTTTTGGAGAAAGTAAAGTTTAAGTTCCAAACCAAACATCCGGTAGATGTTTGGTTTGGAGAAAATGCTGCTTGTTTTCATTCATGCTGGTGTTAAATCAATACTGAAGTGTATACCGATATTTTGAAGGACCAACTTCTCTGAGAGTCAGTACTCAGTCAACACAAGATCGTATATCATAGCGCATATAAGTAGAACGTGGATGCGGTATACGTACTATTTACATGAAGTTAAATAGACGCATACTCGTATATCGCCTCTACATTGTATTCATGTGCGTTATCATATGCGATTGTGTGTTCACTGGGTACGTTGTCCTACACGATGTCCGTCAAACCGGACCCAACCATGGCTGATGGAAAACATCTCACCCTAGTGTGAAGACCCTGAAGTCTGTCATAACGCGCACATGGCAGTCGATGTCGGAGGACTACATTCGAAAAGCGTGTTCTAGCTTCCAGCGTCGTCTTGAGGATGTGATTGGAAAAAGTAGGGAACAAATCGAGTAAAATTGTTTGAATGAACCTATTAAAGATAACTGCTTATTACTTAAAGTAGGGAAGCGGAACCTATCTTGAGCTCAATAAGCAGACCTCCAGTGGAAATCGGTGAATATGCACTGAATACCGAACACTGAGTACACAAGTTATTCACAATTTATTCGTTCACTTACCGTTTATCGTTTAGCAACACACAAAACATTCGATTCTGATAATTTTCTTGGAATATCCGTTGCCACTACTATGCATCTATTTTAATAATATCACGAAAAACATTAATCCCATCTGTGTACATATGTTAATCGTACTGATTGTAATCAAGAAAAAATATAAATAAGTTAACGCTTTCCACTACTACACCCAAAAATATAAACGTCAACAAAACTTTTAAGAGGGTCTATGCTGCTTTGAAAACATTACTGTTTCTATTGTCGATCATATACTAAGTCGCACCTGCGATGCGGTAATGGTATTTTGACTGCCGAGTTTGCAACAAGCCTAGTTGTTGCGCCCACTTTGATTGCGCGGTGTGATTCTATACGTGCGACAACGCGAATACAAGTCCGATCTAACGTTGAATCGTGTCTGGGAGGAAGCTCTATATAGTACACATAAAATGTAACACATAGCTTTATCAATCTTCAAGAAAATTTCAATGCGCCGTATAAAATTAAAGCAGCTGAGAAAACCCATCAGATTGTATTTAGTGGGCAACTTTCTAACTTTGGTATCAATTTAAAATAATGGCGTAACTGTTTTATCCAGGCTTCGAAGAGCTGTAATGGCCACCGATGAGTGATCAAAGGATTTGACATTTGTCTTGTGTTGACAAGTAAGTAGACGATCGAATGCAACAAGACAAACGTCAAATCGTTCGCTGCCTACCGGAAACTGAGCATGATTGTGACGGCCATTAGCGCTCGTAAAAACCTGGATAGATCTCTTCTCGCCGACTTCTTATTGACGCATTTGCTCAAAATTCCACGCGGTGTACCTCTAGTTACTCCATCCTTATGGGAGATTACATTGCGACGTTTCGTGAGACGCGGTTGTTCGTTTAGTGCCGCGTGGAATTTCGTGAAAATGTGCATTTGGGAACTTTACAACAGCCACGCGATGTATCATGTTCAAGGAATCCGTCAACATCTGTTGCTAAAACTGTGTCAGAATTCACATCTTTGCGACAGATTTGGAGGATAAAACTTGTATTGACCTTTTCAGTCATAGCTAAAAAGGAACTAAATCGATTTTGTTTGTTGCATTGTTTTCCCAAGTTCTTCAAAGCTTTTTTCGTTGTTTTTATTCTCGACTCGCTTTGACAGGCAGTGCCAGCCAAATATCGGCTCGTTTTGACGTTCATATGTTTCGTATCTGTTTCTTCCTCCCAGGTGCCGATGTCTTCGCCGCTCTTATTCACATTACATCAAAGAGTAAGTGCAATGAATATTAGTGACGTTTACTGCACGCACACTGGCGTCTTGCAGAAACAGTGCAAGCACCATTTTGTTTTCCTTAAAATTCTAATACATACAAACTCTGTAAACATCAATTTGTATTGTTCAAAACCTTGTATGTAAATTCACATATTACCCAACATTCATTGCGAGCGTGTACGCTTGGCGTTTAGTTTTAAAGGAAAACATTGAAGAGGATCCCTACCACATCTACACAACAAACACTAATTCATTTGAACGTAATAACCTCAATAAACGCTTGCACCTTGACGTCAGCACTTTTTATCTACCTCTTTCACTCTTTTGGTACGCCCTATCTAGCCATCGCCTGGCCCTCAGAAAGTGTCAGTTATTTACGGGCAATAGGTCTGTTTAATGACCAGCTCGAACTAACTCGGAGTATCATGCTAACTCTTTTTGGCATCAATCTCTTAACGAATGCCAAAAAGAGACAAAAAAAAGAGGTTGCGAGTCATCGCAAGCTGGTCATTCAACAGGCCTAATATGTGACTTTCAGCACTTATAACATATTGGTTATATTGTGTCCTTTGCACCCTACTGTTTCGCAATTAATTTTTTAGCAATTAGTTATTTTGGGAAAACTTCGACAACCTGTGCAGTTGTTTGTACCTCGGGTCATGATCTGCCAAAAATGCAAGCAGATGGGACATACGACCTCCCGTTGCGGCAATAAAGACTGTATTCGATGAAATTTGGACACACAAAATAGGTCACCAAAAATTTTCCTTGAGTCCGATTCTTTTCAAACTTTCTGGAAATAAAGTACTACTAAATGGATAAGTTTTGACATCATTGATTTATTGAACCTCTTCTCCCAACCCAAATGCCCGCACCTTTGCCTTGACCCCTTTCATCAACTTTTGGGCAATGATGGGACCGACTTGCTTACTTACTTTTAACCACACTTTCTTTAGTTCAAGTTCATTTTCTATTAGTTTTGGAGTTTTAACGAGCTTTGCCTTCATGATAGCCCAAAATTTTTAAATTGGGCGAAGTTCCGGAGTGTTTGGAGGGTTGACGTCTTTTGGTACAAAAACTACATTATTATCTTTGTGCCAGTCTAAGACGGGCCGGGCATAGTGGCAAGATGCCAAATCCGGCCAAAACAGTGTCGGGCCATCGTGAGATCTCAAGAAGGGCAGAAGTCGTTTTTGGAGGCATTCGTCCTTGTAGATTTGTCCGTTGACGGTCCCAGAGGTGATGAAGGGCTGACTCATTTTGCCACATCCGCAGATCGCTTGCCAGACAAGGATTTTTTTGGCGAATTTCGACAGTTTCTTCTTCCGTACACTCTCCGGAACGGCCAACTTAGAGGTGGCGACGTAGTGTTCCTGTCCTGGCATTTGTTTGGTGTCGGCTTTAATGTAGGTCTCATCGTCCATCACAATGCAGAACGGTTTTGTGAGCCACTCCCTGTACAGTTTTCTGGCACGAGTTTTGGCCACCGAGTTCTGTTCATCGCTCCGTTTCGGTGCCTTCTGGACCTTGTACACATGTAATCCAGAACGTTTCATTGTTTTCTGCACAAAACAAACTGAAACTTTCGCCTTTTTCGCAACATCCCTGATCGAAATGTTGGGATAACGCTTAAATTGGTTCAATACCATCCTGGCCTTCTCCGGATTTGATGTGCCACGTTTTTTTGCCACTACCATTTTTCCGCTTGGTTGTCTTACGGTCCTTGAACGTTTTGATCACATGAGATACGGTTGAATGTGCGATTCCGAGCTGTTTTCCGATCCATCGATGAGAAGCGTTTGGGTTTTCGAAGTGAGTGCCCAAAATTTGTTGGCGCACTATTTCTTCATTCGAAGCCATCACTGAAATCACTCGACCGATTTTCACGAAACTCATTACACAATTGACACAACACAATGAAATACATTCAGTTAAAATTTCAATAATTTTTACCCACACGCTAAAAAGTTACGAACAATTGCGTGTGTCCCAATTTCATCGAATACAGTCTTTATGGCACGCTGCTCCAACTGCGTGGAGAAACATGAGGAAGGCGCCTGTGCAGACAGCACACCAAAATACGCTTGCTGTAAGGGAACTCCTCCTCATGCTCTCTCATCATGCCCGGCGTACAA
This sequence comes from Aedes koreicus, assembly GCA_024533555.2. NCBI lineage: Eukaryota > Metazoa > Arthropoda > Insecta > Diptera > Culicidae > Aedes > Aedes koreicus. Next base: position 96,190 of record JAHHFK020001809.1, read on the forward strand.
ACAACACGGGGAAAAATTAGAACGCTCGCTAAAACAGCGTTCCAGGCAATCTTTCTCCGAAATGGTGAAAAAAGCCTCCCCATCACCCAATGCCAATACAAATCCCTTTGCTTCTCTGTCAGATGACGAGTCTGACTTTGATTTGGCTGAAGAGGGAACATCAGTCAGTTTTCCGGAAGGTGCTTCACGAAAGCGAAGACGCGTTCGCCCACGGAAAATTGCTGAGCTGGAGCCCAAAATCAGCCTGCCTATTTCGAGGAGAGATGGAAAACAGGAAAATCCAATTCCTCCTGGTTTCCTTAGTACTAACTACAACCAGGACTTTCCATCCCTTCCAAAACCCCTAATGCCCCGATTTTAAGAACAGAAACCCCCTCCTCGACTGGGCTGTTCTCATTTGATAATATCGAAGGTCAAAGGTATCTTCAAGTACCTCGAAATTTCTGACCCTCTTAAAAGCATTGTTTTGGCAATGCTTCCAACAGTGAAGACTTTTTTGAAGCAATTGACATCAAAGTGGCCCCTCCTTGCAGCAATCATTTCCTTCGATGGATCAGGTCGGGGATTTGATCACTGTTCTACAGTGGAATTGTCGAAGTTTGATTCCTAAATTGGAATCATTTAAATTTTTAACTCACAATACCGGTTGTGATACATTCGCTCTTTGTGAAACATGGCTCTCTTCCGAAATCGTTCTTTCGTTTCATGATTTCAATATTATTCGTATTGATCGTGAGGATTCACGTGGAGTAGGTATTGAAGTTATCGCATGTCAGGCTGTTATTAAAAATAAAAGCCTTTGCATTGCTTCCGTTTATATTCCTCCTAGAGCCTCAATAAACCAAAAACAACTCTCAGATTTTTGTTCGGTTCTTCCTGCTCTGCGGTTGATCATGGGAGATTTTAACTCTCACGGTACAGGCTGGGGAGAACTGTACGATGACAAACGGTCTTCCTTGATATATGACCTCTGTGACAACTTCAATATGACAGTTCTTAACAATGGAGAAGTTACACGTTTGGCTGGTCCATCCTCAATTGGCAGTAGATTAGACCTCACACTTTGCTCGAATTCATTATCGTTGGATTGCACATGGAATGTGATTCAAGATCCCCACGGTAGTGATCACTTGCCCATACAAATTTCGATTGCCACCGGGTTCAATCCATCGGAATCCATCAACGTCGCGTATGATCTTACCCGTTACATCGACTGGACAAAGTTTAGGACAGCAGTAGATGAAGCCGTAACGACGGTAGAAGAGCTTCCACCGCTGGAGGAATATAACTTCCTCTCCAACCTGATCTTAGACAGCGCGCTTCAAGCTCAAACTCGACCAGTTCCAGGAACGTCATTTCGCAGGAAACCTCCTTCTCCATGGTGGGATCAGCAATGCACCGAGGTTTACCGTAAAAAGTCCGACGAGTTTAAAGTTTTCCGTAGACGTGGAACACCTGAGCACTTCGAAGCATACACGGCTCTCGAACGCGAACTTAAGAGCCTCATCAAGGCCAAGAAACGCGGTGGACGGGCTATCGCGCGAGACGTCGATGAGTACTCTTTGGAATACGGCGCGAAGATTACGTACAATGAGAGCGAGGAGTACTCGGACCAATGGATCCTCAGGTTCACGCGAAAAGTTTGTCCAGATTCGGTGCCGGCACGGATGATTCCTCGCGAAACCGAAAATTCGATAGATGAGAACAGCCAACCTTTTTCAATGGTAGAGTTCTCTCTTGCACTCCTTTCGTGTGGCAATACGGCTCCAGGGGTTGATAGGATCAAGTTCAACTTGCTTAAGAACCTCCCAGACGTCTCTAAGAGGCGCATGTTGAACTTGTTTAATCAGTTTCTGGAACTCAACATTGTACCGGATGATTGGAGACGGGTGAGAGTTATTGCCATTCAAAAACCTGGCAAACCTGTATCGGACCACAACTCCTATCGACCCATCGCGATGTTATCCTGCATTCGAAAGTTGTTGGAGAAAATGATCCTCTTCCGTCTGGACAAATGGGTTGAGACGAACAACCTGCTTTCAGATACTCAATATGGTTTCCGTAGGGGTAAGGGAACGAACGACTGTCTCGCGTTGCTTTCCACAGATATTCAGTTAGCTTTTGCTAAAAAAGAGCAAATGGCTTCTGTTTTCTTGGATATCAAGGGGGCTTTTGATTCAGTATCTGTTGAAGTTCTTTCAGATAAACTCCACGCTTGTGGCTTTTCACCATTAATGAATAATTTTTTGTACAATTTGCTGTCAGAGAAACATATGAGCTTTTCTCATGGAACCTCTACAGCTTCCCGATTTAGCTACATGGGTCTCCCCCAGGGATCATGTTTAAGCCCCCTTTTGTATAATGTTTATGTCAAAGACATTGACGGTTGTCTAAGTGACAACTGTACGTTGAGACAACTTGCAGATGACGGCGTAGTGTCTGTCACGGGATCCAATGGGGTCGATCTGCAAGGACCCTTACAGGATACCTTAGACAATTTGTCTACTTGGGCTCTCGAGCTAGGTATCGAATTCTCTACGGAGAAAACTGAGTTGGTAGTTTTTTCTAGGAAGCATAACCCAGCACAACCGAAGCTTCAAATTTGGGGTAAGCCGATAACTCATTCTATGTCATTTAAATATCTTGGGGTCTGGTTCGATTCAAAGTGCACCTGGAGATCCCACATTGAGTATCTGAAGCGAAAATGCCAGCAAAGGATCAACTTTCTCTGCACAATTACCGGGACCTGGTGGGGAGCTCATCCACAAGATCTTCTAACGTTGTACCGGACAACGATTTTGTCGGTTATAGAATACGGTAGTTTTTGTTTTCAGTCAGCGGCTCGGTCGCACATCATCAAACTGGAACGTATTCAGTATCGGTGTCTTCGTATCGCGTTAGGTTGCATGCACTCGACTCACACCATGAGTCTTGAAGTGCTGGCTGGCATGTTGCCACTCTCGGATCGGTTTTCAGAATTATCTCTCCGGCTCCTCACCAGGTGTGAAGTTATGAACCCCAAGGTGATCGAAAATTTTGAGAAGCTCCTTGAGTTGAATCCTCAAACTCGCTTCATGACTTTGTACCATTTGTACATAACACAGGATGTCAGCCCTTCGCCGAACATTTCCAATCGTGTTTGCTTCTCCGATTTCGACAATTCGGTTCATTTTGATTTATCCATGAAGCAGGAGCTTCATGGAATCCCAGAGCATCATCGTCCTATGATTGCTCCGGTAATATTTGCTGCAAAGTTTGGCCAAGTTGATTCCACTAAATCGTTCTTCACTGACGGATCTTTGATAGAGGAGTCAGCAGGCTTTGGTATATTTAATGAAATTTATAGCGCCAATCGTAAACTTCAAGCTCCTTGTTCCGTATATGTCGCTGAATTAGCGGCAATACACTTTACGCTAGAAATTGTTGCCTCATTAACACCGGATCAGTACTTCATTTTCACGGATAGTCTCAGTTCTATAGAGGCTATTCGCTCATTGAGGCCGGTAAAGCACTCCTCGTATTTTCTCATGAAAATACAGGAGCTTCTAAGTGCTTTATCTTCGCGTTATTTTATCATCACCTTTGTATGGGTCCCATCTCATTGTTCAATTCAGGGCAATGAGAAAGCGGACTCGCTTGCAAAGGTGGGCGCTATGGAAGGCGATATTTATGATCGACAAATCGCCTTCAACGAATTTTTTCCTATTTTTCGTCAACAGTCACTCGTCAGCTGGCAGTATAAATGGAGTAAAGGAGATTTGGGGCGATGGCAACATTCTATCATCCCAAAGGTGTCGAAGAAATCTTGGTTTAGGGGGATGGATGTGGGTCGAGACTTCATTCGTGTCATGTCTCGCCTCATGTCCAATCATTATTCTTTGAACGCTCATTTATACCGGGTTGGGATGAGCGACAGCAATCTCTGTGAGTGTGGACAAGGCTATCAGGACGCAGATCACGTTATTTGGTCTTGTGTTGAGCATCGTGGAGTCAGATCGGAGCTTTATGATTCCCTTCGGGCTCGAGGTAGACAACCCAATGTGCCAATTCGAGATATTTTGGCTTTGCGTGATTTGGAGTACATGAAATTCATTTATGTGTTTTTGACTAACATTAGCCTTAGATTGTAGTTAGTTTAACCTGTATGTTTACTATAAGTTTTTTTTTATCGGTGTATGTGTGTGTGTTTTTTTTTCTTTTTCAAAAAATGTTCAAGTCAAAAGAAATCCATACATTGTATAGTTATAAGTGTTAAGACAATTTAGAATTTAAAATTAATGTGTTATGTAAACCATACTTTAAATTCCCACCCATCTTCCCATCCGTAATTTGTAATTCCTATTAACCTCGAGACGGCCGCGAGTAATCGGTTCTATCCCCCTAACTTTAGTTTTAAGATAAATGATGTATAAAAATATGAAAACTTGGCTCTGTAAAGTTGATTCGATTGAGCCTGTACAAATAAATGATTATTAATTTTTTTGAGAAAATTCTCCGTACTGTTTTTTTTTTTTTTTGTGAGGTGAAAATGGTTTAAAAATTACCCAGAGACTACAACAAAAGGATGCACGTTTAGTTGAAATATTCTGTAAGTATTTGATACTAATTTTGTAATTATATTTGCAGGCATCCTGCGCTATAGTCTGTTTTCACTGCCATGAACACGTTGCAGGTTATATCTCTGCCTTGCAGAGGCATTTGAAAAAACCACCAGCTAAAAATTTGTTTTAAAGTCAGAGATATATTTTAGACTGCATGAGGATAAGGATTTTCGTAATCAATAAACAATCCCAAGTAACAATTTTAGTTTTATTCCAGCCGTATAGCACTCCTCCCGGCTTTGTTGATAAAACTACATTCAAAACTGTTTTGTCTACCAACACCTCCACTATGCTTCTGTAAAGCCGAAATTTGTACAAAATGGCCCACTCTATAGACAGTTGTGAAAACAAGTTAATAAAACCTTTATAAGAACATAAAGATTTTGGAAATTTTCTAGTGAAAGATGTTATGACCACTTGAGAACCTTCATAAAACCTATTGGCTGCAATTAAAACCAGAATGTGGCCAAATTGCCACAGCTATCAAACTTCACTGTGAAATCGAGGTTGGTTTTTGTTGTTCTACTTTGTTCGATTCTCTGCTCTTCTGATTCATTTACCAGTAAAAAAAAAGGTCTAGTGTTGCGGGAAATTTTGTTTGATAGCAAAATATCCAAAACAAATTGTGTTTTCTACAGCGTATTATATGCACAATTATCCAAATTATATGCGCATTTATTTTTATGGTGAATATTGACACGATAAGAGCCGAAAATTAATGCGCCTCGGGAATTATGCGAATTTTCAACAACATAAATCAAATTAAAACAAATATATTTGATGAATCAATCATAAATTTCCTGAAAAGTGCGTGGAATTGGATGAGATTATCTAAGAGAATGCCAAAATTAGTCTCCTGATCTACAGTTTATTTGCATACCATTGAAAATTTGATGCATTTATTTTTCCACATTTCAATTATTTGTTATTCTTCAATATGGCGAATGGAAAAAAATCACAGTTTTGCCATAAAGCCAATTTTTCCTCGCAATGACTATTATAAAACTATTTGGTCTTATGGTGACTTCCTTCAATGCCAATTTGCCGTTTAATGCATTTACTGGAAGCAAAACGGTTTTAAAATTCTTTTTCTACTGACCATAATAAGATAATATCAATCAGTCCTAAGATGGCATTTCAATACAGCATTTTACGAGTTCATAAAGTCGAAATAAAACCCTTGATAGGAGTAAAAGGAATTTGAAAAACAAGGTTTTAAGATTGTTGTAAACAAGCTGTGTAGGTTCTCATAAACCTGACTAAAATATGAAACCTATTGGCACTTTTTGGTGCCAAAATAAAACCAAATTGATTGTAAGTGGCTTTCATAAAACTTTTAAGAAACTTAATAAAGCAGAATGGTGTACGCAATGTTACTTGGGAATGTAACAGACAAAACTGGTTTTATAACTATGAAATTCGAAGCTAGGTTCTAAGCTATTTCAACCAAAATTTAAGCACTGCCAAAAAGAACAGAATTCCGTAACTGCAACAGAAAAGTCGGTTTGTTTGACAGCGTTCGGTAATAGTTGAGTAAACCGATGTTCGGTTATTGTTGATTGGACTTAATGTTGTCAACCAAATCGGTAAATTTGACAGAATGTGAGAAAGTAAAAATTTAACGAAAACACGGTTGTTCCATTTTGAACCGATCAGACTACCGAGTGTTCAGCCGATTAAAACTCGTTTGAAATTCATCCGAGCTCGGTATTATTCAATGAGTGTGTAGGACAGGTCCTTAAGAATATACTCCAAGATGACATATTATACTCCATGATAGAAATTTTAGTGTAAATGTTAAAAAATTTGAGAAATTTTAATTAGTGTTATGTAAACAAATGCGTAGTTTGGAAACGTTTCTGAGAAATATCGAATTTCAAAATCTATGAAGAAAAAGTCAATGACAGAATCAACAGCGCCCAAGAATATTAATAACCCCTACCAACGACACGAACGTTTTCTCTTATATTCAAAAAACACGTCAATCCCTTCGCATCGGTAGAACAATAATACCATTCAGACGAACCTTCACCAAACCAATTATAAAAGCTTCTATACAATCCCCTTCCGGCCATCAGTTCTCATTCATTTGTACTCGTGCCAAATAGTAGCTTGCGGTACAAGATGAAATTCTTCCTACTTTTCATTGGAGCTGTGTGTTTGGCGGGTAGAATCCACGCTCAAACTGGATATATTACCGACACAGTATCAAAAGCAGTCAACATTTCGAAGACGAATCTAGACTCCATGATAAAACGTGTCAATGGCACTCTTGCCACTGCCGATCAGACCCTCTTGAGCGCATGGACCAAATTCGGCCAGGACATGATCAAACTGTATACTTCCTACTATAACCAGTTCAAGGTTTACACCGCCGTCGATTTGAGTCCAATCACCAACGCCATCAGCAACATGAACAGCATGATGATGCAGAAACCGCAACTGTTGCAAGACGAGCCCGCTATCCAGCAAATATACAGCGACGCCCGCATAAGCGCCCAAAGCATCGAGTATGCGCTAAATGCAGCTGCCGTGAATATGACTAAAGCTTGTGCATCCGCTTGCAGTAATCCCAACGTCGGTACCTGTGCCAAGAAGTACGCTGGTCAACTGAGCGCTGATCCAATCACTATTGATCGGATCGCGAATTGTATTACTACTGAAGAGAAACGTCTGTCTAGTATCGGTACGGCCGTCGCAACACAGTACGCAAGTTTTGTACCTATGGTCAAGAACTTTCTGTCAGTAGTGAATGCGTGCGACATTCCATCGCCGGCGGTGTTGAACAACTCATCCATGACCACGTCATCTCAATGTTTCACGAACGTAAGATCAGTCTCATTCGTTGAAAAATACACATACAATTTTATTAATCGATTTTTCCATTTAGATTCAGTTAACGGATTGAAAGAAAAATAGGGGTGAAGGGGAAGGGGAAATGAGAGGGGAAGTGTGTTGGGGGGAGAAGAAATAGGTTGGGGGGGAGGGAGAAAATATTTTGAGAAAAATATGAAAAAAAAATATTTTGAAGAGTGTGGGGGTTTTTATTTTTAGAGAGCCTGTGCACGCTGACGAAATCGACCGACAAGTCGACATAAAATGACTTTTGCTGTGAGCCGTGTTTACCAACAATAACTTTGTTTGTTTGTTTATAAATTTATAATTTTGACATCACGGACCTAGTAAACATGAACAGTTTTTCTTACTAATTTGTGTTGCCGTTTACATAATAAGATGATACAAGCGAGTAACCTATGTACGATCGGAACTCGCCTTTCGGAGTACGCAAGAAGATTGCCGCAAGAAAACCCGAATGTGCGAAAGAGGTATATTGAAAAAATTAAGGCGATTCGATTCAATGATCCTTATACGATGTCACTATCGTATGATTTTCCAACGAAGGTAACCACCGGTCACGTCGTAGATTACCTTCTAAATTTTAAATCACCGTATACAAGTATTCCTATTAAAAACATCCGGAGTCTGGAGGCTTATCGGAAGTTTGAAGCAGGGTTTGTTCAATCGGTGAGAGGGCGGATGATAGGGAACCAGTACGTGGTGGTCGGAAAGGTGAGTTTTTTTTTAAATTTAATGCAAGATCTGTTAAATTAGAGCCAGGAAATTCTTGACAATACACGTTAAAAACTGCAGAAAATGGCACAAATACAAAAGCAAATGATAAAATTCTTCAAAACAAACATTCTTTGCAGGTCGCTCATTCGATGCGTCTCAACGAGAACCCTTTGAATCCTTGGGTGATTGTACAGAAAGAGGGAAGAATTGTATCGGCACATTGCGATTGTACCGCTGGTATTATTGTTGGTTATTGTTGGTTGTTGGTTATTGTTGGTAAACACGGCTCACAGTAAAGTCATTTTTTGTCGACTTGGCGGTCGATTTCGTCAGCGTCCACAGGCCCACTGGGATCCACAAGTCAACTTTTCTAAGACATCGGCTTAAATCAGGGTGTTTTCGTTATGTCGACAATCCAAGTTACTTTTACTCATACATGAGTGACTGTCATTTGTAATGTTGATAGATTTCAAAATGTCATAGAAATATTACACCATGCTGTTGCCACGCCAACTGAACAAACCTAACGAACTGAACAGGAGCCAAACACCACAATGGTGGAACACTTAAGGACGCGGGGGTTAGCATTGGTAAAGTAGAGAGAGTAGAGAAAGCAGCTGTTGGAGTGGTAGGAAGGAAAGTAATGAACAATAGCGGTTAAAAGGTAAACAAAGTTAGGTTCGCCATCGTAAATTTAGACACAATTGTTTTCGTTAGCCAATGTGCAATTGATTGAAATTATTTATTGAATTTGCGAAATAAAAGCAGACAGGATAATTAGTCGGTCCGTCGTTTGTAAGATCCAGTGAGTAGAACCTACATAGAAAAGAAAAAGAAAGTGTATTAATGAAAGTGAGGGGGATATTATTATTTACCTTAAATACTTACCCGTAGATTCGGTCAATATTGGACAGTGGCGTTAGGAAAACTCCTGTGGAAAACCGCCGTAAAATTGCTGTTCTGGTAGGGTAGATCGTGAGTAAACTCTGACATGAAATAATAATAATAGTAATAATAATAATGAATTAATAGCATGAAATTTGTAGAGCACCGGTCCGTCTAAATCCGCAGATAGGAAGTAGGGTTGTTACACCATAGATCGACACCTGAAAAGAGTAGGAGAATCTGAAAGGGTCTAGTGGGTGGAAGGAAAAACACTTTATGTGTGCAATAGGATTAGTCTAGATAAGAATTTGTTGTTGAAATTTGTAAATAAATTTCAGTTTTGAGCATCGCTACAAAAAAGTTAAGCTGCTTCATCAAATTTGGTTTCCCTAATCGGGAACACATGCAATAATTCAGGACCTCCATTGGTCATTTTTTGACATTCGAAGGATAAGTGTTTACAATTTACATTCTTGTTTTGTCAGTTACATGAATGCTTTTGTTATTCTGAAAACCTCATTGGAAATCTGTTTTAAAGTTGCAAGTTGAAAATTCACGAAGAAAGTTATTTATAAAAATGTGGACAGTAATCGATCTTTTCATTGGTTTTATCCAGAAGTTGTTTGACCTTCTGATAAAATCTCCGAACTTTTTTTTCTGAGCTTCTGATACCCTAAGCGGGAAGTTTTTCTTAATTGAGAATTATTGTTTTGAATTTTTGAAGGATTTTCTAAACTTCAAGAATTCTTGAAAACTGCTTTGATATTTTTCTGAACTTTTAAAAATTTCTTTCCTTCACTTCTCTGAAATTCTGACAAAAAATGTTTTTTCTTTAAATTCTCTGCTAAACTTCAGGAAATGTTTCTTACCGACGAACAAACATGTTATTGAATCGATCAATTCGATGAGCAATCAAATTTGTGAAACAAGGTGAGATGGAAACCGACGGATTGTATTTTTTAATATGAGTTTGTGTCTTTGCTCATACGATGCGAACGGTTGAGGAGATGGTAGAGGTATTTACTATATTTTAATGTGGCGTCGTGGGCAATGAATATTACGTTCATATGAATGAAGTTTGTATAGGCTGCTTCTACATTTCTTCAATGATTATCACTTGAATTTCAGAGAAGTTTTCTCCTGATCTTCTACGAAACTCCCAGATGAACTTCTGGAAGGTTCCCTCCTGAACTTTTAGCAAGTTTCGTCGCAGTCGCTCCTGAATTTCTCGGAAATTCATTCCTAAAGTTAAGAATAGAAGAGAAATTTCTTTCTGAACTTCTTATAAGTTCTATCCTGAACATCGAGGAATATCTTTTCAAAACTGCGGGGAGTCTTCTGAACTAAATTAACTAGGTTAGTTTCATCCTAATCTTCGAGAAAGTTCATTCCTAAACTTCTGGGAGGTAATACCTTGAACTGCACGGATGTTTGTTCTTGAATTTCTGAGATATTCTTGCTTGAACTACTAAGAAGTTCCCCCTATACCTAAGAGAAGTCCCTTCCTGACCTTCGAAGAAGTTTTTAATTGGGCAATTATTTTTCTGATCCTCTGGAAAGTCTCCTTCAGTACTCTGAAGAATCGCTCAAGAAGATTCCTTTCTAAATCTCTAGGGAATTCTATCAATATTTTAGGGAGTTTCCATGATTTTCAACAAGCTTACAGAAGTTCTTATTAGCTTTATCAACATACTAAAATTTTAAAGAAAATTTGACATGCTAACAAAATTTATGAAAAGTTCCCTCAGATCCTTCTCATAAATCCACAGCATTGTTTATATGTATACGAGATACTAACGAATATCGTGATGAACTTTCTACATTTTCGTAGAACTTCCGTAAAATCTGAAGTGGATATATCGGAAAGTTTATATAACTTCCGACATATAAGTTTGTATTGATTCAAAAACATGCACACAAGTTGCAAAAAGACCTCAGTACTTTTCGGAAAATTCTGCAAAAAAAAAACCTAGAACAGCTGATAATGCGTGCATTAAAAAAAGCGACTGCATTTTCCGATTTTTCATGCAATTACCCTCCCACTTGGTGGTCGGTCCACCGGTTAGTAGTCAATATATACTATTTGCCAATATACTGTGAAAATTTAACATCCTCATCAGTTTATTTACGCGGCTATGGCGAGAACAGTGCAGTAACTTCGATCTATGGTTTGTTCATACCACCTGCCCCATCCGGGCCTTAATAAGCTGACGCGGGCCATTTCGTGTCGGCTTGATACGATCGCGGAAACATCTACAAGGTTCTGGCAGTTCTGGAGAAAGAAAAGAGTCCATCAAGCGAGCCTGGTTCCAGACGTCCGACCAGCCATGACCGGAAGATTCAACAGAAGCTCAAACGGAAGACGGAAGGCAAGGTGGCCACTTCTTTCCATGTGTTGGGCCGGGGGTCGGTGCTGCTTACCAAATGGTCAAGAAGTATTTGGCCAAAAAGGATATTCACATGCGGAAGCACCAGCCCAAGCCAGCCGTGTCTCTAGTGTGATTCCTTGGTCAAAGAAATTTTTCCCGGCGAAGCGAAACGCATGGGGATATATGCTAACCAGCCCAACGTGCCCCACCTCCACCCAATTAAGAAGTTCTGGGCCAATTTTAAGAGGAGAGTATATAAAAATAACCACGTCAACAAAACGACGGATGATTTGATTAAAAAAAAAGGCGACCAAGGAACTGAAGACCAAAGGGTGTATTCGATAAAAATGGCACACAGAAAATCTTCTGTAACTTTTGAATCGTATGAGTAAAAAACCTAGAAATTTGAGTAGATCTTATCCATAGTGTATTATTTACATCTGCCAAGTTTCATAGTTATACATTCAGTAGTTCCAGTCATGTCGTCGAAACAAGAAATTGTCCGTGAGAAAATTTTGTGCACTCACAATCAAAATCCAGGGGCGTCCCACCGGTGGATTGCTAAAAGGCTTGGAATTGCAAATACAACTGTGTCTCGTGTAATAAGAACCTTCAAGGAGCGTCTGAGTGTCCAAAGGAAGGAAGAGAGTGGTCGTAAAAGTGGTCCAATGGACAGTAAAATGGCCAGGAAAGTCGTACAACAATTCAAGAACCGTCCAAACATGTCAATTCGAGATGTCGCTAAAAAGTCTAAGGTGTCAGTCGGTTTTGTGCAGAAAACCATGAAGCGTGCTGGGTTACATGTTTACAAAGTGCAAAAAGCCCCAAACCGGAATGAAAAACAAAACATCACTGCGAAAACCCGCGCCCGGAAACTTTACACGAAGCTGCTCACCAAATCCGGTTGCATCGTGATGGATGACGAAACATACGTCAAGGCCGACTTCCGTCAACTTCCTGGGCAAGAATATTTCGTTGCCAAGTCGAAGTTCGATGTTCCGGAGGATGTTCGAAAGAAGAAACTATCGAAATTTGCAAAGAAGTTTCTAATCTGGCAGGCGATTTGCGGATGTGGTGAAATAAGTGCTCCCTTCATCACTTCCGGAACAATAAACGGTGCGATTTACACGGAAGAGTGCCTTAAGAAGCGTCTCTTGCCATTCATTAAGAAGCACAAAGGATCAACTCTGTTTTGGCCTGATCTAGCATCCTGCCACTACGCTCGAAACGTATTGGAGTGGTACCGAGCCAACGGAGTCAATTTTGTGCCAAAGGATATGAACCCACCAAATTCACCGGAACTTCGTCCAATTGAAAAATTCTGGGCAATTATGAAAACGGAACTTCGCAAACATCCCAAAACTATAAAAACAGAGCTAGAATTGAAGAAAATTTGGGTAAAAACAACAAAAACACTGGGAAAATCGGTTGTACAAAATTTGATGGGTGGAGTGAAAAGGAAGGTGCGGGCATTCGGGATGGGAGACAAAATTGAATAAAACAAATGTTGTAAATCAAAACTCATTAGTAGTTCTTCATTCCCTGAAAATTTCAAGAAAATCCGATAATCAGTTTAATTTTGATGAGTATATATGTGTGCCATTTTTATCGAATACACCCTTTATGCTTACAAGCTTCTTTTTTTCACCTATGACCAAACTTCCGGCTAATTGCCGCAAGGCGGTTCGGCAGGGAGTAGAAGTATTTTTTGTGAAGTTTTGAATTTCTTAATGAACAAAATTGAATTTGGTTTGTTGAAATATCTTTTTCCGTTTTTTTACCATCCATCCGAAGATAACCGCTTTTTTTAATTTGCCTTTTATAACTTCCATCAAATTAATAAACTTTCAAAAATCTGCTTAGAAAAATTACAAAACTGTCTTTTACAAGTGCGTGAAATTCGTAGTTCATGCATTCGATAATTATGCTAGGCTTTATTTCAAGTTTATTATGTAATGAACTTACTAGCAACCTTGCTAGTTTCTTATTTCTAAAAGCTGGTTGCCACGTACAGCAAAAAAATAAAAATTTGAACTGTCAACACATATCGGCACATTATGGGAATACCCAGAACGTTGCAACGCTTGTAGATACACTAAAATAAAACAACACAGGAGAAAAGTGTGCTGAGCGATCGGCCCCTTGGGTAGCCAAGCAGAGCCCACCCTGTCATGGGTATTTTCGAAGCGTCGTGCAAACATATGCCAATTTTGTTTGTTTACATTTATTTGCTCCGTGAACGTGTATCTATTACAGTCGACAGACTCATCCAGAGCGGCTTCGAAAGTTTTTTAATGAAGCGCCAAAACTCTCAAGTGAGTGCAACTATTATCGGCAGCCCCTTTTTTGTTCGCCTATCGTTCCACTTGAACTGCGTGAGAAAAAAAATGGTGATGGGTTATATCAGGGATATAACTGCAAGATTCACGTAGGACCGCGTTGGCGCATAGTTATAATGGTATCATCTAATTTATACGTATTATTACACATATGGTTGCTTAAAATAGTTCTTTAATTTGGCTTTGAAACCGTCCCTTCTTAGGAATTTTGCTCCATACTGATCTTTCGTGATTCTCAACTTTCTGGCCAATGCTATTCAACGTTAGTATATAGCACGCGAGACGAACCGAAATGATTTCATAAGGGACGAATGGCAAGTTTTCAGTGGCCCAAAAGTTTATCATTGCATCGGGTAGACATGCAAAGCGGTAACTGTCCGATTCGCCGGTCTTGCAAGACTCTGTCTCCCATACCACAAAGCCCTGTTCGAACCACCAGAGCTCGTGTCGAAAACTGAAATCATTTCGGTTCATCTCGCGTGCTATATACTAGCGTTGATAGCATAGCCTTGAATGAAAAGAGGGACGAATATACAGTACGAAGTAAAATTTTAAAGAGTGGACGGGCCTCAGTTATAAAGTTACACCGGCAACAAAGCAAAATAATTTTGCAGCTGAGGGGTGCAGCTATTTCTGTATTCATCATGGGATGAGAGTAAATGAAATAAAAGAAGAAAACAATTTGAACCCATTTTTGAGGACCCAGATAGGGAAAAACATATTTTCAACCTGTTCATACGGAGACTTGTATGGGAGCAAAAGTAGGTAATTTTTAAGTAAAAAATTGAACTACTGATACTAATAGCACCAAATTGTTATTTCAAAGCAAACATTGTGTAAGTTTTTCTAATCGAATGGTGTATAAATGAAGTGATTGTGTTCAGTTGAACGATAGTTATTAGCGTAACCTTGCACTTTAACGTAATGCTCTCATTTTCAAAATTTTGAAATGATACCCGGTATAGAAAAGAGAAACGTAGTCCTACGTTAAAAATTTGCCCTATTGTAGGTTACGAAAATAGCAGATTTTAAGAAAACTATGAATTAGTTAGAGGATAGAAAATCGGTTTCCGAGAATAGTCAACATTGCCAACACTTGCCCTATGCATCGCTGACACATTTTATTACGTTGAAGCTTTACAAGCCTTTTCTATTTCTCATCAGTATCGGTCACAAAAGTGCTGCAGAAGCACACTAACGCAATTTAAAAAACAATGTGAGAATTTAGGTGGAAGGAATGTTGCTTCATTACAACTGAAGGGCCGAACACGTAAGTGGAACTAATTAGAAGCAGCTGAATCTTCAACTTGAAATAGGAAATTCCCAATGCAAGCTATGCCAAGAAATCGATTGGTGCTACACACTTAGTTTTTTTCAGCATTTCAATTTACTGAGATTCAGTGAAGAAATTACCGAGATTCGGCCACCAAATTAAAGTTTTATCGATTCTCAGCTGACAAACAAGCATTAAACAGATATCAGCAAAAGTAACTGCCGAATAAATCGGCTTTTGGACATTTTGCCGAGGTAAATTGAGTGTGTAGGTTTAATCCTGTGTATACCCGGCAAAGTAGTCTGTGGGGGTTTGAACACCGGAAAGAACGATAACTAGACAATATAATTCTATAATAATTTTATTACTCTGTAACGCGTCGTCCCTCGCGGTTGTTCAGTATTTTTAATATAAAAATGGTTGTTCACTCTGACGTCTTATTGTAGGGTGGTTCTACCACATGAATTAAAACTAGGGTGTGTCGATATGATGTCTCCACAGGCACCCCACCAGTTACGCCAATAATCGTACACGATGTCCAGATGGCGTGACTACAGTTCGAGAATCTTCAGAAGGATGGCTGGAAATGTTTTCCTCGCAGACAAAAGCTGGTTTCAATCGGTCTACAGTTACTTTTTGCTTCTTGCCTGTAATAAGAACATCAAACAATTTTGCACCGCGCTCCAAAACTTTATACGGTCCTTCATAAGGAGGTTGTAGCGAACGTTTCACCGCATCGATTCGAACGAATGACGGCTTACATGTTTGTAGATCTTTGTGAATGAATACTTTTGGCTTTCTGTGATAATTTGCTTCGGGTGACCGAAGATTTGCAAATGTATCATGTATCAAATTCAGATCGATCGATAGGACCAACTGATGGATCGAAGAACTCCCCAGGAACTCGTAATGGCTGACCATACAATAGCTCAGCTGAAGAACATTTCAACTCGTCTCGGTATGCAGTTCTTAATCCAAGTAACACCAGCGGTAATTCATCACACCAACGATTTGTATTCTTACACATTAAGGCTGACTTTAACGTACGATGGAATCTCTCCACCATTCCATTGGACTGTGGATGATATGCTGTTGTTCGAATACGGTGAGTTCCCATGATGTAGCTCAGTTCCCGAAACATCTCGGATTCAAACTGACAACCTTGATCTGTTGTAATCGTTTCTTGAGTACCAAATCGAGAAATCCAGTGCTGCGTTAATGCTCTAGCGACAGCCGGTGCTATCATATCCATCAGCGGTACAGCTTCTGGCCAACGAGTAAACCGATCCACGATGGTTCAAAGGTAGCGATTTTCCTTCGACGGTGGTAAGGGGCCAACGAGGTCTACGTGAATGTGACGAAATCGGCATTTCGGAGGATCGAAGGAACCCAATGGTGAAACTGTGTGGCGGTTTACTTTCGAACGTTGACAGTCCTGACATTCTTGAACGAATTGGTTGATATCCCTGTTCATAGACGACTATACGAACCGCTCTGATATAAGTCTTCTCGTGGCACGAGTTCCCACGTGCGCCATACCATGTAGTTGTTGAATCACCGTTGTACGATGCTTTGCTGGAATGAAAGGACGAATTCTATTTTTAACCGAAACATCACAGTAGACTGGTTTAGAAATGTTCGGAATGCGAAGCGGTTTCATTTTACGTGTCGAAGAGTTCATATGTTTTCGTAACTCTTGGTCTTGCGTCTGATCTTCTGCGATAGATGAGAGATGAGAGATCATTGTTACAGCTTCAATCCGGGATAAGGCATCGGCTGTCGTGTTGTCCATACCACTGATGTGGCGAATATCTGTCGTAAACAAGGAAATGTAACGAAGATATCTTTCTTCATGCGGAAGTCTACTGGAAGAATTGGTACCCAGAGCACTAGCGAGTGGTTTGTGGTCAGTAAAAATGACAAATTTTCTACCTTCCAGAAAGTAGCGAAAGTATTTCACTGCCATTTTCATAGCTGTCAATTCACATCCAAATGTTGAATTTTTTTGTGCCTCTGAATTTTTTTCGGAATAGAATCCAAGTGGTTGCCACGAAGTCCCAGCAAATTGCTGAAGAACAGCTCCAGCTGCAGTATTTGAGGCATCGATCATTAACGCTAACATTTTGGTCGAATCCGGGTAATGCAACAAAACAGATTCCGCCAAGGATTTTTTGCACCGTTCGAATGCTAATAAAGTATTCTCGTCCCACAGTAATTTTCTGTTGTCGTTTTTTCTGTTATCAGGTATCATTTTTCGAAGTTCTAACTGTTGATCGACAGCTTTTGGAATAAACCGCTTGTATAGCATGTATACATTGATGAAGGCAAGCAACCATCGAAGCTCTTAAACAGTATTCGGTACCGCATAATTTGAAACGGCTTGAGCTCGTGACGGCAGCGGACTGATTCCGTTTTCATTCACCAAGTATCCGAGAAATTCAACTTCGTTTTGTGCGAATGTGCTCTTTGCTACCTTAATGACTAGTCTATATTTCTGTAGCCGCTCGAACTTCACGAACATGCGTGTTCTTCTGCAGATGATGATGCAATAATCGTCAATAAAGCAATAAAGACAACGACAAAATCAAGATCCCCTAATATCTTGTTCATAAATCTGACTAGCGTTGCAGAGACCGAATTGCATTCGACTAAACTCGAAAAGTCCGAAAGGCGTAATCACAGCAGTCTTAGGTACATCCGCGTCTTCGACTGGAATTTGGTGGTACGCTCTTTCTAGGTAAATATTTTTTTACCTTGCAGCGAATTTAACAGGTCGTGCACATGTGGAACAGGGTAACGACCAGGAACTGTCACCTTATTCAACTGCCGTTAATCACTGACGCATCTCCACTGCCCGTTTTTCTTCGGTATGCAATGCAGTGGACTCCCCCAACTGCTACTCGATGGACGGCAGATTCCCAACTCCATCATCTAAGTGAAAACTCCTCTGTAGCTGCTTTTAAAAGGTTTTCCGGATGCATTCGACGGATCTTCTACGTCTATCGGAGGACCTTTTGCGACGATGTGATGTGTAACATCATGTTGAGTATCGTTTTCGGCCATTGTTATTGGTAATGTAACTTGTCGAAATTCCGTGAGAAAGTCGTGAAAAGGGTGGTTTAGTAGTCATCACGTTACCGGCTGATCGCATATTTGTCGTCGAATCGATTAGGGTTTTGTTACGTAAATCAACCAGTAGTCCAAAATGTGCCAAAAAATCAGCACCGATCAGCGCATGGCTTACGTCTGCTACCAAAAAGTTCTACGTTAACTTCCGCCTTAGACCGAGATCTGTTGACACGAACTTGGTAGAATATGTTTTGATGGATCGAAATTGGTCCGCTGAATTTGTCCTTCATCGTAGCAGGTATAATCGAAACATCGGAACCGGTATCCACAAGGAATCGAAAGCCACTAGTTTTGCTCCAATAAATATAAGCCGCCGGTTTGAAAACGATTCGCCCACCCCCGCCGATTCAGGTGAGCGTTGATCTAGTTTTTTTGGAATGTAAATTCGACACGGTTGCTTGCAACGTTCGGCTTGCTGTCCATATTTTCGGTGATACCAACACAGTTCGGCTGCTTGACTATTGTTCCTGAAACGAGATGCCGAACGGGTTCTGCGGCTACTAGCAGAATTTTGCTTCAAACGACGAATCTCTGTGCTGAGTATTTCCAATCGCTCCATCAGATCTTCCATCTGATCGGGCACCGCATTACTGCCCTGGGATGCATAGTTGACGTAAGCGCCAAGCCGACCAAAATTCACTTTTTGTTTTTTTTTGCATTCTTGACTCAATAATACATTGCCTCCAAGCACAAACAAAAAAAGTTTCTTCGAAAAATTGTGAGATAAATTGAAAAGAACGGTTTGGCGTAAGCACCATTTGGTCGCATGAATGACGACTCTCCACATATATATTGACACATACATATACATACATACACATCACGGGTGGCTGTAAGCGAAGTTGAATGCACCAAGGAAAGCAGATTAGAGATTACATACATACTTGCCATCTATCGATCTATGGAAAACACCTGGCCGGTTCCTTACGATCAGTGGGGATACTGTATCCCTCATACTGCCTTGACATTTGGAGTTGAAAATGGGATAGAATTGATGGATTTTTTTCGTGGCGAGAAAGTGAAAAGGGATGAGCCTGGAATTATGACCATTCTGATATATAATTAAAACCACAGGTAGTAAAATTGCAGAAGGAACTAGCAAGTGGGTGTTGAAATTGACGTCATCATTTATTGTACACGTTCCGAAAGCTCACAGCTTTCCGAGTAATTAAAAGCCCGCCATAACACCACCTCGGCCTTCCTTAGGGCCTTCAAAAGCTCTGCGTGTATGCGCGTAGGATTACAAAGCAAGACCATTCTGAAGGTGCCTGGGTTTGATTACCGGCACGGTCCAGGAAATTTACAAGTAGGAAATTTTCTCGACTTCCCTGGGAATAGAGTATCGTTGTACCGGCCTCACCATGATACGAATCCATAAATGGCAACTTTGGCATAGAAAGCTCTCAGTGAACAAATGTGGAAGTGCTAGGCGATCGACTTTTTTCAGGCACGAGAGGGTATTCTGGCCTCAGGATCATTACCTTGTTGTACTTGCGTTATCGGATGATTATCGGGAATTTCCACCGTCAAATCTGCATCACTCTCACCGTCGTTATCTGAACTTGAATAGGACAGCAATAGAAACAGAGCACCTTTGTCGGTCATTTTCAAATGAATTTTATTTGTCAATCACTGAATATTCGGAAAAAAGTATCTGACAATTCACCACACGCGTCCAGTTGCTTCCCGATTCGTAAATGTACGACATATTATTCAGAACTTAGCAGCCTGGTTTTTACGCCAAACTATGAGAATAAACGTTCAGTAATATGCCTGTTTATTCACATAATAAGTTGGCGTATGCGTTTTGAAGATGATAAAAAATGAAACTATTCTAATTATCTTGCTGGCGAACTTTCATTAATAAAACTTCATCAAATGGACAGAACATTTGTCCATAATTGTTGGTATACATTGCATTTCAGCTTAAACCCGGAAAAACGCGTTCTCTCAACAATCGGCATGATGGTGGTTACGTCAACTATGCATCCCAGGGCAGTTCGACAGCTTCTTCCTTTTGCAACGGTCATCTACAGAAAATTTGTCGTTATCCGTGAAATATTCCTGTTATGGCAAGTGCTTAAAATCCGCTTTGATGTATATCTCAGCATCAATGACACAGCACCGGTATTTCGTTAGCAGCTTCATGTTAATTTTCCAGGCACGCGTTTTGGCAACACTCTGCTGGCGCTCGTCCCGATTTACGGAGTTCTGCACCTTCCCAAGTAACCACAAGCATTATATGATTGCATTTATTCAACCCAAAATCAACATCGGTAATGCGGGATCGCATCAATTCAACAGTTGTCAAGTAATGAAGCGTTAGATTAGCTTAAGAATGTAGTGATGCATAACCAATGCAATAATGCTACTTTCGCAATGTCTTATGGCATTGCAAAAGATATAGCATTAGTTCGATCTTAATGGGGCCCTTTTCAGCTTTAATCCAACTTCAATGATGCACTAGACGTAATACATGTGCCCTATATATGCATGCTATTATAGCCTCGTGGTTACTTGGGTTGTAGGTTGTATATTCGGATCGTTTCTTGGTCCTCTGTGAAAGTGAATTATGTGGTCCTTATGTGAATGTGAATTATGTGAAAACAATTCGAGTTCATTAATAATTGATTAAACATTTTTTTAGCTTATGCAACTAACATTTGATTGACCACCCGAGTTAAGTCTAACTTCATAAAGATAGCAATTAGAAAAATTATTTTAATATCAACATCAAATTGAAATCACAATTTGATTTCACTTCACAATTGTCAAATTTGATACCAAATCTAGTTTTCATCTTGCTGTAATCTTCCCTTCACTATTCTTTGAGAAAAGTAGTTTGTTTTCATTGTATAGACAGATCATCAAGTAAAATACTCATTTTGCTATCAACGGGAAAAAATGAACAGCAAATTGACATTTCAATTTGCTCTCACTGATAGCAGGATCAGTTTTAAATTTGATGTCACAAGAATAAATGTTGCTATCAATTTTGATCTTTTAACCGTTAAAACGACCAAAACTACAGCAATAATTATCAGCAACATCACAACATCATATTTAGTTTTCTATTTGATGTCAGACTTTCCTCGGGCAAACATGCAATGTTTGTTGGGACTTGAATTCTTACAACGCAAAAATCTGAAACCGTAGTCGATTTCCATACACTTTCATTATTTTCCGTATACAAACTTCAACCCGCTGTGGAAACGGGTAAATGTTGGCCGTATCGGCACAAATTTCGGCCAGAGGCTTAAGGTGGTAAGAGAAACAAGCGACTCTATGGTGCGGAAGGGTCAGTTTTTGGTCAACATATTATACATGGAACAATTATGTGTCCGCTAGCATGGCTGGTCATCGAAGAAATAAACATCAGCATCGTCTACAATATAGGTATGGCGGTATGGCTCTCTGATCATAGAATTTGAATTCGAACACTCAAACAATATAAAATAAAAGATAATCAACATGCATTATTGTATTCAACTATTCAGTTTTTCGCTTCTTACCACTACCAAACAGAGCTTTCACCAATCTCCTGACAATCCATCCAACCAAAATCAACACCCCCAGTGCTAGTGCCATCACATCCAAGAGAGCGAAACTGAACCACGGAAGATCCAGCCCAGCTGATCGCAACTGAGGTGCCCCCTTATGCCGAATCACGTACTCCACCCAGTACACCGCCTCGTCCAAAGCAGGAACCGGGCGATCCCTGAACACCTCCGATACCCTATCCATGTTCTGTTTGTACTCCGGCTTGTACAGCAACTCCTCCAGTGCCCACCGGAACGAAGTCTCGGTGACGTTCGGGAAGAACAACTTGACCGCATAACCACCCAACACCGCCTTGTTCATATTCAGATGCTGATCCGCGTAGATCGGAATACCCAGCATAGGAACTGCTCGATGAACACCCTCCTGGGTACCCAGCAGACCTCCATGAGTAATAAAAACCTTCACATTCGGATGAGCTAGGATGTCATTCTGTGGCATCCAAGCTTTAATCAGCACATTACTGGGCAGATTCTTCACAGACTCGTCCTCAAACTTCCACACAATTCGCTGCTTCATCGATCGGAACACGTTCAGTATGGCATCCAATTTATCTTTTGGCATATCGGAGCTCCTTAAATTTGTACCCAAACTGAAATAGACGGCTCCTTGCTTAGCTCCATCTAAAAATTCCTGCAGATCCGCGGGCAATGGCTTCGGTTCTTTGATGTGCAGTCCACCGACTTGGATCATTCCGGGAACCCTGGCACGCGCCGTAGTCAGAGGATAGTAACTGTTCAGTAGAACAACCGAAACCTTTCGTTCGAGATCAGCAACCTTCGGTAGAGGTCCCTTCAGATGACCAAAGTTCTGCAGTGCCATTGCTTCCTGCTTTGGAAGGTAATAGAACGTTCTCAAAGTTTGCTCATACAACGATACGGCAGTATTGTAGATTCTCTGTGAGAAAGTCATTTTATCCATGAAGTTTAGAAACTCGTGTGGAACGTGAGAGTACATGTTCATCATCCCCATCATGGGTCCCATATACAAGCCGAATCCGAATGTTCCTGAAATTATACAAAATATGACCATCGAACATACCTCAAACAAGCGATCAACTTACCGACAGTCACAATCGGAGCATTATACTTGTGAGCAAACATCAAATACGCCTCCTGGTAGAACTGTTCGGCCAGAATCAAATCAAAATGACTCTCGTCCGTCTGGATAAAATTCCGCACGTTGTCCCTCGTGAAGCCGTGCTGCGCCGTCTCCACTGCCATACTGTACAGAAAGTTCACCAACATCTGATGGATGGATATTTCCGTCAAATCGTACAGCGAATCCACCTTGACGGACTTTTTCCAAAAATCGAAAATCGGCGCCACCCGAAGGTCGGTGTAGTTTTCGTGCTGCCGCGAGAGTGGATAGTTGGCAATGGTAGTGATCTGATGACCCCGGTCCAACAATCCGTTCAGAATGCTATCGACCATCATCCAGTGACTGCGGCTCGGGAACACGAACACCGCCAGTATGCGGGACGAATGGGCATGGTGCCATGATAGGGCGCACAGTGCCAGGAGCGGGAGGAGTTTTGGAAGCTAAAATTAAATTAGGTGAATGGTTTTTTTTGCGATAATGGGAGCTATTGTCGCAATTCCAATGTTTAATTGTGGGTAGGACGACAAAACGAAAACTATTATTTCATGTTCATTGGGTGAAGCCTTGACGCTTGTACGAGCTTGCGAATTCAATGACCTAATTATTTTCAACTGATAAGAACAACGTAAGTCAATAACAATGAAAGAAGAGATTATATCTAATTATCAGCCTTTTGCAATTACTGATAAAAATATGCAGAGTTGAAAATTTAATTTTCGCAAATCAAAATATGTATGTAGATTAAGTGACATTAGGAAAGGGTTTAATATTTAAAGTGTAATCAATAGCATTCTATTCAAGTTATGATGAACGTGGACTTCCAGTAGCTAAACGTGATGAAAACCTTTCAATTCTTATTTGTTGATTGTAGTCTGTTTTATTATTTTGAATCTTAATTTGACTTCTAAAGCACAAAGGTCAAATAGAAATCGATGTCGTCCAATTATTATGGCACCGCTATTTCATAATTCATTGACACCCAAACACGCTCCGCCAAAAATTTAAATCAACTGATTCCAAATTAAGCATGCGCAAAGTCCTACTTCTTCCACACGCAAACCAAATCTCTCAATGACACTCACGGCAATCACACACAGGTACATACGTACCATTATTAAAAACTTCCTCGTCTGGAGCGCCAGCAGCTCGCTGTAATGCTTCGTTCACCGGTAGATAAGAAACTGACATGGCCGAATCGAAAAATGCTGTCTAAACTTCGAATCTAAGTCAACGCACGCCTTACCATCCTACCACCTCCTCAGCACGACACCAACCCAATGACAACCAGCGCGCTGAAAGATGTAAGTAGAAGAGGACAAAAATGTTAAGTCACGATCGCCAAAAAATCTAGATTGGGGTCAAGTGCCTTCTTTTCAAAGGCGGAAACATATTAATTGGCTGCCTACTGTGGCCGGTGCTGGCATGTTGTTATGTTATGTTGTTGTTTATTTGTTGAATCTCAACAAATGAAGAACCTTTGATGACGTAGGTGCTGGGCAAATTTTTTACACTACAACCCTACTTATTTTTTCGCATCGATAATTTCGTTCTAATGTTCTTCTCCTTTTACGGGTTAGTGATTCATTGGACACTGATGTTCATCGTAACGGCAACAGTGTTAGATTTTCGTAAACAAATTAAATTGACTGTCAGTTTTCATCACAAAGTGCATGGTGACAAATTCTTCGATTACTATGCTGGGGTAGCTTTACAACTATCAAAAATATGTTCAAGGTCTCAAACGCAGTGATTTTAAATATAACGAGGCATGGGCCGCTTCATAAACCACGTAGATTCATTTTTAAAAATTTCAGACCCCCCCTCCAAAAATGGCTTTTTCCATGAAAATATCCCTTTTTCAAAAATTGTATTTACATTTTTACAAACACTATTTCCTAACATTCCTATAAATATTATGAAAACTCAGTATTTCGTCAGTTGAAAATATTTTCGCAGCGATTTTGTTATCTGCAACTGGAATGAAGGAGTGATATTTCTGTGTACCAGGAATCATTTTTGTTTGCTGATAACTACCACCCCATTCTGCAGCTCCCTCTTCATATTCTTCTTGTGAAACATAGCAAAATGATATTTTTGTGAAATTTTCTTGATTTCTCTTAATAGCCCAATCATACAAAGTTTTCGCACTTGTTATTGGATGTTCATGTTGTTTGGCCAAGCTTGCTCTTGTTGCCATTCGTTTTAATGTGCCGCCAATTGCATCACATGGTCCCTTACCATGTGAAGTTGCGAAAAAATGCCACTCAGAATCAATGTTGTATTTCTCTTTAAACTTGCAGAGGCTTGCAAATTTTTTTCTATTTTTGTATTGGGAAGCAGCCCCATCAGACATAAAAATGGCCTTTTTTATATTCATTAGTTGATTTAAATACGTTAGTAATTTAGAAATAAATACTTGTACCGCAATTGTATCATGTCTTAGAACTTCTGATATTACAACAAAACTTAGATTTTTAAGCATTCCTGACTCCATATAATAAATAACAAACGGATGAATTGTAGCCTGATCATTGTTCCAATGATGACTTTGAACAGCATCCTGAAGTACAAATGAATAATTCTCTGCAAAATCGCAAATAATAACTACTTCTCCTTCTTTTAATGAAGACTTTGTATCTTTTAAAAATTTAGATTGCTTTGTTTTTATATAATCATGAGTTAATAGTTTTTCTAATTTCTCGCTAAAATATTCAACAAATTCATCGACAGGTTTTAATAGCGTTTCTAAATTACATCTATCAGTTGTAATCCATTGTTCGAACGATATCTCAGACAAGTTATGTTTCTCAAGTTCTTTTAAAAATCTTATCTCAAATTCTGACAGCGTGGGACAATTTTCGCATTCACGGAGGTAACAATATTTTGATCTTGATGATGAATTACACAATAACTTCTCAAAATGTTGATTACAATCAGTGTTGAATGAATATTTTTTTAAACTGTGAAGCATTAAATCAATATTTTCGTGAATTGCGCAAACACAAACGTTGTGAGAACCTGAAGCATTTAGCAATTTACAATGTTTTGGTCGTAATGCTGCAAAAGTACTAAATCCAATTTTATGTTCACTGACTTCTTTAAATCGAGTGAAAGTTTCTCTAAGTGATGAAAGTAATAACCGTTTTTGAATTTGTTGACGCTTACCATTAGTGTTTACAGAGACATAATCTCTTTGTCCCGGCATGGCTCTGCTGATGTCGTCCTCGTCAAAAAATTGTATCACTTGATTCTTTATATCCGGATTCAAACGATTCCCCGATCTGTCGTTGGGGGTAGCCAATACTCCATTTTCGGCTGCCAATTCTTTTGCTTGTAATGCAAGGTATTTGTTTGTTTCAAATTTGCTCGTTATCTGCTGAATCGTCCACGAATTAGGCAAAACTGTTAATATACGTATTTTATCTATTCTCGAACAATCTGGTTCTATGAATTTTTCTTTCAATTTGGAAATAATTTCATCATATTCCACAACCTTTGTTTTCAATGTAGCTAACTCTTCGACTTCTTCTTGTGGTGGTAAGCTGAATAGATATTTTCTAATACCTGCTACAATTTCGGCAAATTTTTGCCGACGGTATTTATCGTTTTTAAATTCTCTAATGGATATCGGAGACACATTTATTCCTGCAATTCCATTATTGAATAACTCAATGTTGTGTATCCTGGAATAATCCGGTAGGTCACTGTCCTGAGAAGATGCCGAGGTAATTGAAGCTGCCGATGGTATTTCCTTCAAATCGTTCCGTGATGTGGTTGGTGCTTCGTCATGTCCACCGTTTTCTGGTTGCTCCACTCTTTCGACAGGATTACGACGATACGAATATAACCGACATGAATCACAAATTCTTAATGACGTGTCCAAATGGACCGTACACTGCATGGATAAAAGTTTTTCAATTAACTTGTCAGTTAAATTTCTAAGTTTAGGCGAACACCGTCTCCCGATTTCACGAAAAGGTTTACAACAATGCTTTGTTTCGAGTTCCATTTCAAATCGTTTTACACTTTACGCTACTTATGAAAGACACTGTTAAACTGATGTCATGACTTTGTAATGTAATCCTTTTTATACGTACTAGGTACGCACTTTAGGTACTTTTTTGAAATATTGGTATGTGCAGGGGTATGCATGTAAATTATATTTTCTGTCAACACCAAAGGGAATGCATGAATAGGTATAAATGGGCGTAACAATTGTATTCTTACTGGTATAAACAGTTTAACTAATTAAATACATTATGTTTCTACCTGAACAAAATACGCTTGTACACTAACATGAATACTAATTATTTTTGTTTCGGGTTAGGTTTTCATAATATACTGTAAGTAAAAGCAGCAAATTTTGTCGTGTTACCTACAGTAAATATCAGGAATCAGTTTGTCTAGTATTCTCGGTAATAAAAGGTATATTGTAGAAAATTTTATGTACAATTTGAAAAGAATACTTTTGCAGATGGACAATCACGACTAACATTTGAAAAAGGGATATTTTCATGGAAAAAGCCATTTTTTCGACATTAATTTCAAATTATCTCGAAAACGGATACATTTAGAATGTTGCTCACCAAGAGCATTTTTGTTTAAAATCACTAGAAAAATCGTATTATATTATTAAAATATGGTTATTTATGCAAAAACAACAAATTAGAAAAAAATTGAATTTTTCTTACTTCTAAGAACTTTTTTATCTTAAGTTGCTCCATCGTAGAACAACTTCTATTCTTCTTCTTATGACTCAAAGCCTTTTTGAAATTTTTTTTATAAAAATCGTACGTTGGACAGATTTGCTAATTGATTTTTAAGTTTAATTTTTGATTTTTTTTGAAGAAAAAAATTTTTTTTTTTACAGTGTACATATTTTTTTCATAAAGTCAAATTAATTAACTACAACTTCTTCTCAGACGCAATTTTATTACAACCAACGGTTTTCGAGTTATGATTTTTTGAAAAATACGCATGACAAAACACATACGCCCTTTTGAAAAATTTGTCTTGAGTCAAAAAATTCCCTTAACCCGCGGAAAATCCATCGTCACCAATTCCGAAGACATGTGCAAAGTTTCATCCAAATCGGAGAGGGTCGAGTTCAGTCATTTGCTCATTTGGCAGAGAAATGCTCGTCTATAGAGTGGGCCACTTTTTATACAATTTAGGCTTCAAAGAAGCATAGAGGAAGTGCTGTTGGTAGACAATACAGTCATGAATGTAGTTTTATAAACAAAGGCAAGCAGTTTAATCAAGAAAAGGAGGAGTGCTATACGTCTTGAATTAAACTAAAATTGTTACTTTGGTTCTTGTTTCGCCTTTGAACTGAAACCGCTTTTTCTACCTCATAGTTTACTTTACCAAGATCGTCCGAAATTTTGAAATTTACTTTAAACGCTATTCAATAGGTTAAAACTAAATTATGGAGAGTGTGAGCTGTTTAAAACTGTCAAAGCACATTTTGTTTCTCTAAAAAACTTATTGGAAAAAATATACATTAGTTAATAAATTAACGATTAAAGAAGTCTACATTTGTTTTAGATTTCTTAAAATGAAATCAACAAAAACTATTTTTCATCTTAAGAGTCTTATTGTTCCCTTAGGCGGGAAGCAGCGAAACAAAAAGTTTAGCCTCCATCTCTGCCTAAAACTAACAAGATTTTTCACCTTAGGCACCTGAAATATTCTTCCATTCTACTATTAGATTGAAATAAAAACTTGCTCGTTTACCAAAAATGTAAAAAAAAATCGTTGAACAAAAACTATCTCAGTGTTGACTACTCTACCCGACAAAAATGTAATTTAAACTTTATAATTTAAAATGAATGAATGTTTATCGTGTAGTATAAGTATTCGTTGGGAATTTCTAATTTAATGTGGGAAAATGGGATCTACACGTATTCGATATTGTACACATCGTTCTGCTTGTTTACGTTTTCCGTACAAGTATAAGCGGCACGAATAGATTTTTGGACACACATTACTCAATCAAACGAGTGCAAGTAAGACGGACTCACACGTGTGCCACTTTATCAAGTGCGCGTTATGCAAGTAGTGAGAATAGTTTGAACATTTTATATATTTTGAATATGTTACCTGTACAACTTAAATTAATTTCCCTGTCCTCTAGATGCAATGTTGCTCTGAATTTCGAAGTCCGATTGAGTTCCTTGCTCACTCGTTGGTTTCGATTTTGCTTCGAGCTGTTCATCAAAAGAAGCTGATTCAGTCCCGACGGCTTCTTGATGTGCATCGAAATCCTCTTTATCTACTTCGTCTTCAGATGGCATCCATTCAGGCCCCACTGCAACAAAGTTCACGTAGTTGTGATCTTGAAGCGCCGGTGAAGAGTAGAGAGGACGGGATTTATAGAACTCCAACATTCTATCGCTTTCTAGTGGCTCGGCTTCGGAAGGCAACAAAAATGCATCAATTGATGGAACGGTATTTTTTATCTTAAACTTCTTTCCATGGTTATCGTAGCGGAAACAAATCTCTTCAAAATGAACCTACAGATCGTTAATTAATGCA
The DNA here is from genome assembly GCA_024533555.2 of Aedes koreicus. Lineage (NCBI taxonomy): Eukaryota > Metazoa > Arthropoda > Insecta > Diptera > Culicidae > Aedes > Aedes koreicus. The sequence goes on from JAHHFK020001809.1 coordinate 125,555, forward strand.
GATTATAGATCTGTTATGATAATGAAATAACTGTAAAAAAATGACTAAAATTTTCAACTTACGCTACATACTCGCGAGCTTGGTTTAATTTCAGTTGTCTCAAAATCCAGCCGACAGAATTCTAGCCATTTGAATCTTGTAATACTATCACTGGGAAAACGCAAAAAACTTAATCCCGGATAATTTCTGCTGTCTCGGCCACAGTATTTAACCTTACACTTCATATTGAACAACTTTGAAACGCTTGTTAACAGCTGCAGAAAACAAAACGAGCGAAACCGAACTGATTTGTAAACGAATAATTTCCAACATCATGAAGTCATGGTAACGGTAGCACATAAACATCAGAGACACGCCAAACCAAAATTACTGATTTACACAACAGTTTCCTTGATTATGTTTGTGTGTTGAAAATTTTCATGTCTAATATCGAGACTCATTCAATACATTATGTGTGTAGTATTTGTTTCTCCCTCCCAGGCTTCAGCAATTGAATGTTTCGTGTGATAGTAAAGTGGGGGGGGAGGTGGTGAAAAAAAAAAAAGGGGGTTGGTGGTGGGGGGTGGGAAAGGGTCCAAAAGTTTCTGCAAGATTTTGAATCCAAACAAAACTTTTATCCGTCGGTCATCTGCGGAAGGTAAAAGGATCCCCATGATTCACAATTACAATCTCTAAAATTCAATCGTCACGCGATCTCAAGGTATGTGCAAATGTGAAATTTGTGTCGCAGCCGGTACACCTGAGGGTAGAAGCAATTTGCCAGGTTTTCAAGCTAAGAAACTCAAGCGCGGAAGACCCAGATCCAGTCCAGACACAGAAGATGTTGGCGGATCTAAGACGGTAGCAATTTGTGAAACATGCTACAGCAAATACGGAAGAGGAAAAGAGCACCGTTGCACTCAGTTCACCCAAACGTCAAATTTGAAAAACATGCTGAAAAAAGGAGAGTACTCGTCGGGGTCGAGTTCTACATATGCGGCAGTAGCTGACTATATGCGTTCGAAGCCAGAAACACCTGGTAAATTTTTTTTTTTCGAATTTCACCTAATCTTTAAAAAAAACATATTTTTCAAGATGGCAAATACATTCTGCGTAATCTTCGTGGGAAACCGACTGTATTCAAGAAGGATACCTCTCATCCAGGACCTTTCAAGAATCTACGTGCAGATTCTCTGTTTAAGGTCAAAGCCGAGAACAATCTGAGCATGAGGAAACCCTTGGGTAATTAGTACTTTATTTAGAACAAAGTGTGTGTTATGTAATCTATTCATTATTTAGGTGTGATGAAAAGTATTCGCGCATCGGGAGTAAAGATCGAACCTGGAGTACGGAAGAAATTGGTGGAAAGGAACCGACAGCTTAAGGATTTGTTTAAAGTAGTACAGTTATCTAGTATCACAGGAAAGATATGATCTTCGTCGGATGAGGTTGTTGTATACTGCACTGATGTACCTGAGCTGATAAACAGAATTAAGCGTTCAAGACCAACTGCTGAAGGCGATTTTCTTGTGAAAGTTGGAATTGACGGGGGTAGGAGCTTTATCAAGATCACTTTATCTGTGATTTCTCCACAAACGGAGCATCGGTCTGACAATGACTTCAAGGATGGCGGTGTAAAGAAACTGTTCATCATTGCACTTTCACCAAACCTCGCAGAAAAGTACGACAATATTTCCCCGATTGGGATAGACTTACTCAAACTGCACGAGCTCGATCATTTGGTTGCCGGGGACCTCAAAATTATAAACATTATAATTGGCATAATGGCGCACTCCTCGAAGAACCCGTGTCCATATTGCGAGGCTTCCAAGAGTGAACTTGACATATCGAATGGCATCTCGAGAACCAAAGGAAGCATCAAGGAAAATTGCACAAGAAAAGGAAAAAACTTCGCAAGCTGTGTGCATGCTCCTTTGGTTTCCGGTAACAACGAAAACAAAATTTTGAAGCTTTGCCGTATTGGAGTCGTCAATACAATTTTCAAGTTACTCGAGAAAAAAGCACCAGATTGGGTAGATTTGTGGGTGAACGAAGCACAGGTGAGACATCAACAAATGGCATACGGGTTCACTGGTAGAGCCTGTCACGCGTTTTTGAAAACTGCCAAATGTTTGGCAGACAATCCCGATCTTTCGGATTACGTCACGGTAAGCTATTCTACTTAATCTTTAACCAATTTTTTAATAATGTTACGATTATCAGTTTCTGAATAATTTCAAAAACGTGTATGCTAAATGTTTTTCTTTCAAACTTGAACATGGTTTTGAAGAAGCAATTGATGGTTTTGCCAGTAGCTGGGAAAAGCTGCAGCTTTCATATACGTCGAAGTACCATATTTTAAAATATCATGTTCCAGAGTTCTGCAGAGACACCGGAAGCGGACACCGGTATAGAGCACCTAAATCATCCCAGATTTACAATGATCGGTTACTAAGTGCTGTGATCGACTATAACAGCAATCACATGTTTTAGCTTTCAATAACGTTTATGCTACAATCTATCTCGGTTTACTTTTCTACAATATATGCATCAGCACTGAATTGATATTTAACCTTTCATTCGATCAAACATACATAGACAGCAATACCTAAACCAAACTAGAACCAGTAAGCCATACAAAAAACGTACTTAAGTGCGTAGTAGTGAGTTAAGTCAGTTGTAAATATTTATAATTGCAATAACGGTAGTAAATACAAACTGGTTGAAATCGACTCGGATCACTTATCGGACGTTGATGTAGGTATTTTGATGATAATAATTAATTTGAATATGGTTTTTTTGATTTTTAGCTAAAAACTAAAATCAAGATTTCTCGAGATTCCTCCTAGGGATTTTTTTTAAGAATTGGTCCAGAAGGACAGAACTTCCCCAAGAATCGAGCTATGTACTTGGTTTTGATGGACATTTATTTTTTATAATTACGGTCTATCGGGGCACCGTGGGGTTGTTATGCTATCGGTTGACCCAGCCAGTGAAGCATGCTTAGTCAGCCAGTTTTGTTTCATCTTTGAGACTTTTGTAAGGACTTTGCTTGGTGTGCACTCCATATTTTTAACTAATTCGATTTTCAACTATTGCGTGAATAATGGTGATTTTTGTTCCATATCAAATGTGAGCTCTTATATTCGGACAATAATTCTAACTATAATTGTTTTGCAGTTTCTAGATGCAACATTCAGAAATAAGTGTGACCATATCTCAACTCTGGGGCTTATTACGGTATTCACTTCACGGTGAAAACGAAATGAAAACAAAAAACTTTATTACGAATGTCATGTAAGTGAAGTGAAAGTGATAGTGAAGGTGACAACCGTATTAAGCCCCTCTATTTCGATGGGGTTTTGAGGCCCTGACAAGGGCTGTTTTTCTGTTGCCTGAGTTGAGAAGATGAGAATTTAACCTCCGAAACCAGTTATCTCGAAAATTATGGGTACTACTTGGACCACTCTATGAACAGCGAATAACGAAATACCAAATGAACCTTTTTAGGGCCAAAGGGGTTTCATGGTTCTTTAGACTGAATTAATTATTCCGCCAAGGAGTCCTTCGTCAACTTTGCAGTTATTTAACTGACATAATTCACCCTTTCGTTTTTTTTTTTAATAAGGGATGGCATACTTGTATGCTGCAGTGCTACAAGAATCCTATTAGAGTTCGGCATGTGAGAGCTTGTAGTTTGTTAGATTGATGCGTTAAAAAATGATGCAATGCTAGCGCCATCCAGTGACCTTTATATTAAACTCAATTGACCTGAATTTAAACTGCGAAGAATGCTGTAGGACAACGTTTTGGTCCTCGGAGAAGTTGGCCTTCACCCAGGGAGGCACTTGGTCCTTTAAAAAACCGATATACACTATATTTGATAAGATGTCAACTTTATATATAGTATAATTATAGTTTGGCATTGTTTTGCTACGCGCTAATTCTCTCGTTAAGGTGAAAAGATCCGTAGCAGAATTGCTTCCCTACACATGGCTATGCCGAATTCATAAATAAGCCTGCAATAAATAAACCTAGATTCCAAGATCAAATTTCTACAAAATCCGAAGGGGTAGTGAAAGTACCTCTATCTTCGTATGATTTTAGGACACATGATCGTTTCACCGTTAAGCGTCAGCATTACGTTTGCAACGTTGAATATGTGATCATCTGTTAATGTTCTCCCCCACGGCACACATAGCACACGGTAGATATGTAGGTATATGTTATCAATTGCGGAGCCTAATCACTGAGACTGGAAGAACATTAGTTTTATTTTTATTTATTTTTTATTATGGTGTTTACTTTATTATAGTGAACCTGAGTTGTACCCTGACATCAGTTGTAGTCTATGTTCCCGTTTTGCTGATGTCATTCGTTTTCAGTCGTTGAAACAACTATTTACTAGAGTGTACAGTAGGGTGGATCACATTTATTTTGCAGTTCCCACCCTTTGCTACTCACTACAAGTCGATCGAAACTATGTTCCTCAAAAATAGTGCAACATTTGAATGAACTTGGTGAAGGTTTAGATTTGCGGCCCAATATTGACGTAGGGCAGGGAAAGCATGTCACTTCTGTGCCAAATAGCCTTACAAACAAACGTCATAGTCTTCCCGCAATAGTAGGGGGCGAAAAGTTACTCAATGAGTAACTAGAAAATGAGAAGATTAGTAATTTCCATTTAATTCCAACTATCTCTATTGCTTATCTTGACAGATACGCGTATTTCGTCTACAATGTGCAGATTTCTTCAGTGTCGTGTACTAATACTATTAGTACACGACACTGAAGAAGTCTGCACATTGTAGACGAAATATGCGTATCTGTCAAGATAAGCAATAAAGATAGTTGGAATTAAATGGAAATTACTAATCTTTTTTCTCATCTTCTAGTTACAGGTATTCCACTAAAAAGCTCACACTCTCCAGGACTCAATAAAAAGCAAAAAAAAAAAATTTTGCGAAAAGAAAAAACCCAAATCTATTGCCCTTTGCATGGGATTAAGACGTTTTTCGTTGAATAGATTGGTTCATACTTCATTCAGAATAAGAAAAACATGTAAACAAACCCCTTATCTGATGCAGTACCCCGAAATACGTACCCGCTACTGAAAGTTGTGAGCATATTTTGGTGCGACATTTTTTGCGGAATACATATCACTTAACTAAAGGTGGAAGTATTGTTATTATGTGATAATGATAAAAAAGAGTTTCGGGTGATGTCATCCAAAGTGCAAACATTATTGAAAGATGCCAAGATAAAAAAAAAAAAAGTAAACAACGATTGAAATTAGTGTAGCCAGTTTCCATTGACAACCTTGAGTAAACCCACCCTAGTGAATAGTTTGCTAGCGTGCTTCCCATGCTCTGGCGGCAAATAGCAGATAGTCTTGACTCGATCATGTCAGTTATTAATCAACCAGCGAACGTAACAGTAGCCGGTACGCGAGACTCTTGCTAGTTAGACACGTGCGTGCATTTCTTTGATGGTAGGTTCGATTACGTTTGAATTACGGTTCAAAGATTTTGGACGGAAACTGTGCTGTTAAGTAGCAAAGCCCTATCATTTCGAGGTTTTGGAAAAAAAAATACTTCACTGTTCCTAAATTGAATGACAACATAAAGGCAAAAGTGAGAACTGTGAAATATGCAAGTCATTGTTGAAGACTTTTGATTTTTTTTTTCATGCCGTAATTGAGTTGTAAGAACTGGTATTCCAGAAACTCGAGAGGTTTTATCACTAGGGGAGATGTTCCTATAATAATCCTCAACATCCTCAATCCGTAATGCATCCCATTTGATATCAAAGTGTTGACGCGTGACTGGGATGTTGTGTTATATTTGTATTTGTTACTCAACGTAAGCTATCAATAATACGAAATAGACCAATCTCTTAATTCAGCGTGGGATGAATATAGGAAAAATGAGGTGAATATGGGAACAGTAACCCTATATACAAGGAAGGAGAATATGCTAGGTCACGGACGACTAGATTTCAATTGATAATAACTAACCTCTATTAGTATAGCATCGCTCTCGGAAGTCGATAAAGAAGGAAAGTGCACGTTCAGGGAGCAGTTGTTCGTTAGGAAGGCAGAATAAAAACTACTTATTAACTATTGGAAGTATTGGCTTGTTTCAGACGTTCGGATGGAAAAAGATACAATGCTCCCTGATTCTGAAGAATAGTCTATTTTGATCGATGCGTGGCATTGACTGCATCGCTGCACCTTTTAAGTTTTTTCCCTGTGTTGGCGACCTGATACCACGAATTTGATCTATTGTAGTGCATCCTCTTTTTAAGGTCTGTTCATTAAAGAAAGTGGACATTTCCCATTAGATTCTGTACAACTTTCTCCAAAAATTTTCGTTGGGCTGCGGACCAAATTTCCTTGAAGTAGTTAATAGAGCTTGCTTCCCTCCCGCCTTTCTTAAGATGTCGCTTAATTATTGCCCAGTATCTTTCGATCCTTATTTTTCAGGGCAGTTTGGGGGATTTAGGCATTTTTCGACAAAATCGACTTTTTCCTTCTTGAGCATCTTCAACGTGGCAGAAGCGTAGTGAGCAGATGCCAGATCCAGCCAAAACAAATGAAGGATCCGTATGCTTTCGGTAGATGGATAGAAGCCGTTTTTTGATGCATTCTTTTCTGTAATTTTCACCGCAGAATGTGCCCGTTGTGAAATATGAAGAACTCTTCAAGCCACAGGAGCAAATGTCTTGTAATACCCAAAACCTTTTTCCCAAACTTTGCGATTTACATGTATCACACATCATCGAAATACACCGGTTTGGCTTTTGGATAAGAACAAGTTCCGTGACTGTATTTTCGAAGAAGCTTTCTTTAAATCCGTCCTTTTGGGTACTTTTTGCTTCTTGTAGTTTCTGATATTGTTACCAGGGTCCTACATCGTCGACGTATTAAAATGGAAATGAATCGCTTTTGTATTAATTTCACTTCAATTAGCTTTCGTGCGGTGAAAGAATCTTACTTTCACCGGTTCACTCCCAATTCACTTCCTGTCAAACTTGAGTAAGCTTAAATTCATTTGCGATCTAGCCACCGTAAAAAGCGTTTCAATTGAAATTCTAGCTTGCTCCAAACGACGTGCTGAGAGACCGTGAATCAATTTCGTTGAAATTGATTTGATTTCATCCCCCCAACCGAGCAGTGCAGTGGTTGGCGAACAAAACATGCGTGCCATTGTTGCTAGAAGTATTGTCAGTTAACGATGCACGCATTGCTGTAACTTTGCTCGACAAAAAGCTCCCCGAGCTGGCAAGCGCATTTTTGTTTGATACTGCGGAGACATAGTGAAATTACATTTGTTGCATTTACGCCGCAGCTGTGAACACAACAGGGATCGCATGAAAGTGACATAAATATCAGCAATTTCATTTATCATTTCATAAAATGGTTGATTATTGTTTTCGATGCTACAATTACTTTATCTGATGGCACTGATTCTAGTCTTAAATATAATGAATACCTCAGAACTGAAATTCATGCACGTATTGCATGAATTTCAATTGTCCTGCATCATACTAGTTTGACACCGAAGTCTAAAATAAACACCGCTGAATGAAAAGCTTAGTCTGAACTGTTTGTTTGAAGATTCTTTTGCAGCAAGTCTCTTTAATAAAGAAGAAAAAAAAATTTGCTGCAGCTGACTAAGAAGTGGCTGTCAAAAGAAGATAATGTGTTTCAATTGAAAGGGATGAATGTTAAGTTCATCGTCCCATGACGATTTTCCATTGAAACTGAAATTGTATGACCCTGATTGTTACGCTTTTTGATATACTGCACAGCTCCGACGATAATGTCCACTTTTTTGGCAATTTCACGAACGGAACACGGTTTATGGGATTTCAAAAGGCATACCGTTGCCAGCTCCTTTTTCTGGTCCGATGCTCCCTTTTTGCGTCCAGATTTCGGTAAATCTTTAAGAGAACACGTTTCTTCAAACTTCTTAACAATCTTGAACACTGCAAGATTCAGTGCACTTAATGCTTTTTGACAATTTTTCGGCAAACCATTAGTGCACAATTAATCTGCGAGTTGATAAGCTGATCCGACCCAACCTTTCGAAATTTCTCACTTTTTTCAGGTGTGTTGCCAAAGTAAACAATGTATTTACACACTGAGCGAAAATTCACAATATTTCGTTAAGTTTTATCCATAAACCATTTATAAACAGCTGTCCACTTTCTTTAACGAACAGTCCTTATTTATGCCGCATTGCAATGGTGAGTCACTATTTTGAGTAACTAGCATTACTATTGTAGGCAATAATCCCGACAAGGAAATACATTTCTTACTATATTGATTCCCAAGGCTCCATAAGACCTTTGTCAAGAATTCTGCACCTTTTGTGAATTAGTGCAACACACTATACAGTAAGTATTCAGAGCTGTCACGCTTCAGTTTACTAAAGTGACATTTATCTTCAAGCAGCTTACCGATGAGCTTTAAGTGATATTTACTAGGACACTGTCCTGTTAATAAACCTGTGTAAAAACTCAGCATTTTGAGAGATTAAGTAACTTATAAGTATGAGAAGCGTTTGGCGTTATAAAACGATAAGATTGTCCGGCATTTAAGGTATTATTTCAGTTGTGCTGTACCTTTATTTTCTCTCAGTTCTTAAGCTTTATTTTAAAAGCTCAAGAAGGTATACCAAAAAAGGGTTCGAGTCCAATAAACTGCATGGTTGATCTTATTTTTGCTACTTCGTCAGATATTTCATTTCCATCGATTCCGCAATACCCAGGAACCTTGTATAGGTCAACCGCATTGCGAGAGGACAGTTGCTGCAACAATTTTGATATATTTGCATTTTAATAATTCCTTTCAATACAGATTACTGCACATTCTAGAATGGCGTATATTTCTGCCTGAAATAATAAGGGACATTTTCCAATAGACACCGAAAAGACAATTCCAGGGCCAGTTATTCCAGCACTTACCATACTATCTTGTTTAGCGCCATTTGTATAACAGACTAACGACACGAGGCCGAATATCCGGCCCTCGTGCGTGCCAATCCAAACGATTCACGTCATGAACTCAGAATCTATGGTTAAAGTAGTTTATTCCATGCATACAGTTCTCATTCATCATTATTAATTGAAACTCTTTTAATGTACTCAGAAGCCCAATAAGATCTCCATCGTAAAAAATCATGGATCGTTTGAGTCTTGGAATACTTTTCAATGTATCCAGTTCAATAAATTGATTTAGAGGAAAGGGATTAGGACAGTATCAAAAATAGGTTATCCACATATTTTTCATTCAAATCATTAAAAAAAGATGTTTTATTCAAACAAATGGATGATTCTTTATTTTACGGGATTGGACTTGAACATTGTGAAGGCATGAAAACATGAAATAAATATTACTCTTTTACGAATTTGAGATTTTTTGATCAAACACTTTTCATCAAGTTCCGGACAAGTGTTTCACCACAGTTTTTGGACGCCTTAGTCCAAATGTTTTTGAATTCCTGCATACTCATAAAGGGTGTTTCCATCAAAATGTGGTCGACTTAAAATTGACGCATTTCCTTTCATCGCGTATTAAAAAAATTTGCACGCCCCTCATTTTGAAGATGTGTGCGTGTAGCATCATGCCTCTATTTTGATTTTGAGATTAGCACTTCAGTTATCAAAATGTCGTCGAAGGAAGAGAAGCAACGCATCAAAATGATGCACGTGCATGGCGAAAATCCAAACTACTCTCACGCCAAGTTGGCGAGATTGTTGAATGTGGCTAAATCAATTGTTATCAACGTATTAAAAGTGTTCGGTGAACGTTTGTCGACAGCCAGGAAAGCTGGATCGGGGGGAAATCGAAAGCCGGAGGCCACAGCGACGACAAAAAGAGTTGCCCGCTGTTTCGAGCGGAACCCCAACCTCTCCGTCCGAGATGTCGCAAAGAAGCTGGGAGTGGCGCCTTCAACCGTGGATAGAGCTTAAAAAACGAGCTGGACTGTCGACTTATAATTAAGTGGTGACTCAAAATCGCGACGATAAACAAAACACGTCGGCCAAAGCACGATCGCGAAAGTTGTACACGACGATGGTGACGAAGTTTGATTGCTTGATACAGGACGATGAAACTTACGTCAAGTAAGACTTTAAACAGCTTCCTGGACAGGAATTTTATACGGTAACCGGATGGAGAAAGGTGGCAGATATTTTCAAGCACATTAAACTATCAAAGTTCGCGAGAAAATATCTGGTGTGGCAGGCCATCTGTACCTGTGGCTTGAAGAGCAACGTTTACATTGCGACCGGAACCGTCAACCAGGAAATTTATCTGAGCGAGTGCTTACAAAAACGTCTACTGCCTTTCCTGAAGCGACACAATTGTTCCGTTCTATTTTGGCCGGATTTGGCATCTTGCCATTACGGAAAAAAAGGCCATGAAGTGGTATGCTGCCAACAACGTTCAAGTGGTGCCCAAGGACAAGAACCCCCCAACACGCCAGAGCTCTGCCCAATCGAAGAATATTGAGCCATCGTCAAGCGGAACCTTAAGAAGACTCAAAAAGCTGTTGTGAGCGAGAAACAGTTCAAGGCGATCTGCGGCGAATAAAGTGGACAAGGAGACTGTACAAAATCTTATGGCAGGTGTTAAACGAAAAACCCGGCAATTCGCATTCGGCAAAAAGGAAGCTTAGCTGAATATTTCTCCTGTATTAAGTATTAACTGAACTTGAAAAAGAAAAAGAATTTGACTTATTAATAAAAACTTTGATCGACTCACACACATTACTGGTTGACCAAATTTTGATCGGAACACCCTTTAGCTGCTATACCAGTTTTTTTGAAGACCCTCTTCACAATCGCCCAATAGCTGAGCTGAGCGCAATTTGGCAGATTGATGTCTTTCTCAACAAAATCAAATACTCTTTTCCGTGAGCCAATTGAGAGTTGTTTTGGCGTAATGCGCCGACGCTAAATCCGTCCAAAACAGTGGAGGGGTACTATGCTTCTGATACAACAACCTCTTCTGAGGACACTCAGATCGATAGATTTCCGCATTGATTGTACCGGTAGTGTAAAACATGGTAGGCTTCATACCGTAGGAACATATTGCTTGCCATACCAGCACTTTTCGACCAAACATCTCCACTGGAAGGGTTATTGAGTCCTCTTTGACGTAGATCTCGCTTACCATCAAAATACATGCATCTGTTCGCTGCAAAACTCGCGAATACCATTTCCGGGTTGCTTCTGTTCTGCACTTTGTTTGGCGATTCTCTGCTTCTTGTAGGTCTTCAGGTTGTTCCGTTTCTTGATACGTTAAATCATTCCGACGCTGGTTCCCTCTTTATTGGCCGACTCACGTATCCACATGGATTTGTTCTTCCGAATTAGAACTTCCTGGCAGTTCATCCAAAGAACAGTGTTCCTCAAACTATGCATTTTACACTCGCGTGATGAATTATAAATAGTTTTCACGTCTTTTTCAATGGGCGACATTTTGAAAAAAAAAAAAGAATTTAAACCGTGCAAACAATTAAACAAACGAAAGATGACAGTCAAACGCACAGCCGTGATGAACACACTAAAACCATAAAAATACACGCTTACAACGCAAATGTACGTGGATAGCTTATTTTCGATACATTCCTTAATCATATTGATCATTGCACGATGGCGTCATCAAGGCAGTTTTGACAGTTCAGGGAGATTGTTTACGTGGACTTAGAATATTTTCGGTAAGATCGGTTTGAGATTTTGTGCTCAGAATTTATTGAGATTGAAGTAGAATTGCCGGAAAACAGACACCAGTGCTTATTTTTATATCATTTCCTGAACCTAATCGTATATAATCCGGAAGAATCCAATGAAAAATTTCGTTTGAGAGGTTCAAATTCTAACACCTTGTAAACAAGCTCCCTGAACTGTCAAAAAAGTGAGGTTAATACATTCCGAGCAATGATTTATTCTATGATTTTCAACAGTTTTTCTTAAGTGCCATTCCAAAACATCCGAAGCCCCCATTCCAAAATAACCATATTACGAACAAACTGAAGAACTATAATAAACCAGAAACAAAAAGAAACATTAACGTTTGATCTGACCACTTCAATATCAACGATTCTTTCAGATTCTCAAACTCCTGCCCCTCCTGCTGCTGAGCGCCCTATCATGGCACCAAACGCATTCGTCCCGCATTCTGGCGGTGTTCGTATTTCCCGGCCGCAGCCATTGGATGATGATCGACGCCATCCTAAACGGATTGTTGGACCGGGGTCATCACATCACCACAATTGCCAACTATCCACTCTCTCGACAGCATGAAAATTATACCGACCTACGGGTGGCGCCTATCTACGATTTTTGGAAAAAGTCCGTCAAAGTTGATTCGTTGTATGACTTGACGGAAATATCGATCCATCGAATGTTGATGGATTTTCTGTTCAGTTTGGGCCTGGAGACGGCACAGCACGGTTTTACGAGGGACAACGTGCAAGAGTTTATTAGGACGGACGAGAGCCACTTCGATTTGATTTTGGCCGAACAGTTCTACCAGGAGGCATATCTGATGTTCGCCCACAAGTACAAGGCTCCGATTGTGACTGTTGGTGAGTTGGTCGACTTCAATGGTTATCTTAATAAGTCATATTCTTGAGTAATTATAGGAACCTTTGGATTCGCTCACTACATGGGACCCATGATGGGAATGATGAACATGTACTCTCACGTTCCCCACGAATTTCTGCCACTGATGGACAAGATGACCTTTCCGCAGAGAATTTACAATACTGCCGTATCATTATATGAACAAACGTTAAGATCATTTTATTACTATCCGAAGCAGGAAGCAATGGCACGAGAGAACTTTGGACATCTACAGGGGCCTCTCCCAAAGGTTACTGATCTTGAACGAAAGGTTTCAGTTGTTCTACTGAACAGTTACTATCCTCTGACTACGGCACGGGCCCGGGTTCCCGGAATGATCCAGGTCGGTGGACTTCATATCAAGAAACCTAAGACATTGCCCGAGGATTTGCGGAAGTTCTTAGATGGTGCCAAGGATGGAGCCATCTATTTCAGTTTGGGTACAAATTTAAAAAGTTCGGATATGCCGAAGGAAAAACTGAATGCCATCCTGTCCGTATTCCGATCAATGAAGCAGCGAATTGTGTGGAAGTTTGAGGACGAGTCTGTGAAGGATCTGCCCAACAATGTGTTGATCAAAGCTTGGATGCCACAGAGTGACATTTTGGCTCACCCGAATGTGAAGGTTTTCATTACTCATGGAGGTCTGCTGGGTACCCAGGAGGGTGTTCATCGAGCAGTTCCTATGTTGGGTATTCCGATCTACGCGGACCAGCATCTGAACATGAACAAGGCGGTGTTGGGTGGTTATGCGGTCAAGTTGTTCTTCCCGAACGTTACCGAGACTTCGTTCCGGTGGGCACTGGAGGAGTTGCTGTACAAACCGGAGTACAAACAGAACATGGATAGGGTATCTGAGGTGTTCAGGGATCGCCCGGTTCCGGCTTTGGACGAGGCGGTGTACTGGGTGGAGTACGTGATTCGGCATAAGGGGGCACCTCAGTTGCGATCAGCTGGGCTGGATCTTCCGTGGTTCAGTTTTGCTCTATTGGATGTGATGGCACTGGCACTGGGGGTTTTGATTTTGGTTGGATGGATTTTTAGGAGATTGGTGATGACTCTGCTGTGCAGAGGTGGCAAGAAGAGTAAAACTGAATAAATGGTTTTTTTTTATAGTGGCAGAAAGTGACTTTAATTTCACTGTACAGTAATTGGCAATCCTAACCAAAACTAAAAACCTGAATCCATCCGCCTGTGGTGAGATCTGACTCTTCTTCCAATTCAATTCAATTCAAACTCAATTCATGGTATGATAAGCGGTCGCTGACCACATCAACATAACTTGTCCATATATGAGCAATGTTGTCTTAAGCACTTGATATGACCACCAATGAACTCGTTCTTGCAGTTTCCATGTGATTTAAGGTGTCGATTTATACGATTTGGTCCACATCCCAAACTGGTCACTTCCCCTGAACATGCCCGGATGTGCCCAATGTGTTCTTGGGCACTCGATATAATCACCATTCGAATCCTCACGTCATTTGAGGTGTCGCATGCTGGTTTTTCATCCAAATCCGTAACGGGTCCGACAACGGATCAGGGATTTCAAAACGGTGTAAACAATTAGCCTATCTGTGCAGAAAATACCCATGTTGTGTTATATTTGACCAACTTTTTAGAACAAATGTCTGCCATTTTTAAATCCAAAATGACGTCGGATCTCGATTATTGGCATCTTCATACCAACCCCATTCCTAAGTCGCACATATTGTTTCACCGGCGTCTCCCGAAACATGTCTGGATATGTCCAATGCGGTCCTGGATACTTGATATAGCCACCGTTGTAATTCTTTTCAAATTCGCATAGTTAGATAGCAGTTCTTTTAACCGAATGGAAACAAGTGTGCTGCTAGGGTGGAGGCCAAAATTAGATATCTGACGACATTTTGGAATCCAAGGTAACAGCTTTCCGTTTTAGAAAAAGTAGGCATTAGTGAATCCTGAGTGCGAGCTTTTTAGTGGAATACCTGTAACCAGGGCTGGCAAATGTCATTTTCAATGAAAAATGACCTACGATTTTTACCGAACTACGTCTTAAAATCTCATCGGGCGAGAAAACGATGATGGAGCTTTTCTTCTAAATCTCATCGAATTTTTCGTCATAACAGCACGTGACAGTGTTTTGGTCATCGCTATCACAAGCACATTTATTGATATAATTGTAAGTTTCATACCAAATTTGAAATTAAACGTCCACTCTGTCGATTACATATTATTGCTTGGCTAATTTCAAGTAGACTAGTTAGAAATTTGTAAACAAAATCTCACGACTGCATGATGGTGTGAGAATAACAAGAAATCTCATGATAGTTAATTTCTTCTCGTGACAGTGAGATGGCCTGTTTTTCCATTGTCAGATGATGGCCGTGAGATTACCAACCCCGGCTGGAACTAAGAAAAGGGGAGAAAGATTATTAATTTCCGTGTAATTCCTACGGTCTCTGTTTCGAGAAAAAGCCATAGTGATATTTTTGAATCAGGAGGCGCAGAAAATGACGGGAAGTCAACGCCGACACCACTATGGTGGCGACCACGACAGGAGCACTATGGCAAAAATGAGCCACGCTACTGACAAAAATACAGTAAAATATTTTTTGGTTTGGAGGGTGGGGAAGGGGCGTAAAAGGGGATGAAAGGCCGTTTTTGGGCTCGAAAATAGTGGGTTTTGTTTTTTTTTTTTTCTTTCTTTTTTTCTCTTTTTTTTTTTTTTTTTTTTTTTTTTTTTCCTCTTTTTTTTTTTCTTCCTTTCTTTCTTTCTATCTTTTTTTTTTTTTCTTTCTTTCTTTCTTTTTCTTTCTTTCTCTCTTTCTTTCTTTCCTTCCTTCTTTCTTTCTTTCTTTCTTTCTTTTTCTTTCTTTCTTTCTTTCTTTCTTTCTTTCTTTCTTTCTTTCTTTCTTTCTTTCTTTCTTTCTTTCTTTCTTTCCTTCTTTCTTTCTTTCATTCTTTCTTTCTTTCTTTCTTTCTTTCATTATTTTCTTTCTTTCTTTTTTCTTTCTTGTTGTGTTATTATGCATCGTTATTCGAAATTTTTTTCATTTTTTTTTAATTCTTAGACAACCCGCGAAACACATTTCATATTTCATCTAATACACAAAGCACTTCAGAAACACAAAAAAACATATACAAACGCAAAGTAGAACAAACTCATCTCCCAACACCCACCCAACACACTCAACAAACAAAAAAAAAAAAACAACACTAACACAAAACAAACACCTAAACACATCCACTAAATACCGAAATATTAAATCTACACAACCTACAAAAATAAAGTAGAAAAAAAACAGCGAATTCAAATTAGAGCTAATTTATCTTTTTTTGTTTTTTTTTTTAGTTGTTTTTTTTTCTATTTTTAAATAGTTGTTTATTTTTTTTTTTTGTTAGTTTCATATTTTATTTTATTTATTTTATTTTAGTTTTTCAATTTTTATTTTTTTTGATGATGTGTAAAATTTTTATTATATCTGTGTTTTTTACACTTATATATTTGTATGCAAATTAAAATATAAAATTTTTTTATTTTATTTTTTGTTTCATCTCTTTCTTTTATTTTTTTAACTATTTGTTTGTTTCAGTTTTTTGTGTTGATTACATTTTTGATAGTTGTAAAGATTTTTTATTTAAAGTTAAATTTTTGAAACTACATCGTACCGGAGAAAATGTACAGGGTGCGGCAGAAAATAATGCGAAAATGTTCAAACTTGAGTATTGGGTTAATTCGTGTAGCTAGTGACTAATTTCTGTCGAAAGTGTATTTGTTTATGTTTACTTTCAAGTGCTGCATCCAAACATTCTGTTTGTTTTATTGCAAATTCGTCAAAATGTTCGCGAAAGAAGTGATCACCAGTTTGTTGCTCACCCAGAAGAAGCCGAAAAAGATTACCAAGGTGGTAGGGTACCATTTGGCAACAGTTTACCGCATAAACAAGTCCCTGCAAAACCTAAGCAGCGGAAGCCGGGAAGCGGACGTCCGCGCTTTGCACGCAAGCCAAACGTGATCAAATCGGTCCGTGCAAAAATCGCTCGCAACCCGGTGCGTTCCATAAGAAAACTTGCAAAGGAAGCCAATATTTCGGAGAAATCCATGCGGAGAATCATCAAAGAAGACCTGCATGCATCTTCCAGAGCCAGAGTGAAACGCCACTTGACTACGGACCGGGTCAAGGAACTACGAGTGGCTCGTTTCAAGAGATTGCTTTCCTTGTTGAAGAAGGAAAAAATGATAATCCTGTTCTCCGACGAAAAGCTTTTCAGCATCGATGCTGTGGCCAACAGCCCCACGGACCGGTTCATTTCACCGCAGAAAATGGAGAACGTTCCGGAAAAAGGGAAATGCGAATTTCAAACCTAACATCCAGCTGGTGTCATGATGTTTGGCTTGGTGGCGTCCAACGGTTTGAAAATGCCGCCTGTTTTCATTGATGCTTGAGTTTAAATCAATACCGAAGTGTATATCGGTATTTTAAATTACCAAGTGCTTCCCTGGGTGAAGGCCAACTTCTTCGAGGACCAAAACGTTGTCCTACAGCAGGATGGTGCGTCGTGTCACACGTCCAATCGAACCCAACAATGGTTGAAAGATAACATGAAGTTTGAAGGATTTGTGGCCCCCTAGCAGTCCAGATCTTAATCCGTTGGATTATTCGATTTGGGCATATGTTGAAACACGAGCCTGCAAAACATCATACCCTAGTGTGAAACCCCTGAAGTCAACCATAACCCGCACGTGGCAGTCAATGTCGGAGGACTACGTCCGAAAAGCATGCTCTGGCTTCCGGCGTCGGCTCGAGGATGTTATTAATAAAAATGGAGGACACTTTGAATAAATTTGTTTAAAAGGACTTTATAAAGATAACTGCACTCGAGAATGTTGATATTATTGCTTGAATTAGTTGAAAATGGGATTTGAAAGAAATAGAACAAATTTTCGCATTATTTTCTGCCGCACCCTGTACCTAATTAAAACATCGTATTCTTTCGTTTAAAAAGTGAAGAAAGCGGCAGGTCGTTCAAGGTAATAAAAATCCCAATCAAGAACGAGAAGCAGGAAACCAGTTTGAAAACAAGAGCGCGTAAGCTGTACGACAAATTGCTGACAAAATTTGACTGCGTTGTAATGATGAAACAAACGTTAAAGCAGACTTCAAGTAACGTTTGCATTAAAAAATGGACTTTTTTCGGATAAAAAAAAGCTAAGAAAGTTAATTGCTTTTTATAAATTTCCCATGGAAGGTAATTATACAAGCTTACTTGCAAAAAAATTCTACGCCCTTGCGAGCGGCCTTCCGGCAAATAACCGGAACATTCACCATGGCGGACGAAATTATGCGTGTAGCCATGTTTTTGAGTTTTTTCTTCGTTTGATTTCTCAATTCCTCCTCAGTTTTCGCGACAAAATTGTTGGAATAGATCTTACGCTTCGAGTTGGCCCAGAAATTCTCGATATAACACAGCTGGGGGACGTTGGGTGGGTTTGCCAACTTGGGTACCACATCGATATTCAGCCACTCCATCTTCTCCAACGATCGCTTCGAGTAGTGGGCCGACGCCAGATCCGGCCAGAACACCGCGTCTTCACCCTTATGGTATTTCTTGATGAACAACGCAACTTCTGGCCAGTCCGGAGCGAAAGAAGAGCGGCTTTGACATTCCCTTCTCGCTGATTGTCAGCCACAGCAGCACCTTCTTGGGGAATTTGGTGTGTGAAATGAACTTCACCTCGGAGCTCACTTCCTTCGTGGGGGAAGTAAACTACGAAGTGCCCAACCAGTCGTTGCCATCCAAGGTGAGATAGGTATCGTCGTCCATCACCACCACCACGTCGCGATTCGCCGGGGAAATCGAGTTGACCATCTTATTCAGCTGCTGCCGCTGCGTCATTGCCTGCAGCTTCGAAACCAGTGGACGCGACTTCCGCTTCCTGCCATGTATGTTCATGTTTGCCAGGTACTTTTTCACTTTTTGGCACTTTGTAGCAACTTTTCCATCCCTTTCTTTCGATGCTCTGATTGTTGTCTAATAGTGCCAAGATGTTGAAGATGCCGGAACAGGCGTATCCGGTGTCCACAAAGTGCCGCACGATGTCCGCTTTCGACGCGGCGGGGTGCCGTTCTTTCAACGCGCACACTTCGGAACCGAGTTGCTTCACTGTTTTTGCCATCACGGTTAGAGTTCGACTGATAGAGCTGTCAAATTTTGTCTGCTGACTCATGGGTTAATATTATTGATGCTGTATGGGTTGTTTCGTCAGTACGGGTGAAGGTAAACCCATGAAAAATCGGCAATTTTTGTCCAGTTTTTTTAAATGCAAACGTTAGCTTTCTGGTCTTGGGTTTTATACCGCATTATAGCGTAGCAAGGTTGACGATCATTTTAAGGCCAAAATTGTCGAAGTTCTCTAAAAAGTACATGATTTTGCACGCTATTTGTTTTGTGGTTTGAAGAGCAGAATCTTCATAACTACAAGGTAGGCCCAAATAAGTGACGCAGTATTTTGTTTCAGTGTGGAATTCTTCTAGCCATCGCAAGAGCCATATGGTTGCCAGCATATTAAAGAGGGAATATGTAAACAAACTAGTGTTCGCTAGATTCCGTCGTCAAGGAGTGCCTAAGAAAAATATGGATTCAAAAGACAACGGATTTTGCAGTTGCATTTGGCGGGAAAGCGTCCCAACCAGATACTGGCCGAGACCCGGAAGGAAGGAATATGCCGCACATTAATCAACCGGACGTTGATAAAATGGAGGACGAGGGGAACCATCGATCCAAAGAAAAAACTAGGTCTTCCTCGCAGTGTACGTACCAAACGGCTTGTAAAGGCGGTGCGAGAGCGAATTCGCCGAAATCCTCGTCGTTCTTCATATAAACTGGCTCAGGATATGGACATCTCCAGGAAAACTATCAGATCAGTTCTCAAAGAGGATTTGAGATTGGTGCCGTACAAGAAAAGATAAATTCATGGACTTTCGGAAGCCAACAAGAAGAACAGATTCATTCATTGTCGCGAATTATCACGGTGATTCCATGATTGTGTTTTCGGTGAGAAAAATTTCGTATTGCAGCAAATTTTCAACGTTCAAAATGACAGGATCTATGCAGCGAGTATTCAGGATATCGCTTCTTCAATTCTCGCAGTTCAACGCTTCCAAAATCATACTTCGGTCATGGTTTGGGGAGCGATTTCTGCCGAAGGTCGTCTACCACTGCTTTTCATTGATAAGGATGTAAAAATCAACGCAGCGTACTACGTAAAAGAGGTCCTGGAAAAGCATTTGAAGAAGCATACTTCAACGATGTTCGGTAACCGCAAATGGGTGTGTCAACAGGATTCTGCGCCGTCCCATGGAGCAAAGATTACCCAAGCATGGTGCACCAAGAATTTGCCAGACTTCATTCCTAAGGAATTATGGCCAGCTTCTTCGTCAGATGCAAATCCTCTGCATTTCTCTGTTTGGGGAATCATGGACCATGCTACCATACAGAAGATATGGGATGAAATCCCCGAAAATCAGGTGCGCGCCGCTTGTAAAGCTTTTCCGAAGAGACTAAGGGCAATAATTAAAGCTAAAGGCGATAGAATCGGTAAATATGTTCACATAAACAATAAAATATAAGAAACAGAATAACGAAGAAACATTTAAATTATTTGTCTTTTCATGGGAGATACAGTCTTTGTTTCATGTGTCCCTTATTTGGGCCTACCCTGTACAGGTACGATCAACCAAAAAAGTTGACGTCAACGAGTGTCTGCCAAAACGGCTACTACCATTCATCCAAAAGCATACGAGTTATGTGTTGTTTTGGCCTGATTTGGCGTGTCACCATTATGGTAAAGCGGCTCAGGAGTGGTCAACAATCAACAACGTCAACAATGTGCCAAAGGACTGTAATCCTCCGAACATCCCAGAGCTTCGTAAAATTGAAAGATATTGGGCTATTGTGAAGCGAAACCTTTGGAAATCGAAAGGAGAGGCAAATAATGAGAAAGATTTTGCTAAAAAATGGAATAATGCTTCCAGAAAGGTGACTGAGGACACTGTGCAGAATTTAATGGATGGTATCAAACGTAAAGTTAGAGCATATGGATATAACAAGTCCGAATAATGATATTTTGATGTCAATCTATCTGTTTGTGTGTATATGTGTGTATATACAATCCAACGCCCACTGTCCGGCAGTGTTTTTATGGAAGAAAAATGTTTGCAGTTAAACGAACTGTTGTCGACTCGACAAACATTTTTAGCCCGGGAGTTGGAAGGTGATAGCTCTGTTGGGTTCCAGTGACCCATTTCAGAATGCCTGGTTACTCACGTCCATTCCGAGGTCACTTTCACTTACAACAAGCCCCGCTTAGACACAGTACAAACATCAAATGGATATATGTACTGTGCATACACTTCCATCATCAAATCTTACTGTTTTGAGGATGGCACGTATTTAGCAGTATCGTTCAAATTTAGTTATAATCAGATAGACCTCACCGGAAATTGTTGCTGATATACAGTCTTCATTTGGACGGCTTCCCTGTGATGCTAAAGGAGGCTTTTGGGGCTTATTACGGTTGTCACCTTCACTATCACTTTCACTTCACTTACACATCACCTCACATTTTTTCTGCTATTACTGGTTTCACCATGATCAAAAATGAACTCCGTGAGGTGGAAGTGAAAATCGTAGTAGCCCTCGGAAAATTTACGGTTTGCGTCTCTTTTTTCGGTGGCGTGATGGTGCCGTGGCAACCATAATAACACCGAGTTCATTCGAATCGTCACCTCGGATGACCTCTTTCATATTTTTTCGCTTGGGTGACATTCGTAATAAGGTTTTTTGTTTTCACTTCGTTTTCACCGTGAAGTGAATACCGTAATAAGCCCCTTTATGTCTCTAGACTCCGTTATTCGGCAAATATTTTCACATCATCCTTTTCGAATGGAACAGTCCGAATACAATTAGTACTTCGCGCACAAATGCAATACAATGAAAATAACAGGTAGAAAAAGCACTTCCGAGAAGAAATTTAACTTGAAAATGACAATCATTGTGCAACGAAAGAAAAAAAAATCTTCACGGCTCTCCATCTGTATATCTGAAATTATATGCCAGTCACTCACGTACGCATGCTTTGCTTCTGAACAGCAAATGGCCGTTTGCTACTTTGCACTGGTTTTCTTTTTTTTCTCCACACTCTGTCAATAATAAAAATCCCCCGCTATGAGGCGACTCTATATCGACTCCTAAACTGCTTATAATCATGATATTTTGATGTCAATCTATCTATATATATATATATATATATATATATATATATATATATATATATATATATATATATATATATATATATATATATATATATATATATATATATATATATATATATTTATAAACATAGATTTCTGTCTGTCTGTCTGTCTGAACCTTATAGACTCGAAAACTACTGAACCGATTGGCGTAAAATTTTGTATGGAAGTGGTTTTGAGGCCGGGGAAAGTTCTTAGGATAGTAAGAGACCTCTCCCTTCTCTGGAAGGGGGGCTCCAATACATATGAAGCACAAATTTATACATAACTCGAGAAGTAATCAAGAAAATGGAACCAAATTTAGCATTTGAGAATTGTTAAAGAAGAATGTTTCTATGGTGTTTAAGACCCCTCCTCTTTCTAGAAAGGGAGGCTCTCATACAAGCAATTTATGTATAACTCAAGAACTAATCAAGCAAATGGAACCAACTTTAGCATGTGGGGTTTTCTGGAGGTGAGAAATGTTTCTATGGAGATTTGAGACCCCTCCCCTCTCTAGAAACAAATAGAACTGATTTTTTTACATAACTAGAGAATTAATCAAGCAAACGGAACCATATTTGGCATGTGCGGATTTTGTAGGCAAGAAATGTTTCTACTGTGGTTCGAGACCTCTCCTCTTTCTGGTAGGGGGGGGGGGGGGGTTCTCACACAAATATAAACCAAACATGAGAATTAACCCTACTGTTATGAAAATTGTGTGCAGGATTTTTTGGGGACGAAGAAGGTTCTGATTATGATTTGAGACTCCTAGCCGTCTGAAAGGGGGGGATTCATTCATTATATGACCGTCTCTTTAAACTGTACGTCTGCTGTAGACGTTTTAGTTCATTCGAGACGGCTGAAAGGGGGGGGGGGGCTCCCATACAAATGAACCACAAATTTCTGAATAACTCGAGAACTTATCAAGCAAATAGAACCAAATTTGGCATCTAGTGGTTTTTGGAGGCAGGATTTTTTTTATGGTGGTTTGAGACCACTTCACTCTCTGAAAAGGGGGCTCCCGTACAAATGAAACACAAATTTCTGAATAACTCGAGAACTAATCAAGCAAACGGAACCATATTAGGAATGTAGGTTTTTTTGGAGGCAAGATTTTTTTCAATGGTGGTTCGAGACCCTTTCTCTCTCTGGAGGGAGTGAGGGCTCTCATACAAATAAAACAGAATTTCAACCGAACATGAGAATTATCCAGGCAACTAAAACACAAAATGTGTATTTCTCGGGTAAGCACCATGTTCTGATAGAAGTTTCTTAGTCAAGAATGAGGGATGCTTGAGCTTCTCTCAGTGCTGCATAATGTACAACAAGTTAATCTAAGGTTATGCAAGAGGAAATTACGTTCAAACTGACATGATACGCCGTAGTTTGAAGATAAAACCATAAACAACCATAAACGCGCCAGGTCTATTAAATTTTTATCCATTTAGTTGCAAGCGTAGCAATGCTCGCACCCGGTCCAGCTAGTGAGTTATAAATTAACCCTTTGTTAACGACTTTTTTTTTCGGATTTAGAAATAAATAGAAATAATGTTAAACAGCGCGGTTTTTTTTTTTTTGCTAGATTTTGCTGTGTGCATACCTTACATTTGTCCTTCTGGGCCTCTGAAGGTTTCAAACGATCGCAATACCCATCTTTGTATGAAGGGTAACATGAAATTCCACGCCTAACGGTGACAACCAAACAACCGAAAAAAAACAATTCCCAAAGTTATTTCTCTTGGGGGGCGGGGGGTTCAAAAAAAGTTTTCACCCGCCACAACCCCCCCAATCAAATGGTATTTTTCCAACGGCGTCTTCTTGGGGGGCGCGGTTATCATTTTTTGTATTAATATCGGGGGCGTTTTTCTTGGACTTTTTTTTCTTCCTTTTATTTTCTGTAACGATAATATATTTCCTGTCTGTCTTATATACTTTTCATCGCTTTATAATTATACACGTTACTGCACTAATCCAACGACCGTGAAATATAGTTCCTCTCTCCCTCTCGCTCTCTTTTTCTTCCTCTACCATTACCCATTAGCATCCCCGACCAAACTGCTTTCGATTTCCTACCAATCACCTTATCTGTTCACTGTACCACTGTACTCTCTTCTCCCTTAAGTATTTACACCGAAAGTAAAATATTACAGTCAAACTTACACGTATTCTGTTGTTTTCTTTTTTTTTTTTAAATAGAGCTTTTTATGTATCTTGTAATGATTTCTTATAATCTGTTTGAGTTTCCGCTGCCCTTACCTCCTGTGAGTGCTGTTGTGTGTTGTTGTTATTGTTTTGATGATTTTATGATCAATTAATGTTGATGTACAAGTATTACTCGAGTGATTCTGCGTTAAATAACATTAATCTGTTCTGGTTGTTCTTTCCTTCATTTGTATAATTGTATAATTAGTTTGCAGATGTTTGTGTTTTGTTTATTTGTAATTCTGGTTTGTGTTGTATAATGTGAATATAATGCAAGTAACAGTCACATTCATCGATTAATAACTTTTCAACTATGATTTTAATTTTCGACAGAAATATGGAATTCTTCACTTTTTCTCGGCAAGCACCGAACCCGCAGCTTTAACTTGAATAGAATAATCAAAGCTGATGTTGTGATTTTGCTGTTTTTCGTTCATTAGAGAGTCTCTTATCTGAGTTTTTATCAATTGAGTTGTCTATACCTTTTCTTTCTTATGAACTGGGAGAAAAAATGATTTATTTTGATAACAATTCTTAACTTATTAGGACCTTGAAATCGATATTTTTCCATCGAATGGAACTTCTAAAAGAGTTCATATACACACACTTACTGTTATCTATAATACGTTCCTTCTTTTGGCAACATAATGTAACTTTTATCTCAACAACGTTGCTTATGTATTGCTTGGTTGAAAAATGAAAACAAGGCATTAGCAGAATCAGAAATCATTCGAATCAATCAAAACGAAAGCAAATAAACATCTTGATGAGTGTGATAAAGACAATCCACCCGACTTTGAAGAAGCAAATGTTTCCAGAGCACCATCGTAATGGATGAAAATAATAAATATACACCGACTATGAGAGCAATTTGCAAATCATTCCGCGAAATCATACGGTTCTGAATTTCTGCTGCATCATTGCTACCAATCAACGGTTGCATGGAAAAATGAATGCCACGGTGTATTGCGATAGGGGCTGAGCTGATAAACAAGGGGATGTAGTTGCACGGTAAACACGCATCCACTAATTCACCGTGATGAAATTCCTTTTGCATGCATTTGACGCTGAAGCACGTGACACAAGAGCCAGCCCGAACGTCATCATTCCTGACTGACTGACGGAGGTGTGGCCGATGCGACCGCTGTCCTAGATTCGCCATAGCTAAATGAGTGAATTAAGCAGGATTAATGTCAGAATAGTTTGCAACTTTGTTGCACTTTGTTTGAATTTCTAGCTAGAATACACGCCTCGGAAATACATTACAACAGAAAAAAAAACCAACTAGCGGCTACATACTGTACCAGAAGCGAATACTGAAATGTCTACTTTACACGAGCGTCGAAAAAACGATGGGAGATTTATTGCAGTCAGCGTTTGTGTGATGAAGAATTCCTGTCATATTTACAACTGTTATGAAACAGGTACGTCGTTGACCATTCGCAACCCGGGTCCATTATAGGATCGCACCTCCTCAATTACTTGTTGCAAATTCCTCTACTGATAGAGCGTAGATTCATCAATGCTGTAGGCACTGGAGAAAATAAGGAGGTAAACGGTGTTCTGAAATGCTTGACTTGAACTCATACATTCCAATGGAGGGTACTTTATCAGTCGTATTGTTCTACGTTGAGATTAATTTACTGGGTTCTCGCTTAGCTCAATCGATCAACATGCAGCTACAAAGCAAGAGCATGGTGGAGAAAGTAGGCTTGGATTCTCGGTTTGGTCTGGTTTTTAAAGGAAAAGTTCTCGATTCTCTGGGTATATCATACTGTATACAAAATGGTACCTAAGATCGAATGCTCCCAATTAAAGAAGTAGAAGTTCATTTAGAACACAAAGTAGAAGCTGGTAATAAGCTTATTTTGATAAGCAATAGGCTTGATATCAGTGGTGGTAAATGTACTGTATTTTGGAATTATGCCCACAACATTTTACATTTTTCAGTACGACCAAATTGAACACAGGCAAAATTGAACCGTCATGGGAGAAAATGTCATGACATTTTGGCAGCACCCTCTCAGAATCCAATGAAACTTTGTGGGTGTGTAGACTATGTCTTTTCAAGCAACTTTGCATACTTTGTTTTTTTTTTAATTTATCTAGACTGCCATTTGAAACGGGCTTAAGTTTTTTGATCGTTTTTTTTTTAAATCAACATAACTCAAAAAGGACAAGACTTACAAAAGAGTGAAGTATGGGTGTTTTTTAGAAAATCATTTAAAATTTTATGAAAAAAAATTGTAAAATCGATTTTTACACGCTAAAAATAAATATTTTAAAATTTAAAGTCAATTTGCAAAAAATGGCTCTCTTAGATTGAACGAAATTTTTCCTTCATAAAGGCAATATCATTGTCTAAAAGTTCACCATACAGTGCAAGGTGCGCACTTTTAAAGAACAAAAGTTTTTCTAACAACAAATTTTTCATGTCAACATAACTCAAAAAGAACAAGACTTACAAAATAGCGATGTATGGGTGACTTTTAGAAAATTGTCTTAACTTTTATGAACAAAATTGTAAAAATTGTAAAATCGATTTTTACACGCTTTTTACAAGACTTACAAAAAAGTGATGTATGGGTGACTTTTAGAAAATTGTCTTAACTTTTATGAACAAAATTGTAAAAATTGTAAAATCGATTATTACACGCTAATAAAAAATATTTTATAATCCATTTGCAAAAAAATGGCTGTCTTAGAATGGGATGAAATTTTCGTTTTAATAAAGGCAATATAATTGTCAAAAAGTTCACCATACATTGCGAGATGGGCACTTTTAAGGAAAAAAAAGTTTTTCTAACAACAATTTTTTCATGTCCTATTTTTACGGTTTATCGCGCCTACTCGTCTTATAATTTGATCCTAAAACCTCACAGAAGCCAATTAAATTCAATTATAATGACAATTTGGTTTTTTTAAGGGTCTTTGAATGTTTGAAAAATCAAGGTTACCATTTGGAAAGTGCTTATTTTTAAATTTAATTTTTTTTTTAACTTTAGTGATAATACAATTAAATTAGGTTGTTGGTCCTGTTTATTATCTAAACTTTGAAGTATATTACTAGAAGGACAATAAACTGAAAAACAAAAGCTTTATCATAATACCTGAAGTATTGACCCATTACTCAATACCAGTTCAGTTGTTTATATAAAAATAGCTAGATTTCATTAAACAAAATTTAATATATTGCTCAAAAATTATTTTCATGTCAGATGGAGCAGCGGCCCATTATAAGAACAAAATGAACGTTGCCAGCTTGGGCAATTTCAAGTCCAAGTATGGATTGGATGCAGAATGGCACTTCGTTGCATGGGTCTCATGGGTCTATTTGATGCTATTGTTGGTACTCTCAAGCGAACGGCAAAGAGAGCAAGCCTTGCTGAAGATTATGGAAACACAATCAAAACTCCTCGGGAACTATATGACTAGGCAGTTGAACAGTCAAATTAAAGTATTACAAAACTGAATTTCTGCTTCATATCAGCTGAATAGTATGCAAAAATGTCAGAAGAACTTGAGGAGTTATATATCCACGTAATTACAATACCTGGTACACAGGTTCATTGCTTTGTACCTAGTTAAGAAAATAAAATTTCAGCTAAAAGGTTTTCTGATTCAAAGGATAATACAAAGAAATTTACTTTGTATGAGAATGATTGATTAAAAATATGAAGCTATGTTATTTACTATTACGTGAAAATGTGCATATAAAAACAAAATAAAATAAAACCCTAACCAAACAAAAACCTACCTACATAAACAGCATTTCGTAAATTCATACAAAGTCATATTTGAATCGTCTTTAAATGGATATGCATCAAGTCTTATCAAATTAGAATTTTCTAATTTAATTAGACTTGATGCATATCCATTTCAAGACGATTCAAATATGAAGTCCGCTTTTATTTTTAGATTTATCAGCCGCCCTCTATCACAATTTTTCCGATACCTTTCACACGTACTTTAACAAATCTTGAATCTTTTTTTTAGCGTGCAAGAATCGATTTTACAATATTTTTTCAATAAAAGTTAAAACAATTTTCTAAAAGTCTCCCATACATCACTTTTTTGTTAGCCTTGTCCTTTTTGAGTTAAGTTGATTAAAAAAAAATCGATCAAAAAACTTAAGCCCTTTTCAAGTGGCAGTCTAGATAAATTTTGACAAAACAAAGTATGCAAAGTTGCTTGAAAAGACATAGTCTACACACCCACAAAATGTCATTGGATTCTGAAAAGGTGCGGCCAATCACGAAGACGAGTTGGCGTGAAATTCGTCAGGCGACGAAACATTTCTGCTGCATAAACCGATGGTTTAAAAAAAAAGTTGCGACATAGATTAATGTTGCTCAGAGTTTCGTTGATTGCTGGCTTGTTACTGCATACATAAGGACTGTTCATTAAAAAAAAAAGGAACACCTGTTTATCACTGGTTTAGAGTTAAAACTTAACGAAAAATTGTGAATTTTCGCTCAGTGTGTAAATACATTGTCTACTTTGGCAACACACCTGTAAAATCGAAAAAAAAAGTGAGAAATTTCGAACGATGGGCCGAATTAGCTTATCAACTCGCAGATTAATTCTGCACAAATGGTTTTCCGAAAAGTTGTCGTTTCGAAAATTGGCAAAAAGCGTGAAGTGCACTAAATCTGCAGTGTTGAAGATTGGTCAGAAGTTTGGCGAAACGTGTTCTCTCGAAAATTTACCGAAATCTGGGTGCAAAAGGGGGGCACGGGAAAAAAAAAAAAGGGGGGGGGCGGTGGTCCGCTTTTTGATATCGCATAAACCGTGTTTTGGTTGTTAATTTTTTTATAAAAAAATTGTTGTTAGGGGGGGGGGGGGGGGGAAAAAAAAAAAAAAACAAAAAAAAAACAAAAAAAAAAAAAAAAAGCAGCCATGTCCAAACACTACACTGCACGCCGAGCTATGTTTTACCACGCTAGCGCGTGTATTAAATTCACCACTTTGACTTCGTGCTTCCAGACTTACACGCCACGCTGTTGGTGCAACACCAATGCCAGTGCTCGTGTTTTGCCTTCAGACACCGTGTATGATGGATTCGGCAAACACCACAGCCGAGTGTTTCCGATTGTGTCCGATTGCGGAATACACGCGTCGTTAATTTATTTTATTTCTACCCATGCCGTCCTTGTTAAACTCAATCAACTTATGCGCCCGTCACCCAACGGCCAGGAAAACAAACCTATAAGTCAAATTTTCAAATTTTTAGAATCATCCGACGAGCAATGCTCTATCCGTGGTAACCAGTGTCATACTGGGTGTATGTTGCGAGCTTTCTTGTGATCGTAACCACTCGGCTCGGGTGTTTTCCCAAAAATAAAGACACGGTGTCTGAAGCGAAACACGAGCGTGTACACTCGTGTCGCGTCCATTGCGTTGCGGGTTCATCTATAAGCACGAAACTGAAGTGGTAAATTATAGCCACATGGTGAGGTGTTTGCAGTCAAGTTCGGCTTTCGTGCAGAACGGTTTGGTGTTTTCACCAAGGCTGGCAGAAAGCACCCCAAAAGGACGGATTCACAGAAAGCTTTTTCGAAAAAACCCACACGGATTTTGTACAATTTTCCCCCCTAAGTGCCGAATCGGTGCACGTCTTGCGGCACGTTAAATGGGGGCCCACTACCTCCGCGGGGGGTTTTTCAACGCTGAGCAGAGGACAGATGTGCCTGATGATGTGCTATACATCCGAACCAAAAAAAATATTGGAAAACAGGTTTTGGTGTGGCTAGCCATTTGCTCCTGTATTGTTATGGTCGGATATGACATCTGCTCACTACGCTTCTGCTACGTTAGAGAAGCTCAAAAAGGAAAAAGTCGATTTTGTCGAAAAATGCCAAAAATCCCCAAACTGCCCTGAACTGCGTCCTATCGAAAGATACTGGGCAATAATTAAGCGGCATCTTAAGAAAAATGGAAGAGAACCAAGCAAGCAAGTTGAGTGTTTCAAGAAAATTTGGCCTGCAACACAACGAAAAGTTTCGGAGAAAGTTGTGCAGAATCTAATGGGAGGTATCAAGAGAAAAGTCCGAGCGTTCTTCAGAAATGAGAAGTAAATATTCAAACTCACGCGTATTCGGTCATACAGTATTGGACAAAACAATAAGACCCCCTGCAAATGAAAACTTCACGTAAGCACACTAACTGTAAATTTGAATTGCATTCATGCGACACCCTATGCCGGGCCTCTGTATTAGTCTGTCAGATGATTGCGCCAGTGCTACCGCATTGTAAATTACCAACTGAACTGTACACATCGAAAAGCTGTGTTGATTGTGAAATCCATGCGACATAGGTTTAGGACCACCTTCGCATTGGGCTTATTTTTACAACAAATATATCTGGAAAACCAAAATTCTTGAAGTAGGTCACTTGGTATGCTTAAATATTGTTACTTCATTACAATCAAAACAAAAATTGAGCTCCACTTCCATTATTATTTGATTATTTTTAAAATATATCAGAAATTTACCAAAACATCATGGGCCGGAA
Organism: Aedes koreicus; assembly: GCA_024533555.2. NCBI lineage: Eukaryota > Metazoa > Arthropoda > Insecta > Diptera > Culicidae > Aedes > Aedes koreicus. Next base: position 156,169 of record JAHHFK020001809.1, read on the forward strand.
CTATCACTGCACGGAAAGGTTGCAAAAGTACATCAACCAACTAGCGACGGCTGGGAAATCCCAACGAGAGATTGCTGGAATACTGGGATTCAAAACATTTGTGTACAATGCCATCCATGCCCAAAAAGCGCGCCTGGCAACTGGACAACCCCGGAAGACCACAGCTAAGAATTATGGCCACATCAAACGGCTTTTTAATACCGATCCGTTCAAGTCGGCAACGAAAATCAGAGCTGGAGTTATCCGCGAGCTCAAGGACAGTCCAGAGACTGCTTGTCGAGAAGCAGCTCATCGGTCGAAGCCCCCGGAAAGTTCCGATGCTCACCCGAAAACACTTCAAAGACCGCCTCATATTTGCCAAAGACCATTTGGACTGGGTTGACCCCGAAAACGGGAAAAAATGGCGGAACATACTGTGGTCAGACGAAACGAAAGTTAATTTGATTGGATCTGTCGGAAAACGGTGGGTTCGGCGACCGGCGGATTGTGCCTTCCGCCCACAGTACTCGACGAAAACATTCAAGCACGGTGGCGGAAACATCATGGTGTAGGGATGCTTTTCATGGTACGGAGTCGGTCCAATCTTCTGGATTAAGAAGATAATGGACCAATATCTGTACGCCGAGATTATGCAAACCGTTATGCTACCGCATGCGGAGTGGGAAATGCCGTTGAAATGGCAGTTCATGCAGGACAATGATCCAAAACATACTGCTCGTACCGTCAAGAAATGGTTTGCGGACAACAATGTTGATGCAATGGCCAGCGCAGTCCCCTGATCTCAATCCGATCGAAAACCGTTGGCAGATAGAAAAGAAGTCAGTAAAACCCTCGAAATCCAAAAACAAGGAGGAACTCTGGGCCAGAATCCAGAAGGCTTGGTATGCGATCCCAGTCAGAACATGCAAAGCATTGGTGGAATCAATGCCACGGAGAGTGCGGGCGGTAATCCGCAACAAAGGATACACAACCAAATACTGATGACAGACGTTGAGAGAACCGGTTTTATGAATGAATTTGTGACTGGTCTTATTTTATTGTCGCGTGTTTTTGCGACATACAAATGCTTGAAGGGCAGATTTGTTTTTTAAATTGTTGTTATAACTGTAATGATGTTTCGGTTCTTTGACAAAGATAATAAACTAAGTTTCCATAAATAAACTAAATAGTTTTGATGATTTCTACAACTGGCACCTCAACTAAACCTGTTTCATGATAAAGTGGTCTTATTGTTTTGTCCGACACTGTATGTATGTTGATTTTCATTTATATAAAGCAAACTAATGAATTTGTTCGAAAACAAATGTTTTCCTTAGAGAAACAGCCGTCCACTTTCTTTAATGAACACTCCTTATGATGTTCAAATTATAAGAACGAATACTAACATCTCACAATGCAGGATTATCAAATAAAGTCACAGGCAATTTCTTAACTATTTGAAACATTCGCAAAATTAGAGCGACATTTTTCTCTTTCTGTTTTCTATTCTTCGCATTCGCTTGAACTGTACGCATAAACCGTTGGTGGTGTCTGGCCTCAACATTTCACTGCAAGCGACATTTTTGCGAAAACTGTACAATTACCACCACTGCTTGTAATACCAGGAAGGAAAAAAGGACGTGTTAAAATCTCTACTCTTTATAAATTTCGAGTTACATTAGGCCAGGTCCAGTTACCTCTAGAGAGCGGATGAGTTGTATGGAATTATATGTCAGAAAGGCGCCTGAAAGAGTTTGTTTTTTTCAGGAAGGATTCAATGACTTCTACGAACCAGAAGGCTGGCAAATAAAACTTTTCTAAAGCTTACATAAATTATGATATCGCATGGATTTTACAAAACAATCCCTGATAACTTAAAGGATGGCTTCAAACCTTAAGAGCATCAGTAAAGAGCGTTTGTTGTTTGATTTGTACGTTTGAGTGATTAATTTCTGAAAGGTTGCAGAGCATACCTTCTGCTCAAGTATGAACGAGACTTTATGAATAAAACGGTCCGCGGATGACATATCGTCAACATTTTTTTTTCTTAGATTGGTAGGACTGTTATACGTTTATATGTCAAATTTGAGCACGATCTGTCACGAAGCAAGTCAACCTCCAGTGTGTTTTTCGAATTTTACTATGGAATCAAATGTTGAGCAAAGAATTAGTTTAAAATTTTGTTATTCCAACGGAATAAGTGCTTCGGATGCATTTCAAATGATGCAGAAAGCCTATGGGGAATCTGCTCTATCGCATGCACGTGTGTTTGATTGGTATAGGTCGTTCAAAGAGGGTCGTACATCAGTTGAAAATCTGCCTCATGATCGTCGTCCAGCGAAGAAAACAACGAAGAAAACATCGAAAAAGTGAAAAAATTGTGCTGCCAAATCGCCGTGTGACCAAGCGAGAAATAGCTGATGAGCTCAACATACCAAATGGATCCGCTCATAGCATTATACACGATGTTTTGGGCATGAGACGTGTGTCCGCGCGTGTTGTTCCAAAATTGTTGAATTTTCTTCAAAAAGATCAGCGCAAAACTGTCGCTAAGGAAATGCTCACAATGAGTGATACGGCTATCCAGCACATCATAACTGGTGACGAGACTTGGGTTTACGAGTATGACGTCGAAACAGCCCAGCAATCATCGGAATGGCGTTTCCAAAATGAGCCGAAACCCAAAAAACCGCGTCAAAGTCAATCGAAAATCAAGGTTTCTGACTGTTTTCTTCGATAGCCAAGGTGTGGTGCACTCGGAATTGCTTCCGGAAGGTCAATCGGACAATGCTGAATATTATTTGGGCGTTATGAAGCGTTTGCGTGAGAATATTCGTCTCAAAAGGAAAGAGTTGCGGGACAGCCAGTCATGGTTTTTGCATCACGATAATGCACCAGCTCACACATCACGTTTAGTTCGCGATTATTTGACCAAAAACAACGTTAACATCGTTCCTCAAGCGCCGTATTCGCCTGATATGGCACCATGTAACTTTTTCCTCTTCCCCAAACTCAAATTGCTGCTTCGTGGTAAACATATTCAGACGATTGATGTCATAAAAGAGAATTCGAAGAGGGAGCTTAAGGAAATACCAAAAGAGGCGTATGAAAAGGGCTATAAGGAATGGGAAAAAACGTTGGCATATGTGTATCGCCTCCGATGGTGATTATTTTAAAGGAGACAAAATAAATATTGAAGAATAATTAACCGTTTGTGTTTTATTTAACCAGTCTCGTTCATATTTGAGCAGAAAGTATAAGACCTGTTCATACAGCTAGTGACCTTTCTGAAGATCTCCCAAAGATACGAATAGACCGAGGCATTTTCTATGTCACAACTGCAACTGGTATCACAGGATTGAAAGCTTTTTTACTTTCACCAACTTGTCTGGCAAAGTGCTCAGACTGCGTACAACTAGGTGACCATCCCGGTGAAACTTAGACTTCTTTTTGACTGTGAACTGTGACGGAATTTTGAAAGATACCTGTATGAAAAGTGTACTGGGCAAATAATAGAAACTCATTGCTTAATTTCATCACATACTAGGTAAGTCAAAAAGTTTTGAAAGCGACATCTATGGAGCAATCGAAAAACCAAAATTTCCTATGCCTTTTTAATGTTTCATCTTTCATAAGAACGTACTCAAAACTTCATTTCGCTCTATCAATTCATTATTTGTTTACAAGTTCAATTGACGTGTCAGTGTATTTTTTAACAATGGAAAAATCCGAACATCGTGTAGTGATTAAATTCTTTGTTTTGGAAAGTTTATCGGCTACTAAGATCCATGCCAAGGTGGTGAAAGTATTAAAGAAGTCTTCTCCTTCATTTCCAACCATTCACCGATGGGTTTTGGAGTTTAGGCGTGGCCGTACAAGCGTTGAAGACGATCCACGCTCAGGACGTTCAAAAAGTGCATCAACACCAGAAATCATAGCGAAAATACAGGATATGGTTTTGGAAGATCATCGATCGACTGTGGATGTGATAGCTGACACCATAGGCATCTCACATGGAACACGGGTTTCAAAAAACTGTGTGCATAATAGGTTCCGCATTTGCTAACAATGCAACAAAAACACGTTCGAATGCGACTTTCTGAGCAACATTTGGAGCAATTTCGAAAGGATAAAAAGGATTTTCTGCGCTGATTCATCACTATGGATGAGACTTGGGTCTACCACCATGATCCTGAATCAAAACAAGAGGCTTAAGAGTGGTGTGAACCAGGCACTCGTTTTTGGGATGATAAATTATCTCCAAACTGGTAAGACAATCAACTCTGATTATTATTGTGACCTTTTGGACCAGTTGGGTGAAAAAATTGTGAAAAAAAAACCGGTTTGCAAAAAAAAAAATAATTTTTCATCAAAACAATGCACCTGCTCATACAGCTCAAAACACCATCGTGAAAATCAGTAAATAGGGGTACGAATTATAGCAGTATCCACCCTATTCGCCAGACTTAGCTCCATCTGACTTCTGGCTGTTCAGATGGAGCTAAGTCTGGCGAATAGGGTGGATACTGCTATAAACTCACACCTCAAAAAATTCCTTCCTGGAAAGCATTTTTGAATAAACGAAGAGGTTATTAGAGTCTTAGAGGAGTATTTTGCAGGCCTTCCAGAAATTCAATTCCGTGATGGGACTACAAAGTTGGAAAACCGTTGGACCAAGTGTATTGATCATAGGGGAGACTATACTGAGCAATAAAAGTGATTTACCTAACAAAAAAAAAACATGTGTTTTCATTTCCGCTTTCAAAACTTTTTGACTAACCTAGGATTCACTGACGGACGATCAATAACCGACCAAATCTTTACGATTCAAAAAATTGTCCCGAAATGTCGTGTGTATCAGATCCCAAACCATCATCTATTCATTGATTTCAAATCCGCATATGATTCGATAGATCAAGCGGAACTACACAGATAAAAAGAAACATTGGATTTTTTGCGTTATCTAATGCACATAAAGGGAATGCTAGATTAGTCAGAAAATAGTGGGATATTTCATGTAAAGTTTAGCCAGATAACGCCTGAATCTAGCCTGTTGTATGAAAGATTGCGAACATTGTTGTATGGCGCATGGAAAATTGCAAACAATTTCGTTGATTACGCCTCCTTTGGCATAGAATTACGCGAGTGGAAATTTTACGCGCTTCTTAAAATTCATTATTTTTTTCTGTATATGGCAAATCATGCACGAAAACGACTTCCCAGTGGAACTTGTAACAGTCCTATGAACTACCGAGATTTTCATACTTCTTTTTCATTGAATTCCTGACATGTTAGGCCAACTTCCAAAAAGATGATTAACACAGAAAAAAATAATGAATTTTAACAAGCGCGTAAAATTTCGCCTTGTTTAATTCCAAGCCAAATGAGGCGTAAACAACTAAATTGTTTGAAATCTTTCTTGCGCCATATAACAATGTTTGCAATCTTTCGAACATTAGGCTATATTCAGGCGTTATCTGGCATACATTTACATGAGATATCACATTATTTTCTGCGAAATCTAGCATTCCCTTTATGTGCATTAGATAACGCAGAAAATTCAATGTTTCTTTTTATCTGTGAAGCTTTCAAGCTTTCGGGATATTGAAATTGAGGGTAATAAAAATATTAACTCTGCCAAGAATCGATCTTTATTGTTTCTTACCTAGCAACAAAGGTAAGTGAAATCCCAGTTGTTTTACATAGACAATTTAAAAATTAGTATATATATTCTCGTTACAGTTCAAAACTGGAAAAATCATTCGCGAAAATCAATTTAACTGCTTTTCCGTATGGCAACCAAGTGTCGCATATAGTGCGCTGTGTAGCAAATCAGAAGCGCTGTACAGCGCACTAGATGTGGGTTATTTCGGTTTTTCAGTTGCGACGATAATATCTGATGATCAAAAAAACAAAGCGCAACGTTCTATTAATTCACACATATGAGGGTCTATCAATAGCTTTTTTCTGTCTGTCGAAATAATTAACCCGAATTGTTCGCTTACCTATTCAGGACGTACTGAAATACTGTCTATACCTGAAAACTCGCATTGAGATGGATTCCACGAAACATGGTTAGCATCATAACGGATGCACATGGAATATAAATACAATTAACATGTAACCTATTCAATACCAACAAACCATTCCACAAATCATAGCTCCTTCAAACTGTGAGCTAAGCTAATTAATTCCCGGAAGAAATGTTTGCATCAAAAATCACTCAAAATAAATCAAACGTATCGAACCAGAGCCCGACCCATCCCCACCTCAGTTCACACACGCACGGACACGTGCTCCATCACGAAACACATCCAACAAACTCATCAATCCACCAATCAATCCAAAATCAACCAACTGTGCGGGAGCACAGTTTACATAACAATGCTTCACTTGATGAACAAGCTGGAAGCATCTCGTTAGCAGATTTTACCGTGCATGCACCATAAGTTGAACAATGGCAACAAAAATGCTTCAATTTCAATGCGAAACCTCTTTTGTCTATATTATCGTTTGAGTTAAGCCATGAAAACAAACTACTTTTCTCTCATTTCTTCTCATTCAATCTGTCACACAAACTCTTAAATTTTCAAGGTGGCAGCACCGTACCGCGGTCAGCGCGGATAGCCACTTAAATATGTTTTTTTGCTGTGAAAACCAAAAATACAGTCAAATCTGACAACCATTCTTAACTTCAAACTGACCAACATAAGCCATCGTTCATCTTATGGTCTTTGCACGGTAGATATGCCAACTGCAATGGGTTTCCCATCAGCGCTCGTATTCCATATAAGCTTCTTTCATTAAAATAAAGAAAGGAAAACAATTGAACGGTGAAATCCTCTCGGTTTTGGGAGTTGATGGATCAAAGTGGAAAAAAGGTCAGTCAAAAACGAAAAGGAAAAAATGGTGGAAAATAATCGCATCGAATGCGCTTATTTCCGTTTGCATTTTACCTGTAGCAACCCAAATAAAGCGAAAAACTAAAGGTTCAGGTAAGAGTACAGTTGGGTGCCCTACTGCACGGTAGGTGGTGCTATAGACAAACCTTATTTGTAGACTACCTAGCAAATTTACTTGATTTTCCAGCTGATACCAAGGATGCAGCTCCATCCGATGTAGGGCAGCCGAAAAATTGAGTAGGGTGGATGACAGTATAAATTATGTCAAAATAATACAGCTATTCAAAATAAAAAAAACAACGATTCTAGCAGTGGCTCGATATTCTAGATGCAAATGGAAGAAAAGTTTGTGACTCAGGAAGTACCAGAACATTCGGTCCCAAGATTAATGAATCACCCCCAAAAACATAACTCACAATGAACGATCCCTCATATATTATGTCAAAATTACACAGGGACCTGGCGGTCAGCGGTTTTCCTGTAGCCAACATCTCTAACAATCAAACGTCAAAAGATGCATTGTTTGTAAACAATGCTGGCGTTCCTACCCGTAGTTACAAACGTCAGACGGGCCTTATTCATATAAGGCCCGTGATATGATGCATACTGTCAAATGCTAGTAAATAGAATAGGGTTGCCAGGTCCCTGAAATTACACAGCGAATCAAAACAAAAACAAAGATTCTAGAACCGAAAAGCGCAGGAATGTATTGCAAGGTGTACTTGAGAGCAATGGGGTTCTAAATCAGTGGGTCAATTTTAAATCGCTAGTTTCCTATTGGTTGTTGGTAGGAGCCCTGACTGTACCACGAAGAGCGAAATGAAAACGAATCTTTCATTGTTTAACTAGTTATATTGAATTTTAAAACCGGAAGATTGTTTGCGAAAATTGCACCAATGAATCGATCTGCCACAGAAACAATTTGTTTGTCCTCATGTGATTTATTGCAGATTGCAGTGGAACGTCAAAAAACATGAACTGAGATAGCAACTGTTAGGGAACACCAAAAGATCTTGCAGGCAGTGTTGCGATCTTAAAATAATTGCATTGTTTTGAAATGATATAATTACCTCGATTTGAATCTTTTTTTTTTTTTCATTGCCCAAAGTTTGGTATAATTTATTCTAATTTAACTGCAAATATTTGAATCAGAGCTGGTAAATTTCACAGCCATCATGTGACGATGAAAAAACAAGCCATCTCACTGTCACGAGAAGAAACGAACTATCATGAGATTTCTTGTCATTCTCACACCATCATGAGATGAGCCATGGGATTTTTTCTAATTCGATTTTGCTTCAGTAATTTCTAACTAGTTTACTTAAAATTAGCCAAGTAATATCGACAGAGTGAATTTTTTTTTTTTAGTTTTGTGATTGAACACATATCAATAAAGTTGCTGGTAATAGCGATGACCAAAACACTGTCACGCAATGTCATGACGAAAAAATCGATGAAATTTAGAAGAAAATCTCAATCATCGTTAAATCAATTAAATCAAACACGGGAAAAATTAACGAATAGCATGGAAAAAAATATGCACGTGAATAATAGTGAACCATATTTTAAATTCTTTCCGGAAGTTCGGCAACACTGCATATCAGCACAACATCTGATCTGCTTTGGCAGCAGCTATTAAAAAAATAACAAGAAACTAATCAGAAAAATTCTAATTAATGGTTGTACTCAAAAAAAATTGTAACTTTTATGTATAACTTTTTATTGCATGGGTAAAAATTGATGAAATTTTGGGTAAAACTAGCTCAGAGTGTAATGTTTATAAATGTTATCCCAATTTCGTCACAATCTGTCAAATGGTTATCGAGATGGCTTCCAAGCAAGAAGTGCTTCGACAAAACATTATGGACGTGGAAAATATGGCCAGTCCACAGGTGGATCGCGAAACAGTTGGAAATCGACAATTCAACCGTGTCCCGTGTGGTAAAATCGTTCAAGGAGACCCAGACGACCCAGCGGCAACCTGCTAGCGGAAGAAAAGCGAAGACGACCGACCCCGTGAACGCAAGGAAGGTGAGGGATTACTTCAAGCGCAATTTGAACCATTCGATTCGATACGTGGCCAAGCGGGCTGGACTTCGTGTCTCCAAAGTAAGGGAGGCGCCTAACCGACCCGATAAACAGATTACGGTGGCCAAATCCCGCGCCATGAAGCTGCACCGCGAATGATTGGTGCAACTGAAATGCATCGTAATGGACGACGAAACGTACATTAAAGTCGGTAAGTCCGGCCTGGATGTTCCGGAGAAGTTCCGCAACAGGAAGGTCGACAAATTTGCCAAGAAGTACTTGGTGTGGCAGGCGATTTTTGGGTGCTGCAAATTTAGCAAGCCGTACATAACGACCGGCACCATCAACGGCCAAATATCTAGAGAAGAATGCCTCCAGAAGCGCCTGCTGCCCTTCATCCGGTTCCACGAAGGTGACACTCTATTTTGGCCGGATCTGACATCGTGCCATTATGCGAAACCTGTGATGGACTGGTACGAAGCCAACGATGTTGTTGCATTTTTTTCGAGTACCACCTAAAGATGACGGTGAGTTTTTTCATTGTTCTTTTTAAAAAAAAATACGGATTTGCATCATTTGAAGAGTGAGTGGAATGGAGTCTCATAACAAAGCCGACTTGAGAGGGCAGGGATCGGTTTTTCCTGCTACATTACAAACGGAGCATCGTACGACTTTCCTATCTGATTGATGACTTTTTGCAAAGTTTGAACGGATTGACGGTCAAAATGTCCGTTCTTGTTTATTCCAATTAGCTGATCATTTCAAAGGATTATAACCGGGGTTAAGGGGAGGTTGGGGTTTAGGAAAAGTGGCGGGGGGTTGAAGGGGAGAACCGATGGAGGTGGTGATCAAAGCGGGATGGAGTTAGTTTCCCAACCGAAATCAATAAACAAGAAAGAAATTAGTGGTTTTGGTTGCTGGCTGTTTTGTTTGTGGGGTGGATTCAAAATACTCCCTCTTCTTTTGTGGGGGGGGGTATAATAACGACAGCAACACTGCAAAACTTTTTTTTTTGGGGGGGGCGGCAATTTTATTATTTTAATTTTCGCATTTTTTTCTTTTTCTCTTGCTTGTTTTTGCTGTGCGGAAAAATAAATAAAATAAATTGTCGTTTTTGTATATATATTGATTTTTTTGGGGTTTGTGGGGGGGTGGGTCTGTATTGCGTCTTTCTTGTTTTTGTTAAATGGAAAAAGATAACGTTTGCATTAAATCGATGGACAAAAATTGCCGATTTTTCATGGGTTTACCTTCACCCGCACTGACGAAACTACCCATGCAGCATCAATCATAGTAACCCATGAGTCAGCAGACAAAATTTGACAGCTCTATCAGTAGAATTATAACCGTATGGCAAAAACAGTGAAGCAACTCCGTTCAGAAGTGTGCGCGTTCAAAGAATGGCACCCCGCCAAAGACGGCCGACGACCCTGAGCGACAAGAAGCTCCAAAGGATGCTGAAGAGGAAGACCGAGGGAAAAGTGGCTACATCTGGCGAACATGAACATACATGTGAGGAAGCGGTAGTCGCGTCCACTGGTTTCGGAGCTGCAGGCAATGACGCAGCAGCAGCGGCTGAATAAGATGGTCAACTCGATTTTCCCGGCGAATTGCGACGTGGTAGTGGTGATGGACGACGAGACCTATCTCACCCTGGGTGGCAACATCTGGCAGGGCACTTCGTATTTTACTTCCCCAACGAAGGAAGTGAGCTCCGAGGTGAAGTTCATTTCACACACCAAGTTCCCCAAAAAGGTGCTGCTGTGGCTGACAATCAGCGAGAAGGGGATGTCAAAGCCGCTCTTCTTTCGCCCGTGAGCCGGGAAATTTATAGTACGAAATGCCTGCCGGAAGTTGCGTCGTTCATCAAGAAATACCATAAGGGCGAAGACGCGGTGTTCTGGCCGGATCTGGCGTCGGCCCACTACTCGAAGCGATCGTTGGAGGAGATGGAGCGGCTCAATATCGATGTGGTACCCAAGTCGGCGAACCCGCCCAACGTCCCCCAGCTGCGTCCCATCGAGAATTTCTGGGCCAACCTGAAGCGTAAGATCTACTCCAACAATTTTGTCGCGAAAACTGAGGAGGAATTGATAAATAAAACGAAGAAAGAACTCAAAAACATGCCTACACGCATGTTTTTGTCCGCCATGGCGAATGTTCCGGTTAACTGCCGGAAGGCCGCTCGCAAGGGCGTAGAATTTTTTTTGCAAATAAGCTTAAATAATTACCTTCCATGGGAAATTTATTAAAAGCAATTATCTGTCTTAGCTTTTTTTATCACCATCCGAAAAAAAGTCCATTATTTTAATGCAAACGTTAAGAAAAAAGGGTAATTAGAGTAGTTTGATTTAAAAAAAGGTAGGGGGTGACTTTCTTCCTTGGTATTCTTGGTTCAGCTCCTCGTCGTTGCGGGTGGCCATCTGCAGGTGACGTGGATAACTGATTCTTGTCTCGTTGTCACGGGTGGCCTTTTCCCGCCAACTCGTAGGCTTCAGCAGCCATGTTTCTCGCAGCGAGGTTGACGGGAGCATCGGCACCAACAGCCAACTGCACCAACGCCTCTATGGGCAACGACTGCTCGCCAGTGCACCCTCCAGAGTGCTTGCTGCCGCCAACTGCGAACCAACAGCAGATCCTACTCTGCACAGCTGCACGACTGCTGAAAAACTAAATCAAAATGCGAAGGTGTACCCGTTACATAACATTCATGGCTGCCTAGGAGACGTTCCTTACTTAAATATGAAGTCTGTGCTAGGAAAGTACTGTGTATTTGGTTAATTTACTCTGAAAAATTGACATTATAAGACAACACGTTGTATTAACGTTATTTTTGATAGCTTAATGTTAAAAATCAATCAATTTTAATATTAAAATTGATGCGTAGATATATTCCAGATAGATTGGTGCAAAGATTTTGAAAATCGATCATGAAATCAATTAGTTATAACCGTTCAAACCCTAAGCATATTTCGTGACGCTCCAAATTCTCGTACTCGCAACGTGTACCCCTGTATTAAAAACTAAGACGTAGTCCTACGTCAAAAAAATATTGTAAAAAACTTGCAAAGATAATCTTTGCACTAAAATTTACAGTAATGCATACAATGGCGATGCTTCAGTCATAAGGATCGCCTAAGAAGTTTCAGTAAAGTAAAATAAACCTCCCCCTATCACAGCCGTGTAGCCAGATCTTCTAAGCGTTACGAATTGCGAACGACGTGCAAACCGCAGCTACCAACGTTAAGAACTTCAAAGTCAGGGCTGGCTCGCAGAACCCTGATTTCCCCAGTCAATTCTTTGAACGCCTTTCAGGTGACCAGGTGCCGGGCCATCTTCTTCAGCAGAGCTGGATTTGCAGAAGAACACTGTTTGCTTGACCAGACCAAATAAAATTTCCCTTGGATTCCGTGGGCAGAATTCAGGACTAAATAAGAATACTATTCCCAACGATCGCAAGCATCGCACCATATTAGGGTCAATGTGAATCCTAGCACTGTCTAGAATCAATATGTATTTTTTTATCCGGGTAATGATTCACCTGGCCACTAAACGCAAAATCTCTACAAGCTTCAAAAAAAAAATCTTCCAGGAGAATGTTCCGTTTATTGAAAATGCTTCCAGCAGGCCTTCAACTCCCATGAAAAAAAAAGTGAAATCCGCGTTTGTCGAACATAATTACCGCGATCAGGGATTCTTTTTCCAATTGGACCATAGACTTGACCTTAGCCCATGCTTCGACTCATGTCACGGTTATCAAATGTCACTTCATCTAAGAAGACAATATTTAATGTGTCCCACTTTAATGACTGAAGTTCTGAACAATAAAAATCGATTTCTGTATTTTTTTTATCTGTATCGCTCGTTTTTCCAACACCTTCCGGGAAAATCCGATTTTTTGCAATATGCAGCAAATGGAAGATTTGCTTATCCCTTTTGAGAAGTGCTGTTGAAATCGATGCTGAGCCTCGTCAAGATAGAACGTTGGATCAGCGATAAAAAGCTAGTGAAAGTATTTTCATAGTATAATTCGTAAAAAATCGAAATTTTCATTGTGATGTAAATATTGAACCTGCAACTTGCATGAAATGTTGCTAGGAAAGACCTATGATATGCCTCAAAACTTTACACGTTTTAGAATGTGAACTTGTATGGCTTGTGACGCTCCATTTATGTGCATGATATTGAGCAGAACGTTACACTACTTTTTCGACCTATGTAGTATGGCGGCAGAATGCGATTATGTTCTACCTTTTGCTCAGTGATCCATAGGCAATTATTAAACTGCACATTAATAACGAATTGAGATGAATGGAACGGACGGTGGAAGACAAGTGGAGGCGGAGGGTTAAATTTAATTATGTTCACGACTGGATAAGTCTGCACAAAAAATCGTACACATTTTGGTTTAGCTCTAGCTTAGGTGCTCAATGTTTCTTCCCTTTATGTGATATCAAGACTTTCGCACCCACTAGCTAAAAAAAAACGTGCTTTTGTCCTAAACAAATTTCCCAAAGCACTGTGCACCTACGATATGCTCTAAAGATTTCGAAATAAATGATACCGAAAGCGCTCGTTTGAGGAAGGATTTTCTTTTAACAAAAAACAACTGATTACTCTTACTAGCGAACATACACCAACCTAATACCGCATTGTACCATACAAAACAAAAAGAACAACGAAAAGTTAAATACGTTAAATCTAATTCTATAACACATTTCATCATCAGCTGAATCTTAAACTTGACTAACTTGTATACTGCCGTGCGTTTTCATGTCCAGCACCGACTTCTCCGAGTTGTTGTTATTGTTGATGCTGTTATTATTGTTCAGGCTCATCTCGTTTCCCGAATCGAACGACTCTCCCACCTCGAGCGGGTTCGTACCGCCCTTTCGATCCACCAGCACGTCCAAGCTGTCCATACCGCCAGCAACGATGCCTCCTTTGTCATCGCCTCCCAGCATCACGCCACCGTTGGACAGCGGAGCCAATTGTTTCACCCCGATCAGCTGCTCACCGCCCCCCATCACGACGCCCGTTGGCATACTGATAATATCAATACTACTGCTCTTCCGCTTGGCCATCGTCTGCGGACTGGCCCGTTCCGCTTCGATGAGCTCTGCGCTGCCTTGAGTCTGCATCTGCAGCGATTGCTTACCGACTAGCTTATCTTTGGCCGCGGACGATTTCTTAGCACCCCCACCGCCGTCATCCTTGTCTTTGTCCTTTTCTTTCAGCTTCATAAAGCCCACGAGCACCTTGTGAGTTTTGGAGTCTTTCACCTTGCCGGGACCGGCTCCCTGGGATGTCTTCGGTCCTTCTCCGCTTTCACTTTCCTCGTTAATACTGCTCAGCTGGCCGTTCTCCTCCTTGGGGCCTTGGATGGGAATATCGTCTGGTTGGCGTAAGCATGGGGAAGATAAAGAAGGTAAAACTCTTAATTGCGTTTATCGAGGGATAATCGTCAGTGTTGACATAGTGTGGCAATCTAGCTCTTTTAGATGTTAGGATAAAGTTTTCCCCGCTGCTGGGTTTCATCGCGGTTCAACACAAGGGAAGAAGTGGGATTGGAAATACGGAATGAGGACATCCTGATGCACGGTAGGCGAGAATTTTAATGAGTTTCGGCTGGAGTGTCTCGTGGCTTGTGTAAATTATGGCCAAAGAGAGTGGATTGATTGTTGCAAAATAAGATGTCTACACAGAACTGAGAGATCAATAGAATAAGTGTGTATTATACATTGCGATAAATCTAAAAAGCATTGTAAATATATCTTATCTTTAAACTTTAAAGATACAGGCGACTTTTTGTTGATTCTACATGGCCCCACAAACTACCTAGGTTGTTTGACATTTCACAGATCAGGATGTGGTTGATAGGGCTGCAATTATGGTACGACAGACTTGTATAAATATTGTTTTTGTTCCTGACAGGGGATGTAAGGGAGCATATAAAAATGACGTAGCATATCAGGAGGAATAATAATTCAATAAACAAAAACCAATAACAATTGAATTATGGAGAGTGTGAGCTGTTTAGTGGAATACCTGTAACTAGAAAATAAGAAGAATGATTAATAATTTCCATTTAATTCCAACTACCTTTATTGCTTATCTTGACAGATACGCGTATTTCGTCTACAATGTGCAGACTTCTTCAGTGTCGTGTACCAGTCGAGTATTAGTACACGACACTGAAGAAGTCTGCACATTGTAGACGAAATACGCGTATCTGTCAAGATAAGCAATAAAGGTAGTTGGAATTAAATGGAAATTACTAATCATTCTTCTTATTTTCTAGCAATAACTATTATAATAAATGAACAAATATCAGAAAAACAAATTGTAATTTCTTTACAACGATGTAAATTTGATCAAAAAAGAGGCGAAAAATTAAGCGTAAAAAACATATAATAGTCAACATTCTCAACATTTAAAATCTTCAATACAAAATCCATACAAGGCCATTGAACCACAGAGAACAGACATTGATGTACATATACCTTTTCTTGAAAAACGTGTGTAAAAGCTATATGGGTCGGTATTAGAAGCAAATGCAGAGAAAAACAAACAAAACTTTTCAGGTTATGTGCTAGGCTTTTTATTGATAAACATTTACATGACAGTTATCACACAACTGTAGCGCCGCCTACCAGGAGCATAACGACATACATTTGAAATGTCAGTTTAAAGTTTTACACAAGTAGCAGACCAAAGATGGACGTCTGTTCTCTGTGATTGAACTACAGAAAAGTTGAATGCGTTGTATAATTTTGATGTGCCTTTTTTTGTAAATAAACCAATCAATCTCTTTATACACAGTCTTGAGGCACGTTTCTTATTGTTTGGCATTTCTTATTACTTGTTGTCCGTTCTCGAAAAATTCCTACGAATTTCGTTTTGTTAAAAACACATTGAAATACCATGTGGATCCATTTTGGCATATCAAAGAGAGAGAAAAAAAAATTATAAACAAAAACAATCTCTTCAAATTCACAATTCTCCTTTTTGTACCGCAGAGACCGAACAGAGAAAATTTCATAACATTCTCTTTGTGGTCTCCACTAATATCCGCTGGTGGAATATGTGGTGTGTCTGGAAACCATTGAAAATGATGGGTAGAGATATTGTGTTTTTATTTATTCATAGAAAACCAACAACTCTTCATAGTCCACAAAAACTTGCTAGCTTATTGTGGTTAATAGTTTGAATGACCTAAACAAACATCTTTAGCGGAATGATTCAAGCTTTGAAACCGCCAATCTCAAATTAGTTACCATCTTAAAGGCTGACTAAAAGTAAATTGGTACGCCCCTCGCGCGTCGCTAACTGCCTTTGACACTGGTATGTTTACATTTCTACAGAGAACAACTGGTGCATGTTTAATCAAAGTAGCCGATCGCGTTCAGAAATAACGTCAAATAGAAGTCGAAAGAAGAAAATATATTGTGCACAAACACCTGGAAAATCCGGAATGGTCCGGTTCCAAGCTGGCTAAAGCGCTGAAGATGCCGAAAACAACAGTTTGTCGTGTGTTCAGAACCTGTAAGGAAACCCTGAGTTTGGAAAGGCATCAGCGGACCAACGAAAAAACTGGAACCAGGGATCGTCAGCTGCACAAAAAGGTATTGAGGTGCGTTAAGGTGAAACCGCAGGGAGTCCTTTTTTCCATATGATTTATAGGTTATGTTAATTATCACTTCACGATTTTGTTGACTAAAAATCACAAACAAAACAAAACGAACAACGCTAAAATTGATAACCAATGGATGCCCCAGTGGAGCAAACGGTCCTTGACAATTTCACGCCTGAAGCCCTAATAGTATTTGAGGTTTGTGCTCAGAAAACTTCGAAGTGATAGGGACTTGATCCGGTATGTCCTTAAAGCTAACCCCGGGCTTTCGATCCGCGATGTGGCCAGAAGGTACAACGCCAACTTTCCTTGACAGGGAAGGATACAAGTCGTACAAAGCCAGTAAGTCGTACAAAGCCAGTAAGTCGTACAAAGCCAGTCGTACAAAGCCAGTGGTGCCGAACCGGCACATAAAGCAGAATTCCGTGGCCAAAAAGCATGCAAGGCTCTTGTACGACCGTGTTTTGACGAAACACAAGGGCTGCACTTTAATCGATGACGATACATACGTCAAACTCGCTTGCAGCTTCCCGGTCAGAAGTTTTACATCGCGACTGGACGTGGGGATGTGCCGGGAAGATTCAAGTTCGTGTTTGCCGACAAGTTCGCGAAGAAGACCATAATTTGGCAAGCGATTTGCAGTTGTGACCTGAAAACGGAACCATTCGTCACATCCTCGACGATGACAACTCAAGTTTACATAAAAGAATACCTGAAAAAGCTACCAAATAGTTCTGGATGGTTCGAGATTTCGTTCGAACTGGAGAAATGTAACCACCCAATGCTGTAAATTTGAAGTTTTAATAAATCTAGAGCCTTTTTTCAATAGGTCGTAAGTAACAATATAAACAAAAATTATGTCTTTTCGCGGAATGATAGCTTGGGTACTCTTCAATATGAATTATACACAACATTATATGAATTGCAGCGAATTGTTGCTATAAATTATTTCACAAAATTGGCTTAAGTCACGAACTACTCCATAACGAAATTTTGTCGCATTAGTCACTTTGTCAATTTGACTTAAGTGATTTTTTATGCTCCACGCCGACCTATCCAGCCGATTCATTTTGGCGTAAGGAACATGACTGGTGATTGCATGTCGAAACATACTTGACGAATGTGACGTATTATTTTGAGACACGACGTAACGCACCCGGCGAATGTAGCGTGATAACTGTCCGAATGACTTATAATGAGGTAGTATTTTCCCTAGCTGAAGCTAAAAGACTTCAAATGGAATTTCTCGAATATATCGATTTGGAACTCAACTAAATGTAAATCTTTATTAATGTAAAGCTAAACCTTCCTTAACTTGTTTGGTTCCACATATTTGCCTCAAATATTATAGCTTGGTTTAAAAATACTACTTGAAACTAACTTCCAAAACTTCTACATTGATTTTCTTGATAATGGTAATATGTTACTTACGACCTATTGAAAATTTGCACTAGAAATGTACTGTAAAGCAATCATTAATGGACTTTTTGAACTTGTTCAATCACGAATTACAGGTCTTTCTGTGCGTACTAATTTACTACCCTGCCATTTAACATCTACTGTTATAACAGTAGCTTTATCCACTATACAATGTTATGATATGTATTCAAACAAATTCAATTAATATCCTGGAAGACCAACAGCCATTATGAAATCATAGGTTATAAAGCTACTATTACGACTATAGATCCTAACTTCTGAACTCAAGTTTTGGCGACCTAGAACATCCCAAGATATCTCTCTGACCTTCCAGAAGACTCACTTAATTTGGTCAAAAAAATATTGTTACTTTGTTTAGCCCAGAAAGCTACACAGCTGAATATTTTAAGTTTTGAAATCCAGGATAGTATATTAGAAGATTATCTCATTATGTCTGTTGTTCTTCCAAGATATTCAATGAATATGCTTCAATACACATCGTAGCTTTTAACAGCCCAGTAAGCTTTTGTTACAACTGTAGGTTGTATGTTCTGATATCAAGGATAGTTTGGATGACCTATAAATGTCATTTTACTTTATAATTTTTGTTGACCTTTAAGAAAATTAATTTAATATGTTTGAATATTTATTGTAACTTTGAATTGCCTAAGAATTATTGTTACAAGTGTAAATCTTACGTTCTGAACGTGACCTGACGTTCAGAACTTAAGATTTACAGTTTTAACTTTGGATGACCTAGACCATCCCAAGATTATCTTGTTATACATTTTTACGTTCGAAAATATTCACTGAATATGCTTTAATACGTGACGTGACTTTGTACCGCTCAAAAAGTTACGGTTACTACCGTAAATTTCAAGTTCTAAACTCTTGGACAGTTTAGATTACCTAGAGGATCACAAAGCTATAAAATAATGACTGTTGACCTTCCAGAAGATTCATTAAATATGTATACACATCGTCACCTTACACCGTGTCCAATATATTCTCATACATTTTTTCCTTGCACTGGTGTCGTGCTACTACTCAACATGCTTCACGTATGTTTTTTTTTTTTTTATTAATCATTTATTTGTACAGGCTCAATCGAATCAACTTTACAGAGCCAAGTTTTCATATTTATTTTACATTATTTATCTTATAACTAAAGTTAGGGGGATAGAACCGATTACTCGCGGCCGTCTCGAGGTTAATAGGAATAACAAATTACGGATGGGAAGATGGGTGGGAATTTAAAGTATGGTATACATAACACATTAATTTTGAATTCTAAATTGTCAAAAAACTTAAAACTATACAATGTATGGATTTCTTTTAACTTGAACATTTTTTTGAAAAAGAAAAAAAAAACACACAAACACAGATAAAAAAAAAGAAAAAAAAACTTAAAGTAAACATACAGGTTAAACTAACTACAATCTAATGCTAATGTTAGTCAAAAACACATAAATTAATTGCATATACTCCAAATCACGCAAACTTCACGTATGTGTTGGTGTAGTTTTGCTTTATGTTTATACAAACGCTTTTAGGTTATGTCCGATTTTTTTCATTCTGTTTTTATCTTTTACCAGCGATGAAGAAATTTCGTGCTGTGGTGAAAAAAAATGTTTCTGAATGGTGAGCGCCCGGGCGCTATTTTCCGAAATTTGAAAAACCTCGGAGTTAAGCGGGATTTTGTGTACCGAACCATCCGAAGGTAACGTAACACCTGCTCGTTGGATGACCGGAAGAGATCCGGTCGTACTCGTACGGTGCGGACTGTATGAGTTGTTAAAGTGGTCAGGGAACGGATTAGACGAAAATCTTAGCGCTCTGTACGTAAAATGGCCGCAGATCTGAATGTTTCGAGATCGTCAATGCACAATATACTGCAAAATGACCTCGGATTCCAAGCTTTCAAGAAACGTAAGGTTCACGGAGTTTCACTCAATATTATCAAAGCTAATATGATAAATGCAGGATTATTTAATTTTTCTTCAAAAATAAGGGGAAAATCGGGCAAAATGAGTCACTTCCGAGGTTTTCACAAGACGACATCCCCTTCATTCAGTTTTCCAGACATTTTCATAATATTGCCGTGCATTTGATTTATTGTAGCGCACGGCTATTTCAAAAACCGCATTATATATACTGATTCTTCCAGTATGCAGGGAAAAGCGGATAAAATGGATAATAACTGACGTCTACACAAGTCGAAATACCCTCCATTCAATTCCCCAGACAGTTTCACAATAGTGCATTGCATTTTTATACATTCTAACTCGCGGAAATTTCGAAAAACCACATGACATATCTATTATTTTCAATATGTGGGGAATATCGGGCAAAATGGACAGTTCCTGAGGTTTTTACAAGACGATATTGCCTTCATTGGATTCTCCAGACATTTTCACAATAGTAGATCCCAAATGGGTACATTATTATTAGTGAAAATATGATAAATGTAGGATTATCCAATTATTTTTTCAAAATTAAGGGAAAATCGGGCAAAACGAGCCACTTCCCGAAGTTTGCATAGGTCGACATCCACTTCATTCGATTTTCCAGACATTTTCATAATATTATAGTGCATTTGATTTGATTCTAATGCGCAGCTATTCCAAAAATCGCATTTTATCTATTGATTCTTCCAGTATGTAGGGAGAAGCGGGCAAAATGGTCAATAACTGATGTTTACACAAGACGACATTCGCTCCATTCAGTTCCCCGGACAGTCCACAATAGTGTATTGCATTTTTATAGATTCTAATTCGCCCGAATTTCCAAAACCACATGGCATATCAAGTACTTTCAGCATGTGGGGAATATCAGGCAAAATGGACAGTTCCTGACGTTTTTACAAGACAATATTACCTCCATTGGATTCTCCAGACATTTCCACAATAGTACAGCACAAATGGATGCAATATTATCAGAGCTAATATGATAAATGTTTGATTATTCAATTTTTCATCCGAAATTAGGGGAAAATCGGGCAAAATGAACCACTTCCCGGGGTCTGCCCAAGATGAAACCATCACCATCCGATTCCTCACATTTTGTTACATAAGATAAGCTGTTTTACAGGGTACTTATCCAGCGGCCTTTAATTAGTTATGATTTTGGGTCCCATTTTTCCCACTGTGCAATGGCTTGAAAATGCCTCCAATATTTATCAAAGCTGGATTAAAAGTTAATACCGAGGTTTACATAAACATTTTGAAGGACCACGTTCTGCCATGGATGAAAACCTACTTTGGAGCACACCAACACGTCATTTTCCAACAGGACGGAGCACCGTGTCATACCACAAAAAGGACTTAAGCGTGGCTGAAGGAAAACATGGAATTTTGGCCAAAGGACATTTGGCCTCCTAGCAGCCCGGACTTGAATCCTTTGGATTACTCAATATGGGCATATGTTCAGGCTAAGGCCTGTGAACGTTCTCACCCCAGTGTTGGCGCCCTGAAAGCTTCCATTACCAAGGCATGAAACTCGATGACTGACTCATACATTGAGAAGGTATGCTCTCGATTCCGTCTCCGTTTGGAGAATGTGATCGAGAAAAATGGTGGACATATTGAGTAATGTAATCATGAAAGGCTTAATAAACGATTCCTCAAATAAAATGATGATTTTTTTAATCTTTTTATATGGAAAAAAAACTTATTTGAAACTGAGGTATGGATACTCGCATTTTTTTATGGGACATACTGTAGAATGCTACGCACCAGCGTGCAGTACAGTGTTTTCAAAGCATGTATGTCAGTGCATTCGGAAGCATGTCGACGAGTGAAACCAAGAACAGAAAATGCTTTGGAAGTCGTAATCCCAACATTTTCATTGAACCTAAGCTTCTCATTGATGGTTACGCCCAGATCGCAGATAGTAACACGCTCCAATGTTTCAATATCCATACTGTACTGGTGATGCACGGGATTATTAGAGCGGGTAAAGGATATGATCTTGCATTTCTTTCTGTTGACACGCATGCCATTATCGCCACACCAGATTAACATGGTGTTGATATCCGTCTGTAGAATGATGCAATCATCCGGGGACAGTATAGCGCGAAAAAATATCAGGTCGTTCTCAAACGAAAACTTAAGCGAGGAGAGAAGCAGACACAGATCGTTCACAAAAATGTTGAATATCAGTGGAACAAGGACACTGTCCTGAGGCACACCAGACGTGATGCAGAATAAACTGGATCGTGCTGAGTTAACCATTACATACGAGGTACGGTCAGATAGATCCGAAAATATCCGCTGCGTTATCAAATTCGGAAAGCCAATGTGCTTTAGTTTATCGACGACTGACTGTGCGGCATGGTGTCAAAAGCTTTTGCAAAATCAACATACACCGCGTCAATTTGCCTTCTCATTTTTATTTCCCGTGACAGCGTGGCAACGTAGAACATCAAATTTGTTGTTGTTGAGCGATGTTTCATGAATCCATGCTGGCTATCAGAAAAGTATACAGCACCGTGTGCATCAGCTTCTCGAATACTTCGCTCAAGCAGCATAGTATAGAAACACCACGATATTTTGTCACTCGGATGACGTTGCCAGACTTGTGAATGGGAACGATAGAGGCAGTTTTCCAAAACCCCGGGAATGATCCTTCACGTAGCGATCGGTTGAACAAACACGCAACAGGTGCTGCTAGTTCCGTGGAGCAGTTTTTTAGAAACACTGGTTGAATGCCGTCTGTCCTTTCTTGGCGTCGTGGTCTTCGATGGCTTGCGATATTTCATTTGGAGAAAATTATTGGAATATGGGCGAAGCTGTCTTGACGTGGTACAGGTGACACTTTGCTGAACACACTCTCGAAGAATATGGCGTAGAGATTAGCGGCATCTGAATTTGAGCTAGCTAGCATCGTTGTAGCTGACGTTGTCTATAGCAATATCCACCAATCCAACATAGACAAAGTATATTTGAAATTAACTAGAAAATGAGAAGAAAGATTAGTAATATCCATTTAATCCCAACTACATTTATTGCTTATCTTGACAGATACGCGTTTTTCGTCTACAATGTGCAGATTTCTTCAGTGTTGTGTACTAATACTCGACTCGAAAAACGCGTATCTGTCAAGATAAGCAATAAAGGTAGTTGGAATTAAATGGAAATTACTAACCTTTCGTCTCATTTTCCAGTTACAGGTATTACACTAAAAAGCTCGTACTCACCAGGATTCATATTTGAAATTGATCGAAAAGTTTACTTTTTCTTTTTTTTCTTCATGCACACATCACACAACATCAAGCTAAATTAATTAATTCAGTTCAATCAGTCTAGTAGTTTTTTTACATACACAGTTTGAAGGAACATTTAATTTTCTACGTAATGTAATGCACATATATGGAATGCTAAATTTGGCCAAATGTTGCCTAAATCAAGTCTGTTGTATGAAACATTGCAAACAATTTCGATGTTTATGCTTGCTCTCACTGAAAATTAGATTTAGCTTATATCATGAAATCGAAGATAGGAGTCATGGAACTGTTGTCAAAAGTACAAAGCATTTGTTGACTCAGAAAAAAACATTCGTGCATTGTACGAAAACAGTACAAAGAGCTACCACCCCGTCAGCAACACCAACATGTATGAGCACAGTAGAAGAGGAGCAGCGATTGGCTGGTCTTCACAAACTGCATTTAGTGCATTGGACGAAAAGGTGTTATAATAGCATTTCGCCAGATGACAAGCAATATGAATGTTTGATATAAATTAAGGGACATTTGTTCTGTGCACAAAATCCATGCTTACGAAGCGAGCGAATTTAGATTTACGAAAAGATATTTTCAGTATTGGCTCGCAATTTAACGAGGGGAAATTTGACGCGTCTGATAAATTTTGTCATTTTGATCTTTATTTTTTGTTGTTTTGGGAAGGATTTTAACGAACCGATCATTCGTCCCTTTATTTTGTTCTGCATAAGTATTGCTGGAACGCTGTGAGTAAACACAGCAAACACTTCATTAGCAGACTCGCTCGTAATCACATCACTCAATCCCCGGAGGCCGTTTCCTGAATCCTAGCCATCCTAATCGAAATATCACCCAATAAGTGTTCAACGACAGTCTATTCACCATCATCAAACGAAGCCAACGCCAATTCCATCATCCAACTTGAAGTCACTTTTACTAAGAAACAAACTCAAACGTAAATTGTTTTCCTTTCCCCGTAAAAGAGAGAATGCCCTGCGGCAGCAGCTTTCTGGTATCAGCATAGATATGGTTTAATTTCCAGAGTGCCAATGCCCCCATTGGCGTCGAGGCCGTCGTTGCCGTCGTTGTCGGTTGGTAATTTCTTTTCCTACAGCAAAAAGAGACACAACACGTGTAGCTGTTCCCCTAGGCGAGCGACACAGCGTCCTTTGCTATTAGGGATAGGGTAGAGCACCTCTTCGGCAACGGACCAATTCCCAGTCAATTTTTCACTGTTACAGAGTCTCATCATGTACAAAAAATCAAGTCGTTCGGATTGAATACAGCTAGCTTTTAGCGAAAAAATGAAGGGTTGGTTCTTTTCCGGAATAGTGCTCCACCCTGTCAAGAAGATTTTCCATCGAGTGGGTTTCCTATCGAAAATGGTCACCACTGGTTGCTGCTAGTGAACCAGGCATGCATTTAGCTAGTTATCGGGAGATTAAAGAAGGATGGCAAAGACAGGATAGTAGGATGGGTGATTTAGTTCATTCCTATTTGCTAACGAACGTCAACGACAGTAACAATAACAATAACATTCAACGGGATTGATTTCCCACAAATCAAAATAGATCATAACACAATTATACATCGAACGGCTGGAAAAGTCACGTAGCATACGAAACTGGGAAAGCGCTCCACAATCAGGCAACAGAGGGGAGCGAAGCAACAACAAAATCGCAACATAGGCAATGCGGTGGGCCACGTCCGACGGCTTTCCATTCATTCATGCGCCACCACCAGCAAGAATTGGAATTTGATCTTGGTTTATCGGGAATTTCTTTTTCTTTCCTAGGACACGTTCCACTTCTGTGCCACAATCGGGTGTGGTTCCCTAGATAGGTGGGTAAGTACTTCTTACTGGGAAAGGAAAACTCATGGCACAGGAAGCCGTATTAAATAAAGCCGGTATTTTATTTCAATGAAGGCACGTTTTGAAACGAGAAATTAGTAGATGCAACAACTCTAACATTAACCTGCGATTATAGTTTGACAAGAATATATGTTAAGCATAAATTGTGGATTTTAGTGTAGATTCGATAAGTAATGACAATCAGTTGTACAGGAATCAAACACTTAGCTCAGTTAGTAAAGGCGCAGCTACAAAGTAACATAATGCTGGATGTTGCTGGGGTCAATTATCAGTGTGGTCTAGGAATTTTTCGTGTTAGAAAATTGCTCGATTCTCTAGGCATAGGCTATGATTTTAGTTGCCAGGCAATCTTACTTATTCATAATGGTTCAGGGATTAATATCAATTGAAAACCGTGGAAGTGCATTTCGAACATTAATTTTAGAGCCAGTTGCATCGCTATTTTATGCAGTTTTCTTACCACGTGATGATGAATCTAAAGGGTGTCTCACATCAAATTGCATCACGGAAAAATGCTGTAGAAAATTATTCATTGGGTATTTTCTCTTGAAAATATGGGTAGAAGTAGTTTAGAGTGTTTTTTTTTTTGTTGTATTTCTACCGCTGTCAGTTTTTTGAAAATTGGAAAAAATGGCGTCGCCCGAAAAGCAACGCCGCGAATTGATTTTGCGCAACCACCTGGAAAATCTTCCTCTCTCATCGGGACATCTGAAAACAACTCGGAATCGTGCAGTCAACGGTGAGTCGTGTGATGAAACGTCACTACGAAACTCTGACCATCGAACGGAAGGAGAAATGCGGTCAGAATGGATGTTCTATTAGTGATCTGTCCAAGTCTTTCGTTCAGAGAGTCAAGGACCGGGAGGGACTGCGTACGTACAAAGTTCAGAAGGCTCCAAATCGTGACGAACGGCAAAATACGGTGGGAAAGTCACGGGCCTGGAAACTGTACACCCAGATGCTGACGAAGCCTCATTGTCTTATCATGGATGATGAGACTTACGTCAAGGCGGACTTCCGGCAGCTTCTGGGGCTACTGTTCTTCACCGCCCAGCACAAGTTTGATGTTCCGGAGGAAGTAAGGAAGCAGAAACTTTCAAAGTTTGCCAAGAAATACATGATTTAGCAAGCGATCTGCTCATGTGGCAAACGGGGAGATCTACCTCAAGAAGTGTCTACAGACACGTCTGCTTCCTCTGTTGAAGCACCACGAGGGCCCTACGATCTTCTGGCCGGATCTAGCTTCGTGCCACTATTCAAATATTGTCCTGGATTGGTGCGAAGCCAACGGGGTCACTTTCGTACCCAAGGACATGAAGTCTCCCAACGCACCGGAACTAAGGCCCATCGAAAAATACTGGGCTCTTATGAAGCAGGCACTACGGAAGCGCATCCCAAGGAGGTCAAATCCGAGGAAGCCATGAAGTAAAAGTGGGCTTCCGAACAGAGGAAGTTGTAGCCACCTTCCTTCACCATGCGTGAGTGTTTTGATCAGACCTGTTGCACCGGCCCACTACGCCAAAAGGTTGTTGGAAGAGATCTGTGAAACCGAAAAACGCGAACCTTCCGAACGGTTTCCATCTGCATCAACCGAGAATTTTTAGGCCAATCTCAAACGCAGGATCTATTTCAAATATTTGAGGAGAGAATATCTCATCATCGTTCTGTTCCAAGGCAATCGCTTTTGGCAGACTAGCGTAAGTCCCCTCGTTAGGATGTGGAAGCATTATTGAAACATGATCTATAAATTTAGATTTAAGGAAATTTGTTTCATAGATTTATTTTTTCGAATTTCCAGTATTTTTTCCAGCTTTTTTTAATGCAGACGTTATTCGACTATGGTCTAATGTCGCGTGTTTCCGAATGTGACAGGAGTCATCCAAAGTCTCAGTTACATCTATCAGAACAGCCTGCACCTTCACATAAATTTCTAACAGATCCTGACAGAGCTGGCAAAACTCACGGCCGTCATGCGACAATGAAAAAACCTTGGCCATCTCACTATATCGAATGAAATGAACTGTCGTGAGATTTCTTGTCATTCTTCAACCATCATTCAGCCATGAGATCTTTTCGCATCCGCTTTTGACTCTTATATTTCTAACTAGTCTACATACAATTAGGAAAGCAATTATATGTAATCGATAGAGTGAAAATTGTATTTGAAGATTTGCAATGAACCTAACAATAATATCAATAAATGTGCTTGTAATTGCAATGACCAGAACACAAACACGTTCTAAGATGACGAAAAAATCAATGAAATTTTGAAGAAAATCTCTATTATCATTTCATCCTCCGATGAGATTTTCAAAAGTAGTTAGGTAAAAATCGTGTGAGATTATTCATTGAAGGTAACATTTGCCAGCCCTGGAGTTCACTTCACTTCTTACCCCTACTGAATTTGGGAAAAAATCAACTGCAAGCGGACTTGGCGGAACTACACTGCGACTAGTTTCTATAAGGCCTGTACTCGAAAAAAATGCACCATTTTTATCCGTGTGTTACTTTTTTGTCGTTTACCCACGGATGAAAATCTGGGTATTTTGATGAAAATCTGGGTATAACTAGTTTGGAGTGAATTGTTAACATGTGCAAAATCATAACAATCGGTTAAGTGGTTATTGAGATGTCATCAAAACAAGAAGAAAATCGCCGGAGAATTTTGCGCGCCGTTATGGAAAATCCGACTGCGACCATGAGATGAATCGGAAGACAACTGGGAATCGCCCATAGAACTGTGTCTCGGGTGGTAAAATCGTTTAAGGAGTCCCAGACGACCGAGCGGCGGGCTGGTAGTGGAAGAAAATCAAAGACAGCTGACCCTGTGAAGGCCCGGAAGGTGTTGGATTATTTCAAGTGTAATCCGAACCTTTCGATTCGCGACGCGATGGCAAAGTGTTCCGCCTGGTTCGTTCAGCAAACCATGAAACGAGCTGGGCTTTGTGTATTCAAAGTCCGCAAAGCACCGAACCGGCGTGATCAAATCCCGCGCAAGAAAGCTGTATCGATAGTGGTTAACGAAACCGATGACTGTGGTTATAGATGACGAAACCTACATCAAAGCAGACGCAAAGCAGATACCGGGGCTGGAGTTTTACGTTGCCATATCACGGATTGATGTTCCGGAAGACATAAGGAAGAAGAAAGTGGACAAATTCGTCAAAAACTACTTGGCGATATGCCAATGCGGTAAACTGAGTAAACCGTACATCACAACGGGTACCATCAACAGCGAAATTTACCGCACCAAGTGCCTCCAGAAGCGTCTGTTGCCCTTCCTGCGGTCCCACGGAGGCGAGACATTATTTTGGCCGGACCTGGCATCATGCCATTACGCGTGAATAACGTTGTTTTTGTACCAAAAATCGCCAACCCCCCAAATTCACCGGAGATTCGTCCGGTGGAAAGATTTTGGGCCATAATGAAGGCCAAAGTTCGAAAATCGTCCAAAGTGTTTAAGAACGAGCTGGAGTTGAAGAAAGAATGGATGAAAGTGACCGAAAAGATCGGCTTAAGGGAAAGGTGCGGGCTTTCAGCGATGGAAAAGAAACTGAATAAAGTAATTATGCCGAAACATAATCTATATGTTCATTCCCTGAAAGTTTAAACAAAATCCGACTTAAAATAAATTTTTGGCGAACTTTTTTGTCTGGTGCTTTTTTTTCGAGTACAGGCCTTAGCCGCACCCCGAATTTTACACCCCATGCGATGTTCGTTGTGCTATCAATGTATGCAACGATGTGTGTCTGTTTGCATTAGTGAAACGTATGTTTTGCATATTGTATTTTGATAGTGTTTGTGCTACAGTTGTCAAATAAACGTGTTATCATTCATTTGAGTGCCCATTTTCTATAGCCGCGTATGGGGTATTGCTTTGGTTTGTAGAATTTTATAAAGTAAATCCTGCTAAAATTGCTTTCAAATGCCGAGAGGAAATGTTTTGAAAGGAAAAGAGAAGGGAACGATAAGCAGGAAGGTTTTTCAATTCGAGAAATTGGACGTAGACTCAGCCGATCGGATAAAGACATACGAAATTATTTGAAGGATACAGAAAAATATGCTACGGCCAAACGAAAGCCGAAAATATCGAAGCTGTACCGAGGGATAAGCGAAGCATTGTAAAATTGGCCTCAAATTCCACCATATCACTCTCTAATATAAAGTGTACTCTCAATTTGCCAGTCTGTAAAGCAACAATTCGGAAGGCTTTGCAGACCAGTCCGAACATTATTCGGTCAAAAATGAACAAGGCACCAAATCTGACCCCTGTGAATAAACAGAAACGAATAGAATTCGCCAGACTCAACATGGCATGCCAGTGGGACACGGTCATATCTTTGTAAATTTCATGTTTTTTAAACTGATGAACCCAACTATATTTTGTTCACTTTATTATTATTTAAATGTTCGTTTTTCAACTCTAGGTGATCTTTTCTGATGAAAAGAAATTCAATCTAGATGGTCCCGATGGATTTACCAGCTATTGGCGATTCTCCAGACGTAATTTCGAAGGAGGATCTCTAATGGTTTGGCTTGGATTTTGTGCTACAGGAAAGCTTAATTTGGCATTCACATCTTGTAAGCTGAACTCGACGGACTATATTGACAGTTCTTAACAGCTGCTTAGTTCCGTTTAAAGCAAAGTATCGTCGCAAAAAATTCGTGTTTCAACAAGATAATGCCAGCATTCACACCAGTTCGGCTGCAAAATCCTGGTTTAACGACCGATATATTGAGCTCCTGTGGTGGCCAGCCCGTAGTCCAGTGGAAAATATCTGCGGAATCATTGTTTGACGGATCTACGCCAACAAAAAGCAATAAAACAGTAATGCTGAGCTTAAATTGACAGTTTCGGAAGCGTGGGACGATTTTGAAATGGAACTTTGAAAGAACTTGGTTGGAAGTATGCCCAAAAGGATTTTCCAGGTAATCGAGCGTGCTGGAGGACCAACCGATTATTAAAATGCAGAAAGTATTCAGAAAAATGAATATTTGGATATGTATCCATTGAAAAACATAAGTGCGGCTATAAAAAATAGCATTAGGTGGCTATGAATTTGAATCAATAAAGGATTTTCGATTGCAAATTTTCAATTCAGGCTTAAATTTCATTCTTAAACAAATCCATTTAAAACATATTACAAGGAGAAATGAAGTTTTATACCCGGTTTACAAGTTACACCATAAACGTCTACAGAAACTAGGACTCGAGGATGAGCAAACTGTCTATGAAAAGGTTTTGAGAAGTTAAAGAAGTCTACGATGCTGAAACGTCCACGGCTCAGCACCTATCTCAAAAGATATTACAGGGTTACATGGGCACCATCGAGGCGAAAATGGAAGGAAGGTATGTTGTAGCCCAACCTTCCAATGAGTTTGCTCCCCAGGGTGGGGGGCAATGATTTCCTATTCCCCGGGGGGGGAAAAAAAATTTTAAATTTTTTCCCCAACCCTTCCTCCCCCCCCCGCGGGCTTTTTTCCTGGGGGTTTTTCCCCCCCGTGTTTGTTGGTGGGGGGGGGTGGGGGTTGTTAAAAAATGTTTTTTTTTTCACACACACCAGTTGGTTTTTGGGGGGGGAGAAGAGCTCTCATATTCACAGAAGTGAATGCAGATAAATTCCCCCGCGCGGGCGCCCCAGGGGGCTCCCGGGGGGGGGGCTTTTTTCTTCTATAGTATAGAGATTTTAAATTTCGCGCTACACCCAAAAGTTGAAAAGGTGGCAAAAAACGTAATTGCAGCTTTTGCAATCATATCTTGAGAAATCTGCATGATTCAGAAAAGGCACTTTTGCCCATCATGATCCACAAAGCGTTTTATGGTATAAACGAAGCCATGGTCCCAATATGGATGAGACAATACCACAAAATGCCGCAACGCTATTGGCCACTGTTGTAATTCCGTAGTCAAGTGTTCTATTTTTATTTTCACTCGTCATCGCACTCCCATCTCCCTCTCATCAAGTGTGCCCTTCTTGATCACCACGCGAACCCATGCAAGTGTGTGCGAGCGACATTTGCTTTGTTGCTGTACCACTGAGTGCCTCGACAATCGAAGAAACTGTAGGGCTTTTATTCCATTAACTTCAGCTTGTTAAAGTGGCTGAATGGTTACTATCTAGAGCCGCGACGCTGGCGGTCGCGGTTCGAATCCTGGTAACGACTCGAATTTTTATTTTTTGTCAGTCCGGACTCCAATCTTATACTCAACAACTAATACACTGCACAACCCACGCACACATCGAATTTTTCAAAGCAAATTGATGTGATGCTTTTTTGCCCACGACCAATGTTGCATTTTTTCTCCAAGTTACGATCCATTACGAGAAATGAAACAAAATCATTCGAAATTGCATAACAATCTTGCTTTTTTACTTTGGGTGTACATAACAAAGGAAGAAAGAAGAATGTATAATCCCGCTTCGCTTTTTCGGACATTTGTTACAAATCCGACAAAATTTTCACTATCAACCGCACCAGCGAATCACACCCAAGTGTACGCGGCAGCGATCGCAGGCGAGAGCACGTGGGTGAAGACAGATAAGAGCACGTGAGAGCGGTCGTTTTAAAGAGAGAGTGATTCACTCACTCCAAGCCATCTGAGAAAATTGCCGAATCAATCAATTATCATTAGAAATATGAAAACGAATTATATAGTCGTAAAACAATATATAATAATATAAAAAATACGAAATATTTGTAAACTTTTTTTTAGTTTTTTCATCTAGTTGGCGTTGCAGATACGAGGGACATTCTGTACAATCGTACCTTTATTTCTAACTACAAAAAATATTAAAGCAAATATACCTCGATTATATGTACACGTCGATTAGCTCATCCAATGCCAGGGGGCAATCGTTAAGGATTTCGCTGTAGCTCACATGGATTTCAGTATCAAAGTGATGAATACATGGATAGGATGAAAGCAGAGACCGAAATTTTCGCCTACTTGAGAAGAGAAACATCCTTTTTCACCCGCTTGGAGAAACAGATGAGAATGTGAAAACCGAGAGACTATTATACGCTCACCGCAGTTTTAGCGAGAAAAGCAACGGCGATTTATAATTTTCGGAGAGCATGAGTAGCTGATAAATCGTTTCTTTTTCAGTGAATCCAAGATGCCGATAATTCTTTTTCACTTACTTTTTGACACCTGAAAATGCACCAGTCTTCATTTATCATTTATGGTCCATGAACCAGTTTTTCATTTATGGTCCATGGTGGTACCAGTGTGCACCGGCTTGGCCTTATTTACGGTTTTGGCTCCTCGTATTCGATCTAGGTAGCATGTTTTCAGTGAAAAATGTGACATGAGAAAATATTTTCGTTGAATTTTAGAGAGTGATATTTTCGCATATGCAAGAGAGAGGATAATAAATTATCGGAGAAAAAGTAGAGATGAAAATGTGAATGGCTCGCTACTCATCGACGACCTGCTTGAGAGAGAGCATGGTTTTCACCCAGCTGAGTGAGAATTTCGATCTCTGGATGAAAGCAAAACTTTAATATGTGCGCATCGTCACGTTATTATAGGTTACGAAGCAAGTGTGAAAGAGTTAGTTGATTTGTTCTGTCATGCCTGTCGTGCCTTGGCATAGATCGATTTGTTTTGATGGGCCATATTTCGATAAAGATTTTTCATTATGGCCTACCTGGCAAACGTAAACAATGAATTTTCCGTAAATTTCCCGTAATACAACATCTAATCTATCGTATAGAGGAATCCAAATTGAAAAAAGAAGAAGACACCGAGTGGTGATAAATCTGACAGCTCCCATGTTAAAGTATAGGACGAAACTTTTAAAATGCTTATGGAAAATTCAAATGAAATTTTAATTAAAAAGAAAAATCCAAAACTGCACAAATTATCAAATTATCCGCTGTCTAATGATGTTATTGTTTTTCGTAATGGATTAACCATGTTTGATAAATTAGCATTGGAAGAGCTTAGTATCGTGTACACATAATAGAGGAAAACCTGTACTTTCAACCAACCGATGAGGATAAAAAGAAAACCCGTGCCTCGTAAGGAATCAATACGCAAGGCCATTCTGCTTCAATAAGGTCTATACACCTAATTGAGTCTGCTTTACTCTCTATGAGGCATAATTTTCCTTCACTAGCACATGTTACCCCGTTCTTATTTATTCCACAACTAATAAGAAACTGCTCAAAGCAAAAGCATAGAGGTATCATCGTCATCAATCGAGCTTCCCCATACGGAATATCAACTCGATACGGCGGCAAGATTCCATATCAACGCAAAGCTTGTCATCGTAGAATGCAATAAAGGTGTCAAACAGCGTAAAATAGCTTCACAAGAAATTAGCGGAGGCGGACCCAATTGCAGCTTGTCCCATTCGCTGCTACCCAGCTGCTGATTGTTAGGATGAAGATGAAGAAACATCGCAGAAAATAAAGTTTAACGGAAAGCAAACAACAAAACCGAAAGCAGACTTTCAGGCGCGCGCACAGTGTGTGATAAATAAGGAACTAGTATAAGAAGTATTTGATTAATGTATGCTCCATACCTGTGAGAGATGCCGTATATCTGCCTCCCGTAGACCGTGGGAGTTCCAAAGGACGAATTGTAGGTGGGTTAATGGGAATAATACTACGCACGTAAAAATAAAAACGAAATCTCTTCTGTTGCGAAGCGATTGAACGTGACTGTTACTAGCAATTCGGTGTTTACCGTTTATGATGAAAAATGTGCGTTGCGTTGTTTCGAGATTCTAGAGGGTTCTCACCGGCTGTGGTGTTAAGGTTTATAGTGGCGTCGTCATATTGCTATTTATTAACATAGGCATTCTAGATGGTCTTTTAATTGAAGCACTTGATTATTTTATTTTTTTTCTTTTTTTGCCTGAGAAGAATCGCTCCTTAATAAAGACCCGGTATCGTGGACGGTTGAATAAGATGTATCGTTGCTGGGCGTCCATTAATGATCAACGCTTGCAGTTCGTCGTCAGAGTCCTGTAAACTGTCCAGTTCCTCATACAACCGAGCCCCGGCACTGGCCCGAGCTTCCGTTCGATTGACCGGCGACTGATTTTTGCTGGTAAGAAACTTTTTCCGTCTCAGCGATGCCGGTGATATGCTGTTGGAGTCTTCTGCTTTTGCACCCAGTAGCTTGTGCTTCGGCGATTCAGCCGGACTAGAATGCTTCGAAGAGGCGGACTTTTTCGGAGAATCACCCTCCTCCTCGATGCTGGTCTGCTTCGGTGTGGTGTTCATATTGGTCTTCCAGCCCCAGTTTTTCCATTTGCGAGATTCCTTCTTCTTTGGTTCCGATTTTTGGTCGTTGGCTTCATCGCCGGCACCGTTCACGCTGGCCCCGCCGTTCGTGCTCACTACCTGACCGTCCGAATCGATGACCGCCAGCTTGGTCATCATCTCCTGCTGCGTCGACTGTAGACTATTGACAAACTCTACTTCCAGATCGTCTAATGATACGAATATACATAATAACATCAAAGGGAAGGGTGATAGAATATGTTTGGATAGTTAATTCGAATCAATTAATGCTCTACACAGCTAATATCAATCATTCAATAGAAGAAGATAAAAACAACATCTAATAAGTGTTACAAACACACAACGGCTACGGAACATCAAGGTGATATTAAATCATATAATTGAAGAAGAAAAAACTGTAGGAGCAAAATAAAAGTATGCAGTGCAAGATGCAGATATTTTCGAGTTTGATTCAGAGAAGATCAGATTAGGCAATGAAAGAAATTAAAGTTTGAGTGACTGTAAAATGGAGGATTTATGTGTTTTGCGATGGAATAACGTGTCAAAGAGAACAACGGGGCGGAAAATCATTCGAACCACAGGTATCATACATATTAACCACAGACTAAAGAATCCTGTCTACGTCATTATCCTACTTTGATCCTGGATATCATTAGCAACGCAGTTTGCTTTCATTAAATAAAACTTCGGCAACCCATTTTCGCATCGGCAGAAAAGTTTAATGTGGAGCTCGAACCGCAGCGCAGTATCTAATTTACGCAACTTCTGGCAACTTCTGAGGAGAAATTTCTCCGAAAGCGAGATTATTTGCAAATTATCTGCTGTTTACAGTTGGCAAACAGTAGCAAGATGCCGAATGTAACGTCAGTTGATTTATTGTACGTTCGCGAAGATTCGTTCCTCAATCTGCTATCAGCGTGTAAACTGATATAACCGGATCAAATGATGTAGATGAGAACCCGAATTTAAAGGTGAGTGACGTAAATTCTGCCATTCAGTAATGTTTGTCCTGAATGAAGTTAGATCGTGCTATCATATTTATTCCACAAGGAAACACCGATGTTAAGTGGATATTAAAATACAAGGAATTCATCAAAAAGTAATCAAACTTCGGAAAATTGATGGAGCATTGCGGATAGTCTTGGGTAACGATTCAAAGTTTTTTTTTTTTTGTAATTGAACAAAACTAACAAAACAATGAACCGGGTCGGGCAAAAAACATGAACCGGATACAAAAGCGTCTGTTGCAAAGAAAGTGAGATATACGGCTTACAATTATTATTTTTGATTACCATAGAATGATTTTAAAATATTACGAAGTAGAGATACTTTGATCCAATAAGACAAAATTTGGGCCAGAAAATGATTGTCAATTCACGCACTGAAAAAAAAAACAATATATTTTAGTTGCTTGGCAAAAAGTTGGGACAAACACATATCGACCTGCTCTTTTGTTGCTAGTTTTTCATGGTTTTTGAAGAATAATAGATTCCTTCAGCTTCCTCTTCGGTCTGCTACTTGTGTAAAACTTTAAACCGATATTTCAAATGTATGTCGATATGCTCCTGGTAGGCGGCGCTGCAGTTGTGTGATAACTGTCGTGTTACTGTTTATCAATAAAAAGCCTAGCACATAACCTGTAAAACTTTGTTTGTTTTTCTCTGCACTTGCCTCTTATACCGGCTGCCCATATTCACTTTTACACACGAAAAGGTATATGGACATCAATGTGTTCTCTGTGCTAATACAACGACTTCAGAAACGGAACCGAATTTAAATCATACTTGTCAACCTGGTGTTGATCACTTCCATTGTTAAGCAGCTCAGACAAAATTATGTTTTTGATTAATATTGGCGGAACTTATTCAGTAATTGCGATTTGCCATTTACTGTTTCCGAAACCGATGTAAGAATGAACATAAGTTCAGCGAATACAGTGCATTACACGTCTGGCTGGGTTGTGAGGGAGTTGAAGCACACCGAGTGTATTGAGCGCATTAGTTCAGACAACAAGAATGTTTTCCGAGAGTCCTCCATCTTACTAGGAGTAAAATAAGCACATTTTGACGTATCTGCGTTATTCTAAAAAGTGCTCTGAGAAAAATTATATGGACAATTAAATCATGGTCAAGATTACTACTGCATATAATGGTTACCATGAAAATGGTCGGAGACATTTTTTCATCATCACATTATTGACTAAGATCTTGGTTACAGGGACTATCCTGATACTATAGTAAATTTTGAATCTACTATTTTGAATGGTCAATTTGACCATGATTGTAGTCGGTTGAAAATCATTATTTTGCCCAATAATGGTAAAATTGACTATTAAATGAAAGGCTTGTAAGATGGAACGGCTTGTAAGATGGAACAGCACCACTTTTGACATTCACAGCGACAGCAATATCGCGCTGTCAAGTGTTAGGCTCATTTTTTTTACTATTCTTCAATTTTCATTTGCTTTTGGAGTGAATACACTCATTCGATTTAGTTCTTCCAATATGTTTTTTATGACTATTAATAATCAGTTCCTTGGGCAAAGTTGGAGCCTTTTAGTTCTTCTTTCGAAAGATGTCTTTGGATCCGCGAAAAAATAAAAAATTATACGTGTTACGAGCAAAACACGGATCGTGTTCTTACAAGCCATTCCTCTACACTTTTCTCTGTGTGAGCAAACAATACTTATAAAAAGAGTATATTTTTTTTGCGGTGGGAACACGGAAAAATTAATCTCTTCTCGCGGCGCGGGGGGTGGTGGTTTTTTGTGGGGGGGGGGTGTTTTTTGGGGGCCCGGCCAAAAAAAATTTTCCGGGAGGAGAAAAAGAGATAAAAAAAAATTTTTTTTTTTTGTTGGGGGATAAAAATTTTTTTTTTTTTGCTAAAACCCCCCCTTTTTTATTTTATTTTTTTTTTTTGTGTTTTAAATATACAAAACTGTTTTCGGCAAAGTTGTTGCTAATAACTGAGACTTAAATTTTAAATAAACCAAATTAGGGTGGTCGTTAGAATATTCAAATAAGGACTGTGGCGAACTAAACTATTAAAATTCAAATACCTGTAACTTTTCCGAAGACTATATTTTAATAATTGTAAATTCATTATAGTTCGGGACATTCCTTGAGAAATATTGCAGGTTATTTTAGTTCACTTGCTCTTACTCTCCTATTCCCGGCGCAACTTTGTTCGAACCCCTGCCATGAGGTTCACGACAGTAATATCCGAGATCTTCTTACAGGCAGAATCCCGTTTCTTGCGAAAGTCAGAGATGTTCTTACAACTTTGACCAGTTTTCTGAATATTCCTCTCAATATGGGTGGGTCGACACTGTGGAACATTGGGCACAAATTGTATGTCATTACTGTTAATAAATTCCAGCGTATCCTTAGCGTAGTGATTCGTCGCGAGATCTGGCCAAAATAATGTGTTTTCGGTGGGCCTATGAATGAACGGAAGTAAACGTTTTTTTTTTAGCATTCATTGTTGTACACGTCCTTATTGATTGTTCCGCTCGTTACAAAAAAAGAACTCCGACATCCACATTGACAGATTGCCTGCCAAACAAGATACATCCCTCAAAACTGTTCAAGGCTTATGATAGTCTTGGATTTTGAAAGAGTTTCTTCTTCTAGTTTTGTGTAGTATTGCGGTCCAGCAGATGATGCAAAATCCGATTTTACGCATGTCTCATCATCAAGCGTTAGATGAAAACGTTTTTTTTTTCGAGAAAATCATTAAGCTTTCGGGCGCGAGTCTTGATCACGTCCCTCTGCTTTTCTGCCTTCTGCTTCCTGTACGTTTTCATTCCAATTCGTTTCTCCAATCTTTGAACCATTGCTTCAATGGTTCCGCACTTTTTTGCAACATCTCTTACTGACAACTGTCGATTTGGGAGAATTGTGGTAGAAACTTTTTTGTCCAAACTAGGAACCCGAGGTCCTACAGGAACAAATTTTCGGTCGTTCCTTGTTGTTGACAAGGAATTCCTTTGCGATGAAATGAAGTGGGCGCTCCGGGTTTTCCATCCATTTGGTGATGATGATTTTGAGGCGCTCTTTTGATTCATTGCCTCTGTTAAACAAAACTTTTAAAAATGCTCATCACACGTCAGAAAGCTTTTTTACAAAACTGCTTCGAGAACATAGTAAACAGGGGGTGCATGGATTCAAATCTTCTAAATTTTTTGACATAGCGCAATACAATTTTCGGATCTTAGCATGGTGGTTAGTTTTTCTATCATAAATTTTCAAGCCAAGTTTTACTGAAAGGTTGATTCCAACCATTTTTAAGAACTCATTAAGGTGCATTATAAGATGTAGAATGAAAGCAATTTTATTATTCCGTCCGATATCGCTTCTTAAATATTTTTTTATTCAAATGTCGTTACTTTTAAAAGGAAGAAAACCTATCCCCAAATTTTATTGAAGATTGAACATTTAAGGTGAAGATTAAAGGATAACTTTGTGCATCAACGAGCTCAAAATAATTCGCGATCGGTCCACGGTTCTGTAGTCAACATATACTAGTTGACAATATTCTGTGAAAATTTGACAGCTCCATCAGTTAGTTTACGGCAGCTATGGAGAGAACAGTGAAACGACTTCGATCTATGGTTTATTCGTACCGCCTGCTCCACACGGGCCTAAAATGTCGGCCATCGTGGCCCACTCCGTGTCGACCGAATACGATCGCGGAAGCATCTACAAGATTCTGGCACTTCTGAGGAAGGGAGAGGCCATCGAGCGGAAGCCTGGTTCCGACCGTCCGACCGTTTTAAGCGACCGGAGGATTCAAAAGAAGCTCAAACGGAAGACGGACTGGCAAGGTGACCACTTCTTTCAATGCGTTAGACCGGGAGGTGGCACCGACTGGCCAAACGGTCAAGAAGTTTTTGGCCAACATGGATATTCACATGCGGAAACGTCAGTCCGAGTCGTTATGGAAGACGAGACGTATCTCACGTTGGACGGCAAGACAAAGGCTACTTCACCTCCCCGACCAAAGAAATTAGCTGCGATGTGAAGTACATAGCGCACACGAAGTTCCCAAAGAAGGTGTTCTTATGGCTCACAATCAGTGAAAAAGGGATGTCACGTCCTACTCACCGTTTAATATTTACCTGATGATGGCGCTTTTCATGCGTTGCAAAATTGGTGAAACTGAACTCGCTCTTCTTGGTGTCAGAGCTGGCAGTGAACGGCGAGATCTAAAAGTACGAAGTGCCTTTCAGAAGTTGCCGCCTTCATTAAAAAGTACCACAAGCAGGGTGGCCACACAATCTTAATTAAAAAATTCCCGCATTTTTCCCGCATTATTTCCGCATTTTTGCCAAATTTTCCCGGCTGTAAAAATGAGTGAATATAAGTTGGCTTAATAGATATTTTTTAAGATTTTGAGAAAATTGTTCAATCTGGAATGCTTCTGACTTGTTTCAATTAGGCAAAATGATCACTGCATCCATCTGGGCATCGGCCAAAAACTTCATTTTCTTTGCTTCATGCTTCTTTACTTTTTTTCTGCTTCTTTTTCTTGCAAATCTCCTTTACATTGTTGTACGAGTCACCGTATTTGGGACGTGTGTTGCGTCTTTGAAGGCGGCATCGCGCACAGCTGCCCAAATTCTTCGCTTTTTAGCTATGTCCGTGAAGTGAGTTACAACATCACGGTTAATGCAGATGACGTAACGCGTTAAAGGTTATCTTAATGGAGATTTGTTGAGTAGCTTCTTAAAAAAATCCACAGTAAAAAGATCGAAGGAGTGCCAAAACGGATTTGTCGGAAATTTTTGCAAATTCTCTCGCTTTCTTGATTGCCGACACAAAAGTAAACCCGATATCCGCATTAAGGGCTGGCAGAAGATTGCTCTCCGTCAATTCTGTTTAAATTAAAGATTTTGTTTTGACTGTCAGACGCGCGGGCTTAACAATTTTCTCCATAACGGTTCTAATTAGTCCCGTCAAATTGTCAAAAAGAAGCGGTGCCATGGGAAATCAGTCTGGTATTCTCTGAGAAACGACTCGACCATCGCTGCATACGTGATGACAAAATTCAGCTTTGGTCCCAGCATCTTATCGCCTACCGCCAGCAGCCACAACAGCGAACAACACTTTTGATCGGAATACCGACGAAAAGCTCCGTATGAAATTCGCATGACTTTAAGGTGGCTGACACCTGTCCACTGCAGTGAAAAATATCTGTCTATTATACAAATGGATTGAGACTTAATGCTATTTTAAGAATGAATGCAGTGTTACCACCCAGGTTGACAAAACTCGTGTAGCATATAAAAATATTGAAATTTCCCGCATATCCCGTTTTTCTCGAGTTTTAAAGGGTGGCCACCCTGCACAAGGATGACGACGTGGTGTTTTGGCCGGATCTAGAGTCGGCTCACTACTCGAAGCGGGCACTGGAGGATATGGAGCGGTTGGGCATTCCGGTGGTACCCAAGCATGCCAACCCTCACAACGTGTCCCAGCTCCACCCAATCGAGAAGTTCAGGGCCAATTTTAAGATGAGATATTTCGTGGCCAAAACGACGGATGATTTGATCAAAAAGGCAACCAAGGAACTGATGAATATGCCTACAAGCTTATTTTTTCACCTTTGGCCAAAGTTCCGAAAATAGTCGCTTTTTTTAATGCGCGCATTAACAGAACCTACCCCCTGTGACATTTTTGGGGACGCAGAGGTAAACACGGTTCTAAAATAAAACAACAAAGGTTACACTAACATTCTATTTCCATTTCCATCTGATTTCATGGACGTGGCCGGCGCCGTTATTGATCATTAAATATGGAATAATTGAAACAAGTAATTTGAGAATGTATGGTCTGTCCCAGCCCCATTATATTGATTTGTGCAGTCCGATTAAGCTAAGCTATTCTTACTTTGAACATTTATATTATTTAAAGATAATACCTATTTATTTCGGAAATTTTAATGGCAACAACGGTTAACTCATCCAAAGTTGGTAGGAACTTTAGAGACCAAAAAGAGACTAGAAAGAACCCAAAGAGAGACCAAATGGGAAAGCAGCTAAAACAAATCTATTTTCACGAACTATGTGTTTTTCGGACAGGCAAAAACCACATTGGACGAGAAAAATCAGGAAATAAAATTAGGACTTGACGAAACTGACGAAATTGATAGGAAATTGAGACACTCTTTGAACACTCTATACACCACTCCAGAGACAGTAGCTTCAGGCATAGCACATAATCATCAAGGTGGCCGCTCATAATTTCGGGATTTTCCCCGTTTTTTCTGTTAATAAATGGCGAACTAAAGCAAACGCGGCACCTATCGCGCCGACAGATTTTTCATGCCCAACATTTTATGCAGAATATGACCCACGCAGTCTTTTGAGATGCCTACTGGCTCAGCTATCTCGTGCACCTTCAATCGGCCAATACGAGATTGTGGATTTTTGTCTCGTTATCCTCCGTGGTAGCCGTTTTCAGACCGCCTGGGCGGCTCATTCAAAACCGACGTGCGACCACCGTTAAACCAATTTTTGGCGGTCGCCATCGAAGGAGAAAAGTCACCGTACACAGTATCTAAGCGCTCTTTGATTTCGCTGCGCATTTCTCTACCAAAAACAAGAATTCGAATCACCTACCGATATTGCTCTTTTTTTCCATTTTTCTAAAATTCGCGGATACAC
Source organism: Aedes koreicus (assembly GCA_024533555.2). Lineage (NCBI taxonomy): Eukaryota > Metazoa > Arthropoda > Insecta > Diptera > Culicidae > Aedes > Aedes koreicus. Next base: position 198,145 of record JAHHFK020001809.1, read on the forward strand.
GCGCTTTCACACGCGGTCAAAACAATACTATGAGTCCGATTCGGCTGCAATTTTAACAGTAGCCGTCTACGAGAATGTACTATACGGTTTTTCGCGATAGATGGCGCGATTGGCGGTGTGGCTAAGTACTTATCGGACCCCCTCGTACATATATTAAATTCTCTTACGTATAAATTCGTATAATCGGGATATGGAAGTGACCACCAGGGCACCAGATTAAAGAGAATTAGACGGGGAGAGTACGAAACTCCCCGTTGCTAATAGTTTGTCGATAAAGAGGCGCTCATTGGGGCTTTCTCTTGTTCAATAGCGCGCATTTTGACAAATTGTTCAATCTTGTTATTGGATCGAGTTTAAACGGCCTCGAAGATTTTTCAATTTACTCCTTATTCTTCCACATTCTTCCAATTATTTAATTTACCGTGAAGTATTCTGCGCATCTGATGGCCTAATTTTGCGCATTTTAAAACATTCCAAACTAATGTTCAGTTGAATATTCTTTGAATTTAGTTCTACATGTAAATAGATGTTGTCCTCTTGTGTATGGGATAAAATATAAAGTTTGACAATCTTGCAATTAACTGCAAAATTTTGACAAAATGCGCATAATTAGGCACTGCCCACTAGGCACTACTTCACGGTATCTACTTCCATGTAAAAATAGGTACGCGATAGATTTTTTATTTCAATATTTAAAAAAACCACGCTAACTTAAGTTAATATTACCGAATTATTAGCAACAACTTTCCAGAAGACTCTTTGATTCTTAAAGTTAATTTTCGCGGTAATGCTAATTTATTCTTGCTAAATTCAAATTTGGGCCCAGTGTACACTGAGTTCTGCTAAATCGTCCTGTTCGGTTGCTTGGAGAACGAAATGAACGGTAACCTGCTCACAGATGGATCCTCCGGACGATACTATGGCTTGAGAGCATATCCCTCGTTAGAAACGGCAATTATCAACTGTTTCGTAATATTCCGATTTGACCACGTCGGGTTTTCGATGGGATCAATTTACTTTCCTACTCCTCCTAAATCTGGCACAACTTTTTTTAATACTGCAAGTGCCGAGAATAAACTTTCACCATGTGTACTTTCAAAACAAATAACTGTCGAAACATTCCGAATTCGACCACTAGAAACGCTGCTATAGAATAACTTTAGGACTTTAGCTACAAAATAAAATAAAAAAGTATCAGAAGACTTCGACAAACATTGATCCACAAGCCAGCTTTCACCTTCTCCGAAACCTGTTCCTATTACCGTAAACGTTGATGAAATTTTGCCCAGGGCCAACCGGTATGGAAAAATCAAACGAACGCATTTGTTTTTATACTAGGTAAGGAAAACGATAAACAACCCAGCGACTGCAGAAAATTGAATACCAGCTACCCCCAGTCCTAGAAATTGTACGACAAAGACGACTACGACTAAGTGGAGGTTTGGGGTGGTTTTCCATTAAAACTTCCTTCCCTTTAATGTGGATGATAATGAAAAATCAAATCTTGCAAGTGTCCTTTTATTGATTCGCATTAAAGCTTTCAAGGACGTTGCAGACGTTGCCGTGTCGCTCTACTCTACGGAGAATTTTCCATTATACTTATTTCACAATGTCGCGGTGATAGTTTTTAAAGCATCACTCCACTTCACGGACGGTTCCTGTCTCCAATAGCTTGATTGAATTCGAACGGGTTTCCGAGTCCCGGCACAGTTTGTTTACCAAATTTCCAAGAATCCGTCTAATATGGAGTGACATTCTTCGGTCTGGTTTTGCTTCTTCGACTGCGGGCAAAAAATCTTCCTCTACAAAAGAAGACAATATAGACAGATCAGAATCGCAGGGTATCAGGAGCAGTAACGATGTCTAATTATGATACATCCCGTTACGAACCGATAGATTCCAAGAGGAAAAGAGATTGAAATAAACCTCGGAGGGGAACCGATGACCAGCGCATAAACGTGCCAACCGCAAGCACGTAGTTTTGTAATCCCTCCAGCAGTCACTGGCCTGTGGAGTATTGGGGATAGGTATAATGAACCCACGCGTGTGCGGTCTTGTCCATCACCGGTCGGTAAAGAAATGATGTGAAACGAGAAAACTGATTCGAAGCAATTTGACTGAATCTGACGTACGAAAAGTCTGTGTAAGGATTTTTAAGGAGGTGTGATTACATAAATCTATATTTACATGCAACCTGATCGGAGTAGCTTTGTCACAGTCAAGAGCGTGGGTGGTAATCCTGCTAGTCTGAAATGATAAGCTACGCACAGAGAAAGAGGCGTTCTCTCCATTGGAATTCCACAACAAAGGAACTTCATGTTAAGAGACATACGCTTCCGGTGATAGCACAGAATTCTACAACCGTAGGTTGTGTCCTGATCCGTTTAACTACGCAATACATTGAGCAACAGGTTCGTAACAGACCCCACACCCCCCTCCCCCTCCCACCCTTCCAGATGATTGTCAACTGCGGTTAGAAAACATATTTTTAATCCGGAAAATCTGGATTACGGGAATTGCATGATCACTTCCTGACCACATCTGCTGTATGCGGTGACAAAACGGAAATGAAGTAAAATTCTACAGGTAAAAGGGGAAGGTTACATAACAATGCACTTCTAATGTTTCCAAGCATTCTTGACTTTCTCAATTCCTATAAAAGATTGTTCTTCAAAGCATTGGAACAAGAATTAGAGAAGTACTTTCGGAATATATTTTGTTGGGAGACTTGAGAGTGATCTATAATATGAAGATGGTATTAATTAAGAAACTGGCCATTATTTAGAACACATTATTAAAATCATTTTCATTGTTTATGTTTTACTTTAGAATTTAATAATTTAACCGTGCATAATTTGAGTTTAAACTAAGAAAGTTATTCAATTTTGAAAGGCTGCTCAAATATTTAATTGATTTCAATCTTTTCAAAGTGGCATCACTGTTTGAAAGTGGGTGCCCGAGTAGAGAAAAAAAAAAAAAAAAATATGGTGGTGGGGTGGTGGTAAAGATTATTTTTTTGTTGTGGTTTGGTGGGGTTTTGTTTGGGTTAAAAAAAAAAAAATTAATTGTTTGTTTTGTGTGTAATAAATAATTGTGTGTGGGGGGAAGGAAAGAAAATGGGGGTATTTTTTTCTGTGGGAGTATGGGGGGGGGGAAAAAAAAAAAAAAAAAAAAATAAAAAAAAAAAAAAAAAAAAAAAAAAAAAAATATTTGGGGGGGGGGGGGGGGGGGGGGGAAGGGAAATGCGGGAGTCCAAAATCATCGGGAAATATGCGGGAAAAATTCGGAAATTTCGAAATCCATCGGGAATTTCTGTCATATGGAGAGAACCCAAGGGGTGGATCGCTCAGCACACTTTTCTCCAGTGCTATTTTTTTTTTTTTTTTGAGTGTGTCTACAAGCGTTGCAATGTTCTGGAAGTTTCCGTAATGTGCCGATGGTGCCGATGTGTTGACAGCCCAAATTGTTATTTTCTGCTGAGCCTGGCAACTAGGCAATGCATATTGGCAAGGTTGCTGTTTTTTTTTTATTTCTATAAGCTCAACTGTCAAAAGTGTTCCTCAGTGTGCCACACATGTAGTATGGATTGAAAATCGAAGTGCCGAAGTTATGAAACTTATTCGTCTAGTGTGTAAGACATCGTGGCTGGCTCATTTTCTGCTGGCTTTGTTCAGGCTGTTTCAAAAACGTACCGCTTAGAAGATCTGACTAAACGGCGGCTGTGACAGGTGAGGTTACGCACATGACTTACTTTTGTTTTTATTTTACTTGATTGGAACTCCTTGGGTGATCCTTATGACTGAAGCATCGCCATTGTATGCATTACTGTAAATTTTAGTGCAAAGATTGTCTTCTTGAAATTTTAGTGCAAAGATTCAAATAGTTGTCACTGCAGTGGACAGAAATCTACTGTGTCAGTCACCTTTAAGTCAAAAGAATTTCAAACGGAGCTTTTCGTCGGTATTCCGATTATAGGTGTTCGTTGTTGTGGATTATGCGGTAGACATCTGCTGGTAACAAAGCTGAATTTTGTCATCAAGTCTGCAGCAATGGTCGAGTCGTTTCTCAGGGAATACCAGACCTAATTTTCTATAGCTCCGTTTCTTTTCTATGGAAAAAAAAATATCAAGCCCGAGCGTTTGACAGCCAACGCAAAATCGGTTTGAAATAGAATTGACGGAGAGCAATCTTCTGTCAGCCCTTAATGTGGAAATCGGTTTTGCCTCTAAATCAGCAATCAAGAAGGCGAGAGAATTTGCAGAAATTTCCGACAAAGATCTTTTTACTGTGGTTTTTTGAAATATAACCCTGATGTTATACAACTCACTTCACGGATATAGCTAAAAAGCGATTGGAGCTGTGTCTGGAAACGTTCGTATATAAAGACTATCTAAGCGCTGCAGTTGATCACAAAGTGAAAGAAGAATTTGGGCATCTGTGCTCAATGCCGCCTTCAAAGACGTTGCTTGCCGGAATCCAGAGAAAAAAAAACGGCGTTTGGACAATTTTTGGGTAAAACTGATTGGTCATTCCAAGAAGGAGCTGCCAAATTTGATAACATTGGTTAAAAAGGTGCTCATCCTGTCACAAATACGATGATGGAGCGAGGATTTTCAATAAATGAAAAGTGTCTGGTGGTGAACCAAACTAAAAAGAGTTTGGTAGCTCAGAGAATTGTCAACGAACTGTCAACGACGTTGGAATCATGAAGTCCTTGATACAATATGCACGCGACGCACGTGCATCATTTTGTACTCGAAAACCTCGAATACTTTACTATTTTTCTTCGATGTTTATGCTTCTAGCAACTTGAAAGATTAATGACTTATATAGATCGATCTCTGTTCTCGTTTGCAAAATGTGAGACCAAAGCAAGTTACGCAATACTCAAGAAGCCCGATTTGCGGCTGCTATCCGTCATTTTGCCTGAATGAAACAAGTCAGAACTTCATATTGAACAATTTCCTCATAAACTTCAAAAATATCTTTTAATCCAATTTATATTAACTTATTTTCTCAGTCAGGAAAATAAAGCAAAAATGCGGGAAAAATTCGGGAAAAATGCAGGAATTTTTAAATTAAGATTGTGTGGCCACCCTGCTTGTGCAGAGAAATCAAATTTTGATTTCAATTTGATGTTGATATCAAAATAATTTTTTGAATTGCTTTTTTTTTGGGGGTGATTTAGGTTTGAAAAAAAAAAAGGTTTTTTGGAGGGGAAAAAAAAGAAGATATTTTTTTTTTTATGGAAGGAAAAAGGGGGGGGGGGGGGGGGGGGGGGGGGGAGGGGGGGGGGGGTTTGGTTTTATTTATCAATTCCTCCTCAGTTTTCGCGACAAAATTGTTGGAGTAGATCTTACGCTTCAGGTTGGCCCAGAAATTCTCGATGGGAGGCAGCTGAGAGACGTTGGGCGGGTTCGCCGACTTGGGTACCACATCGATATTCAGCCGCTCCATCTCCTCCAACGATCGCTTCGAGTAGTGGGCCGACGCCATATCCGACCAGAACACCGCGTCTTCGCCCTTGTGGTATTTCTTGATGAACGACGCAACTTCCGGCAGGCATTTTGTACTATAAATTTCCCCGTTTACGGCCAGTCCGGAGCAAACGAAGAGCGGCTTTGACATCCCCTTTTCGCTGATTGTCAGCCACAGCAGCACCTCCTTGGGGAACTTGGTGTGTGAAATGAACTTCACCTCGGAGCTCACTTCCTTCGTGGGGGAAGTAAAATACGGATTGTCCTGCCAGTCGTTGTCCTCCAGGGTGAGATAGGTCTCGTCGTCCATCAGCACCATCACGTCGCGATTCGCCGGGAATCCGTTTTCGACGCGGAGGGGTGTCGTTCTTTGAACGCGCACACTTCTGAACGGAGTTGCTTCACTGTTTTTGCCATCACGGTTAGAGTTCGACTGATAGAGCTGTCAAATTTTGTCTGCAGACTCATGGGTTACTATGATTGATGCTGCATGGGTAGTTTCGTCAGTGCGGGTGAAGGTGAACACATGAAAAATCGGCCATTTTTGTCCATTTTCTTAAATGCAAACGTTATTTGGGTGGTGGAACCCGGCTACAGCAATTTTACCCATCGGGATGGAGGCGCAAAATTACAACATGGAATATCTCGAGATTCTGGCTATATCGAAAGTTACTTTCTTCGAGGCCTTTCGGTAGGTGGATTGGCTTAGTAGTCCAGAATTGGCTTACTACGCGGCGCCATTATACATACGAATATCTTTTACAAGCTTTATCTCGATATCCTAGCCATCTAGGAAGATGCCTTCTTCGACAAAGTTGTACAGGTGGTCACCTGGAGGCCGTTAATCGATGTCTGACGCCATTTTGGAATCCAAGATGGAAGTCGGAAGGTCTTAGAAAAACTGGAAATAACTGTCAAAAACCCTGAAAAATTGATATTTTTGGATCCGGAACATAAAGGCGGTTTATTTTGCGTAAAAAGAAGTGAGAAGTTCTGTCAAAAACCCTGCAATATCGGTGTTTTTTTTTATCAGAAACGGCGTAGAATGGCTGAAAATCGATGTCTGACGCTATTTAGGAATCCAATATGGCGGCTTTTGTTGCGTGAAAACTCGGAAATACTTTCAAATATCCTGTAACATGGATATTTTGGAAACGCAGACGGCCCAGTAAACCAGTTTACACGTATATCCCAAAATGCAAGTGCGATATACATGTATATATCCCCTGTGGTTAAATCGTATATGATGCCATATAACTCCTTGTACGTGTAGCTACACAATTGAAAATTAATATGTCCTTCGCAAAAATGTACTTGGAAGTCCTATTATCGAATTTCCAGAACATGTTGTCAACGATCTGTCTACTGATCAAGCGTATGACTACGCAATAACAAATGCAATGCAATGGACTCCAAAATTGCATCTCCAAAATTGCATTACATACCACTTTCCCGATCTGTGAATATCCATATTACATTTATATTAGCAATAAATTGAAAATCCTATGTTGTTTTCAGCAAGAGTTAATTTATTTAAGTAATTTAACACGAGTTAATGACGTTCACCTGTCTACCACGGTGACGTTTCTTGCTTCTAGGGGATTCGACTCCGCTGGGCGATGGGTGTTGTTTTCTTGAAATAACAATCGATAGTAACACAGAGAGGGCAACTCGTCGTCACATTTATAAAAAAAACCTCATTTCGATTGAGAGAAGAGCCAGTACCTAATCTGGAATCGATTGTGTGAGGTGAAGCTGATTCGATATTTTTATCCACCCTAACCTCCATGTTCCGAATTTATCCACACGCTTAGAAAAGAGTACCCAACGGAACAGTTGAGTGTGGGAAGTCAACGTTGGGCATAATTATGTTTACATACCGTTGGGTACCAAATACTTACTTTTGGGTAGAATGTAATCGAGAATTTAGTTGTTTGTACCCAACGGTAGATTAACATGATTATATCCAACGTTGGCTCTCCACACTTAACTGCTCCATTGGGTAGTTACTTTTTTCTAAGCGTGTAGACAAAATACTTTATGATTTTAAAATATTAGACCACTGCAGTATATAGCAGATCTTTGACAAAAAAAAACGTTTTTAATTATAAATGTCTCCAGAATTATGGAATACGTGTTTCAGATTATCTGGCATTGCTCTATTTGAACAGGTATTCTGATGCATTAAACATCTAGTGAAATGAAAGCAACCGAACGCAAAGTAAGCAAGTTTATTCCAGAGGTGCGTTATGGACCGCATTCCTCTACACTATTTGCTTGCGGAATGACAAATGAGGATGATATTTGACCTCCTCATGCAAACTACAGAGTTTTACATTACCTAACTGTCAACCACACAGTGCATTGTGTATGAGCGTTGTTTGAATCTAGAATATTCATGGTGTCTATAAATCCGGTTTAATTACAGTGACCAACACAAATAAAAGAACCATTTACTCAAATATAACTATTAATGTCTATTTATCATGGAAAAAATGTTTATAAAAATTGTTTTATGTTCGCTCAAGCATCATTTATTAGATTTCATAAGACAAATTTAGCACTTTCAGTCCACGAAATTCAAAAGAATGCTCAGATGTCGGTACGACATAAAAAAGATACCCCAGTTATCTAAATAACATAACAATAAGTAATCTAAATAACATAGACACACGGCTCGCATTTCATGGTTTTGGCATTGCATTATTTATATCCGTCACAAAAGTCTACTGTTGAACTCTGAACTTAATCTGTTGCGCTCATCAGAAGTGTTTTTGAAGTAGAAAACATGAGCGGAAAGAAAATGCCCCTGCAAGTCCGCAATCTCATCAAGCGTGATTGTCACAGAAACGAATCCCAACGCAAAATAGCTGAAAAGTATGTCGTGGTGCATTTCAGAAGATCAATTAGAAGTACAAATTGCATGGAAGTGTTGCTGATCGATTTGTAAGAGGACCAAAACGTCAAAGTGATAAACAAGCAGACACTAGGGATAATACGTGAAATAAAAAAAAAATCCACTCATTATCATACGAGCAGTATCTTAGAATATACAGACTATTTCGGAAGGGATGAAAAATTTGGAAAATTGTTGGACAACGTGAAGACTATGTTGAAAAATAAAATATTTTTTATCGAAAAATATCTCATTCACAACGTCACGCCCTCGTAGGAAGCAAAGAGAACCGATTATCATAGAAAATGTGCCGAATACGGTGACCACGTACAACACTGCTCTAAAGGCAAGTCCTGAGAAATTCTTCTAAACCATGGCCATACTGTCTATTAAAACAAGTTTTAAAAAATACTCAAATGTTTCTAAGCGTGTAAACAAGATATAGGGAGTAATCTGAATACACTTTGAAACACAGACTGAGCAGTTATAACATGTTATAAGCTTATCTTGATGGCAAATTTCTTGTTGAAATTATTTGACAACCGGTAGGTATAACATGTTATAACTCTGTAGTCTGAACAAGGCATAAGAATCAGCGAAATGTCCAAGACAGTGTTAGAAGAAGTCCAGAATACTTCCAATGTAAGCCGGAACGAAGATCAATGGCAAGTCCCATGTACAATCAAGGTGTTTGAAGAAAATGCATAACATCGCCGAGCCAAGATTGTAAACTTCCAAGGCAAAAGGCAAATACAAAAAAACTTCCAAAAGTAAACAAGTTCTCCAGAGCATGCTTTAAGGAATATTGATTGGTTCCCAAGGCACTTCTTAAAACAACATAACATAACACGAAAAGCCGACTTGTTCATGGAATCATGATCGGCCATTCTTATTTTACGGAACAAAATGCTTTCCACATCAATCAGTTGAAATCGCTGATGAAGTAACATCATTGTGTGTCGTAATTGTTCAAGTAACTCGTGTTTTACCCGTGTTAAATTGGGTTAATTTTGTCGTGTTCAGTGGCGCTTCATTTATTATTGTATCGTCCGTTCCTACGAAACAAATTTTGTTTGTCTGGTGCCTAATCGCGTACGTAATTTGGGTTTTAATTTGCATGTGTTGTGTCATTTGCTGCGTCATCGCACTTTGATCGCTTCGCAACCCATTGTTTGCTGGCCAATAGCAAGCCTATTGTCATTCGCATTGAGCCAAATCCGTCTCCGTTGTGCTGTTTCTTGCGTTATTGCTGTGTGTGCATACCCAAAGGCGATTTCCTGAAACAACGTGTGTGACGATGAACGGAGAAAAAATTGCGCCAAGTGCTGCGAAGTGATCGCTGGCATTGAATTCGTTTCATGCCGCGGATATTGTGGTTGCATGTTTCACATGACATGTGCGAATGTTTCTCGGGCTCTTTTGAGATATTTCTCGTCTCACCGCAAGAATTTGTTCTGGATGTGTGACAAATGTGCAGAGCTGTTCGAAAATTCACATCTCCGTTCCATAACAAAAGTGGCCGACGAAAAATCACCGCTGGTGTCTCTCACAGAGGCAATAAGCAATCTGCACACCGAAATAAAACAGTTGTCGCAAAAGCCCGTGCCTTGTATTCAATCACCATCGATTAAGAGCTGGCCCCATATCGGTCCTATCCGAGCTGCCAAACGGCTTCGTGGACCTGATTCGGCACATAAAGTAACCGAATGCCAATCTGGTTCTAAGCAGTTAGACAACAGTGTGCAGTCCGTTCCAGTCTGCGCAAAGCCGGCGAACAAATTTTTTCTCTACCTGTCTCGCATACGGCCGGATGTTACAAATGAGGAAGTTCTGGCAATGGTGAGAGCAAACCTTGACACTACCCAGGACCCGGAGGTTGTCAAACTGGTTGCCAAAGGAACTGACACCAGCAGCATGACCTTTGTCTCATTCAAAGTCGGACTGGACCCATCATTAAAGTCAAACGCACTGGATCCATCGACGTGGCCGGAAGGAATCATGTTCCGTGAATTTGAAGACAACTCTGCCCAACATTTTCGGAAACCGTCAGCAGTTTATTTGCCACCAACATCCAGTACACCGCCTTCAGTGAGCATGAAACGTTAACATACAGTACATCACACGTTTATACCCCGGGACGCACCGAACATAGCACTATGGAAGCTCTCAACCCCGCCATCGTAGTCGAGTCCTTCTAGCCAGCGACCAGCAGCCGTCCCGACCCTACGTGTGGGAGTGGGGAAAGAGTCTTCCAAAACGTGAATACAGGCAAGTACGAATCCACTAATTGCCCGCCAAGACCTGATTCGCCTTCCGTTTCCAGCATTTTCTCATTGATTCCTGACGCATCTCAGCAAACACAGCTTGACAGACGAACACCGGGACGCTTCGAACACAGCACTATGGAAGCCCTCAAAGATTCATGAGCTTGTTAACAGAGGCTCTGACAACGATTGTCTGCTGGTATGCGGTGACTATAATCAGCCTGGAGTGACCTGGAATTATTCTGATGGCAAGATTCAACCCGTGAACACTATATCTTCATCGAGAGCTAGCACGATATTGATTGATGGTATGAATTTCTTCAACATACATCAAAGAAATCTCGTGCACAATCACCTAGTACGCATTCTCGATTTGTTCTTTAGCCCAACGGATCTTCCAGTTGAAATCTCGAGTTCTGTTTCACCACTCTTACCAATTGACCTTCATCACCCGCCACTGGTTGTCTGTGTACCATCTTTAGTTGATGACGCTGTACCATTGCATGGTGTGAATGCATCTTTGGGATTTTCTTTCTGCCATTGACTGGGATGTTCTTTTTGATGGACTGAGTGCTGATGAAATGGCTGAAATGTTGTGCGCTGTACTGAATGGTTGGATGGACACGAATGTTCCATATCGTCGTCCCGCTGTTTCTCCTCCATGGAACTCTGGTTTGCTACGAAAACTAAAACGAACACGAAATGCTTCGCAGCGTAAACTCCGGCGATACCGTTCCCTGGCAAATAAGCGTAGTTTTCACTTGGCATGTAATGAGTACCGTAAACTTAACTCGTCACTCTACAAATCTTACGTTTTACGGGTACAAACTTACTTAAGGCGAAACCCCAAGAGTTTTTGGAGCTAAGTAAATTCTAAGAGGAAAAATACTACTATACCAGCTAGCGTGTTCTTGAACGATGTTGAAACATCTATAAGTAAGGAAAAATGTGAAATTTTTGCTACTCATTTTTCGTCAGTGTTTGCTGCGAAAAGTATTAACCCAAGTGAACTTAACTCCGCTGTTTTGGACGTCCCTACGAACCTTGTAGACGTGGATATTTTTGAAATAACGTCCTTGATGGTAAATAATGCCATCAAGAAAATAAAATGTACATTCTCGCCTGGACCAGATGGTATTCCGTCTTCAGTGTATTGTCGCACCAATGGAGCTCTTGTCGAGCCGCTCTGCAGGATCTTCAATAAATCTTTTGCCGAATCGAAATTTCCCGCAGTCTGGAAGGAGTCTTTGATGGTTCCGGTACGCAAGAAAGGAGACAAACGTGACGTTAAAAACTATCGGGGAATCACTAATCTGTCAGCTGCCTCTAAATTGTTTGAGATAATAGTGAGTGGTTTCATTCTCCAAATGCTACATCTCTGGCGACCAACATGGTTTCATGCCTGGACGTTCGGTTACTACCAATCTCCTAGATTTTACCACGACCTGTTTTGATCAATTGGAGAAAGGGGCACAAGTAGACGTCATCTATACTGATCTAAAAGCAGCGTTTGATACAATCAACTACGAAATTCTGCTGGCGAAGCTATCAAAACTCGGTTCATCGGAAAGATTAACATCATGGCTGTGCTCTTACTTAACTGACAGGTCTCTGCGAGTGAAACTTGATACAAGCACTTCCTGTTTTTTTACGAACTCGTCAGGTGTTCCTCAGGGTAGCAACCTTGGACCGCTGCTGTTTGTTCTATACTTCAACGACGTATTGCTTCTACTAGGAGATGGCCACTGCAGGCTTGCGTATGCTGTTTTTTGTGGTACGGACTGCCGAGGATTGTACTCGTCTTCAAGCATTATTGGATCAATTCACTGATTGGTGCCGTCGGAATAAACTTATGATCAGCATTCCAAAGTGTATGGTAATGTCGTATTACCGCATCAAGCAGCCGATTGTTTACGACTATACCATCAATGGCGTCGTTCTACATAGAACCGACCAGTTCAGCGATTTAGGTGTTCTACTGGATCATAAATTATCGTTTAACCTCCACCGCTCTGCTGTGATCTCTAAGGCTAATCACCAGCTAGGGTTTGTGTCAAAAATCTCAAGAGACTTCACTGATCCGTACTGCCTAAAAGCTCTCTATTGCTCACTGGTACGACCGATCCTAGAAAATGCCGCCTTGGTCTGGCTTCCTCATCAATTGACTTGGAGCTTGAGGATAGAAACAATACAGCGCAGGTTTATCCGGATGGCATTGCGTAATCTACCATGGCGTGATCCGCAAAATCTCCCGCCGTATTCAGATCGCTGCAATCTGCTGCAATTGCATACTTTGGAACGCCGACGGAAAAATCAAAAAGCTGTTTTTGTTGCTAAACTTTTGAATGACCTCTCCACTGCTCGAGGCTTCTCTCTCAACTGAACATCCGAGTTCCTCCGAGAGCATTACGGAGTTGTACTCTCGTCCAACCCCGATTCCATCGAACAGCGTTTGGAAACAACGAACCTCTAACAGCTATGACTGTCGAAGAATTGTTTGAATTTGGCGAATCTTCAGCTCACTTTTTGGCTCGTATTTGTAATGCTCTTTTTATTTAGTTTTAAGTTTGTATCATGTAGACAATAAGTCCGATGAACTAAGTTGATTAAATAATTAAATAAATAAATAAATAAATAAATTTACACGGTGCAGCAGTGTATTTATTTATGTTTACTTTTAAGTGCTGCATCAGAACATCGGAATTGATTTATTGCAAATTTATTAATATGTACGCAAAGCCAAAAATCATGACACCAGCCGGATTTTTGGTATAGAACTAAAACTTCACTTTCTCTGAAACATCTTCAAGTTTCTTCGGTGAAATGAACTGGTCTGTGTGGCTGTTCGAACGGTACTCTTGGTTCCTCTACCCCCTCCGTGTTTCACTCTAGCTCTGGAGCTTGCTGCTCGCCAAGAAGACGCCTAAGGAGATTGCCAAGGTGGTAGGATGTCATTTTGCCACAGTTTATTGCAATAAAACGTCTCTACAGTATGGTCCTAGGCAGTGGAAGCCGAGAAATGGAGATCCGCAATTAACACGTATGCCAAACATGATCAAATCGGTTCGAATTCCATCAGGAAACTTGCCAAGGAAGCCAACATTTCAGAAAAATCTATGTGAAGAATCATCGAAGAAGACTTGCGCGCATCTTCTAGAGCTAGAGTGAAACACCGCTTGATTAAGGATCTACGAGTGACTCGTTCGGCGATATTTAATGCAACATTACACTACTTATTGGTATGCTAAGGAATAATTCAAACTTTGTTCAGACAGTGAAGATATCCTGAATCATACTGCAATACCCATAAACCCACATTTTGTCAAAGACTAATTAAAAGATTTGAACTCTTCTTTTGGATCTGACTTGCTTAAATTTATAACATTTTCAATTACAGTTCTATTTACCTGTCTTCACATATCAAAAAAATATTGAAACCATCAACACAAACCTGTAATTTTCCCGTTAAACGTACATAGATATAATTTCGTCACTCGTTGCACGCAGTTCCACCAGAAAAAAAAGGTTGCTGATTACAAACATTAACGGAAAACTTTTCGGTGCCCAAAATTCATTAACAATTAACTCGTGTGGGTAAGAAGATTGCTCAACACAAATACCACGCAACAAGGGTGCGAAAGGAACGGAAACTCGTGTTGTAAAATAATAACCATGAACTGAAATATACATAGGACATAAGGAGGGAAAAAACAATCGTGTGTTTCAGCAGCGTGATTTCATAACAGGCAGGTGATTGATATTTTTTGGGGCCAGTCGGTAGGTACGTGTAAAATGTGTACGTGTGAGGTAATCGGTGATTAGTGGTGAACCTTGTGGGGCACGTGTGAAAAAGGTGTGGGGTGAGATTATAACAGATACACACGCACGCCATTCCACACCACAACGGCGGTAATGCGATACGTTGCTGATTCTGGTAGCGGTGCGTGGTGGTTGAAGGATAGTGACGGTGGTGATGCTGGATGGGTGGACGATCGAACCGATCGCATTCATATAGTCGTTCGAGAGGCTTGGATTATTTATATTCCGGCTGTTAGAGGCTCTCGAATCTCTTGCTTGTCGGCGGGTGACAGGATGAATGCATAAAGCCAAAGGCGGACGTAAAAAGATGGCCAAACAGTGAAAGCCTGAAATACGAAGCACGTACCTGGAAGCTTCTTCGTTCGGAACGACGCGTTGGTGATCATCGACTTCGAGACCGTCACCGTGGTGGTTGCCGGAGTTAGTGCCACACTAATACCCATTGGACCGTCGCTCGGTTGACCTAAAAATGGGAGTACATTTTAGGACTGTTGATTGAAAGGGGAGCGGGAATTGGACTTACCAGAAGGATTCGCATGAAGCGAATTCCGGATTGCATTCGTTACTAATATCACCTCCGGTAGCATCTCGTAACAGGCCCGGCTGTGAAGGTCGTTCACCGCCTCGATGGCAGCCGACGCGAATTCGTTGAACATGGCAAAGTAGTTGGCGTGCGCGAGTTCGACCAGAAACTGCGAACTAACCGCTATCCGCGGAATCGGTTTGGACAGCGAGGATTGATTCGGTGAGTTGCCCGCCGATTGCGGTGACGTCGGATCGGTACCGTAGGACGGCCGGTGCATGTGACCGACCTTCGGGAAGCCTTGGTTGACCAACAGCGAGGTGGTCCTGCACAGGTGATACAGGGCGGGTTTGTGGATCTGATTCAGCTGCTGGTTGTAGGTGAACAGCAGCGCGGTCATCACCTTCAGTCGGTTCTGCGCGTTGATGGATTCGATCGACGGAAGCGGACCCCAGCTGATTTCCTTGTTGCTGTTCTCCTCCCAGCGGCGCAGGTCACTGGGGTGCAGGGTTTTTTCCTGGGTGGGGAAGTCGAAATAAAAACAGTTTAGTCAGGTTTTAAATAGCTACAAGAATTCCAGAATGCCAGCAAGATTTCTCTGATAAATAATTGAAGACTGGGTAGAAATTTGCGTTGCATTTCGCTTGTATCAGAGTAAACAAACCAAAGAGAAAAATGTGTGAGAAATTTAAAATGAGGGGGTTAGAGGCGAAAAGGTGCATGGAGCATTAAAAATTAGTTGTTGTTTTTATCTGTTCGCTGTAAAATAACCCTCAAATCTTCATCATGTTGTCGCTTCTAACCCCTTGGCTTCTTACCCCCTCAAATAACTTGTGTGAACAGTCAGAAGATCCGCCGTGGAAAAATCAGATGCAATTTCTGTTTGATGAGGAAAATATCTTTGACCTTGTGGCTACAAGGTTTAGTGAAGATGTAACAACTAAGGAATCCAAGTAAAGCTAAAGTGAGGTTAAACATCGTAGTATCACAAACTGAAATTGATAATAACTTTCTGGCTATTTTTTAAACTGAATGGAATTGTCCAGTATCGTCATTATCGTCGGTTTTCTGCACTTTTTATCACCAGTTACATTGCTTAAGCTGAGATCACACTGTTTGAAGAAACGCCAAAGGGTATCACCAATGTATGATCGCCAAATATATTTAACCAAAATTTTCTATGGCAAATATTTGGTTTGTGTTTGTCGTTCCAATTATTTGGCAATTTGTCATAAATTGTGATACCCGTTGTCAAATATGTTTGCTTAATACTAGCAAATAATGTATTTGACACTCTTGAGTGGCAAACATAAGCAAATTTATATACAGAAAAAAATCCGTTCTGAAATTCGCCAACCTCGAGTGACGAATTTCGGAACAGATATGTTTTTCCTTTACGAACTTATACCATGGCATAAGTCATGGAAACGTGAACACGAAAAAGTCGGAAAAAAATCAAGTTTTTCACACGCCCGCCTAACAGGCCATTGGCATCTAAAGATGATAGATTTAATTCAGACATTATGAAAAAAGCACTGATCAAATTTGCACAAATTCAAGCGAAAACGCAGCCGCTGCGGCTAATTCAACAGTCAAACGTTGCAACGCATCATCACCATCAACTAGCTCCAAACTAGAGCATCAATCACAATCGCCTCGTTGGGAAATGCGGGAACACTACACACTTAGAAAATTTTACAGTATTCGGTAATTTTTTACCGAACTTTCAACAGCTGAACATTCGGTAATCCGATTTACCGGATTTCGGTGAAATTTTACAGTATTCCGGTAAAAAAATCACCGGAACTTGTCAAATTTTACCGAAATCCGTTAAATCGGATTACCGAACGTTCAGCTATTGAAAGTTCGGTAAAAAATTACCGAATACTGTAAAATTTTCTGAGTGTGTAAGAATTATCCATCGGTCAAATGACAACTACAAATTTCCGTTCACGCTCATCGGAACAAAAGCACATATGTATATAATAAGTCTTGAGGAACTTAAGCAGACGAAGTCCGGCCAAAGAGCAAAAACAAATGTTGTTGCGTGGAAATATTACCAGATTACTCAGAATTCATTCAGAGACCTTCAGGATATCAATTCAGGAAATTCAGGAAATCCTCTAAATATGTTTTCAAGACTTCTGGATATTTCAGAAATTATTTTGAAGGTCCGGTGGGGATCAACAGTATTTAAACGTACCGTTTTTCTTAAATACCAGTTTGCTCAGAAACTATTTCCAAGTCCTTCAGGGTCTCAAAGATTTTAAAAAAGTCCTATGCATATTTTAAGACTTCAAGATGAACAGCTATTGAATACAGTATTCTAAAGTCGTCCATTAGCTCAGTCGGCAAAGGCGCAGCTACAAAGCCATGCTGGAGGTGCCTTATACTTGCCAAACAATCATACAAATGTAAAAACGGTACCTGGTATTGAAAACTCTCAAATAATAACTGAGAAAGTGCATCTAAAACAATGACCTGAGGGCAGGCGTTAAGTCCCAGGAAAGACGTGATATCACGCCTGTCAGATATTGTTTCATGATACCAGATTGCTCAGAAATTATTTTACAGAACTTAAGGATATGAAAGATCTTGGGAAAGTACATCGAATATTTTCTTAAGACTTCCCAACGACAAGGAAATATTTTCAAGATTTTGTGTGTATCATCAATTCAAGTCACGTATCTCTGATATTTTTTAACATTTTTTGCCTCCAGAAAACTTCACATGCCAAATTTGGTTCCATTTGCTCGATTAGTTCTTGAGATATGCAGAAACTTCTGTTTCATTTGTATGGGAGCCTCCCTTTCTAGAGAGGGGAGGGGTCTCAAACCACCATAGAAACCTTTTTGCCTTCAGAAACTCACACATGCTAAATTTGGTTTCTTTTGCTTGATTAGTTGTTGAGTTATGTAGAAATGAGTGTTTCATTTGTAGGGAGCCCCCCTTTCCAGAGAAGGGAGGGGTCTCAAACCATCATAAGAACCTTCCCTGGTCCCAAAAACTTCTCCATATACAATTTCACGCTGATCGGTTCGGTAGTTTTCGAGCCTATGAGGTTCAGACAGACAGACAGAAATCCATTTATATATATATATAGATTGGTCAGAAATTATTTCAAATACCTGCAGCATATCAATTATCTTGAGATCTCTCTTAAGTTCCGAGGACTTCTCCGAAGCTCAGTGAATCGATCAGAAGTTCTGAGGACGTAAATTTCTTTTTAGTTTCGTGAATTCCTTCGAATTTTTGTAAACTTTTCTGAAATTCCGTAAACTTATCTGAAGTTCCAAGGACTTTATTTTGAGGATTCATCTGTAGTTGTGAGGACTTCTCTGAAGTTTCGTATACTTCTCTCAATGTATCGGAACATCTCTGAAGTTATAGAGGGATATCTGAAATGTACACCCAAAAGTTGAAAAGGTGGCAAAAAACGCAATTGCAGTTTTTGCAATCATATCTTGAGAAATCTGCATGATTCAGAAAAGGCACTTTTGCCCATCATGATCCACAAAGCGTTTTATGGTATAAACGTAGCCATGCTAGTGTGTGCAAGCAGTTGACAACACACAGATTCCTCGAAACAAATTTAGCGCTGTGTGCTTAGTGCCTCGACAGTCTTAAGCAACCGTTGGTTCAATATGGGGGAGACAATACCACAAAATGCCGCAACGCTATTGGCCACTGTTGTAATTTCGCAGTCAAGTGTTCTATTTTTATTTTCACTCGTCATCGCACTCCCATCTCCCTCTCATCAAGTGTGCCCCTCTTGATCACCACGTGAAGCCATGCAAGTGTGTGCGAGCGACATTTGCTTTGCTGCTGTACCACTAAGTGCCTCGGCAATCGGAGCAAATCTAGGGCTTTTATTCCATTCATTTCAACTCGTTAAAGTGGCTGAATGGTTACTATCTAGAGCCGCGACGCGGTCGGCCACGGTTCGAATCTTGGGAGTGACTTTTTGTTTTTTGTCAGCCCGGACTCCAATTTTATAATCAATGTATTAGTTATTAGTTGTATTAGTTCACTGCACAACCCACGCACACATCGAATTTTTCAAAGCAAATTGACGTGATGCTTTTTTGCCCACGACCAATGTTGCATTTTTTCTCCAAGTTACGATCCATTACGAGAAATGAAACAAAATCATTCGAAATTGCATTACAATCTTGCTTTTTTATTTTGGGTGTAGTATGCATCTGACAAGAAAAGACCTGAAGTAATTTTTGCCATTTCTACCGAAGTAATTTTAACATCTGCTCCAGTATGGGTAAAATGTCAATTTTCCTTGCGGAATAATCGAACGGATTTAGATTACATGGGCAGGCGTTACTAACGTTACGAAGTTTGCCATCCTTTTCAGCTGCATACAAGGTAAGTTATTCCGACAGTAAAAGCATTTCTTGACCATTACTTGTCCTATCCTAATGCACATTACTTTTGAGCTGCATACTAGCCTTTAATCACAACACTGTCAGACAAAGGCAGCGAGCCAAACTAACATTATTTGCAAGCAGTGTCATACGTCATCAAATGATGACGTATTGATGAGTGTTGGTCAAACAATTGATTTCCATATTTGGCCAAACAGTTTTGAGTTAAATATTTGCCAAAAATAACTGAAGTGTGATAGTGTGGACATACAATTTTGCAAACAGCATTATTTTGTAAAACTCAACGAGACAAATATTTGGCCTATTGTCAAACAGTGTGATATTAGCTTTAGACAGCTCAAAGCCCATTTTTTCACGAGCGCCATCTACTACGTATAACCTAACTTTTTGCGTTACCTGCGTTACCAAGCGCCGCGTTTATTTGAATCGTAGTTCTTCCTTCCACAAAACCGTGATTCTCCGATTCCGTGGCATACGTAGTGACATTTGGTGACCCTGACGGTTTTACAGAGAAGGAAAACTACGCGACGATTTCGATTTACGATTCGAATCCCAAACCCGCCGCTACAGCGGCCGTAGCTGTGAGGCTTTCGGACTTGTTGAAATCGGACCAAACTATGTGGTTCGCACAAGCCGAGGCGCAATTAACTTTGGCCGGCATTACGCAAAAAGTGACGAAATTCCACTACATCGTCGCCAAGATTGACCAATCGGAAATCTGCCATGTTGCCGAAAACATTACGCAATCAAAACACGCCTGATTTCACGTTATGAGCTGACGCCGCAATCAAAACTATAAAAGTTATTGGGCGCTTGTGATTTGGGAGATTTGCGTCCCACCCACCTGAACGCCAAGATGCAGGAGCTGTAATCCGGGCTTAACGTCGACGACGAATTATTCCTGAAAATGTTATTTGGGTGGTTCTAAGTATCAACGACGGAAGGCTACCAAAACTCGCTGAGATGGGGGATAAGATGATTAACCCTGTTCCATACATTGCCGCTATGAAAACAAACCCTGTAGCTGCACCTCAAGAGTTGCTGTCCCAGCAAAATCTCACAGATAAAATTGCTGCGTTGAGTGCTGAAGTTTGCCGCCTGAAATCCGGACCAGAAAGAACACGATCTCGCTCAGTATCTCGTCGCCGGAAATGAAAGTGAAAATGTCAACTGCTGGTAGCACCGCAAATAGGGTAGCCAGGCCGAACGGTGTCGCAGTCCATGCAAGTACCAGCAATCAAAAAACGGGTAGGCCGCCCACCAGAAACATGTGAGGTGGGCGCAGGACAACCAAGCTGCCGGCTTCTTATGCCGGACGTCGCATATGCGGTTCTTAGTAAATACTGGGTCCGACGTGTCAATTACAAACTGAAAACGGATCGAAAATCTGCACATAGGTAGTCAGTTCATCACAAACGGATCTCGGATTGCGCGGCAAATTCTCTTGGAATTTTCTTCTTGCGAATGTTACCACAGCAATAATCGGTGCTAACTTCCTATACAATTTCTTCGTTGTTGTGGATCTAGGAAATCGCTGATCACTGATCAATGGATGTACGAAACTGCACAGTGTTGATGCAGCTGGCCGTAGCGTCACAACTATCGACCAATGCCATCCGTTTCATGATCTACTTGCAGAGTTTAGAGAAATTTTGATGCCTCCAACAATGCGAACAACGGTTCATCTTGAGGTAACCCACCATCGTCTGCAAGTCACGTCGAATGGCACCCGACAAGCTCAAAGCCGCAAAGAAGAAATTCGAAACCATGATGGAACTTGGGAAATGAATGTCGACTGTCCAAGAGCAGCTGGGCCAGTCCGCTACATTGTGTCCCCAAGAAAAACGGTGAGTGGCGCTTTCGGGCTACAATTCCAGATCGTTATTCCGTTATCCACACATTCACGGTCTTCTTAAGCACTTATATCTTAAGCACAAAATATTTGCCCCAATGACCGGCATCTTAAAACTAAAATCACAAAACTACAAAATTAATCAAATTAACAAAAAATACGTCTAAAACTACACTTATTTGTTTCCCTATGTACATTAAAATCAAATACAAAGTAACAACTATTAAAAAGACGACTCATGCTGCGCATTGGCTCATGGAGACCATAGTTTGCTCTTGCCGCGGGAAGGCTCAGGAACGAATGTGCGCGTAGATTACGGCGGCGTATGTTGATGTCCAACATGCTGAGCAGTCTAGAACAATCAATGTTCCCTTGCAGGAGATCGCCAATAGAACAGGCTTTTGCCACGTTACGCCTTCCATCAAGTGGTTGAAGGTTGATGAGCTGGCACCGACTGCTATAGCTGGGTAGATTGAACGGGTCTCTCCACCTGAGATGACGTAGGGCAAATCGAATGAATTTCCGCTGGATTGCCTCAACGCGCTGGATTTCATTCTGGTAATATGGAGACCAGACAACCGAACAATATTCCAGAATAGGGCGAACGATTGCGCAGTAAAGCGATTTCAAGCAGTAAACATCCTTAAATTTGTTGGCAAAACGGAACAGGAAGCCTAACTGCGATGATGCCTTAGACACGACGTATGCTACGTGGTCTTTGAAGGTCACTTTGGAATCGATGAGAATCCCCAAGTCCTTAACCGTCGTTTCGCGCTGCAGCTCAAATTCTGCCAAAGCATAACCGAATTGGTAGAGTTCGCGTTTGCGGCCAAATGAAATCACCGAGCACTTGGACACATTCAATGTCATCCGATTGATGCGACACCGTTCAGCGAACGCCCCCAGCTGTTGTTGCAGAAAAACGGCGTCTAGTGGATGCTTTATCGCGTAGAACAGCTTCAAATCATCGGCGTATGAGAGTTTTAGGCATTTGAGGATGAGATTGACATCGTTCATGTAAAGCAGGTACAAAAACGGCCCAAGGTGGCTGCCTTGAGGCACGCCGGACAAAACTTTAAATGGTGACGAAACGTGATCACCGATTCTGACGGACATACTACGATCGGATAGGTAGGATCGCAGCCAGATAAGCAAGTTGTTGCTCATGCCTAACTTATCAAACTTGGCTATTGCTATCTGGTGGTTCATTTTATCGAACGCAGCGGAGAGATCCGTGTAAATAGCATCCACTTGATTACCGTTTTCAAGTTGCTTGACCAAGAAAGAGGTGGAGCACGTCAAATTAGTGGATGTCGAACGTTTAGGAATAAATCCATGCTGATCCGGCGAAATATAGTGCGCGTAGCTCTGCACTAGCTTCCGAAGAATTATCATCTCAAACAACTCGGATACTGCACTTAATGCCCCGGTAATTTGAGACCATTCTCTTGCAACCTTTCTTAAACACTGGAAAAACATATGACTGTTTCCAACAGTTCGGAAATATACCAGTGGACAAAGAAAGATTGAATACCTTTGCTAACGGAGACGCAAGACAACAATCGCACTGTTTCATTACAAGCGATG
Source organism: Aedes koreicus (assembly GCA_024533555.2). Lineage (NCBI taxonomy): Eukaryota > Metazoa > Arthropoda > Insecta > Diptera > Culicidae > Aedes > Aedes koreicus. Next base: position 220,960 of record JAHHFK020001809.1, read on the forward strand.
GAATGCCGTCCGGACCACATCCCGTTGAGGACTTCAATTCCTTGCCAGCTGCAATAAGCATGTCATTGGTGATGGCATAATGCATTCCGGAGGCAGGAAGACGGGGCACATTGCTGTTAGTGTGAACCGGATTTCGCGTAAGTGTCTCTGCTTACGAGCCCGCCCGAACGTTTTTGGCCCTTCATACAAGAGCTTGACGATCACAAACAACAATAGAATCCTGATCAAATCGTTTATCAGATTATTCCACTGCTATGGAAAGTTGCCTTGCTACAATAGATGGTAGTATTAAATAATCATCATCGTCACAATGTAAACTACCAGTCGTCGAGATTATTCCTAGATAAGCCAAAACAAAATATTTTCGGAGGAAGGGAGTCTCCAATTTTTATTAAAAGGACTGTTTTTTGAGTTCAATCGTTTATAAAAGCTCTCTGAGAAAAGGGTAGACTGAATCAGAGTGGCCGAAAAGTTTTCTTGGCTCAATTAAAATCGCTTACAAGCGATCTGCGCCTCAATTTTCGTGAAAAAAAAATATAGTTACATATTGGCCCTGATTGAACAATTTTTCCAAAAAGAGAATCGTTGATAATTTTCAACAGCCAACCAGGGTTTCTAGGTTGTTCAGAACAAAGCAAAAATATCAAACTGATTCAACACTCCGAACGCTTCCTTACCTCGTGGTAGATGGACGCCTGGGCCAGTACCGGCATCCGGAACGAGACCACCTTCGGATTGCCATCGTCCGAGCTGACTTCGATGTTGTAGATGCAAATCAGGAGCGTTTCGATCGACCGGCAGCCCTTCTTGTCGCCCAAAGCCACCGAGTTCAGATACAGATAAATCAGTATCGGCACAAACTGCAGCGTAAACCGCCTGAGCTCGATTTCGTTCGAACGATAGAAACTGCACAGCTGATTGCAAACTGGGTAGATGAGCTGTCGAGGCAAAATAAACACGATAAAAAATAAACCAATTCAATTAACATAATTAACTTTGACGATACTTACATCTTTATACTTGGCACGTTCGTTCAGGATGGTATAGAGGGCTTTGGAGATTTCGAAATCGTTTTCATGCGTGGCAACAAAGGTCCGCAGTTCGGATTCCTGCAGCGAACTGTAGTCCGAGATCCAATCGGTGATGATTGCCTCGGCCATTCTTCCGAACTCTCCTTGCAACGACCAGCACGCCGGGACTCAAATCATCCGACGGATTCGATGATTGAATTCACTTTGTGGAATATGGAAGAGATCTTTCAGCACTGTTCCGCTCTAATTTGATATGGCTGGTCTCGGGAATGCAACATAAATGTGTACGTCGTCACCGTGTTGGTTTCCGTGATTGTTGACGGTTGTTTTCGGGGGGTGCTATTTACATTTTACAGTGTGATTCCTGCGTGGGAAAGAGAGAACAACACAAAATTAGGTCGGAAAAGTATTGATTAAATTTCGAATTATGTGCATACTGATAACATGTTGTCACCACCACATGGCGCACGTATCTGCTAGAGCAAGAAAAATATAAATAGTTCTTGAAAGTACACAACTTTATGTAAACAATCAGCCATTAGACAACCACCTTTCATCCACACATCAATCACCACAATGTAGAAGCTAAACGCAAACATAGGCAACCCGACAGAACGGCCCCTCATTGCCATCGATGCTGAGTTGCATTATCGTTTCTCGCTTTGCGATAATTGCTTTCCGCACGATCCAATGACTCAATTTTTTCTCGGACTGTTTGTCTCTGACTTTTATCGACACCTCAACCCAGTCATACAGCCGCCTGAAGGGGGGTTAGGGCAAGCAGACGAATCGGGGCGATATGGATCATCGTTCGTTTTTGGAATATTAAAAAATTAATATCTCAAATTTCATTTTCCACAAATTTGTTGAAACAGTTTCTCTAATACATATCTTCATGCAAATTTGCTCAAAACAAACATTGACACATCTTGGCCCGTTTGGGTCCTCTGACCCCCTCACCACCACCTATATACTTGGAAGCTGGAAGTTTTTTATTCGAAACTATCAAACTGGGACGATGATGATTATGATGCTAAATGAAAAACTCGAAGCAAAGACGACCGAAGGTGTTTCTGTTGTTGCTATGGATCAGCAGTGTTGTTATTATCACAAATTAATTTTTCTGTCAACTGAGTTAAAAAACTGTTGTGAAATCAGGGAGCTACGATGGCACAAAGAATAAGCCACGGAGGAAGAATTTTGAATTCTGGTGAGCGGGTGCTTTTTAGTGGAACACATTTAACTAGAAAATGAGAAGAAAGATTAGTAATTTCCATTTAATTCCAACTACCTTTATTGCTTATCTTGACAGATACGCGTAATTCGTCTACAATGTGCAGACTTCTTTAGTGTCGTGTACTAATACAAGTAGAATCTTGTCAACTTCACCATCTGGTATAACTCGAAAATCTTCCATTGAACGAAACCTGGGATTGTAGTTGATTTTTTCTTCAAATATTTACTCAAGTGAATGGGAAGGAATATAACACAATAAAAGCGTACATTCATTACTCAGCGCAACGCGGGCACGCGATCGGCACAGTAATGCGGCGGTTCTTACAGAAGTGTTGCAAATTAGCAAATCATCGTTTAGTGCACGCTACTATGGAAGCGAACGGCGACCGACACGATCGACGACTTCGAGTTATTTTCTGGACACTGAGCTTTCATACAATTAAACATTATAAAACGGTATGACTGGTAAACGGCAAAACGGCATATTGACTGAATCGAATCGTTGTGTGTCATTTTACAATCCCCCTTCTCGACAACCTTTTTTTTTTTTGTTTTTTTTTTCAAGCATTAACTTGATTCCAGTTTGTCTTGCAGATGTTTTACTTGTAAATAAAGACTGTATTCGATGAAATTTGGACACACGCAATTGTTCGTAACTTTTTAGCGTGTGCATAAAAATTATTGAAATTTTAACTGAATGTATTTCATTGTGTTGTGTCAATTGTGTAATGAGTTTCGTGAAAATCGGTCGAGTGATTTCAGTGATGGCTTCGAATGAAGAAATAGTGCGCCAACAAATTTTGGGCACTCACTTCGAAAACCCAAACGCTTCTCATCGATGGATCGGAAAACAGCTCGGAATCGCACATTCAACCGTATCTCATGTGATCAAAACTTTCAAGGACCGTAAGACAACCAAGCGGAAAAATGGTAGTAGCAAAAAACGTGGCACATCAAATCCGGAGAAGGCCAGGATGGTATTGAACCAATTTAAGCGTTATCCCAACATTTCGATCAGGGATGCTGCGAAAAAGGCGAAAGTTTCAGTTTGTTTTGTGCAGAAAACAATTAAACGTCCTGGATTACATGTGCACAAGGTCCAGAAGGCACCGAACCGGAGCGATAAACAGAACTCGGTGGCCAAAACTCGTGCAAGAAAACTGTACAGGTAGTGGCTCACAAAACCGTTCTGCATTGTGATGGACGATGAGACCTACATTAAAGCCGACACCAAACAAATGCCAGGATAGGAACACTACGTCGCCACCTCTAAGTTGGCCGTTCCGGAGAGTGTACGGAAGAAGAAACTGTCGAAATTCGCCAAAAAATTCCTTGTCTGGCAAGCGATCTGCGGATGTGGCAAAATGAGTCAGCCCTTCATCACCTCTGAGGCCGTCAACGGACAAATCTACAAGGACGAATGCCTCCAAAAACGAATTCTGTCCTTCTTGGGATCTCACGATGGCCCGACACTGTTTTGGCCGGATTTGGCATCTTGCCACTATGCCCGGCCCGTCTTAGACTGGTACAAAGATAATAATGTAGTAACCCTCCAAACACTCCGGAACTTCGCCCAATTGAAAATTTTTGGGCAATCATGAAGGCAAAGCTCGTTAAAACTCCAAAACTGATAGAAAATGAACTTGAACTAAAGAAAGTGTGGTTAAAAGTAAGTAAGCAAGTCGGTGCTATCATTGCCCAAAATTTGATGAAAGGGGTCAAGGCAAAGGTGCGGGCATTTGGGTTGGAAGAAGAGGTTCAATAAACCAATGATGTCAAAACTTAACCATTTCGTAGTACTTTATTTCCAGAAAGTTTGAAAAGAATCGGGCTCAAGGAAAATTTTTGGTGACCTATTTTGTGTGTCCAAATTTCATCGAATACAGTCTTTATTGGCTGCAAAATGGTGAGTAGACAACTGCGATGGAGCGTGCGTCACCGCAACATAGCTAAGGTCCTCACAAGTTCCAACCTCATACTTCCACGGATCAAGAGATGACAAAGACCGCCAGCTAAGGGTTGCGTACTTAGCTGGTAGTGCAGCCTGGGCACTGTTGTCCTTCTGACTTCAGCTAGATTGAGAGCGTCTGTCCACCAAGGAGGTGCCGCTCAAACAGCGTCTGTCCTGGCATCCAGCGGATGAGTAAAAAACGCTGTATTGCGTCATCTATACATTAGGTGGCAGCCGCACCAAGGCGATGTAGGCAGCGCGACCCCCGTAAGGCAGCTTACTGAAATCTTACCCTACCACGAAAAATTGAAGTATTCTTTATATCTACCTATATTGTTTATTGTTCATTTGAAGTAAACATCAACAGACCAAGTTTAGGTCCTAATGATGTTAAATAGGAAAAAATTACAATAAGAAACGAGTACATAACCTCTTAAGTGGAATCAAGACACAAAAGTAGATAAGTAAAAATAAAATAATTAAAGCTATACACTATCTTAACTACGTGCGTCAATTGTTCTAAAAAGGGTAGAAAATCTCCGACGAAGTGCGTTCCGCGTCAGATGGAAATTGAAAATGGACGCCACCCTATTGAAGGTTCGCTGCAACCCGTGAATAGCGCTATTCAACCCATAGTTGGTGCGGCGAAAAGGAAGCCTGAGCATGGAGTTGTGACGCATTGGCCTTGGTTGGACGTTGATGCTAATCTGTTGAAGGATCCTTCCGCAGTCGATTCTTCCTTGTAGCACATCTGCAACAGTTAAAGCTCTACAGACATCTCTACGGACCCGCAGAGGCTCCATGTCGACCAACTGACACCGACTTTCGTAGCTAGGAAGACGAAAAGGGTCGCTCCAAGGAAGTCTACGAAGTGCGAACCGAAGAATACGGCGTTGAATAGATTCGATTCGCTCGGCGCCATTATCATAGCATGGACTCCAGACCGCTGAACAGTACTCCAGTGTCGAATGAACGAGAGAATAATAGAGTGATTTTAGGCAATGAATGTCGCTGAAGTTCTTCGCAACCTTGAATATAAAACCGAGTGTCCTTGAAGCTTTGTCAACAACATACGATAAATGTTGCGTGTACGTCAGTTTCGAATCCAGCTGAACACCTAGGTCTTTAACGCACTGCGTTCGTTCGATGATCATACCGAGAAGATGGTAGTTGAACAGAATTGGTTGTTTCACTGAGCACTTGGCCGGGTTGACCACCAACCGATTTAGAGTACACCAATCAGCAAAGGCATCAACCTGCGCTTGGAGTAAATGGCAATTGGCGGTTGAACAGATTCGCATAAAGATTTTCAGGTCATCAGCAAACGACAGGCGGGGCCCTCCGATAACATAGTGTACGTCGTTGAAGTATAAAAGATGGCTACCCTGCCGTATCCCGGACGTGGCGCAGAAACTCCTTGAACGAAGGTCACCCAAGGCAACTGTCAATTGACGCCCTGTGAGATATGATCGAAACCATCTTAAAAGATTACCACCAACTCCTAGTCTGTCAAGTTTAGCGTTCGCGATATCATGATTCAACTTGTCGAAAGCTGCCGTTAAATCTGTGTAGATCACGTCCGTTTGGCATCGAGCGATCATACCATCAGTGATGTACGACGTAAGGCACAATAGGTTTGTAGTTTGTGGAACGCCCTGGTGAAAATCCGTGCTGGTCGTCACTTAACAACTGCTTGCAATGTGTAAAAAGTGAGTTCTTAACGACCAGTTCAAAAAGCTTCGATACAGCGCTTAACGATGTGATTCCTCGGTAGTTGTTCACGTCCCGCTTGCTTGTTTTTTTATATACCGGAAACATGTCCGCCATTTTCCAGCAATAAGGAAATGTACCGCTATAGAGAGACATCTGGAATATCTGATGAAGTGGAAGCAATGTTCTGTTTCAGAAAAACCGACGGAACCCCATCGGGTCCAGGCTTAAGCGATGTTTTAAGGCGTAATGTCGCGTTCGAGATTGACTCTGAATCCACATCAACTGGGCTGAGTGTTTGATTTGCCAAGGGAACATTGCCAGCGGCAGCGTGAACAGAATGATTGGTTAGTCTCTCGTCTTCATAAACACTAGCAAATTTTACCGAGAACAGATCGCAAATTTCCTGTTGAGTGCCAGCAGTTTCGCCATTATAGAACATGGATGAAGGTAAGCCCACTTCCTTACGTTGTTGATTAACATAGCTCCAAAAAGATTTCGGATGAGATTTGAGACGCCGTTGAACCCCACTCAGATAACGTTGAAAATGCGCACGACTGATCCGTTTATATTCGTAGTTGAGCCTGCTATAGTGGCGTTTAAGCGACATGGTGTGGTGTTTCGTGAATCTTTTAAGAGCCGCTCTTTTAATCCGTTTTAGCGAGCGAAGAGCGTTCGTCATCCAAGGGACCCGAACAATCTTTTTTGGGACGTGTCTGTCAATGACATAAGCCAAGGCGTGGGAAAAAGTTTGAGCAGCGATGTTAACGTCGGTCGAATCAAGAATGCTCTGCCAATCCAAACTAGATAGAACATCACCAATACTGCGATAGTCGGCTCTACGGAAGTCATATGACACAGGAGCAGGAGTGTCGACGAAGTCTCGAGCTACAACGTCCTCGACAGCAACTATTAGAGAAGGATGGTAAGGGACATCCTTAACTAGAGGCACGGTAGCTGTAGAGATGACGGGAGCAATATCTCGGCCACTCACGAAGCAGAGATCTAGAGAGCGATTATTCTCATTCAGCACGTTATTAACTTGGGATAGAGTTGCGGTACTGTAGCTGTCCAGAAGCTGAATAGCCCCTGCGTGGAAAGAGGAACGTTCATGGTCGGGACGGAGGAAGCCGCTGTGAGTTGGAGTCCATGCAATGCCCGCTAGGTTGAAGTCTCCCAAAATAATCATTTCATCATGGAGGGCAAACGTATTCGAAATAGCAGAAGCAGATCGGCAGTGCGCATCAATTAGGTCTAAATCTCGAGTTAGATCCGGAGGAATGTACACCGCACAAAGGAATAGCATACGGCCTCCAAGCTGAATTGCTACCCAAACTTGTTCTACGGTGATCCAGGAATCGTCTTCAACTGCACTTGCTTTCAACCTGACACTAACTGCAACAAGAACATCACCGCCAGTCAATTTCCTACTGTTGTTTATGTTCCGATCACAGCGGAAAACTTCGTAACCATCTCCAAAAACATAACTAGAAACAGTCCGGGAATCCAGCCATGTCTCGGTTAAGACTATAATGTCGTAGCAATGATCCATGAACGCTAACCGATAATCATCAATAAGGCCGTTCATTCCGCCAACATTCTGGTAATAGATTACAAGGTCCGAATTCCGACGTTCGAGGTTTGTAGCACTGGGAAAGGAAATACCATCAGAGCGGGAAGTGTCCGTTTGTTGACCATACTTGCCGTTACTTGGAATCTGGAAGACCCCGTTTCCCAAATATTAGGGTGCCAATCCAATGTATGGGAAAAATTTCGAATTTCAAAAAAAAAAGTAGTGTTCAAAAGTTTTGTCTCCTCAAAAGAAGTCCCCATGCAAAATCAATCGGAGTTCGTTAAGTGGACCCCCAAAGCGGTCAAAGTTTGACTTTTTTGACCAATGAAAAATTTCCCAAGGTAGGGGTACATGAAAATTCCGAAATCGAATTTTTTTTTTTTTTGCCAAATGTCTTAAAAATGCATGAAACGTCGAGAACTGGCTTGAATTTTTTTTTTTTTAAATGTCGACTTTCTGGGACTTGGCCCATTTTTTAGATGGGGGAGTGAATTCATGTTTACTTGAATGATTTGAATTCAACTGCTGAGATATTCATGACAATAGTATTGAAGCATAACTTGTATCATCGTTGGCAACTGCTAGCATATTATGTGTGAAATTTCATCAGGGTGGTTCGCTTATTTTCCACTAGGGTGGTCCTTTATGATGAAAATTAAAAAATGAATTTGAATAGAATATAGAAGATAACAGTATTGAAACATCTATTAAATAATCATTAGCCACTGTTACCATGTAATATGCCACTTTTTTTTTCATAAGAGTGGTCCCTTATGTCGAAAATTTAAAAAAATATTTGCAAGCAATATTATTTTAACACCTCTTTCATAATCGTAGGCCATTGTCTGTATTAGATTTATGATATTTCATTTGGGTTTGCTCACTTTTATTCTATTAGGGTGGACCTTTGAAAAATAAGTGAGAATTTGAATGGAATAGTGAAGACAATAGTATTTAAACATCTCCTGTGTCATCGTAGATTATTGTTAACATTTTATATGTAATATTTCATCAGGGTGGTTAAATTGCTTTCCTTAAAGGATGTCGTTTTTGTCGAAAAATTAAAAACCAAAAACCAAATAAATTAGAACTTGAATGGGATATTAAGGACATATGTAATTAAACATCTCCTATACCATCGTAGGACACTGTCAACAATTAAAATGGAAGTGCAACAAAAGATTTTTGTACATATTTTCTTAATTTCCGAGTAATAAAAGTACGTTGCTATCTGCTTGCTGTGGTACATGCGCTTCGGTCGTGAGAGAAAAAAGTACGTTCGTACATAAAACTAACACAACTTTGCTTGGAAGAAATTTTGTCAGTTTGTAGTTTGATGAAACATTACAGGTTCCGTTTTTATTGTATTGTTAACATTTCATCTGTGATATTTCATTGGAGTGGTTTACTTGTTTCTATTAAGATAGTATTTTTGGTAAAAAAAATAAAAGAAATCCAAAATTGTTGACATATGATTTGTGATATTTCATCAGGGTGGCTCACTCCTCTATAATCGTAAGAGACTGTTAACACATTGTATGTGATATTTCATTCGGGCGATTACTTCATTTTCCATTAAGGTCCCCCTTTCATTTGGAAATTAAAAGCAAATAAAGAGTATTTAAAGCAAATTCAACCAGTAACATTTTTCAAAAAGTTTGAAACCATTATTTCTAGCACAACTTTCGTTTTTTTTTTTTTTTCATTCATTACGATGTAATTATAAAAATTTCAACCGATTTATATCCACAGATAGAGAGATCATGGTACGGACAACCACATTAGATCATGTTCGACGCAAAATGTAGGGATAACTGAGTTATTAACGAAAGAGAATTGTTTACTAGAAAGTCTCTCATTGTTAGATAGCTCCTTTTGAAAAGTTTTGCGCAATTTTCATCCGGAATGCGACCATCTGTGCAATCCGGAAAAACTAACGCGGTTGATCAAAGCAACGATGGATCGAGTGATGTGTGTGGTGTGGGTTCAGGGACGCTCTCGAGTCCCTTCGAATCTCGGAGAGGGTTACGGCAAGGTGATGGATTGTCGTGTTTGTTGTTTAACATTGCATTGGAGGGTGTGATTCGAAGAGCTGGGATAGACACGAGTGGCACGATCTTCAGGAAGTCTGTCCAACTATTTGGCTTCGCCGACGACGTTGATATCGTAGCACGTAACTTTGAGTCGATGGCGGAAACGTACATCAGACTTAAGGCTGAAGCTGGTAGGATTGGGCTTGTGATTAATGCGTTAAAAACAAAATACATGAAGGGAAGAGGCTCACGAGAAGACAATGTTAGCCTCCTAGCACAAGTTCAGATCGACGGAGATGAAATCGAGGTAGTAGACGAATTCGTGTATCTGGGCTCATTGGTGACCGCCGATAACGACGCCAGCAGAGAAATACAAAGGCGCATTATGGCTGGCAATCGTGCCTACTTCGGACTCCGAAGGACGCTAAGATCGAACAAAGTTCGCAGAACCACAAAGTTGACCATCTACAAGACATTAATTAGACCGGTAGTTATCTACGGCCACGAAACATGAACATTGTTAGTGGAGGACCAACGTGCCCCAACGCGAGTCTTTGAACGGAAGGTGCTGCGTACGATCTACGGTGGAGTGCAGATGGAAGACGGAACGTGGAGGAGGCCAATGAACCACGAATCGCACCAGTTGCTGGGAGAAGCTCCCATCGTACACATCGCAAAAATCGGTCGACTACGATGGGCTGGGCATGTCGTAAGAATGTCGGACGACAGCCCTGTGAAAATGGTTCTCGAAAACGAACCGACAGGTACAAGAAGAAGAGGCGCGCAACGAGCAAGGTGGATCGATCAAGTAGAAGGCGACCTGCGGACCCTCCGCAGACAGCGAGGCTGGCGAGGTACAGCCATGGACCGATTACAATGGAAACAACTTCTGTGTACAGCAGAGGCCACACCGGCCTTAGTCTGATTGGTAACGGGTAACCATCTGTGCAAGCTCAGATTTAAAAATTTAGAGTTATCGGTCCGATACTTACCGACTATTGTACTCCAAAAACGTGAAATGAAAAGCATACGAACTGTAGCCCCGGGGCCTTTACGAGCACTGTTAAATTTTTCATTGGCTTAGTAGCAAAAAGCTAGCAATGAAAGGGAGAGGAGAGGAATTTTGATATTAACATAATTCATGTTGCTAGTTTTTGGTACATTACAGCGCATATAGGGTATGTGTCCCTTGACTCAGCCTAATATGCAACAATCGATAACATTTTTTACTATAACTCATAAAGTATTTAAGATGGAAGCGATATTGAACTAGTTATACACTTGCTTAGATATGTTCATTATGCCATTTGGTAGTATGTATCACGAAAAGTTACACAACTCGTTTTATAAAGTCAGAAACTGTCGAGGAATATGGATGTAATGTCGGTCTATAAGCACCAAATTGGGTCTATTCATGGATGCAAGTTCGTCCCATTCGACAGATTTGTTATGAAATGTTGTCTTCGTGCGATTTTTTTTCTGATTTTCTGATTTAATGCGTTTCCAGCAGTATTTGCTATACCCAACAAACAATTTCATAAATCAAACTATACTAAAACTGCTAAGAAACACTTAAGTGATTTTCACATATAATTTAGCGACCATTTGATAATCAAAACATTATAATTCACTCTATACAGATTTTGTCCCCTTAGTTTATGTTAAGATGAGCCATATGAAAGACTTTGAACCGAAACTCAGACATTTTTGTTGTAAATTTTACCAATAACAACATTTTTACTACGCTTTCCATACAACAGGCCATAGTTGGGAACGGGGAAAAAAATATGTTCCTAACAGTGCGTCTATGGTTTTCTTGTTAAATAATTGTTATTTAACCTATGTGACCTGTTAGTTTATAACGTGTGACTATTATCTGTACATCTTTGCTGCATTATTCGATTTATAGGTTCAATTTCTGCAAATGTAGATCATTCGAAGATCGTGTAGATATTCTGTTCAGCTTAACCAGTCTCAATTGCTTTGAAATAAATCGGTCATCCTGATAGGAACATAATTTTGCCGATTATCGCCGAATTAAAGACATTTTTGGTACATAGGCCGAATGAAGGAGCTAGGCTGACATTACATCCCGTTACCCTATTTCTTAAAATACATCTATTTTTTAGGACTTTTATACAGTGTCCAATGTTCTTCAAGTAATTGTAAAAGGTAATGCTTTTGATTTTCATCCGATGACAATTTGGAATTATATGGTTTTATTAATGCAATATCTCACTCTACATTGTCATTTACTTCGGTCAAACTTTGATTACGTCTTTTGGTATTTTCATATTCTTTTTTTTTTGCAATTCGACTGCGTAATATCAGTTTCCAACAAGGATTCTAGAAACTCTAGAGCATAGCTCAAATTCTAAGTATCCTGACTGCCTTGTACAAATGAGTGTAGCTCATGTGTTGAAACGTCGTTTATTCGATTATGGATTTAGAAGGTATCTGAAAATCAAATAATGTATGTGGGCTTGAATAATGTATGTGGGAGTTGACAACCAGAAAGGAAGGTGTGACCGACCTCCAGTTCTCACAAGTTTCTACCTCACGCCTCTACGAGTCATCCCGAGTAGGAACGAATAACTTGATAACTGGCCTTGGTATTTAAGAGCCCAGATTAAGAGGTAAAATACCTGAGGATAATACCATAAAATTGTTCCCACAATGTTATGCGAGTATCAAATTGCGGTAAGACAATACCAAAATAGTACCTCTCAGGTATTTCCAGGTATCCGAAATAACCAGTTTTGTTATTCGAGAGACATTTTGCTTGCAATTCTTAGGTATTTTGCTTAGGTATTTTACCTCTTAATCTGAGCTCTTTAATACCAAGGTCAGTTATCAAGATCGAAATTAGGTATTCATATGTTATTTTCTCCTGCTCGGGATACGATCGCAAAAGACTGCCAGCTGAAACATGGAGACGATGGTTGGCGTAGCCTGGGAAATGTTGTCAATTTAACAATAGCGAAGTGAGGGGGTGCGACTTAAGATCACGTACCTGTCAATCACATTAAATATTTTCCATTCTCATGTTATTGACAAGTTCAGCACGCTTTGGAGTTAGCTTTGCATTCCAGAACCATTTATCTTGAGAGCATGGATCTCAATTAAAGGTTCAATTTGTTTTTTTTTTGCCATTACAGCATGACATTTTATTATAAATTGCACTTCTGGACTTTAACTACTATTTTGATAAAGGACTGGCATGTAGCTATAAGCCGTATGGGATCTTATGATCTAAATGAATTTGTTTAGTGGTATTATGGTGAGATAAGCCATTTATTCCAGAAATCATGAAAACGGGCTCTTCAGTCACTCTTACTGCTATCCTTTGAATGTAACTAGAAGAGTATAAAGAAAAGTTTTTAAAAGATTTCTTCTAGAATAATCAGTTGCTTTTCATTAAAAAAACATCATACATCTTTCACTAAAATTTTATTTATGATATTTGTAAAATTTTCTAGCTTCTTTTCTAGCTTTTTCATTGCAATTCAGCATTGCACATTGCAGCACACGAAGAAAGAAACCAGTTTCTTGAATATTATTTCACAATGAATACATTTAATCGTGCTAAGTGATGTTTATTTGTCACTTAGGTAACACACAAGTGTGCCGGTAAAGGAAAATCTTAAAGGAAAAATATTGGTCCATGTATCTTGCATTATTATGGTTATGGTTTTCTTATGTCATTGCTACTATTTTATGTTGAGGTTTTCTGTCAATGTGGTAGGTGATTGATTGTATTGCTTTTGACTTTTTTTAGTTTATTATATTTTGTTTTTTTTTTTGTGAGTATTATGTACAAACGTACTTTTTTCTTCCGAAGCGCATGTACCACGGTAGGCAAATAGCCACGTATTTTTATTTGAGCATGAGCATGATTGACCGCCCGAGGTTGCTACTCCGTTGTTGCCAGATCAGCTGTTATTACACAGAGAACCAACAGATAATGCTTGGGACTAACATACATCTTCAATGTGTAAAAACTGGTGATCCCAAACTAAGGCAATACCGGCGCCGGCCTCGTCCGAATGCAGGTCAAGTAGGGAATGGGTAGGAATATGTTGACGTGATACTCGCCACGTATTTTTATTTCTCGAAAAAAGCAGCCCAAGGCTGATTATTTCTTAAGAAAATATGTACAAAAAACTTGTGTTGCACTTCTTTGTCACCTATCCCGGTATCAAGCTATTGTCATAATTTAGTTACGTCAAAAAATATTTTGTTTCATCCATATTTTGATCCCGGCAGATAGTGTTGTACTATCTTGAACGTTATCGTATTGGTTCTATTTTGACTATTCAAAAGAAAACATTGATGAAAATATCTTAACGATATTTTTTATTTCAAATTTCTAACTTAAAAAGTCACCCTTATGCAAAATGAGGTAATCACCCTAATGAAATATAACATTTGAAATGTTAACAGTGTCTTACTATGGTATAGGAGATGTTTAATTACATCCCAGCAAACACAAAATCGTATATGATAGCGGATATAAGTAAAAAGTGGAGGCGATATACGTACATGCATCCATTTGACTACATGTAAAATGTACGTATATCGCCTCCACTTTCCACTCTTATCCGCTATCATATACGATCATGTGTTTGCTGGGATATGTCCTTAATATCCCATTCAAGTTCTAATTTTTTTGATTTTTGTTTTTAATTTTTCGACAAAAAGAACATCCTGTATGGAAAGCAATTTAACCACCCTGATGAAATATTACATATTAAATGTTAACAATGATCTACGATGACACAGGAGATGTGTAAATACTATTGTCTTCACTATGCCATTCGAATTCTCACTTATTTTTCAAAGGATCACCTTAATTGAATAAAAGCGAGCAAACCTAAATGAAATATCATGAATCTAATGTAGACAATGGCCTACGATTATGAAAGAGGTGTTAAAATAATATTGCTTGCAAATTTTTTTTTTTAATTTTCGACAAAAGGGACCTTAAAAAAAAAAAAAGGGGGCCCCCCCAAAAAAAAACAAAATAAATACGGGGGGTGGGGGTTTATTATTTTTTATATGTTTTTTTAATTTTTTTTTTTTTTTTTTTCCCAGGTAACCAATAAGCAGTTCCAAAGCAGTTTTACGGCAGCCTATCAAGCAATTAAGTCACCTTAAATGCAACATAAATGCCGCTTTTGGCCCAATATACGGCTGCTTTACTGCAAGGCTATGATAATGCTTCATAAATGCTGTTTTGCATTCGAAATGCATATTACAGGCTACAAACATTTAAATAGCATTTGAAATCCAACTTTACAACAGATAGCATTAAAGATGCTGATATAATGCTTATATAATGCTTGTAGCATCTGAAATGCAGATTTAGGGTTGATTTACTGCATATGCTAATGCTTATTGGTTACCTGGGTTCTATTGAAATTCTTTTTTTTTTTAATTTTCATCAAAAAGGACCACCCTAGTGGAAAATAAGCGAACTACCCTAATGGAATTTCACACATAATATGCTAGCAGTTGCCAACGATGATATAAGTTATGCTTCAATACTATTGCCATGAATATCTCAGCAGTTGAATTCAAATCATTCAAGTAAAATTGAATTCACTCCCCCATCTCAAAAATTGTCCCAGAAGTCCCAGAAAGTCGACATTTTTCAAAAAAAAAATTTTTCGAGCTAACACCAGTTCTCGACGTTTCATGCATTTTTAAGACATTTGGCAAAAAAAAAAAAATTTCGATTTCGGAATTTTCATGTACCCTGGGAAATTTTTCATGGGTCAAAAAAGTCAAACTTTGACCGCTTTGGGGGTCCACTTAACGAAGTCCGATTGAGCTCAAGTTTTGCATGGGGACTTCTTTTGAGGAGACAAAACTTTTGAGCACTACTGTTTTTAATTTCGAAAAGTCGGTTTTGGCTGGCACCCTAATATACACTTCCGACATTCCTCGTCTTGATGAAGGATGCGTGTTTTTCCTTTTCGCAGATGATACCGCAATCACCGTCAAGGGAAGGATGCCTCGCGAAATTACAAACAAACTTCAACGATGCTTTAACACCTTTGCTGATTATGCGAGGACATGGAAAATCAAGATCAATGCTTCCAAAGCACAAACAATAATGTTCCTCTATAGGCAATCTGTCAAACTAAAGCCAGCTCCCGCTTGTACTGTGGTTATTGATGACACAAGGGTTGAGTGGTCTGCCGAAGTTACGTATCTAGGACTATTATTTGACGAAAAACTTCTCTTCAGATCGCATGTTGAGAGAACGTTAGTTAAGTGTTCCGCCTTAGTTGGGAGTTTATATCCGCTGATTTGTCGCAGATCCCGCCTCTCAGGGGTAAATAAATTGGCTGTCTACAAACAAATCATAGCACCTGCTCTTTACTATGCAGCACCGGTATGGGAATCATGTGCACAGAACCATAGGAACAAATTGCAAGTCGCGCAGAACAGAACGCTTAGGATGATCCTTGATCGCCCATTTGACACCAGGACATCTGACCTTCACTTGGAGGCGAACATTCCAAAAATTGATTTTAAAATTGCTGAAATTAGGAACAAATTTGTATAGAAATGCATCATATCAGATCATGATCTGATAAACAATTTGTATACAATAGGTTGGTTGTAAATAGTAGATTAGGTTAGCTGTAGGATAGTGTAGGTAGGTAGTTATTTCATTTTTTTCAGTTTCTAATTTTTCATTTTTTGCTCAGAACAAGTCTTGTAGGACTAGAATACTAAAATACCATTATCAAATTTAAACAAAAACACCAAATCGGAAAAGAGAAATCTGTGTCAATTAAAAAGTGTATGTATGAAGCAACAAAATAACAAGAAATAAACATTCATTTATTATCGCTTCCTACGGAGTTACGGAAAAATGTTTCCTAACTCCTTCAATGTTTGTGCTCCCGTTGCAATCTTTGCTCAACGGTTGAGGAAGTGTAATGTGAAATAATGTTATGTCCTGGAATTGTTTCAAATGATTCATAAATCGCTAATGATTTACATACACAGTTTTCAAACAAACATCATATTAAATTTGGTTGATTGTCATATACGAAACATGGATGTTCGTCACGGATCTTACCATAAGAAAATCATCCGATTTCCGAATGCTTTTCCTTAAAGGGCGCAATCGAAATACTTTTCAGACGATCTTGGGATGATGTTTGAATTCAGTGTAGTCCGGAATGTTTTGTATGCAATTCTGTTTACACATCAAAACCTCCTTCCCTTTGTAGCAGATTGCTGGTGGCCAATGTTACTGGAACCAAGTTTTTCCACCGCCAATGCATTTTTGAGATCATAACCTTTCAAATGGGGTACAAACATTGTGTCTAGGTTTAAATTTCATAATTCTAGAAAGGGTTGAAATCTGGGTCAATATTGACCCTAATGTCTAATGTGTCAGTTTTTTTTTCAATACCCGAGGAAGGTTAAGTTAATTTAAAAATAAAAAGTTTTTTAAAATTTTAAATAAAATAATGAACACTTAGAATTATATGCCGAGTCTCGGCTTTCTGAAACCGAGATCCGCACAGCCGACCTCTCGGTTTCGATCTCGGCTTTTTTATGTTAACCGATAATCTCGGTTTGGGTCAAACTGAAAACTCGTTTAGTTAGCTGGGAATCTCGGCTTGAGCAAACTGATGTATCGGTTAAAATTCGAAACAAACAGAAATGAGGTTAACCGAGATTTCGGTTAAATTGTGTGTAAATATTCGAATTAGAATAAGATTTGTATGTATGTAGGCAATACCAAATGCATTTCATGGTGTTAGGGACGGGAGAGTGGTTTGTCGAGGGGAGGTGGTGCGAGCCTGAAGGCTCAAACGCAGTGATAACGGAAACGGAACGGCGACGGCAGCAAAAGAGTCCAATCTGACTGAACTTGCTTGTCGGATAAAAAACTGATTAGATCCAAGTTTATTCCAATTGGACATATCAACGTAATTAGCGACTACTGTCAAACTTGCCTTTTCCGTTCCGTTTCCGTCCATATTGCGTTTGGGACTCCTCGGCGTTTATACAGATGGCACTGTCTGCCGAAATTGAAATTCTTATGTGAAATACCATAAATTATAACATAACATAACATAGCATAACATAGTCTATAATAACTGACAATTTTGACATAGGTAACATTATTTTATTATTATTAAACGTATTTTACAACGTTTCTTATTCGTTTTGTGTTTTGATAACACCTACTTCAAACGGATCACGGAAATTGATTTGAAAGTAGGTTCTTTCGTCCTTATAAGGCTATGGCTATAGGCTATGCCCAATTCGCGAAATAATTTTAATTTTCGATTAAACTTGACGTCGAAGACTTTAAATGCTTTGCAAAGAATAACAAATGCGCCAAGAAGATCTTTTCCGACGGGAATCGCAATTTGCTTCCAGATAACGTAGCAGTCACCAAGTTCAAAATGCTCCTTTGCAACGATGATAAGCGGGACATCTGGCGTGGGAAGTTCTACCTCGAGCTGAAAATGAATAACAATAATATGTATTTGGATATGAATTAACTCTGAAACGATGTACTAAATAAATTATTTAGGATGCTTTAGATCAAGCAACTACTGACAATAGTTTATATGAAACTTATTATAGGATATCAACTCACACCAATCCATTCAACTATGCCATGCAAGGGATTGAGTTTACGTGCTTCTTCTTCTTTCTGGCCCATCTCACGTGGTCGTTTGGCGCCTCGAGTTGGATTTGTCTCTCGAACCACTGCCAACGCTTAGATGATATCGTTCCTGATGTAGCGATACGCGTCGCGATATTGGTCCAATATTTTTGGTTGAATAACAGGCCACCTGTCGTCAAACGAAGCAGCAGTTGGCTTCATCAGATCGAAGTCGACGGAAATTTGATAAAATAAAATTTTTACTCTGTAAAGTATTTGGATATTAACAAATATGTTACGTATAGCAACCAACATTCCTCCAAATGCTAAAACCACAGGAAAGTCAATCATAAACTGCAAATATGTCTCCT
This sequence comes from Aedes koreicus, assembly GCA_024533555.2. Lineage (NCBI taxonomy): Eukaryota > Metazoa > Arthropoda > Insecta > Diptera > Culicidae > Aedes > Aedes koreicus. The sequence continues at coordinate 239,512 of JAHHFK020001809.1, forward strand.
CAGTGCGCTTTTCGTTGCAGTATTTCAAAGTCTGCTACCACAAGTCTTTGATTTTTGATTTGGTCTGTTCCGAGGGCACAACATATTGCAGCTCATGATGATGGTTCCAGTTGGCTTAATTCCTTCAGCTAGGTACTCCTGAATTTTGCGTCCGTCTTCGGTTTGTGATAACAGTAGATCAACGTTAATTTCCTTTTGAATCAAAATACAAAAATGGCTATGATTATGAAATATGATTTGTATTGCAAATATATATGTACCTTTTCAAGATTGAGCGAGCAAGTACTAGTAGAAGGCGACGGCGACATTGTCACAGCATTGGTGTCCTGTGTCGTCACGTTTTGAGTTCGTTCTTCCAAATCGTTTTCCAAAAGTTTTTGATATTTTTTTATGATTTTTACCATTTTGGTAGTTAACTGAAGTCTGGTAAAATCGTTATTGTTGAGCATTGAAAATGTTTCGACATCCGTTATCTCTTCTCTGACTGCAAAATGTTAATTATAAATCATAAAATTAAAAAAAAAAATATTAAAGGGCAATATTACATTTTCTAATAGTCTTGACAATAGCTTCGCCTGGACACAAACTTAAGACTGCTACCATACGGTGTCCAAAGGGAAAACGTAGTGTGCGAGTAAATTTGATCAAATGGAAACAGATCTTCACTTGAACCAACTGCTACTTCGTACGCCTCCAAAAAACTATCATATGTCGTAGTGTCGCATATTTGCAACAGAAAATGGATTTAATGTTTTGGGTACCGGCGCATCCGTATGACGGTCTAAACTGTCCAATACGGCGGAAGTGGATGGGGGTGTCGCTGAACAATGTGCCTTTTCAGGGACTTGAAATGGCTATATCTTGAACGGCATTTTGGAACCGTGCAGTCGTAGAACACTCTATCCGGTTCAAAATATTGATTCCGGATGTGGTTGTTAAAATGCCGCTGCAGCTCTTCTACATAGCCCCCAATTACTTCTCGACAGAAGAAACATTTTATGCTCGACTTTTCAAGCTAAAATGAAACAGAAAAGTAAATTAATTTGTACTTACTAAAAATATCGTGCAGTCTTTCATCCTCCTGCTGCATTTTATCGAGAAGTTGCTCCATTTCACTGTTTTTTCCCCGTTCCACAAACAACATGAGCCTTTATCCACTTGCAAATGAAAACAATATGGCGCATGGCGGTTGACAGATAAAAAGCCGAACTTCGGTTTACAGCACTGCTAAACCGATATTTCGGCATGATATTTAGCTGAGGTCGGTTGAAGTTTGGTTAACGTTTGTGCTCGGCTCCTAGTGTTGCCGAGAATCGGTTTAATAATAAAGCTACCCGATATTTCAGTTTCAAGTGATGCTGAGACTCGGCATCGTTCAATTTTTTGCCGAGTTATCAGTTAAATATGAAAATGCCGAGTGAATTCAGCTAAATGTTTAACCGGGCCCGTGAATATTTTTTAAGTGTGTATGTAAAAAAATTAAGTAAGGGGAGTTAAAATATATAGTATTTTTTATGAGGGAAGGGTAAAAAGTGGGGGGGTTGGTTGGAGGGATTTTGAGGGGTGGGGTGGGGGGGGGGGTGGGGGGGGGGGGGGGGGGGGGGGGGGGGGGGGAGAAGGAAGTAGCAAGCAAGCACACCATCCGATCGTCAGGGAATCCAACAAGGTCAAGGCCCATTGCACCAAGCAGTGTCGAAGTCCGATAACAGAGAGTGAGAAAGTTGCAAACTGCAACAACACAACATCATCCACCCACACATAAACGAACGAACTAATCTGAGCAACAACAGTGCCATGTGACTGACTGAGGAATAAATGATCCGATCGTTTACTGGGAATTGATTATATTTCACTCGAAGCTCGCAAACGTCGGGCTGGCGACTGGGAATCAATGTGTCTTAAATTGTTTGGTGCAAGAAATTGTGGTCGCTGTTCATGATGATATCATCTCCGCCTTCACTTCGTTCACTCTGGTTGCAAAGGCGATGGCGTTCAAAGAACCAACATATGAAATATAATATGCTTGAGAGCGACAGCAAAAATGTGCTCGATTCAACGGGCCTGTCGATTGGATTCGGGAGAATGCGACGACAGCGCTTGAAGATTGTAGATACGAACAGATGATTTCATAATTGCAAATGCGAGCTCCAACCAGAGCTTTTAAATTATTGCCACCCAATTGAAGTTGAGAAGATCAATGTGTGGTTACTTCTACATTACAGTTGCTGACATCGTCAGTAAAACATATTAAATGCCTTTTAGGGAACGGCAGAAGCCTCTGGGATTCCCTTTGATAACGTTTAAAATCTTCGCAGAAATCTTGCCCGGGATTACGATGCCGAAATATTGAAAAACAAATTGATAATTCTTCAGGTATAAATATACGTTCAATATTGTTCAAGTACTCACGCTTCATTAAGATTAATTATTATTCTCAAACCGCACACAGAATTTACACAGGACACTTTATCTTTGTCCTACAACGCCAAAACTGGCAACGCGGCCAAAAGAGCACTTTGAGCACTTCACTTCTATGACCGATCCTTGCACCACATGAGCAATTTCTTACCGATGAATCTTTCCCTCTATTTGCACTGCCTCTGGAAAATCTCGGAAGCTGGGGTCGAATTCAATTCGCAGTAAGTCAAACTCTGCAGAATACAAACAGGCTAATCTTCCCAAGACAGGCACATAGCTGCCTTAATTACACTTCAATGACACGCGAAAAAAATCCCTCTTGGTGTCACTTTCCACCCAATCCCGTGGCCGTGGGCCTTATGACACAATCTCTTTTGCTCTATTGCAAGAATCACTACCACCTCCACCTACGTACGAACGTCCTTGCACAAAGCAACGCGAAAAGAAGCACCAAGAACCCTCCCCTTATTAACAAACACTACTTAATCTCGCTGACCTGCAGCTAGGTAATACCTGGAAAGCAACATTCCTCACCTCTGCCAGCAAACCCCGCACAAACGACACGATAATACGAAAAATCGAACCGTAATCACCCGTCGTGGAATATGTATGATTTAATTTTTCCCACTGCCCTGAGGCCTTCTGCCCGCACTTACTTCTTTGCACTTTCTCCAGCAGATACCACTGACTAATCAACAAGAGGTTTAGGATTTTCACTGGTTTTCTTCACTGACAACGATGTGTTGTTTCCGTTTCTGCACTGTACAATCTTTTACGGGAAACTACTTGCTTCTATTTGCAAATCCACAGTAAATTTTTCATTTTACGGACCCGCACTAAAGAACCACTACTGACGACGACGACGAATCTTGAATTTTGGCTGAAAGGTTTTTCTGACGACTGAATCTGACGTTTCTCTCTTGTTGCCTTTTTTTCTTTTTTTCTGTGATCCAGGGCCGAACTTGAAATTGGCAGGTTTTCTGAATGAGGTCTAATATTATTTGAGAAATCTCGCTCAATTTTCCAAGAAGTCCAAAACAACAATGAGAGAACCTCTTTCACTGAGAAAAAATATTGGTAAACGCAAACATATTCTAGTTTCATTTAACCGGAATTTCACGTTGAATTGGGCACAAACATCATGTTAGTTTGATTTGACTACCTACGGTGGTTAAAACAAACTAAAATTTTGGGTTATTGTTTCGGGAACTAAGCAGTTAAGTTCAACTGACATCCGTTTGAATTTATTATTATGTTGGTTGTTTCATTATGAAAACTACGAAAACAAACCGATTTGTTAGTTGGTTTTACCAACGCTTATGGTTTGGTTCAAACAAATTTGAGTATGATTTAAACTGAATTGCTGTTTGAAACAAACGATCGAAACGGTGGAAACAACAAACATTTCCGTTCACCTACATTTATCTTGTAATAATTTCAATAATATTTATTTGAATAAAAGGCCAACAAACATTAGAAAAGCGCACATTTACGTTTATTGACCTCTCTCAGTCTAAAAGAAATCTAAAAATGTTAATGCGAGCCTTTATACTGTTTTCAGGTTTTCATTAAATTCATTAAATTAAATTTTCACCTGCGTTGAAAACTTACGTGAATGGAGTTTTTCTCCAAACAATATATCAGTTTGATTTAACCGCGCTTTGGTTGAATCAATCTAACATTTTAATTTGTTTCCCTGAGTCAACCTAACTTGTGTTTTGGTAATAATAAACCTCTTGCAAGGTAAAAACAACAAATATGTTAGTTTAGAACAATCATAATTTGTGTTGTTTTGTGGTAATATCTTTAGGCAGAAACAACCATCCTGCTTGTTTGTTTCAAAACAGAATCGTTGGTTTAAAACAACAAAAGGGATTTTTAAAACAACAATATTTTTAGTTTGGATTTCAACAAACAAGTTTGTTGTTTCAAACGGGACTGTTTTTTCTCCGTGTTGTTTACATTCTATTTCATTACACGCTATTTCTAAACAATCAAAAATTGAGTACGATTGATTCATATCGGTCAAATAAATCCCTTCAAGTTCCAGGCAATTTTCTTTGCGCGTAGACGAAGCCCTAGAAACTTGCCACAGCGTCAAGTATCCAGTGGGGGAGTGGATGTTCCATGGCTGCAAAATGTAACATATCTTCGAGTGACCCTTGATACGAAACTTAACTTCGGCAATCACGTCAGCAGCTGTATCCGGAAGTGTGACAAACTTTCAAAAGCAAATTGAATTATGGAGAGTGTGAGCTGTTTAGTGGAATACCTGTAACTAGAAAATAAGAAGAATGATTAGTAATTTCCATTTAATTCCAACTACCTTTATTGCTTATCTTGACAGATACGCGTATTTCGTCTACAATGTGCAGACTTCTTCAGTGTCGTGTACTAGTCGAGTATTAGTACACGACACTGAAGAAGTCTGCACATTGTAGACGAAATACGCGTATCTGTCAAGATAAGCAATAAAGGTAGTTGGAATTAAATGGAAATTACTAATCATTCTTCTTATTTTCTAGTTTCAAAAGCACTTTACCCGCTCGTGAATCGACGATCTCGTTTAGAGCCAGCTATCAAGGTTCTGCTGTACAAAACCGTATTCCGGCCTACGGTTGCTTAGGGGCTATGCATAAACCACGTAGACTTTGAGGGAGGGGGGTGGGGTTTGACCAAAGTCCACGCTCCATACAAAATTTAAAAAAATTTATGGAGAAAAGTCTACGAGGGGGAGGGGGTCTGAGGTTTTCAAAATGAGAGGGAAAGGTTGGTTTTCGGAAAAAGAGGATGAGTCTACGTGGTTAATGAACCGGCCCTTATGGTTTTCTTGCCTTACTACTGTCTTTCTGCGAGATCTTAGGTAGAGAGGAAGAAAAAAAATAATGGAAAACAAACCCAAAAAGGAGAGGGTTTCCTCTCCCATGTACGCATCAAAACAGAATGTGTACAAACTACCGCTAGAAACTATCACAAGCTATCAGTGGTACATGAGCGAGATCCATCACGTTATTATTGCCTATTGAGGTGGCGGATTCGCCCGTGCCTTGATCTACCCCGCAGTGGGATGTGAGGCAATGATAACGTCCTTGGTTCGAGTACTTACTTTACCCATGCCCTTTCGCCCAATTTTCAATCCTTCTATTCTATTTCCAACCTACCGTACACTGACGAAACTTTCAACACTTTCTCTTCGTATCTTTCATTCTAGCAAACATTACTGTGTCCACCCTTGGTGCCTCATGGCGATGAGCGAAACATCTCCTTCTACATCATTAAGTTATGGTCAGTGTTCATGCGGGTAACCACGGAATGAAGGTTAAGATAAAAAAAATACCGATGCTTCAATGGAGTAAAAGTCAGTGATAAACACCTGAGGAAAACAGTCACCAAGTGAGCAAATGTGTTTCTTTCTCTAATATCCATTTTTCTTTCTCAAATATGCCTAATGGCTCATGCACCACGCCAACGTCAACGGACTGCTCTAAGGGAGTGGCTTGTATTTTCATCAGCATGTAAAATCAACTTACCGGTTCGGGTCCGGCAGCTTGAGCCGGAGGTTTCTTCTGAGTGGCTAAAGAAGCGGGGCGCCAATATTTAGTAGGAACCACCGGTGGCGCTACTATGCAATAATATCACAAAATGCCACAATGTCTAATCCCGAAACTAATCCAATTGGATTCTAACCAATACACACTTAGAAAATAACACCGTTCAATTTTCTACCGAACCACATCGGTTACCAACAAGAAACCGAATAAATCGTTTATATATACTGTTTTCGGGTGTATTTATAGAGTCAAACCCGAGTTTTGGTAACTATGTGATATATTTGACAGATAAAAATAAAAGATGAACCGAACAGTACGGTAAAGCATGGATATTCAAGAGTTCGGTACACGAAAACCGAGAAAACTCGGTAAACTGAACCGAGCATTCGCTGAATATTCTTAAACATCAAACACTTCTTTTCGAGTCAATTCCGCGACGTCTAAGCCTACCGAAAAACTCGGTTATTTTAGTTGACTCGATAAGGCCTGAAAAATCGTCAGCCATTTTATCTCGCGTGTGCGCGAAGAATGTCTGTTTGCGAAAATTCCCGGTTTATTTTTCGTTCTTTTCAGGTGGATACTGGTGCAGAAATTTCTTTTGAATTCTTTACTTTTCCGTTCCAGTAAACGGAATTTAACATGGGTTTGGGATAGAAAAAAAAAATTCTTTCGAACACGATACCGACCTTATAAAATGAGTTGTACACTACGGTACTGCTGTTGGTACTACCAAACATCAGATGTTTAGTAGTTCAGAAGATTCTTATTAAAATGATCTAGGCAAGTGTACAATTCAAGCATAATTTTTCAAAAGGACGTATGTCGCAAAAGTAAACAAATCGAGCTTTTCATCCTATCCTGTCATTTATAACACGCATAATGTAGTAGCAATAGCCAAACACTAATGTCAAAATTATTCAGTTATGTGAGCCAAATTTCATATTCGACCTATCTGATCTTTTTAAATGTTAAGCAAATAGTTCAGATACACCACAAAACAAGCTGACGTATCTGCGCTTAAAAATGTTATCTGGTGTATCTGACATGACGCAAGTGCTACACGTTCTTAAAAACCGACGTATCCTACCGGTGTATGTTACAATCAAGTTGTCACACCGACGTATCTAACATGGTGTATGTGTATGGTATGGAGGCAAACCGGTGTATGTGTTAATTTTCTCAAAAGTAGAGCGAAAGTGAGTGAAAACTATGTTTTTTACTACTTATGATATTATTTAACCTTGATAGAAGCAATAGATCGAATAAAACTCGCAATGCAGTTAAATAGAATTTAATGAAATCATCTGGAACTTCTACCACAGAGAACAGACATCCAGGCTCGAACATTTTATTTTTTCAATTTACTGTGTAAATTTTTAAAAGCAAACCGTTGGAAAAACAACGCCACCTAGTCTAGGTTTCACCGAACTAAAATTGACAGCCTATCAAATCTTGAGGCAGGCAAGTGGCGCCATCAACATACGATTCACCAAAACTAACAAAATCGAGCTGTAATTTTAAAATGGCAGTTATAGAAATTTACACACGGAGAGCACTCCAGCTTAGATGTCTGTCCGCATAACGAAAAACAGTTTGCTATATAGTCAAAACTATATTTCGAATATAGGTTATATTTTTTCTTTTTTTTTTTTTTTTTTAAAATATTTTATTCTCGTTTTCTCCACAAAACATCTATATTAAAAAATATTTTTATTTTTGGCTTTGGTTATTGGAAGGTTTATTGTCTGCACTTGGTCTGGATTATATTCCAACTTTTTGGCATAGAGTACAGCAAAAAATTTGTTCGAGAAAATTGCCATTTTTTATGGTAACCTAATTTAACCGCCTATTCAGCATATTGTTATTTGGCCCTTTACCATCTGACATATTGATGAAACTGTATAGAAGATTGTTAGTTTATAGTTGCCAACTATAAGGGTAAATGTCGTAACAATAACGGAAACGATCGTCAACAATAAGGGATATGGTCCAGAAATGGTTTGTGATTATGCGGGTGTTCTCTGTGCTTCTACCTCATTTTTCTCTATTCGTATCAAATGTTAGATACGTCTATTTGAATTATTATGCTTGAATTAGTTGAATACCCTGATATAAAATAACATTAAACGAACGATATCAAAAATCCTCCAACCATTTATTTAATGGATTAGATGATACCCCAAATAGGTCGTTAAGAAAAATAACCATACGAAATTTATTAGGGTATCAATCGATCGTTGCATATTAGACATAATCAAGGGACACATTCACTGAACCCAAACATCCTCCTTTTATCAAATGAATCCTCCGTTGGTTGATATCGAAACATTGAAATCGCATTTTCGAATGATAGATGCAGGCGGAGGACGATTTTCTAGAAACCAGATGATTATCCTTCTAATGTTGAACAACTTAATAATACGCGAAGTGAATTGACCTCCACTTCATATTCGAATGCACGCTGTATGAAAAATCGTCATCCCAAAGTGGAATGCGTATTGCATTGGAAAAGCCCTATAACGCAAATCATTTGAAAAGAGGATGACAAACATTCCATTTTACATTCGGATAAAACCTATCAATCGCTATCAGAACTGGTACCATCATGAATAAAGGACCGAAACCCGCTCGCTTTTAACGGAGTTTTGGAAAATTATTTCCCAACTCATTCAATTTTGGGCTCCCGTTGCCATCTTTGCTCAACGGTTGAGTAAGTGTAATGTGAAATAAATATAAGTCGTTCAATTGTTTCAAATTATTCATAAATTGCTAATGATCTACAAAGTTTTGAAACAAACATCATATTAAAATTGGTTGATTGACATACGAAACCTGGATGATCGTCATACGGTTCTAACCATAAGACAATCATCCGATTTCCTAATGCTTTTCGTTAGTGCATCCGTATCAGGCGCAACTATCCTGGCGACTAAAATACTAGCGCATCGAGCTGTCATTTTAGTTTAGTCACTCAATCTCACACCGGTTGCTACTATATTTTGCTACCGTGTTCTGTATGAGTCGCTGCTAAATTAGTGCTCCATCATCAGTTTGACAGATTCAGTGATCGTCATAAACATAGTCAATTGCGATAGCTCTTTCTTCGTGATTTCTCTTGGAGAGACGTTCGGTTGGCATGAAAAGAACCATTGGTTACAGTGGTCTCTCTGGGTTTGGTACAAAAATATAGATGTCCTTTCCTACACTCAAAAAACAATGCACCTTATATTTAAGTGCCAGCACCTATAGATTTGGGCAAAGTGCAAAGTTATTGCTCTGTATTGGTGCGGCACTTATTTTTCATGAAATGTGGTCAATTAACCATATGTGCAATAAATGTATAGTCTTTAAATGCAAGAGCTGAATAGATATTAAGTATAGTGTACATGGATTGCATTTACTTGTCCTAGCAAAAATCAAATGAGTATTTTTAATACGTTTCATGTGAAAAGGTGCATGGATTTTATTTTTTCATGAAAAGTTTAGTATTGGATTTTTTGTACTTTTCATGTAATTAAACGAAATGTGTGAATAAAAGAGCACACTTAGAAAATTTTACAGTATTCGGTAATTTTTTACCGAACTTTCAACAGCTGAACGTTCGGTAATCCGATTTCACTGATTTCGGTAAAATTTGACAAGCTCCGGTAATTTTTTTACCGGAATACTGTAAAATTTCACCAAAATCCGGTAAATCTGATTACCGAACGTTCAGCTGTTGAAAGATCGGTAAAAAATTACCGAATACTGTAAAATTTTTTAAGTGTGGGGTTTTTTGTGTACCATAATAAAAATTTTCACTTTTTTTTGGTGTCGCGTTCAGCAGCGCTTCTGCGGGGGTGGGGAAAAAACTCGGCGGCTGTGAATATTCTCAATAAACACCGTTAACATGGCAAAGAAGAACATCTATAGTAATTTATTACCTTCAAAAAATTCAGTGACTTCCGCTGGCAAACCAAGTACCTAAACCACCACACGGTAAACTTCACTTTGCTTCTCCATTTTGCAGTTTTTTTTTCTTCTAGTACGATAAAGCAGCTGATTGTTTTTCGCGCACGGTTTTTTATTTCGTTTTAAGTGCGAAGATGGATAGAATAGGGCAAAGTGAAAACACACTTGAATGACATTTCTCGCTCCATTGAAAATTATGTGTGGACCATATCAGTCTCATTGGAAACGAACCTGTGTATTAAGTGACGGGTGTTAAAAATTATGTGTGGCAAATGAAATTTATACTGGCTCACATGATTTCAATTCGAAGCAAAAATTAACCAATTTAAGTACCAATTTTAATAATAAAAATTATTGATTTATTTGCAGTGTATAAGTTTCGCCAAATCACCCCAGAGGTTTCCGGATGGGCCATTGTGATAAATTATTCTTTTCATGCCTACCGAAGGAATTTCCAGGTGAAATAAAAAAGAAAGAGTTGTCACACGACGTGGTTTGGTGATAAAACACAATTGACCCCTCCTACAGGTTCCCCCGGGGCTCCTCAGAGGTTCCGAGAGAGGCCAATGTGGCTAATAGTTGTTTTCAGGCCTACCGAAAGTCTCATGAAGAAAAAAAAACATGTCCTACAGTCCCCGGGACACCCCAGACCGTTGCACATTGTGGCTAATGGTTTCAACAAAATATCAGGAGAAATCATGAAAAAGCCATCGCACGACAAAACATAAAATTCATATTGTTAAACCAAATTGACATAAAGTTGATAAAGCAATAATTTTCTTTAAACCAAATTAAAAATTTGTCCCTAATCCTGATTGCGTAAACGAACATAAACAACAAACCAATCGGAGATTTTTGACAATTGGCAGTCGAATAGCAACCCTCTCTCGCGCCACTATCGCGTTGCTAAATTTGAGCGCCTGATGCTTTCCGATAGTCGCGCCACGATACGGTTTGAAGTGATGGTGAGGGCGATCAAATATAGTTTCGTCGCGCACCGGTACGGGTGCTCTTAAAGGGCGCAATCGAATTACTTTTCAGACGATCTTGGGATGATGTTTGGGTTCAGTGTACCCTATCATCGAACATCCACGGTGTTTAGATTATTTTCGAATGTCTGAACCCTTTTCTGAACAATTTCTGAGCAAGCGGTTTTTCTAAACAAACTGTCATCGTTGTTCCCGTCAATGAGAGAAAAAAAAGTGATGATCAATAAGTTGATAAAATTTACTGTTCAAAAATAGTTTGAACATAAGTTTACGTATTGTCTACGTATAAAGAATAAAATGTCTCGTCAGAATACCCGGTTGGATACAAAGAAAGTGGTGAGTACAGGAAAGTCAACTACTACCTGTGGAAACGGTCAAAATTTACATCAACAAGACGCAGTTCTTCTCCCTTACCGAAGCTCTATTCCATTCCTTCCGGACCGTTCATTTTCCTCCCCAGAACAAAGATTGCCGGTCGTCCCGATTTTAAAGCACGCTTTTTCTTCAACGGTCTCTTGTTTGTATTTTTAGTGCTTCTGCTAGGGATTTTGTTCAGTGAAAAAGTTTTTGAGTTCAAAGTGAAAAGATGCAACCGGAAGGGGTGGATCGCAAAGATGGCATAAATGCCACAAACATAATCATCAAAATGGAAGGAGATCAGCACGGTACCGGTGGACCACCTATTCAAGTACTACAACTGAATCAGGCCTTGCAAGACCCGAACAATCAACAGATGCTGTTGCAATCCCTGCAGCAGTCAATGGCAGCAAATCCGACCGGCCAGCAAGTACAGGTGCTGCCAATCACTTCCATTCCCAGTCAAGGGCTGATGGTTCAGCAAACGGCTCAACCACAAATGCTTCAGTTCACTTTGGACGGATCGCAAACTTTTCTTTATCAACCGGTTCAACTACCGACGGAAACCATCCAGAACGTCAACATCAACGGAAACATCGTTCAGATACCGAATCAAACTCTCGCAACCGCTAGTTCCGGAGGTGGAGCACCGGTTGTGATGCTAGCCGCTGCTCCGGACCAAAACGGCATTGCAACCATTCAGAATTCGGCTGTTTTTGCACCGACGGCCACGTTACAACACAGCAGTGGAACCGTGGCATCTGGCAGCAATATTGGCAATGCCAATGGCACTGGGTCTAGTTCCCAGACGACTATTGAGACGCTCCAAACGGTGGCCAATGTGGAATCGGAAGAGGAACCACTGTATGTGAATGCCAAACAGTACAAAAGGATTCTGAAACGGAGGCAAGCCAGAGCCAAACTGGAGGCGCAGGGGAAGATTCCCAAGGAAAGACCGAAGTATTTGCACGAATCTCGCCACAAGCATGCGATGAATCGTGTTCGCGGCGAGGGAGGACGATTCCATTCGACCGTATAAAGGAATTACGGGGGAGTAAACTGTGAAGTTTTTATTAATGCGTGTGTTATATTTTAAGAATGATTAGAATGTGGCGAATAAAGTGTGTTTCAATAGGTTTTAAGCAGTTTTTTTGTGTAGACTGTAGGAATGGTAGTTGTTTGCTTGAGATTGGCGTAAGGTTGTCTACCTCCCATAAGGCTACTCCAATTACTCAAGATGGAGTCGGATGAAATGCGTCTTAGCTTAGAATTTGTTTTTATCGGCTTCTCTATTAATGTGATAGCTGATATACTTCACAAGAGGCCTCTATCTTGTAGCGCCACTTCGAATTTTGAAAGGCACGAATTTAAATCACTCTTTTGATGCACTACGACTGCAGCATAAAAGTAATTCAAACTTGATGCCCTAAATCCCTACAGCAGCGGCCGTTTGTCGATTCTAAAGACTGCAGTCAAAACTGAATTAGTAAAAATTCTTCAATAAGGCAATGCTGCTATTTCTCTACTTCTATATAAGACATGCAATGGGTATGGCTAGTTTGAGGGTTGCCACCGGCCTGATAACCTTACAATATATAGCTAGAAGATTATTAACAAAAAATGAGTATTTCCCCCCCATTATTTTCTTCCGCAGAACTCGGAACTGCTAACGCTCACTTATGGCGCCCTGGTGTCGCAGATGCTGCGGGATTTCGAAAATGTCGAAGATGTCAACAAGCAGTTAGAACGGATCGGTTACAACATGGGAATGCGCTTGATAGAGGACTTCCTGTCACGAACCAACTCGCCACGATGCCTGGACATGCGTGAAACCGCCGACAAAATTCAGTTGGCATTTCGGATGTATTTGAACGTCCAACCGACGATTTCCAATTGGGCCGCCTCGGGAGACGAATTCTCACTCGTCTTCGATACCAACCCACTGACTGAGTTTGTCGAACTACCGCAGGACTACCAACAGTTGCGGTACAGTTCCGTTATTTGCGGTTGCATTCGGGGGGCGCTCGAGATGGTTCAGTTAGAGGTGCAATGCTGGTTCTCGCAGGATCAACTGAAGGGTGATGCCAGTACGGAGATCAGAGTTAAATTCGTGAGACGGCTCGAAGATGCCGTGCCAGCCGGGGAGGATTAATTACTGTAGGCGGGAATCGGGGCAACACATTCGGTAAGTAACAGTAACGACATTCCCTGATCCACACGGAGGGATTGTTTGGCAATGGAAGCGCAGTCGGTCGAAGGACTATGTTTGAAATTATAAATTTACTTTTCATCCAGTTAATGTGATAATTTTGTTGATTTTTTTTAGAAAGAAATATCCATTTTGGAACTTAATATATTTTTGAATTACATGCTCCGACTGTGGTAGTCCAGTTTCTAACCAAGGAAAAGAAGAGCTGATAGTAGCATCAAAAATATGGCAGCTAATGTGTAACCCAGATTGACCAGCCCACTGTTAAATCTCCTTGATCACAATCTCGAGAAATGCCCAAATCAAGTCAGTACCTTGCACCATTTTGAAAAGCTTGCACAGAAAATTACTGCCGATACTCGCATATTAGTCCCAGTTTAAATTTTATTATTTTCGAGTTAATCTTGCCAAAGGGGTGTATCTACATTGAGCTTTCAAAAACATTAAGAAAATGTCAACTTAGCATTAGCTGAGAAAACAACACCAAACCGTATGTGTCCAATGTGAATAATACTCGCATATCAGTCCCATTTGTCAACGGAAGCAAATGAAACAAAATTTTATGTAGTTCTACACGCAGAGGAATAGATGTAGTTTGAAACAGCAATATCAGAGAATAAATTCAACAAAAAAATAATATTTGTGTCATAAAAATATACCTGATTTTTGCTTCAACAATATTGTTGTTAGAATTTGGTTGATCGCAGCAAGCCATGTTTCGAAACTGACGTGTTTTGTTTTTGCTGCGTCGTTTTCTCGAAAAAAAATCAAACAATAATTCGTAATTTAACTTGAACTAACAGTGAAATCATAAAATCTCCATGTGCATTGTGTAAGCCGTAGTGAATACAATCGATTCCCTCTCGAAATGTGTGAGTGTCGGTAGTATTTCCCCGTATGTTGGTATTTCCTCGTTTTTTTTTGTTAAAAATTAATTACGAATCAACGTCGAAAATGTTTATTTTTACGAATGAACAAGATAGTGTGATTGAGGAGGCGGCCATGGGTGAGATCTATCTGATTATAACTATATAACAATAACCTTATTTTCAAATAATACTAAATACGTGCCTGGTTTAGAAATTTAAAATTTCCAAATCTGGAAGTGTGTTGCAGTGCCCTTATCCAAATGATATCGATAATGTTAACCTAGGACAGGACCTGCCCGCTCAGAGAGTGATGACCTTCTTATAAATTTATGATTGCTATGATACGGGGGTCGCTCCAGTGTCGCCAGATATGTTTACACAGTAATCCCATTGAAAATAAAGTAATTAAAAAAATAAACAAAATTTGTCGATATTTTTTTAATACTTGGTAATATTCAATAAAGTAAACGTTTGAAAATTGTCAATATTTTAAATGGAGAGGTCCAAGAGTTTAAGGCTCTAAGAATACAAAACTGCCTTACAGGGAAGAAAAGGATGATATCAAAAATTCAAAAAAAAATAATACGCGTTACTTTTGAATCTTCTTAAGCTTATTTTCGATCTTTATTTTCCCAGAAAGTATCATTCTCAACCACCTCCATTTCCTGCCACTCTTCATCCGGCGGAGTGACGGCAATTGGAATATTCCAAGTTCCATTGGCATTTCTTTTGCCGTTCGGGAAAAGAAGCTGCATCAAACTAAACGTTAATTTATGAGGTTTCATTGAATTTCATTGATGCTTACACACTCAGAAAATTTTACAGTATTCGGTAATTTTTTACCGAACTTTCAACAGCTGAGCGTTTGGTAATCAGATTTAACGGATTTTGGTAAAATTTGACAAGTTCCGGTAATTTTTTTGGCCGGAATACTGTAAAATTTCACTGAAATCCGGTAAATTGGATTACCGAACGTTCAGCTGTTGAAAGTTCGGTAAAAAAATTACCGAATACTGTAAAATTTTCTAAGTGTGTACGCTGCAAATTCTGCTGTGAGGAGCAAGCTTGAGCAAGAGAATGTCTTCCTCGCTTGCGTTCCCTATGCAGGCTTTCACCCACTCTCGGCGAACGATTGGATCTCTCGGGAACCGATGAAAATGGAGACCCGGATGTGACACGTCACAATTTACCGCTTTGCACTTCATTTCGAACTGATTTAAAATAAACCACTGCAAAAGTGAACTTCTATTCCCGCATTTGTTCTAGTTGTCACAAACGAAAATAGTGAAAAAGCAGTGACTACTAGCAACACCGCCAAACCAACAACAAACTGCCTGCTTGTAACATAACTCGGAAAAGCCTTTTTTCACGGCGAAATTAATAACTTCTAAAGGTTACGTTTCCGAGTCATGGTGTCTTCTACAAAGTTGTATTTAAAAAACATGTCCATCTTGTGGTGATCTTTTCGTAGTTCCAAACTTTACCGCTAGGGCGGCGCTGTTACTAACTTTTTAACAAAGCACAATAGAACGGTGATGTCAAACACAAGTTTGTAGGGCATACAATTTCAAGCAACTTTGCTGAAGACATCATTTTATTAGCTCTTTATTTGACCTTGTAAAAATTATTTTTTGGTTTTAACTCGGGGGTCTTTTAAAAAAATGAGTTTTTTTTTTTTTTTTTTTTTTTTTTTTTTTTTGAAGAAAATGTGTTGGAAAAAAAAAGAGAACAGTACAACCCCCTTTTTTGTTTGGAAAAGTTTTTAAATACAACTTATCATTCAAATGTTAGGGGCAATTTTAACTGAAAATATACGTTTTTTCTTTTCGACACCTTATGATTGTTTAGGCGAGAATTGGCCAGAAAACCATCAAATTCTTGTTTTAATGCATATTAAGGAACATAATGCTATATAAATGAGCCCGGGTACTCCTGGGGCACACGAGCGGGGACTGCTTAGAACCGGACATGTTTTTCGTTAAAATCACCCCTAACTTTTGAAAAATTAAATATACGCAAACACTTAGTTCAGCAAAAACATGCATCATAATTTGCTCAACAATTTTTCAAAAGATTATTTTTTACTAACATTTTAAACTAAAAAGTTATAATGAAAAAACTGATTTTTAAGGGACACCCTAATCTAAACCAGCAAAATAGCTCCGAACTAAAGCAGTGCGCAAGCGCCGAGTGCTCCAGTCGTGAATGGGCAGCCTGTAGCGTGTTTTATAAACTGCATTGAAGTTTGCCGTACATGTAAGAATTTTTTTTCAAATGCACACCAAACGTAGCTGATAAAACTCTTCACACCAATGGAAATTTCAAAACTGAATGCTGTATAGTTACGCAGACAACGACTACGATTAACTGCATAGACTTCTGATGACTCCGGGGTTGATGTTTCTGCTTGGAATGCTTCGTCACGAGTGGCAGCTTACACAATGTACTTCGTGTCGTATCCGTATGTACGGGCAGCCTTCACCAATTCCTTATTCTTTAAACCTTTCAGGAGTTGGGCACGAACGAAACGCTCCTGGTCTACTGGACTGTACTCGCATAGACGAACTTTCCCCATTAGGCGAGCATGGAAAGCGATAGCAGACTCTGCTTTTTCCTGTCGCATGTTTGAAAATGTCTCGTGCTCTGCCGCGAAATCTGTCATTGATTGCAGGTAGGTTTGCTTACGAAGACGTTGTAGCAATTTGCCTCGGTGAGACTCGGTCTTAGTTTGGCTGCTCTGATGATTGCTTGCAATTCTTCTCCAACTGAAAGGATTAGGAGTTGTGATCTTCGTACTGGATGGTTAGCGTGATTGAGGGAAGCAGCAATCTCAAAATTCTCAATGTAACGATTCCACTCCTCCCATATTTTGTTGGCGGCCACTCTATTCGGGAATGGTTTAATATTATTAAACCGGATGCTTGATGGGATAGTGTCAGGAATGCTGGTGAGGACGACAGGAGTGCTCCAGATATGATCAGTATCTTTGGCCAGGGTCATTGTTTGGAAAAAGCTCATTGCTTTCGTAATATCAGCAAGTACTTTCTCCATTCTCTGAAGACGGTCAGCAGTGCTGGGCAATTTTGAGCTGGTTGTAGTGTCCGTGTCTGCATTTTCCGCACTAGCTACTTGGCAAGGGTTGACTGGTTCATTAATTGTCTCGACGTCATTGATACTGTGTAATTGATCATTTTCTTCTTCGTTTTTTTCGCCGTTTCCATCATCTTCTCCGCATGAATAACTGAAGAAATCGCTGTTATCCTCAGTAAAGTTCGGGTTTTCAACTGGTAACTGGTCATTCGTGTCATTTTGGTAACGGTCGTCGTCGCTGGTATCATAATTGGTGATGCTAGGTGCTTGGACATACTTTCCGTTGCTTTCCATTTCGGTAGATTTTTGAACTTCGCTGTTAACAATCTGGAATACAGTATTTTTTCATATTCATTATTCATATTTTTCCTTTCAACATTCAAACGACGTATTATAAGGAACAATTTCCAAAGAGCAATTGCTACGAGTTTTGTGTACGTCCCATGAAACATGAATAGTGTGGTCTTACTGTGCCACTAAGTGGATAAACCTAAGAGCACTCTACCGACCACTGTGGTCTTACCAACAATCAATAGGCAACTAGCGATTTGAAATTGGTTCACTGTTGTAGAATCCCTTGGTCCCGAAGTACACCTTGCAGCCAGCACCTTGCTATACATATTTGCGCCTTTGTTTTGATTTGCTTTGTTATTTTGACAGATATTTGAGTGTGTGTTGTGTGAGTTCTTTTAGGGGCGTATTATTAATCTTGGGACCGATGCCAAGGAAAAAATCGTATTTGTTCGGGACCTCTGGTCTTAGAGTTAGTCTGTGGTCTTACTGTGCCATAAGGACTAAAAACTAAGCGGTCTTACTATGCCACTTAAATCAGAAAAGAGTAGTCACTTCTGGGGAAGCCTCGCACCTCCGGACACTGTGGTCTTACTATGCCACTTAGAATCATGAAACGATTCTTCGCACTTCATTTACGAGAAAATTGGATTATTATCTCTTTTTTCTCGAAACACCTGGTTGATTCCTCACGAGAAATGAGAACAAAAAAAAAACAAGGACTGGCAGGATCGCCAATCTTACCTTGATAGCGCCAAGAATCCAAAAGTGATGAAAGATGGCGGTGCGCTGCCTTCACATCGGATGTGGGTTGTCGCTGTGCACGGTCGAAATATATGAGTCGTATATATTCTCATAATCGTTACAACACGTACGGAGAAGACAGATATAACAAATATAGTATCACCACAGTATCACATAACATGTCAAAATATCGAGCCAAAGTCTTGTGGCGTGAGGCGAACGTCGACAAGATATTTTAGCATGCTAGCAGATGTCACACCTCCACCACATCAGTGGGCGCCTGGCCTCAGAGGGATGGATGGCATTTTTTTTTAGTTTCCGCCATTTCGTCATCATCTGAATACGGCTGACAATTTCGCCCGGTTCAACTGGTTTAGCTTTCGCATGCAACGGTATCATGACAGTGACGGTTGACTTTGTTTTGACAAGAAAACAGTGTTGCCGGAGATGACAAAAATGAAGAACAAATCTGGCAGTGTTGCGAGATTTAATTTTACATAACAACTAAATGCGATAAAGCATCAAAGTCGTGTAATATTCAACATTTTTTGCGGAGTCCTTTATGTGCATTGGTTTTCGTGTAATATTTATGTTTTGGCTATGTGATTATTACATTCATGCAATTAATAATTTTGTTCTGATGTAATTTGAAGACCGATGTAATATCACATCAAGTGGATGTTACTCTGCATCGTAGTTCCTTGATTACATCAGTTTTTAATACGTTAGCATCAATTACGTTGACGTGTATTACAATTTTTTTTTTGCTGTGTAGAGTATGGGCAACAATCAATATGCAACTAGCGATTTGAAATTGGTTCACTGTTGTAGAACCCCTTGGGTTGGAGTAAAACTTGGAAGCAAGCACTTAATTATACATTTTTGCGCTTTTGTTTTGTTTTGGTGTGTTTTTTGAAGAATTTTGGGGGGGGGTGGGGGGGGTTTTTTGGGGGGGTTTTTTTAAGTTGGGACCGTGGGGAGTGGGGCAAAGAAAAAAATGTTGTTTTGGGGCTGGTGGAGTGGTATGGGGTTGTCGTTTTTGATGGTCGGGAATGGTTCATCGTGCAATGAAAATAATAAGGAATTTGTAAATCCGGGTACAGATCGCCGGCAAAAGAAGCAGAGGATTGAGGTGTCCACCACTACCACTAAAATGTATCTTTATTTCTTGTTTTAATTTTTTACATTTGATATAACATGTTAATTGTTTAGCCAGATCTCTACATCTTTGTTACATAGTTTTATATGTTTAATTGTTGTTTTTGTTGTGTTGTTTTACATGTCATATGCATGAGGGAAAAACAATGTATTTAATTTAAAAAAAATGATAACCTACCTAACTACAATAACTTGAGCTTAACTAACCAGCTGCCTGATGATCGGATGGGGTGACCTCAGGCAGAATTCTCTGAACCTTTCCAGGATTATGTGTTTTCTCTCGCCGAGGGCCTGTAGACCAGCCAGGCGATGGATTTCTAAATTTCTGGTTCTCGGAGGATAGTTCAAAATCATCCGAAGTATGGTGTTCTGAACTACCTGCAGTTTCCGATGGTGGCAATTGACGCAACTCTCCCAGATTGGCAAACCCTACTCGACCACGGGAAGAATGATTTGTTTATGAACCGCAAGCTTGTTCTTGGTCGATAGAGTGGACTTTCTGTTGATCGGCGGATACAGAGATCTGACTAAGGTTCTACACTTGTTTGATGTTTTGTCAACATGCGATCGGAACAACAACTTGCTATCAAGGGTGAGACCGAGGTAGACTACTTCCCCGGACCAATCGATCGGAGTGTTATAGAGGTAGAATGAGTCGAGGTGACTTAGAATGGCGGAATGAGTCGAGGTGACTTCGAATGCGGAAACAGAATTGTCTGGGTTTTAGCTGCATTGATACAAATCTTCCAGCTGTTGAAGTAATCGGACAGAACATTGAAGCCCTCCTGATGTTTTCTAGTCAGAGCACTCGACCCTTGTAGATGATGGAACATCTGACGTGAAGATGTTGAATAGGATAGGGCCTAAGAGGCTGCCCTAGGGAACACCAGCATCAACGTTGAACGTTTCAGAATGAGAATTGTTCAGGAAGACCTGGAATGATCTGTCCAACAGATAGTTTTTGATGATCTTAACAAGATATATCGGGAAGTTGTATCGATGCAGCTTAAACACCAGACCATCGTGCCAGACATTGTCGAACGCCTTTCCGACGTCCAACAATGCCATGGCAGATGTCTTTCCAACAGACCAGTTCCGTTTAAGGATGTTAGTAACTCGCGTCAGTTGGTGGATAGTAGAGTGACCTTACCTGAACCCAAATTGTTCCTGAAGGAAGATGTTATTCTGGTTTGCGAAATCCAGTAAACGTCTGAGGATCAGCTTTTCGAACAGCTTCGAGATGGAGGACAAAAGGCTGATAGGGCAATAGCTTTTAGCGCTAGTAGGATCTTGGCCAGGCTTGCGAATAGGGCTAACTTAGGCTATTTTACAGCTGGATGGAAAGTAGCCAAGCTCCCGACATCTGCTAAAAACTTGCTTGATGGCAGCTATCACCTCATCAGCCGATATACTACAATCGTCAGGGACAACTATAGTTATTTCGGCGACTCTAGACATTGCCTCCGTCGAGGTTAACATGCGACGATTAGTGCAGGTAACTGCACAGTAGAATCGAAGAGGTTCTTGAGGTATCTTGGGGTTATGATCGACGACAAGGTGTCCTTTGTCAGTCACGTCGATTACGCTTGCAAGAAAGCCTCTATGGCTATATCGGCATTATCCCGCATGATTTCGAATAGCTCGGCGGTGCAAGGGAGTAAGCGTAAACTCCTGGCCAGTGTCGCCCTGTCCATACTTAGGTACGGCAGGCCGGCATGGATCACCGCCTTGAGTACCAAGAGCTACGCAAATAAGCTCGAGAGTACACACAGGCTTATGTGCCTAAGAGTGGTGAGTGCATACCGAACGGTATCACGCGACGCGGTCTGCGTCCTAGCGGGGATGATGCCAATAGGCATCGTCATAAAAGAGGACGTAGAGTGCTTTGAGCAACGTGGAACAAGAGGTATCCGAAAGACCACTAGAGCCGCATCCATGGTTAAGTGGCAGAGGGAATGGAACAACTCCACCAAAGGTCGGTGGACCCACCGACTAATCCCGGAATTAACCGGGTGGGTCGGTAGGCGACACGGTGAAGTGAACTTCCACTTAACGCAGATATTGTCTGGCCACGGCTGTTTTAGACAATACCTGCATAAATGTGGGCATGCACAGTCCTCTGCATGCGTCGAAGAAACTGCAGAACATGTGTTTTTCGCATGTCCTCGCTTCTACGGCGCGAGATCCGGCATGATGGCCGTATGCGGTCGCGACACGACTCCGGATAACTTGGTCCAGAGGATGTGTCAAGACCGGGACGTCTGGGACGCGGTATGCGTAGCAGCCTCCCAGATCGTCCTTGATCTCCAACAAAAATGGCGAAACGACCAAAGGCAGGTCGCAGGGACCACCTAACTACTAAAGCCCTAAGTAGTTAGACATAGTGGGTGCTTAACAAGCACAATAGCCCCCTCCCCGAAGTAATACCGAAAGGTGGTTCCGGGGAGGGACCAGGGCTAAAGGCACGGGTGGGTTTTTAGTGGGTCGAGGAGTTGGCACCCTCATCCCCACACCCTGAGTTCTTCAGGTTTCTCGTTGCAGATTTTCCATCCCGTCTAAAAAAAAAAAAAAAAAAAAAAAAAAAAAAAGACATTGCCTCCGTAACCGTAGGCTCATGTGGGCTCACAATAGATCGACCAAGGTTGTGTGTCTTCACAATATGTTGACCTAGTGCGATGGGTGATAAGTAGAGTTTGAACCGAATTCTGGTCGAGCGGACTAAGCGGCGGAATTGGTCTTGGCTTATTTTTTAGGATTTTGGTCAACTTCCAAACGGGTTTTGCGCAATCTGGGAGAGTGTGAATTTTTGATTCGAAATGCCGAATTCTGAGATCCTCCATCCTGGCTTGAATAATTTTAGTAAGGCGGCTCAAATTGGTCTTATGGTGAGGTAGACTGGAACGTTGAAATTGTCTTCGGATCGAGTTGCGGATTCCGATAATGTACTTGGTAGTCCTGTCAAGGTTCAGAGAATCACTCACCTGGTTTACTGAAGAAACATGCTGCTCTCGTGCCCGAGTGATTGCTTCGTCGATGTTATGCAGCTTGCAGTCGCAGTCGGTCGATGTCTTCGGGCGTGTCGGGGAGCGAATCATAATCGACAGAGTCGTCGACACATCGCTGGAACAGTTTCCAGTTGACTCGGTGATAGTTGCGCCTGGTGATGGGGTGCCGATTGACCGAGGAGCCAACTTCCTGGTATACGACCGGTTGAGCGATGTTGTTTGCCATGTTCGTCAGGAAAATGTCGAGAGTTGAGTGAGTCCCGGCTTGACTTAAACGGGTAGGAGAATCCGGACTCAGCAACGTGTAGTGGCCCTCCTCCAGGTCGTGTTGGATGATGGATCCGTTGGTGTTCCGACGAGTGTTTCTCCAGCCTTCATGTCTTGCGTTGAGGTCTCCAGCGATGATGAATTGCCCCCGCCGCCGAGTTAGCTTGACGATGTCTTGTCGTAGGACCGTTGCCGCTTGTTTGGGGCAGTGGGCCGCGATGACGACGATTGGTCCGACAGTTGTGTCTACCTCCTCACCGATGGCTTTGATTGCTTTAAGCTGCAAACTCGGCAGCAGGCGGCAGTTGATATTGTATAGCAAAGCAATGGCAACACCCACTCCTCTTGAATTAGTTCGATTGAGTCTAATGAGCCGAAAGTCTGGCATATAAACATTAACGTCTGGCTTTAGCTGCGTTTCGGTGATAATGGCGATGTCGATTTCCGTATCGATTAATTCAATATTTTTGTCCCGGACGAAACAAGCATTCCAATTAAGAATCTTGATGGTGGCTTCACGGTCCATATTTATTGATGAATTTCATTTGGCTGCACTCAGCTGTGACATGCGCTCCAGTACATTTGCCACAACGCGATTTCATGTGACAGTTCCTGGTACCATGCCCGAAGGATAGGCAGTTTTCACACTGCGTGACGTCGTTCTTGAGCGGACGGTAGCGCTCCCATTCAACAATGATGTTGATTTTCTGGAGATCGTCCAGGCGGGTGGAGTCCTTCTCCAGATGGACCAAGTACAACTTGTCCCGATAGTTGTCGGATCCCTTGCGCCCGAAGGGAAGCACTTTGATCGGGTTTTAATTTTACCGATTTAAGCTCGGAAATTATTTCCTCCGGGTCGTAATCCGGGAGACCACGAATTACCACCTTCAACGGCTTGCTGCCGGGAGCATCGTGTGTGAAGAACTCCAAATTTTCCGTCGCCAGGAATTTTCCTACGGCTCGGAAATCTTCCTCCGTAGAGCACATTATTTCCGGGCACCGCAAAAGCGCGGGAATTTTCGTTTTTTTTCGGCACGTTTTATACCGGCAACGCAGAAAACTTATGTTTGCCAGTAGTCTGGCATTGAGGTCCGACGGTCCGGCTTAGGCAACATCTGTTCGCAGTCGCTTGGTGCCGACGGCTTGTTTGTTAGCGGCAGCTATTGCTGCTCGCTGTTCTGCAGCGTCGTTTTTGCTGCGCGTCATTGCCACAGCAATCGGTCGCGGGTTTTTTTTTGCAATATTTTGCAGTTCCGACTTGAACCTTGCCACCTCGAGTAAATGGCCAAACGCAGGAGAAACATCGCACCGTGGGACGAACAACGTCGAGAGAAAGCACTGTACTTCAAGCACAACTAAATTGAAACGGAAAACAGAGCAGAAAAGGAAACGCCTGTCGCTCACGAATGCACAGCGAGAAGTCAAGTGTCCACCATATTTGTTCAGTTTATTAAAACTAAAACAAACAACAAAATTTAATGAAAAAGTTTACTCACTAAATAATTCCTAATCCCCTACAGCGATTTCCAAAAGTTGCTCGATGATTGAATCCACTTTGCACACGTTAATTTTTTTATGTACCGGTTTTCAAAGTACTGATGGGTTCAGTAATTTGGATTTTTTTTCTTAACTGTCAGTTCAGTACAAAATACTGATATTTTGGTCTTGATTGTGGTATTATTTTTACGGAAACGTTGTGATGTCCCGTAAAACGTTTATTTTACGGAAAATTCGGTATTCGTACTTCGGGGTTTACTGAACAACTGTATTTTTTTTATGGAAAACCGATTGTAATATAGGTGTTCTACGGTGCAAAATCGTTAAAAATAAAAGTTACTGAACAGGGAAGCCGTGATAAAGTTTGTAGCCAAGGAGTTCCAACAGAAGGCAGCATTGGACCACACCGAAATCTATATGCTCTAGTTGCAAGAATGGTGACGGTGAAGGCTGCTTTCCATTATGGAAATCAAGAGAACGTGTACCTAGCTGTTCCGTCAAACCGGGTGTGCAAACAGAAGAAATCGCTTTATGAATTAAAGCAGAGCCTACACTGTTGGAATAACAAGTTGAATGATGCGCTCCGGAAGAAAGGATTTTCCCGGTCCAGTCACGATTATTGCTTATATACCCGGACCACCAAGAAACATATCGTGAACGTTCTTGTACATATATGTCAACGATCTCCTAGTAGTTGGCGACCATCTGGATGCGGTTTTAGATACGAAGAAAATGATTCCAGAGATGTTATAACTGACGGATTGCGGTGGAATCAGTTGGCATTCGATATTCGATACTGCAGGTCCGCAGTAATTGTACCGTTATCAAATGAACCTGGAATCAACTGTGTGCTCACCGACATGAATGACAATAGAAAATGTCTTAATATTTCTGTTCAAATCATATTACTGACATCTATCTTCGTGTTCGCTAAAAACGTTTATTGAAACCACGAACGAGCTTCAGCTAGAAGGTTCATGTCTGAGCAATTCCGGACACATTTATTTGATCTAGATAAAATGATTCTAAAAGTTTTGACAGATGGGATCGCTACACATATGAATCGGCCGTTATGGATTCTTAATGAATAGTGAAGATTGAGTTTCATGTCGGTTTGCCGGTGGTGTGCTCACCAAGTTTGGAATGGTGTAGTACAATTAAGTGAAAACACACTACACAGCATTCAAATCGAGAACTACTGGGAAGTGTAATGTACACAATGCTGTGTGTCCGGCCGGATATCAGCTACTCCGTCGGATTCTTTGGCAGATTCCAGCAGAATCCTGGAGACTTCCATTGGCAGACGTTGAAGATCAACGCTCGCGACACGAAGGACATGAAGCTGCAGTACACCAGGATGGCTCCATTCCTCTGGTAGGATTTGCCGATGCGGATTGGGCTTCGGATGCTGAAGGCAGAAAATCTGTTAGCGGATTCGTATTTCAAGTTTTCGACTGTACAGTTTCCTGGGCTATCCTTATCATCTAGTGATGCTGAATATGGTTCGTTGAGCTTGGCTGTCTCCGAAGGCATATGGACGAGAAGTAATCTAGTCGATCTTCAAATTCTTTTATTATTTTCAAATGAATCCTTTCGGATCTTCGTAAACAATCACGGCTGCATTTCTATGGCGAAACTTATGTGGTTATCATATCATGCACCAATTTTTACGTGATCTTGTCAACAAGGGCATCCTGAAGATCGAACCAAAGAATCGAAGACATTCATCAAAGCGCTGGTAAAGGTTTCTACTCTATCCATGTGGGTTAGTCATAATGGTATCATTTAATTTATACATATCAACACCATATGGTAAACAATGAAATGTTTTCATGATTCTGCTTTGACTTCCCTAATAAATTTCGTATGGTTATTTTTCTTAACGACCTATTTGGAGTATCATCCAAACCATTGAAGAAATGGTTTGATGATTTGTGTTATCGTTCGTTTAAGGTAATTTTTTATCAGGGTTGTCCCTTCTAATGATTAATTCGTAAACGTAAATTTCTCAAAACTCTCAGCACCCCCACGGAAAGTAGCATCATCATCATGTTTGGGAAATGTTATTCCTCGTGTTGGTGGCCCTAGTTTGCATGAAGGTGCTAAGGGTTTCAATAATTTAACGTTCGAATCTTACTTCCCCTCTTTGTTTACAAAATCAGATACGTCTGTTTGAAAAAGTACTCGAGAATTTTGCTTTAAACTATGGAGATTTTTACTCCAAGTTGAGGGGGGTCTGAGAGTTTCTAAAATGAGTCTACGTGGTTTATGAACAGACCCTAACCGGATCTGTTAAAATCAGTGCTGTAAATAGTCATTTCGTCCATTTGAATAAAGTTACCGATAAATTGTTTCAAAAGCTGAATTTATGAATGGCTCTTAACTAAGTCTACTGCTTTGTCTTACAGTGCATTAAAAAACTGGTATATAGAACGTTTTATATTCACTGTCATATTAAAATAATATTGAACTGCCCATAAACGCATAACAGTCCCACGTGATTTTTCACCACTTTTAAGATAAATTCACAATACATATTTAAATTAGATGTACTTTCAGTATTTCAAAAGAAAAAACTATGTTTGTTCCTAAAATGTTGAAAAAAATACCAAACATTGTCTGTCCCATGTTTCAAATAAACGCATAACAGGCTCAGCGTTGAAAATATACTATTAAACATTTATTTTAGCAACTATTTAATCAAGACAAATTTAACAACAATACAAATGAAAATATTCGAATCTAAATGGCAATTATTATTTGATTTCATATGTATTACAACTTGAAGTTCGAAGAAATTTCAGAATTAACTAGTCTTCTTCATCGGCATTAATTGTTTCCATCTCAACCAAATTTTCCCAGAAAGCTATCTTCTCATCGTCAATTACCGGCAGAATAACATTCAACAGAGATTTCTTCCTGTTTTGTTCGATTCCACGCGCTTGCAGTTTGAATTTCAAAGTGGTTTTCAAGTCAAACGTCTTCGATGTCACCATTTTTAGCTGTTTTTTTTAGTGAACAGCATACCACGTTGCAAATCAGCGCCAGATTCTAATGAATCTCCGTAAATCAGCATATAGATTCCTTTGCGAATGATGACTTGCTTTATTTTGTCCATGTAAGGACGAGGATCCATGTTGTTGAGCGTATACTATGGGAAACTTGCAGCTGCGTCTCAAAAAAATCCTCAGGATGCATATCCAGCACTGCCACGTTCTTCTGTGCAACTTGCAAATCATACTTGAAGTCTGGGAATGTCACTGGTGGGCTGGATTTCATTGCTTTTTCAACGGCTGCATGGTAACTATCCGCTGCCATGAATGTGTGCCCAGACTCAAAAAACTTCAGAGTAAGTTCCTCCACTTGAATATCATTGGAATTAATTAAAAGTATTAAGTGGAGAAACAAACCCCAGTTTTTGTTCTGAGCAGCACAGTTATCTAGCCACAGAACAATCTTCCTGGTTTCTTTATATTGGTCGATTGCTCGATGGAACGTGCTAATGATATCGTTCGCAGACCGACCAGCCGTTGATTCATCCCATGTACAAGCGTTAACCGGGAAAGACCTTGTATACTTGCCAACGGGAGCAAAAGTCTGGTTAAATGCCAGAAGCCGTCGAGAAAAGATTATCGTTTTCAGGCCTTCGAGTCTGGGCAGCTGTACCACCTAAGAGTTGAATAGAAGATATTTTAAAAAGCATAACTCAAACAAGTTTCCACAACTTAAAATTCAATACCTTCTGGAGATCTACGGCTAGAACAACAATATCTGACAGCACCGTTTTTCCGTCTTTACGGTAAGCTTTACGCGACATTTTGGCAATCCTTGAATGCTCGTCATAGTTAATGCAGGTCGAAAATGTATCTCCAATGATCGTTTCAGGATGTCCTGACGTCTTGCGATGTTGTGCTGCAATAACACAAACCTCACATTCTTCCTTCCCCAATTTTACCAGTGAAATATTCATTTCCCGCATTTTCTTACAATAAAGAGCGTAAGTAACGTCAAGTTCGTGGGTGTTCTGGAAATTTTAGTGCATAAGCTTCTCAGTGAGATCTGATGGAAGATATAATCTGTTGGGGGCATGTTCTCTACGGTAATACGACACAGTTGGACCGTACGACTGGATATGCTTTTCAATAGCATCACGCTTTGCTGTGCTCCGTCTGTACTTCCCACGTTGCGATTTCTTAGGCTGATCTCCTTCATCAACGCACCGATAAATGATGTTGCTGTGGAATTAATTATATAAGTTCGCATATTTTTAGGAATTGCCAGTCAGAAAAAGGTAAAATATACTCACCAAGTAAGGTAAAAAAAAAATAAGGGGGTGAAAAGTTGTTGTTTTTTTGTTTCTTTGGGGGTGGGGAGGATTTTTTTGGGTGTTTTTTTGGGGGAAAATTTTTTTTTTTTTGTGTCTTGTGTTGGGTGTGTCCTTTTTTTTTCTACACCCCCTCTTTTTTGTGGGGGGGGGCGGTTTTTTTTTTTTTTTAACTTAATTGTTTATTTATAAGGCTCAAGTGCCTTAGGCATAACGGAGCCGAGTTCCAATTCATTTTTACAACGATAATAACTTACTTACTAGGTTAGTTTTGGAAAGCCGAAAAACTCGCGGCTTGGTCGAGGTTAGGGATTACAATGATTCAGGAAGGAATGGGGAAGTAGGAATCTTAATAATGGCTTTCAACAGCAGATTGGCGATGCTATATTGTTGCTGTAGGTCTGGCGTAGATGTTGCATTGCGTTAAGCTGTAACGATACAATAGAAGCGGTATTACGGGGGAGGGGACGAGGTGGACATGTTAAAGCGACAGCTAAGAGAGGATCAAACGAATACATCTATTTGTTTCAAGAACTTGTAAATTAGCCCCATATAGTCCAAGTCCAGCTTACCCAGCACGTCTCTAATATCTTCCTTCTCTGGTTTCCCTCGGGCCCGTAGGGATGCGCAAAGATCAGATCTGGCAATTTCGTAATCGAGGCAATGCCAGACAACGTGGTTGATGTCCTGATAACCTGCACCACAGCCGCATTGATTGGTGTCTGAGAGACCTATTCGATAGAAATGAGAGCCTAACGAGTAGTGATTGGACATTAGACGACACATTACCTTGATAAAATCCCGGCTAATATCCAACCCTCTGAACCACGATTTTTTCGATACCTGTGGGAGAATGGAATGTAACCATCTGCCCAAATCCCCTGCATCCCATTTTTGTTGCCAGCTGATCAAGGCCTGTTGACGGAAAATAGCAAAAAATTCGTTGAAGGCAATTTGTCGATCATAAATATCGCCTGCCATAGCGCCCACCTTGGCAAGTGAGTCCGCTTTCTCATTACCCGGAATGGAGCAATGAGAAGGGACCCAAACCAAGGTGATGGTGTAGGAATTGTTTGATAGGGCACTCAAAAGAGATCGTATTTCGCTAACGAAATACGGTGAGTTCCTTGTCGGCCTCATTGAACGAATAGCCTGAAGTGAGCTGAGACTATCCGTAAAAATGAAAAATTGATCAGAGGAAGAGAGGCGATTCGCTCTAATGCATAGTGTATAGCCGCCAATTCTGCGACGTATACGGAGCAAGGATTTTGAAGTTTGAAGGAGGCGCTATGAATTTCGTTAAAAACACCAAATCCAGTGGAATCATTTGTTTTTGACCCGTCGGTGTAAAACTTTCTGTCACTTCTGATATGGCCAAACTTGCTTGCAAAAATTGATGGAATGTACTCCGAACGGAGTGGATCTGGTATTCCACGAGCTTCTTGCTTCATGGTTAGATCAAAAACTACAGTAGAACTAGAGAAGTCTTGGGAGTAATCACGATTAGGAACATTCGAAGAAGGGCTCACCTCCAGAGTCATGTACCAATGGTACAGTGTCATGAATTTAGTTTGAGGATTTCGTTCGATTAGCTTTTCAAAATTTGCAATTACCAATGGATTTAGCACCTCACAGCGGATGAGGAACCGGAACGATAGCTCCACAAAACGATCTGATAAAGGAAGAACTCCTGCTAATACCTCCAAACTCATAGTATGAGTTGAGTTCATGCAGCCTAACGCGATACGAAGACAACGGTACTGGATTCGCTTCAGCTTCAGAATATGAGTTTTCGCGGCGGATTGAAAACAGAAGCTACCGTACTCGAGAACCGACAGAATCGTTGTACGATACAGCTTTATCAGATCTTCCGGGTGGGCTCCCCACCATGTTCCGGTGATAGTACGCATGAAGTTTATTCGCTGCTGGCATTTCTGATGCAGATACTTAATGTGCTTTCCCCAGGTGCATTTAGAATCGAACCAGACCCCTAGGTATTTATAAGACAAACTTTGAGTTATTATTTTACCCATGAGTTGAAGCGGTATCTGTGCTGGATCACGCTTCCTAGAAAAAACAACTAACTCTGTTTTCTCCGGGGAGAATTCGATACCCAGCTTTACAGCCCAGGTAGACAAATTGTCTAGGGTATCCTGCAACGGTCCCTGCAGGTTGTTCGCCCCTGGTCCTACAAATGAAACAACGGCGTCATCCGCAAGCTGTCTTAGCGTGCAATTTTCCATGAGGCAGCTATCGATGTCTCTAACATAAAAATTATAAAAAGGGGGCTTAAACAAGAGCCCTGGGGGAGACCCTTGTAGCTAATTCGTGAAGTTGTCGAAGACCCATGAGAAAAGCTCATATGTTTCTCAGACAACAAATTGTACAAATAGTTGTTTAATAATGGTGAAAGGCCACACTCGTGGAGTTTGTCTGAAAGGACGTCTACACAAACTGAATCAAAAGCCCCCTTAATGTCCATGAAAACTGAACCCATTTGCTCATTTTGAGCATAGGCCAGCTGTATTTCTGTTGAGAGCAGCGCAAGACAATCGCTCGTTCCTTTGCCTCTGCGGAAACCAAATTGTGTATGAGATAGAAAGCCATTAGATTCAATCCATTTGTCGAGCCGATGGAGAATCATCTTCTCTAGCAGCTTCCGTATACACGACAACATCGCAATTGGGCGATAAGAGTTGTAATCCGACGCGGGTTTCCCGGGTTTTTGTATAGCTATAACTCTAACCTGCCTCCATTCATCCGGAACAATATTGCTTTCCAGGAACTGATTAAATAAGTTCAGCAAGCGCCTCTTTACGACGTCTGGGAGGTTTTTCAACAAGTTAAACTTGATTTTATCTATTCCTGGTGCAGAATTGTTGCATGAAAGAAGAGCAAGTGAGAATTCGAGCATCGAAAAGGGCGCATCCATTTCGTTACGATTGGTTTGAGTATCGCGAGCAATACGTTGCACCGGAACCGAATCTGGGCACACTTTCTTGGCGAACGCGTAGACCCACCGGGAAGAGCTTTCCTTGTCTTCATTCACCGACGACGCATTTCGCATTCTTCTCCCGACGGTCCAAAGAGTTCTCATCGACGTTTCACGCGATAGCCCTTCGACGAAGTGACGCCAATATCCGCGTTTCTTGGCCTTGGCGAGGCTCTTAAACTTACGCTCAAGAGCAATGTACCGCTCGTAGTTATCTCGCGAACCGCGCTTCCGATATGCTTTAAACGCGACTGATTTTTCACGGTAGACCTCAGTACATTCGTCATCCCACCACGGAGTGGGCGAACGTCGGCGAATTGTTGATCCTGGTACCGGTCTGCGCTGTGCGTCGATCGCACACTTGAGAATTAACCCGGATAAAAACCGATACTCTTCCAACGGAGGAAGGACTTCGACCGATTGCTCGCCATCGATGATCGCTTCAGCGTATTTACCCCAGTCGATGCACTTCGTGAGGTCGTACGCAATGTCGATCGAGCGAGATTGACACGAACCATTGGTGATTGAAATTTTGATAGGCAGGTGATCACTACCATGGGGATC
Organism: Aedes koreicus; assembly: GCA_024533555.2. Taxonomy (NCBI): domain Eukaryota; kingdom Metazoa; phylum Arthropoda; class Insecta; order Diptera; family Culicidae; genus Aedes; species Aedes koreicus. Next base: position 271,788 of record JAHHFK020001809.1, read on the forward strand.
TTGAATCACTTTCCACGTGCAATCCAATGATAATGAATTCGAACAGATTGAGAGGTCTAATTTGCTTCCAGGGTTTGGAGGTGGAGCCACGCGTGTTACTTCCCCAGTATTCAAAATAGTCAAGTTGAAGTAGTCCATGAGGTCTAGTATCAATGCAGAACGGTTGTCGTCGTACGGTGACCCCCAGGCTGTACCGTGAGAATTAAAATCTCCTAAGATCAACCGTGGCTCTGGCATTGCGAGGCAAATAGTTGAAAGGTCCCTGCGGGATATTGCCGTATTCGGCGGCAGGTATATGCTGGCTATACTAAAACTTTTGCCTCGAATAGTCACTTGGCATGCAACTACTTCAGGGCCTGTCATCGGGGGGAGATCAATTCTATAAAAGGAGTGGAGCTTATTAATCCCCAACAGCACCCCTCCATATGAATCCCCTCGATCCTGCCGAATAATGTTAAAATCGTGGAAAGAGAAATCTTTATCAGAAGAGAGCCATGTTTCACAGAGAGCAAATACGTCACAATGCGATTTGTGAACTAAAAACTTAAAAGCGTCCAAATTTTTTAGAATACTTCTACTATTCCATTGTAGTGCTTCGATTATATCCCCGACCTCATTGGATAAATTATCCATCGAAAGATATGATCGAATCAAGAAGAGGCCATTTTGAAGACAGTTTCTTTAAAAGAGGTTTTACAAATGTAAGGATCATGTTGATGAGGTTTCTCGTTGTTAGTGAGACCTCGAAAATGGTGAAGATGAATTCCACAATCCCAGAAAGAGACATTTTTTCGGATTCTTCGACTTGACACGGTCGAGATTCCAGATGTCTTGGTAGTTGGCGTTCTGGGCAAAAAACTGGAACAACTGGGGTTTTAGATGTTCCCGGAAGTGGTGGAAAGTCACCAGCCAGTGGTTTAAAACCTGGAGGAGAAACTTTTTTGTATTACCACCACTTCTTGGATTGTTCAGAGGAGGGTGGGGAGCCTGTTCTACAGTCAGCGCGTTTTGAGATGCTTGCTGACGGTGCCGTTGACGTCTTGCTGTAGCGCGCTTTCTCTTCGCTCCCGTCTGAACAACAGAGTACTCCTCAGCATCCTCAAAGTCTGAGCCATGATCATCAATGGGCAGGGAAGAAAAGATATTGTTGTCAGGTTGGGCTGGTGGAACAGCGGCCGGTGGGATCTTTTTAAGTATTTCGGCGTAAGAGCGCTTTGACCGCTGCTGCAACGAACGAATTTCATGTTTCTCCCGCTCTCGATAGTTCGGACAGGGAGAGGTTGTGGGGTGCCTCCGCAGAGTAAAGGGGGGTGCGTCTGCAGGGACCGCGCACTACTTACCTCACTCACTTCATCGAGCGTTGTTTGGTTAGTGAGAGGGGGTAGGTTGACCAAACTGCTGGCACTTATCACAGTGCATAACCGTCGGTATATAGAGGCGAACAGGTAACCAAAGCTTCCCCAACACGAGGAAATTCGGGAAGGCAGCTCCAGAGAAGATCACACGATACGAGTTTGAAGGCCTTTTTTTGCCGTCGGAAGACACATGGTTCATTTGCCTGACATCAAGAACCTGAACTGATGGAACGGCACGATTTTTAAACCCACCAGTTTCATGAGCCTTGATGTCAGCGCACGTCAAAAACGGTTCGGTGATCACTCCGGCTATTTCAACAACGTGCGAGGGAAGATACACATGGTATTCTAGGGAAAAGAGCTCTGAGGCAACAATCTTGTTAGCTTCTTTGCGATCACTTAGAGTGATGCGAAGCTTACTGCGGCTGGGTGAGGTTATTTCCTGAATGCTCCGAAACGACTTTGCCAGATCTTTTTCGATTTGGAATTTATTCAACGGTTTACTCTTGGGCCGAAAAAAACCAGAAAAGGACCTTTAGATCCGGTTGGATAAGCTTTCCGGCGGGGGAGCTCGGAGGAGGATGTACCCGAAGTTGCTTCTGTTGAGTTTGGCTCCGAAGCTTTTTCTGTCTCCATTAAGGAAAAATTAGGAAGGTTGTAGAATAGGAGGAATATCATCATCCGAGCAATCTAACTCCTCCGAACCCCGGCTCGGATTATTTTCATCCATCGTGGGGACTTAGAACGCCCACGAGGAGAATAAAACAATTGTGTTCAGTTCAATATCAGAAAAAAATAAAATTCAGAACAAAATATAATATCAAAATATAGGACACAATAAAGATTTTCGTAACTGATAGGTGGGTTAATTATGTATGTTATCGCTGCAATTATATTCACCTAAAACATGCTCAAAAAAAATCCACAAACACAGCTCCTATCACAGAGAGGAAAAAAAAAATTAAAAAATAAAGAAAAATGAGATTATTTCCACTTATAGGTGGATTAATCAATAATTTGAAAAAAAAAGAAAGAAAATAACAAACCAAAAAAAAAAAAAAAAAAATTATAATAAAAAAAAATTATATAATACTAACAAATGTTTCCTGTTATCCGGGAGGATTAATCAACAATATTCTTCGTCGAAAAGAATTCAAACCAAAAAAAAAAAATAATTATAAAAAAAAAAAAAAAAAATTTGGGAAAATTCGCGGGGGGGGTTCTGGGGGGGGGGGGAAAAAAAAAAAAAACTACACTGAGGCAAATGCACATAAGAAATTCAATAAAACCCCTTATGAAGTTCAGTCACAAGTCATTTTCATGAATTTCAATGCGGTACCTTATGAAACAGATTTTCTGGATGAAATCATAACGTAAGCTTTTCATAAGGCATTGGAAAAGAAATCAAAACAATGTAGAACATAATTCATATGGGTGCCTTATGAATTTTTAAATTAAGAAATCAGACACCTATAAGTCCGCATTATGAATTTTAGTAGGCACGCTTATGGAAAACAAAAAGCATAATTATAACATTTATATATTTTTGCATGAAATTGAAAACGTATTTTTATGGAATACAATAGGGCAAATGACGGATTCGGCAGGACTTATCGTTTGTCTTAGCCTATTATCGTCAGAGGGGTAAATGACGTCCTTGAGCACTGAGTTTTTGTATGAAGGTACATCATGTTCCAGAGCAACGTTTTGCAAAAATATAGCTCTCTACGACTTTATTTACCCCCTGACGATAATAGGCTAAGATAAACGATAAGTCCTGCCGAATCCGTCATTTGCCCTATGTAGTTTTTAAAATATTAAACTAGATCTCAATGCATTTTTAAAAGATCGCTGCCGATTTTTTGAACAATAGGAGATCAAAGGCGGCCCTCTGTGATGAGTGGCGGAACTAGCATGTTGAAGCAGATTTCAAATTTCTCCATGGTGCGCAATGGGGGGTTTCATTAAAATGCTTGTAATAAATTATCCAATCCTTTAAATTAAATTTGGTTTCCACAACAGGGGTCAAAAGCTAAAGTCTATCAATTTAAGCAAAAATTCATAAAAAAACAAAAAAAAATAAATGTTTGCTTTAATTGATAGATTTTAACTTTTTAACCTCCGGTGTGCAAACCAAATTTAATTAAAATGATTGGATAATTTACTACAAGCATTTTAATGAAACTCCCCCATTGCTCATGATGGAGAAATTTTAAATCTGTTTCAACATACGAGTTCCGCCACTCACCACAGAGGGCCGCATTTGATCTCCTATGACGTCAGCCGTAGATTTACAGTGACCCCTCAATTGCGAATCACTTCGGTTGAATTAACGTGGATGAACAATTGATAATTGAAGTCTATGTCCAAAAAATCGATAATGATCTCTTAATCAATTTCCCGTTTTCAGATTAAAGACAAGAACAATAAAGACTTGGTGTTTATCAGTAAAGTAATAACAAATTTAGAGTATCATTTATTTTTTCTCAATCTTACATAAACTAGCTTATAATCTATATAATCATATAAACAATGTTTTTTTTTAGGTTTTCCTACAAAAAGTTCTTATTAATTTTAAAGAAAAATATATTGTTCATATCGTGAATATTAAATGCAGATCCAGCAACAGTGCTAAGATCAGTCATGCTCATTACTGTCCCTCTCTCTTGAGCTTCATGAGCTAAGTAATGGTCAGAAAACAGCCCAACAGTCCAATTCCGGCAAATAACAAACAGACGACAACCATGTTTAACGATATCTTCAATCTCATACAGTTTGATTTTTCCCTCATAATACGTGGCTACAAAATCATTAACTTTAAATTCACATCCTTTGTAATTCACAGATGTCGCAAATTCAACAACTGTACCGATGTCAAAAGGACATTGCGACGATATTTGCTCGCAATATGATCTCGAAGTTATGGCTTGCTCAATAAAACATTCGTCCGTCTGTGATTTGAAAAATATTTGATTTTGAAAAGCATGACTGAATTGTAGACAAGATTTAATACAGAGAGAATACGCTATATTTACACGTGATGAAATAGAGCGTGCATATTCCTTCAAACTCTTATGCCTAGCTTCATTCCTAAAACACATGAGCCTCTCAACTGGTCCACATTCTTTTATAATCGTTGGATAGTGTAATACAAAATGATGTTTTGGCTTAAGAGTTTCATTAAATAGTTCCATGTATGAAGAATGATGAAGCTTGATTAGTTCTTGTAAACGTAACAAGTCTTCACTCGAGAATGTTCTCGAAAGTATTAGTTCCACAAGGTTAATTAATAATTTGCAAAAAATCCACACAGGGTCATTAGTTGGTACAAGAGGTCCTACTATAAACGTTAAGTTATAGCAAAAAGCTTTCATTTCTGAAGAAGTAGTTCTTATAATCACTGTTTTACATTTACGTTTTTTATCAAACCCCTCCTCAATATTCGGCATTCGACGTAGCGCAGCATCAGATGATGCTCTGCTAACAACCGATACACGCTTATTAAGCGTTGATAAAGTGAAATACTTCTTTACATAGATAAAATGGCTGAGGGATGCCAAAAACCCGTATTTGCAAATTCCATGACTAAACAAGTCATGCATTGGATCTACAGTAGGGTTCTCAATCACATGGAACGATGGCAGTTCGTTAAATGCCGATTGACCCAAGATACCGGTTAGAGAATGTTTTCCAATAATAACATCATGCTCGTAGTTCTGCCTGTTTCGAGCGCAGTCATGATGCTCTTCAACGTCAGTTTGCAACTGCAGTTTATGGCGTCTGCAGAACCGACAGTAATATGTGGCGTTGAATCCACTTGAGAACATCAGTAAAGAATGGATACCAAGATTATCTCCTTGGAATATGCACAAAATAAACCGTATCCTGATAGGGCCAGAGTGTAAATTTACAGTCAACCCTTCTTGTTCGAGCTTTTTGAACGGAAAAATCAGTTCATTGATGAGTCTATTAACTCCTGCCTTACTGATAGCTACTTTTCGTATAATGCCCGCTACAAATATATTGCACAGCTTCGACTTGTGTGCATCTGGAACTGTTGGAAAGTTGTAATATATCCCACAAACAGAATCAGTTTTGGAGTGTGAACTTAACGGGTCATTCACTTCAAACTCGTCGGCGTATAGTGATATCGGTATGATGTAATTGCAGCTTCCGTTCAAATCGTTATCCTGTCGGTATTTGGCTTTTATATTCTTCCATACATTTCCATTGACGAAGTGCGCTATATTTGTTGATTGCTCAAAGAATGCTGCATTTTCGATGGTCTCCTGTAGTACGTTATCCGTTTCAAAAAAAGATCGAATTTGAAACTCAATTGGATTCAATACTAAACAAGATTTTCGTCCCTCAATCGTTGATGAATGTTTTATCCCGGTATCTTCAAGAGTTAAAATTGTTGGGTTTTCAAATAGTCCTAATTGTTTTAATTGCCCGAAGAATTTAAAATCAGAATCAATAAATTCAAAAGCGTTGTTCAGCTGGTTCAGATATTTGTTTATTTCATACTGATTCTCTGCATCGTGACTTCCAATGATTGTTTCAAGTTTTTCTGCGACAGTGCCACAAAACTGCTGCGTAGCCTTTTGAATATTACGAACATCTTGTCTGGTGATATTAGGTCTATCGTGAATCTTCAAGGTAAATTCTATTGCTGCCTGCTGAATATGCCGTATGTTCTTTTCTACTCTGCTTGCTGAGACAGTTGTGCTCTCTGATGAATCATTTTCATGACCCTCCTCATAATGATGTATATCTCGGTTGTATGATAAACATGGAATCTCCTTGTGAATTTCTGGTAGTGATTGATTAAGTGCAGTACTACATGGCGTTTCAAATTGATGTTTCTTCACGTGCCGTTTGAATGCATGAATGTTTGAAAATATTTGCACGCACTCTGGGTAAGGGCATTTGAACGTCAACTCAGTGGTTGGTTTATGTTTCACCTCCAAGTGAGCAATGAACTCGTGTGCTGTTGAAAATTGCTCACAGCAATCTGCATATGAACACGTTACGCGCATTGTGGATTTTGTTGTAGAAAGTTGATAATCTTATCAATGCACAGGTATCCACGGTTGGGTTCAACGCCATAGAGGTATTTGGTAATGAATACCCAAACTAGCTTCGATGTTTTGGAAAACGGCAGGCCCAAAACAAGATGCAATTTGATGGCGACGTCTATGGCCCTAGCCACGGTGGAAAACTCGTATGCCAACGATTTGTATACTATCATACAACCTCGGAAGTTGTGATGATTTTCGCCGAAGACTACAAGTTTCGGGCACAACGGAAAGCCTTGCTTTTCGTATACGTCATAGATATTCTTCACTGCAATCAATGCCTCTTCGCGGTTCGGCGCGACTAGGAAAGTATCTGCCTGAGCTGTAGCCACTGTTGGCTTATACCTCGATGATGCCTTCACCGGAAGCAAAACCGTGTTTAACACCAGTAATACATCCAGCAGTCTACAATCTAATAGAAAAATTAAAACGTTAATAGTTGTCTCAATCTTATCATAAAATGTCATTTACCTGCAGACAGACTCACATCGTCGATCGCTTTAGTCAGCTTTTTTGCTGATGGGTCCTTTGCTGTTGTTTGTGCAAACTTGCTAATGTTTAGAAAGCATCCGACCCACTTTTTCTGTGGATCGTTAGATTCACCAAAAGCCAGTAAGCGATAGTCAATATCAAGCTGAAAATTTAAAAAAATATCATTAATCCGTCTGCCACGTAAACCCTAACCACATACGAAATTTTCAAATCACATTTGTGTTTTATATTTTTAATTGAAAGATCATTTAATTTTACATAACATATCAAAAAAATCAGCGAGGTCGGACAAGTAGTTTCGGAGATACAATTTTTCAAAAATAAAAAATCAAGGAAATTTTAATCCTTTTTTACCGTTTTGACTATTTTTTTATCTGCCTTTTTTCAAAAAATTATAACTTTTGATTCACTTGGCCGATTTTTGATTTGAGAAGTGCAAATGAAAGATAATGAAAAGTTTCGTTCAGGGAAAAATATAAAACCCTCCCAAACATTGGATTTTGATAGAAAAAAAACGTAAAAATCAAGAAAAAACAATTTTACTTATTTTTTAATACAAAATCAAATATTTTGGAGGGTTATATATTTTTCCCTGCAATAATTTTTCATTATCTTTCATTTGCACTTTTTAAATCAAAAATCGGCCAAGTGGCTCAAAAGTTATAATTTTTTGAAAAAAGGCGTATTAAAAAAGTCAAAACGGTAAAAAATATGGAAATTTACTTGATATTTTATTTTTGAAAAATCGTATCTCCAAAACTACTTGTTCCACCTCGCTGATTTTTTTATATTGAAAATGAATAAAATAAAATAAGTAAAATTGAATGATCTTTCAGTTAAAAATATAAAAACAAGGGGCTCAGCCCTTCGCAGTCAAAATCAAGAAAAACGAATTGTTTCGTTATTTTTACATAAAAAATGAAGTGTTTTTGCATGTTTCTTATTTTTCCCTAAAAGTATAATTTATTATCTTTCATTTGCGCTTCTTATATGAAAAATCGGCTAAGGGGTTAAAAAGTTATAAATTAAAAAAAAAGGCATTTTTGAAAAAAAAAAATGTCTTTTTTTTTCGATTTTTTGGACCACCCTAACACAAAAATGGTCACAAAAAAAATAAAAACCTAAATTTTTCCACCTATGGTGAGATCTGACCCTTCTTACTACATCAAATTTTCAAATTTATTAATTTTGAATTTTTATTAGCTTTAAATCTTTGAAGGCCTCTGGTATGGTACAGGGACAACTTACAGAAGTCATTCTTATACCATTCGACAGGAAATTTTGTCCTCCTTTTGGCCACATTAAATTTTGGGTACCATTCAATACAATTTAAAGTGGTTCTATGTTCAAAACCCCTATATTTTGAAACTTGTTTAAATCATATCTTCGCAACCGCAAATCTGATCAAAAATTCGTTCAATGGGACACCAACACCTTCCATTTGGCGGTTGTTTTGCTCAATTCGGTCCAGTGGTCATCGAGAAACGCGTCCAACAATTTTGCGTTACACACATACATACATACATACAGACATGTTCCGATCTCGACGAACTGAGTTGAATGGTATATGACACTCGGCCCTGCGGGCCTCGGATCAAACGTCGGTTTTCCAAGCGATTTGTATACCCTTCTTTTTGTAAGAAGGATAAAAATACGGGTCAAATATTTTTCGATAAGGAACGATCCTACAAAACATATATTTTGTAAGATCGTTCCTTATCGAAAAATATTTGACCCGTATTTTGTTATTTTTTATTAGGGTGACCATTTTTGTGTTAGGGTGGTCCAAATAATCGAAAAAGATGACTTTTCTTCAAAAATGCCTTTTTTAAAAAAATCATAACTTTTTAACCCCTCGGCCGATTTTTAATTTAAATAGCGCAAATGAAAATAGCGCAAATGAAAGATAATGAAATATGCTCGACGAGATCGGAACATATCAAAAACGGAACGCAAAATTGTTAGACGCGTTTCGCGATGACCACTGTTCCGAATTGAGCAAAACAACTGTCGAATGAAAAGTATTGGGATCCCATTGAACGCTATTGAACGAATTTTTGATCGGATTTACGGTTCCGGAGATATGATTGAAACAATTTTTGGAATACATGGGTTTTTAATACAAAAACACTTTAAACCGTACCAAATGGTACCCACGAAATTTTTCAAGATTTTCTCTTCCATGTGGTCAAAAAGAGGGCTAAATTTTCTGTCGAATGGTATAAGAATGACCACTGTGGGTTGTCCTTGTGCCAACCAGAGAACTTCAAAGATGTAAAATTAAAATTAATAAATTTGAAATTTTGATTCAGTAAGAAGGGTCAGATCTCACCATAGGTGGATGAATTCGGGTTTTTACACAAAATATCAAAAAAAATTAGCGCAGTGTCTTTTTTTGTTTTGGAGATACAATTTTTCAAAAATAAAGAGTCATGTAAATTTTTATGCTTCTTACTAATTTTCATGCAACGCATGGTATTATTTAAAAAAAAAGTATCTCTGAAACCGCTTATTCAATCTTGCTGATTTGTTTTATATGTTATGAAATATTAAAAGGGGTCAGATCAGACCCTCGTAGTTAAATCCTGAAAAAAAAAACAAATTGTTACGCATATTTTTCATACAAAATCTAATATTTTTGAGGGTTTTGTATTTATTCTAAAAAGTATATTTCATTACCTTTCATTTGCACTTTTTAAATAAAAAATCGGCCAAGTGGTTTAAGAGTTATGATTTAAAAAAAAAGGCATTTTCAAAAAAATCAAACAACGACAAAAAATGACTGAAATTTACATGATTTTTAGTTTTGAAAAATTATATTTCTAAAACGAAAACCCCTTATTTATTCACCTATGGTGAGATCTGACCCTTCTTACTGAATCAAATTTTCAAATTTTAAATTTTTATTATAATAAGTTTTTCGACGGTTGTTTTGCTCAATTCAATTTTGGGCACTAAGCTTCCCCTTAAGGCCGGATACCAGAGGAGGCCGATTTTCTCCAGCTTCAGGGGGCAGATCAGCAAACCGGTAGTCAGTTTAGCAACATTTCCGACGCTGACACTCGGAAGCAGCAAGGGGTAACCGGCAAATGCAATTGTTTCCTTTAATAAACCGTTGAAAATAAGAAGTCTTAATATAGTGAAAACAATTCAAGCCATTTAATTATACTCACTTCTGTAGTAGAAAAAGTAAAAAGGGTAAGATGCGGATTACCCGGAATAAATCAAACAAATTATAATAATATAAGATAAAAATTCACACCAAACGAGCGAAAAACACATTGCACAACCGACGGCGACAACCGATTCGACGGATTTGTTTATCAAATTGAGTCAAATTGTCAAACACTGACACAGTTTTTGCTCAACGATTTTTTTTAATTTTTTTGGTGAAAACTACGAGCAAGTTCTTCATTCCAATCGAATAGTACGCTTTTCTTGTAGGCTAAAAAAGAGTCATGTGCCTAAGTTGTGCATTTGAATAGTTCTAAGCAGATATGGGAAGCTAAAATGTTTGTCTCACTGTTCCCCACCTGAGGGTGGCAGTAATGTAAACAAGCCATTGCAGTTAACTTTCGGTAATTGGGCTAATGGGTGATTTTTTTACAGATCCTAGTCATATTTTGACCACTGTCATAATAAAATTGGTGTCGCTGGTGTTCACTGTATATTGAAACTAGTTTGAAATAAAATACTCACCAACTGATATCCACAGTCCTCGGTCAGCTGTGGGTACTTTCCAATGATCTGGTCAGCTTTTGAAAATAGTCTCAGGCTTTTCTGGCGCGCTGGGAAACTTATCTCCCACTGGTTGAGCACGGTTGCCCACGGAAACTTGTTGATTTCGAGCCAGGAAAGTGCAGTTGCGACGTTCGGTAGCAGGATATCTTCGGATGCAGATTCTGGCTGAAGATGTCTGACCTCCAACCGATCTCGATGCTGCTCTGACTGTTTAATATAGTTGATTCTGTTAAACAGTTTTCCGCCCGGATTTTCCTTTCCTTTGGAAGGAGTGTAGTATGTTTTCTGAAAGATGTCATCGTGATGACCAACATAATCGTTAGGGTTCTATTGACCTTGTAAATTGAAATAATATTCACATTCTTTTACCTTCTCTTCTCTGGAGAAAACTGAAACAATTATGTCGCTGTATTCGTGTAGTATTTCTCGCGATGTTTTTCTTCCCTGCTTGAGGTGGTATTGCGCCACGGCATTGACGACAAATTTCCTCCCCGGCGATGACAAAGGCTTACTTTCCGTACCGCACTTCAGAACTTGCTGGCCAAAAAAGGTTTCAGAAAGCAGGTGTTTTAGGATGTTCGGTGTAAGGTATTGATGTTTGTTCTAAGAAATAAAGCTCAATTAAAATTAAGAAATATTATTCAAATGTTTTTTTGACTAACCTCTGCCAGCGGTCCCGGTGGATTCAAGCTTTTGGTCACACTGCTGCTGCTGCTCTCTTGGGAGTTACTCTTAAAAAAAAAATACTCAATTAAAAATAAGAAATATTAAACAATTATTTTTCAATTTACCTCTACCAGCGGTAGCGGTGGATTCTTAGTTTTTACACTTGTACCAGCCACTCTGCTCCCTTCACCAGTTTCTTGTGCAATGTACTGAATCTGAAATTAAAAGAAGTTACAAGGCTAACAATTGGAAAAGACTAAACAACTAAACGTAAACAATGCCTTTAATCTCAGGTTTCTTGAGAAGCAAAGCACACCAATGAAATGATACCATTCCAGATAAAGCTTTCATTATTGTGTTGCCAATTGGAAACCGAAGCTCTCCACTTGCTAAAATCGATTTATCTCTTTGTGTACTTCGGATTTAACGTCGCAAGTGGTGCGCTGTATTCGCACTGTTATGCGCTATTCCCGCACCACTTGCGACGTTAGTTCCGACGTACACAGAAAGAGAAAAATTGATTTTTGTGAGTGGTTTCTTCGGTATCGAGCTGGTGACACAATATCTTAGAAAAAAAATGTTTGTTTGGTTGTTCCGTTCTGAAAACCTGAACCCAAAATGAGCAGCAGTGGAACGGCAACGGCAAGGTTTGACAGTTGTCGAGAATGCTTCCAGAATGTCTAACCAACGTTGCCTTAGTTTTAGCTAGATTCCTACCCCACAAGCACGTTTACGTAGATTGCCGTTCCGCTTCCCTAAATGGGTTCAGGCATTTACTCAGATAGGGTTTTGCCGCTGCCGTTTCCGTTCCGCTTCCGCCCTTATTGGGTTCAGGCGAAGGGGAATCCTATCTAAGTAAACGTGCTTGTCGGGTAGGAATCAGGCTACAATTAAGCAAACGTCGATTAGACATTCTGGAAGCATTCTAGACAACTGTTCCACTGCCGCCCATATCGGGTAAATCTGGGAAGAGTAAACACGATTGCAGTTACATACCTCGATCGGGAAAATGGTCGGTTCAACCAATCCTTCAACATTTGCCACAACACAGCTGTTTTCCTTATCAGCTTGTTGTGTCTGCTGCTCCTCCTCCAGAACGAAATTGTCAACTTCCTCTATTTGCTGCACCGGTTGCTCCTCGGGTTGCTCTGCTCGTTCATCTACGGGTAGGATTACGTTTTCTAGGTTCTATAAATTAAAAATAATAGTAATTAGCAAGCATGTTGCGGAATGAATAAAAATACTTACGTTTCGGCGTCTCCAATTACAAATCCAAATCCAAAGCTGCTCCGTTCCCCAAAAATTTGGGAACGTCTCCAGGCTGTTTTTAAAATAGTCTTCGCTGACGGTCAGCAATCCGGCAGTATTGTAGCCAAGTCCTGTGGAAGATCATTAAAAACATTATTAAATGTGTTTTTGTTTACATTTATATAATATAGGATGGCGTACGTGCGACCGCGCATAACTCAATAACGGATCGTCAGATTTGAGCTGTCTTTGTTTTGTTATGTTCGTCTCCGCCCAAGGAAGATTATTACGGCGAGAAAACTTGGAAAACTTTAACAGGAACTGGAAAACTCGGAATAATATCGCAATAAATTGAGATCGAAGATGGCGTTGAAAGTAGTCAGTTGTTTGACAAGTGGAAGCGTTATTGTTGTTGGGCGGGACGAAGTTTGCGGGGTCGGCTATAGTTATTAATATTACTTACCGTTCAGAAACGTCAAACAGTCGGCGGGAATTTCGGTAAGGAAATCCTCTAGCAACGCTTGCTCCTCGATGATGACTTCCATCTTGCTTTTTTAGCGCAGGCGCAGAAATGATGATGTTGATTTCTTTTTTCAAATAAACACTGTCGATTTTCAAAACTAGCCTTATGAATTTCAAATTCGTGACTCATGAATGGCTTACGTCCAAATAGTGAAAACCAAGGCGTCTAATATGAAACGCATAAGTGACTTATGAAACAAAAAATTCCTTCGGTTTTGGGTTTTCATAAGTTTATCATTTTGAATTTCTTAAGTGCATTTGCCTGAGTGTATTGTTACACAATTTGGTATGATGGGATAGTGTGGGTAAGTGGGGGGGGGGGGGGGTGTGTGTGGGGGGGGGTGTCGATGACGGGTCGTTGGATGGTCCTTTACAAGGCTCGCCTGTAAAGGCCACTTCCTTCGTTCCGAACGTCGCACTGTGGCACTATCAAACTAGCTGTTACACCAGCTTTAGTGCAGAAAAAAACCACGATCGTGGAAAAAAAAAACCAAAAAAGTAATTCGATTGCGGAGCTAACCAAAGTTGAACTTGCACACTCGAACGTTCGACAAGGAATGAACGGCGGCGCTTCTTCACCATGCATTTCGTTTTAATTTCTTTTTTAGTTAGCTTCCGTTTTTTGTAGATTCCATATTGGCAGTGAAGCTTCCTTCGAAATCGATGTCACTAACTGTATCCTGCTCAGAGTCTTCCAAAGATTTCAAGTATTGCATCCATGATGCCGGAGCTTTCTTAGCCGGAAACTGCTCGCCATTTGCCTCAAACCCGGGGAATTTATCTTCGGAACTTACGTTACCGTGAACTGATTCACCATCGGCAATCGAAACCGGAACCGCCGGAACCAACCCCTCGTCTTCGGAACTGTCCTCACACCCGTATAGTTTTAAATAATCGAGAGAAGACATTTTAAAACAATTGAATCCTAGCCATCTGATCACGCGAACAACAATGAAACACCATTTGGTGTTGACGGCACCATCGAGACAACGACTCTTCACGCAAAAATTGTCAGTTTCTCATAGGATTATCAGGTAGAGTGAAAAGATAAGACAAGCACTGTCTAGCTTCAAACACAGACTGACAGATGCTTATGTGAGTTCACCATAGGAGTAAAGAGTTTACAAAATCGCCGACAACGCTAATGCATCACAGCAAGCACTGATACTGTTATGCGTTTATTCTGACTCATTCATACGCAAATAAACGCATGTCAGTCACGTTCATATTTTCGCATGCTTTTAGGCATTATTTTGAACAAACAATGAACAAATTGTATGTAAAAGTACTTTCCAATATATATTTCAACTAATGGGATGCATATATCCAAGTTTCGCTTTCACATTGACCCAATAAAAAGGTAAATCTGCGACGACTTCAACTGCGTTTTTCTCAGCTGCATGTTTTTGCTAGTGGGACTAACATGCGTTTATGGGCAGTGAATGATAAATATCATTTGAATATTCCGATATTTCAGTCTCACGTCTTAGTTATATTGTGAGACAAATTTACGAAAATAATCAAGCACAACAATTTTATCATACGTGATATTTTGAATATCAGTTGACAATTTGAGGTTCATTAATCAGATATGGTATTTTAGTATCAGACAAAGCCTAATACAACTACAAATCATTCGTCACTCATGCAACGTATTGCTCTAAAAGTTTCATATTCTGAAGATCCCAATCTGCATTTTGAGGGTTGATTTCGAAGACAGTAATTAACTCAACTAACTTTGTTTTATAACAATACACAAACAGTTTATTTCCCCTGATATCTTTCAACTATAAAAAAGAACATGGATGCGACGTTATTCGCCCGCATGGCATACTGTTTGCTAATAAAAATAAGCATCACACATTATCTGGAGTGGGAACAGCTTCGTTTAATTCCGCGAGAACCGCAATATTGCATTTCGTTAAGCATCTTGTGTTTAAACAACAAAATCAAACAGCTCAGAGCCTACACAAAAGTAGTGATGGGGCCGATAATAAATGCGAAGCAGCGAAGAAACACAAGCTCTTATTTATCACGCAACACTGTTTTACTCGAATAAATATATTAAAAAAAAAGGTAACTTAACTTTCTCTATGATGGATCTGAGAAAAATCTTTGAACGTGGCTTGGCCAACTTATAGGGTTATTGCAACCCCTTAATCATAGAAATAAAAATATTAAAAGTAGTGAAAAATAATGGACACTAATCATAGGACTAACAATAATCGAAAAGTATTAACTAGTAATCATTGTTGATTCAATCTCGATCGGATGTAATTTTAAACGCGATGGTAAATTTGGCACTCTGTAACGTAAAGAAATCTTTACTTTTTTTATCAATTAGCAATGGCACTGGCACTTCCGCTATGGCACCGAATGATGTTGGACTGTGATGTGAGGACATTTTTCAGCGTTTCCAGCGTTTTGAGACAAATAACCACACAACATCCTTTGGAGACTCCTTCCGAGGCGTTGTTACAGCTGCATACCGAACTGCCGAGCAAACTGGACAGAAGATCACCGATTGGTTCCGAATTATTAGTTTCGTTGGCACCCGAGCAGCAAGAAGTCCTGGTTACAGCAGGTTGTTTCTTAGGAACACAACAACCACCGCCACCGGTGGCATTAGTGGAACTCAGCATTGTCGGTGCAATCGTTTGCAGTTGTTGAGGCTGACTCTGATAGAGATTGGTATTTTGAATCGTTTGAGGAAGAGAGACTAAATGCTGCTGCTGATGCTGGGCTGCATTGGAGTGGGGTCTACATGGACGTTCTGGACCGCAACCCCCGAGGCAACCTTGCATGGGATCACATTGACAATTGACACACCGGCAAATATCAGCATCCGCTGTAATATCCTTCAAGGTCTTCACTGGCTCCGCACAGACATTGTTATTGCTATCCTGTTGCTGATCAGAACCCGCTGGCAAGAAGTCTTCCATAAATAACTCGTTCAATATCGTGTCCGTCGTATCCTGAACATTGCCAAGCTGCTCTTGTTTTGCCACGTTCTGTTCACTGATCTGAATTGCCTCGTCAATTTCCTTCCGCGCGTTTTCCTCAATCAAATTAGAATCGTAATAGGTACCCATAAACATATCGGTGGTGGACCTGGTGCTAGGTTCCGGGTCGGCATCAAAATCAGCCACATTGACATTGAACGGGAGATCAACGTACGAAGGGACGCTAGTAGGAAGAGCCACGCATGACGAAGTAACCGGATCCAGGGCTAATGGTTTCGTTTCCAACACAGAAATATCCACCCATGGGGCGTTGAACTCCTCTTCCGAAGCAAGAGCCATCTCCAAAGCTTTGGATTCGTGAAAATCGATCAAATTGAAGGCAGCTTCTTCAGGGACCTGCGATTCACTTTCTTGCTTAGGTGGTGATTCTAGAAGCGGGATCTGATCGTCGGTTTCCAAGTCAGGCACTGCCTCTTCCTTAACTACGGTTAGCTTTTCTTTGGCGGTTGTTGTTTGAGCCAATTTTTTAAGCTTCCTGGCGGATTTGGATAATTTCTTCTTCTGAAAGGAGACAAGCGATGGTTTGAGATAGGAGTATTTGAAATTATGCGAAGGTTATACTTACAGGTTTCTCGTGAGTTTTGGTATGTGACTTAAGACTATGTGGCGTACTGAATGCCTTGTGGCAGTCGGACACCGCACAGGAGAACGGACGCTCTCCCGAGTGCGTACGGATGTGAGTTTTCAGGTGGTGCGAGGCAGTGAACGCCTTGCCGCATTTCTCCTCCTTACATCTGAAATGAGGGAAATCGCACTTAATAGGTTTGGTCGGTTGTACGACATTTTGCGGAAACACAATTCGGGGAAGTATATTTCGGAATGTTCGGAAGAAACGAAAGGGATTGTTGATGACTTGATGACTTGAACCTGTCAGTAGGTAAAATCATCCTAACAAAGCGCAAAAAACTCTCCAAATGGGATTCATACCAAGAACGTTTCGATTCCAAGGTCCGTATGGAGACCACCAGCCCATCGAAGTAATTCGATCGTACTTCAGCGTTTATACCGTCCATCAAGTTCTGCACAGTGGTTTTCTGCACTTCCTGGATGCTGCTGATCAGTTTTTCTTCTAATCTGACATGTTCCGGGCTACTGCAACTGCTTTTTTGAGGTTTCGCTTAACACCCTTCTCCCGATTGTTCAGTAGCGTTGCAGTTGGGGACAGTTTGGTCGGTTGATACATTTTTCAACGAAATCAACAGTGTTATCAGAAAACCACTGTAAAGGGTGTCCACGATGAAATTGCCACACACAAAATTGATTCGCAAAATTCGAGTTTTCATCCGATTGCCATCAAATTTTCAGGGATTGAGAAATAACTATTAAACTTAATTTTACCATTTTACTCGTATTTTATTTACAGTCCATACGCAAATGCCCGCACCTTGGCCTTAGCCCCGGCCATAAGATTCTGCACAACCTGTGAATCAACCGTTTTTTGCATGTAAACCCTTACTTTCTTCAGTTCCTCGACTGTCTTCACTACCTTAGGTCGTTTAAGAAGGTGCTGCTTCACAATCGCCCAGTACATCTCGATGGGGCGGAGCTCCGGAGTGTTGGGAGGGTTGAACATTTTCGGCACGACCTTATTGTCCGCATACCACTTCAGCACGTCCTTGGAGTAGTGGCATGAGGCCAAATCCGGCCAGAAGATTGTTGGGACGTTGTGGGCCTTCAGGAGAGGAAGCAGCCGCTTCTGGAGGCACTCTTTTATGTACACCTGTCCGTTCATCGTGTCCTGGGTCACGAAAGGTGCACTCCGCTTCCCGCACGTGCAGATGGCTTGCCAAACCAGGAATTTCTTCGCAAATTTGGACATCTTCTGAGTGCGGACATGCTCCGGAACGCTGAACTTATCCTTGGCCGTGAAAAACAGGTTGCCGGGGAACTGTTTGAAGTCGGCCTTCACATATGATTCGTCGTCCATGATGCAGCATTCAACTTTCGTCAGCATGTTGAGGTACAACTTCCTGGCACGGGTTTTGGCGGACTTGTTCTGCTTCTCGTCGCGATTAGGGGCCTTTTGTACCTTGAACGTTCGAAGCCCAGCCTTAGTTTTGGCCTTCTGGACAAAACTTCGGCTTAGGTGCAGCTTCTTAGCCACATCCCGAACGGAGGCGTTCGGATTTCGGTTGAAGGCCCCAACTACGCGGTTGTGATTTTTGGTGTTGTACGGAATACTTTTTCCTTCACTTCTGGGCTTCCGATCGGTGGTCAACCGTTCCTCGAACCGCTTAATCACTCGCGACACCGTGGAATTCGCGATTCCCAACGTTTTAGCGATGGAACGATGCGAGAGATCCTTGTTCTCGTGATGAATGCGCAAGATTTTATCACGCACGAGCTGTTCTTTCGACTCCATTTCCGCGAGTTTTGATCACAGGACTTTAAAACTTACAGGATGTAAATAATGCACTATGAACTAAATCCACCCAAATTTTCATTAAATTCTACCCAACGGTTAAAAAGTTAGAGCAATTTCATAGTGTGGCAATTTCATCGTGGACACCCTTTACGACTGCTCAAGACGATACATTATTATTTTGCAAGACAAATGAAGATGTAAACGCGACTTTGGATAAGTTACGAGCACTGTGTAGTGAACAAGGAACACCCGCAACGGCCAAGCTAATAATTTTTGGAGAAGACTAAAAAAATGTCCCAGGAAATTGCCTGGTGGTTTATAAGGACTTACTATACAGTCTACCAAGTATCGGTAGAGGTATAGATGTACTGATTAAACTAACCGTCAATTTTGGCTTACCATTTTCAAAAGTTTCAAAGCTATTTGTGCATTTGTGCAAAAATATATATAATTTTATTTGTGCAAAAATATGTGTACGAGATAGAGTGCACAAATCGCTATCGTATCGCTAAACTTTCTGGATATTTGACTACCAACCAACCATGTTCATCAAATGCTGCATTGAAGAATGTATGATCCTGTTCGACTCTGCCGAAAAGCTACTGACCCACCTGACAGTTGAGCATAGAACATAGAACTACCGATACCCATGCAGTTATCCAGGATGTCCACAAACGTTTAGTAAGATCTATAATTTTAAGCGACATTCAGGAAATCATAAATTTCAATCCGACGATTCTAAGACGGAACCAACCATTGAAGAAATTTGCGAAACGATAGACGACAGTGAGCAAATAAATAAACTGCAAAGAAATGAACTTCACGAACCTGAATATTTACCTAACTTTACTGACAGTTGTTCTCAATACAAAAGTCGGCTACAAAATCCACTTTAAGTATGCACAGCAAAATAAAAAAACGTTTCAAGGCAGGACGTTCAATATATACAAAACTAAGCTCAAAAGTTTTGCGGTGCAGAGCAAATCGAAAGCATAAATGTTAGTACAAGTGAACCTGAAATGCTACATCAGCTTTCTGCTTGTCTTTCTAGTATGAAAACAGCTTTTAATTTCATTGGCAGTGACTATAAACTTTTCAAACACCTTCAGAAATTAGGCAGATTCAAGTATCATACGGTTATAACTTTGACTAACGACAGTTGCACAGTATCAGAAGAAGTATAAACTGAAAACTACGATAGAAAATCTTGTTTAGTGTTAAATGATATTGAGTTTCAGAAAAAAAACAGTTTTTGAACAGCATACTATATTGACCGAAACAATTGAAAACACTAGAAAACTGGAAGGTTCAAAAAGCGTAACCCATTTCCTAAATGGAAAAGTTTGGCAAGGCATCAAACAAAAATATGCAAACGAAAAAGGTTTTGATCACATTATACCGGTTTAGATATATGCAGACGAGTTCAAAATAAATGATACGCAAAGCTCCCATCATAAGGTCGATTCTGTCTGTGGGATTTATTATAATTTTCCTACACTACCAGAAGATATGAAATATGTTCGGAATTCGGAAACATTTTCAGGCAATAGCAAAGTAAATGGAAAATTCATGTGACACGAAAGAAGATTGTGTTGTTTCTCAGACCTAGAATTGAACGGTGAAGTAACACTCTGGTGTTCAAAGTGGGGTTAAACGTGAATTTTGAACTGTAGGCAAAGTCTGTCCGAGTGGAGTTTGGGAACAATAGGCCCAGCCAGGTGAATAACCACGCGACCAGTCGATCCTTTTCATCTTTCGTAGTGCATTCAATGGTCACATGATTTCTGTCGGCCCTCAGTTGGCGAAAAATTTAAAAAGCGCGTTAGTTATCTCCGGGAAGAATTGGCGGAATATATTCTGGCTAACCGATGGACGTGTTTTTGTTTTTTCACTGCCATTTTCGCTAATTATTAACGTGTTTTATAGATCTAACAAGTGTTACAAGTAGCTCTCACGCTAGAAAAGGCACTACACCCTTGGCTTTGGAGCCTGGATAAAAATAGGAAACGCCTGTTCCAGCCCAGAGAAATGGAACACAAAGGAGTGCATTAACTTTCTTAACTCCGTTCACTTCCAACAACTCATTCATAAAAGTTATCTCATATCAAATATACATATGCTTTCTCGCCATGGAAGGTAGCATAGGTTCTCGGTTTTAGACATCTAATCAACACTTCCCTCCCATCCCTGCTGATCATAAGGACCTGGCCAGGTGTTGAGCAAAGAGAACGATGGATGAAGAGCCGTCACACCCAAGGCAGCGCTTCCATCGTCTCTTAAACAGTCAATCCAGGAGAGTGTATGGTCGGAAAATGCTACTCTATGCTACACGCCTTTTCAAATCCTAAAGCCCTGCTTACATATAAAACGTGGTTTTTCTCTGGCTAATTCTGGAAATAAATTCAATAACGACTTCCACCACATCCAATTAATTCGCCATGTCCGGATGGTGATGAATACTTTCAAAAACAGTGAACAATTCTGGCAGAAGATCTATCAAACATGGTTGTTCCTTCAGATAGTCCACGACATCTGAGACACTTTCGATGGATTTGTTACCTTCTTTCAACAAAAGCAAAAACCTATCCCGTTGTTCCTTCAACCTTCAAAATCTTAAGCTACTATCATTAGGTAAGCTTCTACCAAACGCAGCGATTTTCTTTTCAATGCCTTGTTCACTGTATCAATGTAGCTGAATATTTTACCGTTACCGTCAACATAAAATAAAACTCAAACTTCTCCATAATTTTATCGAAGCCAGAAACCTTTGCACCAGCATCGGAAGCATCATTGTCAGACAAGGTTATGAAAAATTCAACCAAAGCAGAATAGTTCGCCAGGACAGACAACATCGACACATACTTTACAGTCCATCTTTTCAGGCGAAGCCGTCGTAGATTGGTGGATTCATCTGATTTCACAGCCTGGAAGATAGCAAGCCGTTTTGTGGAATCCCTGACAAAATTGATCATTTCCTGAACCATGTTTAATGTATCCCTACAGGCAGGAATTGTCGTGATGGTGTCTTGTGCAACCAAGTTCAATGAGTGAGCCAAACAATGATCAAATATAGCTCTCTTTTCGTCATCAAGGATTTTTGCTTGCACGCCATGTTTGTCACCAGCCATATTCCTAGCACGATCATAGCATGGTCCTCTACATTTTGTAAAAGGCAAATCAAATCGAATAAGTATATCCTTGATGACAGAGTTGTGTATTCCACCTGGTAGAAGACGAGAAAAAAAATTCTCTGCCTCCGAATAATCATTCCGCCTAGTGGAATTCCTCAAGGTGTGCTTCCGTTAAATGTGTTTCCGCAAAATGTCGTTCAATTGTTCAGTGGTAATAAGTGGAAAAGAACTCACTTGTAAGGCCTCTCCTGCGTATGTACCCGAGAGTGTTTTTTCAGGTCACTCAGAGTGGTAAAGAACTTTCCACAGACCTGCCGGGAAGAAAGCGATATTGAGAATTGAATTGATAACGATGACCAATAATCGCTTACCTCACAGTTAAACGTTTCGCCATTGTGTAATCGTTCATGGGCCCTCAACCGATACCGCGTGTTGAATGCTTTCTTGCAGCTGGATTCCGCACAGACATACGGTTTGATTTTCGTGTGTACCCGGATGTGAATCTTCTGACTGTAGGAGGTAAGAAACGCTTTGGTGCATCCATCCTCGGTGCATTTGAATTTGTATTCACCTGGAATCCAAAAACATACTCTCAACGAAAATCATCTTACTTTTTACTCTTCTAAAATTTACCCTTATCCTAGTTTGTTAATGCGAAGACATGGAATCAAAATATAAGTCGCAATTCTTAGCCAAATGGTACCACATAAATTGTAAACGTCTGGATACATACCTCGATGGGTTTTCATGTGAGTCCGCAGATTGCCAACCGTACTGTAGCTGCGGTTGCAGCTGCCATAGTTACACCGGTACCTGGCCAACACTTGGTTATCAGGCCCCTGGAACGAAAAAGCTCTATAGTTTATCCGGAGTGAAAATACCCGCCAAAAAGTTTGTTTTCTGTTTTCTAAACTCGTTTCTACACATGAGCCAGTATGGGAGAGGTTTCTTTTTTTGTGATTTTTGACTTATAAAAAGAGTTGATTTTGAATCAGTTTGATGATGGGGTGGTGGGTGTGGGGTGTGATACATTTGTCCTAACACATTTCGACTAAAAGTATCCTTCTATTATGGTCCCTGAACTGTTTTGCATGTGTTAAAAAAAATTCCCTGCTCTACTAACACAACCACGACAGATCAAGTTCGCAATGGGTATGAGTGTGAGATAATAAAAGAAGGGGTGTGGTGCACAATAGTACTTTGTGTTCTTTTCTCTCTCTTTCACTAACTAATACAATCTAGTTATTTTGCAATTGTGTGTACCTCGATTGTGATAGTAGCATGCGATGACTCTCCTTCTTCGTTTAGAGTATTGTTTTCATAATTACTACATTTTGAATGGAATAAAAAATAAAATCGGAAAACGGAGTGTTTTTGAATCAATTTTGTTTGAAACAAAAGGAGAAAAACGTACAGAAATAAGTGCTAAGAGCGGTTCGGGATTTTTAGGCAAATATTCTATTAGGGAAAAAGTAAAAAAAATTAGAGGCCACAAAGCTCTTTATGCGGGCTATCATCACTCACTACGGTTTTAAGAGGAAAGGTTGGGATTAGTTAAAAGAAAAGAAAAGTCCACTGGGTTATTTCCCTTAAGCCAGAAAATTGCGAATGTTATGGGAATTTTTCGATAAGATTTCCAGTACCCACCAGTGTGCTTTCGTATGATATATTTTGGCAAACCAACATCAAAACCAATGTTTAACACGATGGAAACATTTACGTGGGATCACCATTCCACCGAAATAAATGAATTATGATATATTTAAACTTTTTCTCCGCCATTCACACCTACTGCATGGCGATTTAGTGCGTTATGCTTTATAATAGCTCAATTCACATTAGCCGCAAACAATTGAGGCAGATAGATTGGTGGAGAGAATTATATGGAAATGATACACAAACGCAAATCTCCCACTCAGCAGCCACCAACCGCCGTCACTCGACCAAGACCACCGTCATTGCGGCTACTTCTACAATGTAACCGAAATCTATTAATAAAAATTGGGAAACAACGAAAGCCGAAAAGAATATATCAGTTTTATTTATTTCTCATCGTCCATTTCGCCTCGCCTTGCGTTGATCTAAACAGCGTCAGGTGGCAGAGCAGAGGAACAAGGTGACAAAAACGCGATAGCCCGATGGAGAAGATTGCGACTCGCGACATGCTTATTTCGCTCTTTGTTTTGATTATAAACGGACAATTAGGGACGATACCGAGTATATACGTGTAATGTTTTACTTCTACCGCTACCACCACCATGTTAAATTCTTCTCTCACTGCACTCATTTTTATTGTTCATGTGCAATTACATCGAACACCAACGGCAATTCACGTTGCTACTACAACTGATACTCAGGGCTGGAAAACATCGTCAAACAGCAAACGACAAAGAGATAGCAGTTTTCTCATTTGCACTCTTTGTCGGCGATTTGACTCAATTTTGAGTCGTTTTCGAACCACTTTTGCCAAACGTGGAGTCACTCAAATTATGTTATGCTGTTAGTACACTGATAGGCAAAATAAAGTGCCCACATCATCATTTTTTGAATTTCTCTCATTTATTTGGTTTAAATTAAAGTAAACACACTGTAGTGTTAATTGATATCTTATTTTTCACATTCTTTTCAAGTTTCACTTATGGAATAAAGGGTGTTTCGATCAAAATTTGGTCGACTTAAACTTGACGCATTTCCTTTCATCGTGCATTAAAAAAATTTGCACACCCCTAATTTTGAAGATGTGTGCGTGTAGCATCATGCCTCTATTTTGATGTTGAGATTTGCACTTCAGTTATCAAAATTTCGTCGAAGGAAGAGAAGCAACGCATCAAAATGTTGCACGTGCATGGCGAAAATCCAAACTACTCTCACGCCAAGTTGGCGAAATTGTTGAATGTGGCTAAATCAACTGTTACCAACGTATTAAAAGTCACTCAAGTCACGGGTAGCAAAGGGTTCAAATTGGCTTCGCCTTTTTATTTCATTAGGTTTCTTTCCATGTTTAATACTGCAGAAGCCGCACTGCCTAGCTGCAAAACAGTTTTACTTTGTTGCCGGTGTCTGATTTTTAAATTGAGGCCCACCCCATCTCACGAATTTAGCTTCGTACTGCATTTTCGTCATTCTCTTCTTTTTGGGCTAGCACGCGAGACGAACCAAAACGACAGTTCACCTGGTTGTGGTATGGGAGACAAAGTAAGACCGGCTAATCGGGTAGATGCCGATATCCCTAACTCAGCCAAATAATCTTAAGAATTTCATAAGGTTCAACTTATGAACGATGTTTTGAAATTTCATAAGCCTGACTTATGAATGGATTTTGTTTTACACGACGTTGTTTTTGTACGCCTCTAAGCTTTCCTGTTCACAAGTGTTGATATATACTAGTGGTCAAGTCACTGGACCCATAACTTTAATTTTCAAGGTTCGAATCCAGGTTGCTCCATATTTTTATTGTTTCAACATTATTATATTTCATAAGGTAAGTTAATGAAATTCATAATGATTTCTTGTGGCAAATAAATATATTGCAATCTTATGAATATCGAAAGTTTGTTTCGCTAGGTGCTGTCTCCCAGCACAGTGATGAAATTTTGGGGCCACTGAAAACCTCAAGGAGAGAAACGATGCTTGTGACAACTAGATGACCAGCATCATCTCATGGCATTCAGTACGGAGTGGAAAATACGACAGATTTTTCATTAGGGTCGAACTGAAAAACGTAAGCAATGGCTTTTTCCGCAAATTTTTCGACATTGAGAACTTATCTCATTGATCCACCACATCATTTTGAACCTATCCGATATAATTGGTGGATGGCATAAGGCCAATTCGTGTCACGAGATGTTTACCGAAAGAATCATTGTACTGTCCTTTGATGAGTTGAGTCCTAATGAAAAACTTTTGTCAAATTGGGTTTCATTGAATGCTTTGGAAATGTTCAGTTTAAAGCTTCAAATAGGATGACTGCAAAGACGAGTACCGGCTGGACATGTCACGGCTTCGGGCCCCATATTTTAGGGACTGCTACAAAATCAGTTTTACTTATTCTTTCGTACGGCATTGAACTTAGGATCCAACATTAATACACGAATTTATGGAACCCAGCCCCCACTACTGTAAATTCTGCCCATATTGTCATGTTAGTTCAACTAATGTCTACCTTATTTATCGGCAAAGTTCCGGTAGTCTTCTTCTGAGGGGTAGGTTGCTACAGTACGTTCATCCTGCCACTATTGTCGATCGCGACAGTTACTCGAAACGCTGGTGTTCTTTCTCTTGCCGTGTTTCTTTGAATTGTTTAACATTTCGAATGATTGATTTTTCTCCGTGCTAACATTCTCGCTTATGAAGTAGTTCTACTCGCAGTGTTCGATTTTGATTTCTTACTGAAACTCTTCGTCTAAGTATTCGACATCTTCGTACTCAATTTCGGAATCGGACAATCTGAGTTTGCCAATGCCTGCATCACCTCGAGGAACTTGCCGATCGGGTACGCCGTGTTACCACTTTCGTTGGCTACAGGTGACTGGTTTGCCGAATCGCTTGCTTGCTGACGTTCGCTTTAGCTCCGTTTGAAACAGTTCAGGTTTCCGTGTCCCCACTTCCTACACAGAGTACATCTCGGTCGACGTTGTGGCTTGGGACTGTAGCAGTTAAAACATTCATTAGCTCGTTTGTTTCGGATCGCTTGCGTACGGTGTTTCTCCTGCGGTTTCCCGGTGTCGAATTGTTCACTGCGGAGGTCGGTTTCAGACTGCTGCTCCTTGGCGGAAACTCCAACGTTTATACAGATCCTGATTCGATTCACAGTACCGAATCAGATTCAACAGCTCGTAGATGGTATCGTACTGACAAGATGCGACGCTTGGATAGAGTGGATCGTACGCCAAACGGCTGATTGTGTACTTAATGATGCAGCACTGCTAAGTTTGCCTTTCTGCCCCAGCGCATTCATCCGAAAAAAAAGTAGTTGTACGATTCCTTCGAGTCCTTAATGCACCTTGATTACGATCCGGAAAAGCCAGTAAAACCATAGACTAACTCTATGACCAGTAGGTCCCGAACAAATACGATTTTTTTCTTGGCTCAGTCAGTACTAGCACATCGGTCCCAAGCTCGATCCCAAGCTTAATAATACCCCCCTAATAATGAACTCACGCGAACACACTCCCAAATATTCAGTCAAAACACCACAGCAAATCAAAACAAATGCGCAAATATGTATAGTTAGGTGCTGGCTTCAAGGTGTACTTCGGACCAAGGGGTTCTACAACAGTTAATCAATTTCAAATCGCTGGTTGCATATTGATTGTTGGTAAATCTATCTGCAAGCTCAAAATGTGATGACGGGCTCCATTGAAAATCATGGATGAGCGCCTCTTGCTAATCGGCACGTAGCTTCTGATAATGGTCGATGGCTTCAATCCATTCCGTCACACCACTGCCTTCCTTGGAAACTGGAATCAACCAGGAGCCGGATAGCCAAGAAGAAAATGGATGTAGTTTTTGGCTCAGAAAGTACCAGCACACCGGGCTCAAGCTCGGTACCAACAACAATCAATGTGTAACTAGTGATTTGAAATTTATTCAGTGTTGTAGAACCCCTTGGCCCGAACCACATCTTGAAATACATTCTTGCGCTTTTCGGTACTAGAATCTTTGTTTTTGTTTTGCTTCGCTGGGTTATTTTGACAGCATATTTGAGGGTGTGTTCGTGTGAGTTACGTTATTAGGGGCGAATCATTGGGATGTGCTGGTACTTCCTGAGCCAATAGACTTCTCGAAGTAAGATGTCACTAATACTGGCGTGCTGCTTTACACGTATAGGATCGATTTGCTTATAGTTTTCAACCACGAGATCAGCTATCAAAGTGTTCAGGTTGTCAGCGGTTTGTTTTTATTTTCAACCAGCAAAACGGTTGTATTAGTGAAACTGCTTACTAATACTAACGGCGGCAGAGAGGTCTATAACTTTATCCATTTTCTTCTTGATTATTCAGCTCCTGCACGCTAAGACAAAAATACGGAAAAATCGGTAAAAAATACCGAAAACCGCACATAAGTGCACATACTGAAATTATCGGTAAACATGGATTACCGAAATTTCGGTATTGTTGGAAAGAAAGGAAAAACGTTAATAATTACTAATTTTGTTACGGTTCTTTTTACCGAAATTGCTTGCAACTCAATGAGAGCATTTTAAACCAATATAATATATAACGATAAAATTTGTAAATCCACTTTACTCGAAAGATAAGTAAAATCAAATAAAAAAAATTCTAATCCCGAAAAGTACAACAATGTACTGCAAGGTGCAGGCTACAAGGTGTACTTCTGACCAAGGGGTGCTACAACAGTGAACCAATTTCAAATTGCTAGTTTCATATTGAGTGTTGAATCAACTGCTTCAATTCCTGAAAGAACCAGTTGCCTCAAACGCCGGCATCGTGCTTCACTTCTTCGACGTCGTCGTTCTTTACTTCTTCCTCCTCCTCCTCGTTTGGCTCCGGATTCAGAGAGCGTACGCTCCGTTTAATTTTTGCGTTGCTCTCGCTGCTGCTACTTCCAGACGCTGGGTGTAGCATTACGCCACCCGTTTTCGATGGAGTTCTCGTCGGCTTATCTTGATGGAACGCTGGTGAATTTCGTTTAATGCGTTGGAATCCGTGCGTTTCCTACCTTTCTCATTGTTTGCACTCGCGACTGGCAGATTTTCGCCGATCCTAGCAAAGCAGCGTCTATGCCGAGGAGTTACTGTCGTTTATTTCGCGACGTTCGGAGGCGGAGTGTGAAAAACACGTTTGTTAAGTGAAGGAAAAATGTATTCGATGTTTACTGAGTTGTAATCGCATGTTTACTGAGTTGTAGTCACTCTGCCACGTTGTGTTTGTGTTTCAGTGTGCCGGAAGCTGTTTCTGTGTTTCAACTTATCTGTCAATACTACAATCGAAAATTTATGCTTATTGATAAGGGGCTATGCATAAACCACGTAGACTTTTTTGGGGAGAGTGGGGGATTGACCAAAGTCTATGCTCCATACAAAATTTCAAAAAAATGTATGGAGAAAAGTCTACTAGGGGGAAGGGGGGGGGGGAGGGTTTGAGATTTTCAAAAATGAGTCTACGTGGTTTATGAACCGGTCTCAACCATGGACCTTTTTGACGTTCAATAGACGAACACATATGCATCATTTAAATCACATCAGTGCAAGCGGGGCAGATATTCCTGCAGATATACAGACATGTCTGTATTTATACAGACATTTGATCATTTATACGAAGTGTCGAAAAAACTTGATTGCGCTTGCTAAGGATTTTTTTCACTGATTCGACCCTTCCCCAAGACGTAGCACTGAAATAAATTAAAATTACGGCCATCAGAACGAATGTCCTTGGAGAATCGCATCATCAAGAATCGGCGGCAATGATGCGGTCCCAACTATTTAGTCTTAGAATCGATGAGCCAACTGATATCACTGCCAAGAAAGCATTGGTCTTAGTAGTAAGGCCTTTTTATTGGCAATTCGAGATTCGAGCTTGCTGAAGCGGATGCTACTATGATACTTCTAATACGGTTCGGTGCAGACGGAGCGAGTGTTATACACGGTGTAAAGCATTCTGTTGCTGTACTTTTTTTAAAAGGACTATACGAATGTATTCTTACTCAAATGCATTTGCCATTCATTTTCATCATATTCACATAAGACTATTCCATCTGGTGTATGGATTATCGGGAAACATAGCACAACATAGTTTAACGAACTGCTGAACCGTGTTCTTGAAAGGCTGGAAGCCTTAAAAGTGTATTTCAGTTTCCGCGATACATCAATGGACGCCATGCAGAATGAAAAAGTGGAGAAAATTTTCAAGCATCTCAGCGATCCATTAAATAACGTGTACTTGGCCACACCTAACCACATCTTGCCGAAAATCAACTGGTTGAATCAACATTTTCAATCTGAAAAGGCAATGGTGGATAAGCTTGAAACAGAAATTCTTGATGTTTTCGATATCGACTGCTCGACACTGAAGAAGTCTCTAAGTCGCAGACGAAATAGACTTTTCTGTCAAAAGATAAGCTTTCTGTATTGGGATTTATCGGAATATGCTCGCGTTTACTAGTGATAGTTTAAACAAGTGTTTCAGTTTTTTATTTTTTCATTATTTTAAAATGCGATCAAGTAAAGTGTTAATTAAAATTTTCCTAGTTTTCCAAAACGGAGTAGTTGAAATTCCAGCCAAGGTGAAACATCTGTTAACAAGCAACATGTACAACAAAAATTAAGTTCCTCGAGGCTTTGGATTTTTAGTTGTGAGTTTTTTCTTTAAATTTATTAATGATTGTTCATATTTACAGGACTGATGGGTGCTGATGGGTGATTGAAAAACAACAGTGATCATGAGAGTGATTCAATCAAATGTATGGAAATATCAATAGAAAGTTGATGTTCAAATAATAAATTTAAATTGCAATCTTTTTTGCGTAAGATTTCTGTTTATTCGATGATTGCATAACACAATCTCACCTCTACTCGCACTACTAGCAACAATCAATATGCAACTAGCGAATTTAAATTGGTTCACTGTTGTAGAACCCCTTGGTCCGAAGTACACCTTGAAGCCAGCACCTAACTATACATATTTGCTGGGGGTGCGACACATCTAAATCCAGATTCAAGATGATCGAAAAATTTCACGCTAGCGAATTAATCTTTGAAAAATCTTGTTTCAGCTTGTGAATCTTAATCCATCTACTTGCATCGTGCTGCATCTTTTTGCAGTAAATCATTTAAATCTTCATCAAAATCTCTAAAATTTTCTTTCTATCTACTAAGCGTGCGCACATCGCACAAAAGCATAACAAAAAATATCCTGCATCTGAGATAGAGTCGCACCCCCTGCATATTTGCGCCTTTGTTTTGATTTGCTGTGTTATTTTGACAGAATATTTGAGAGTGTGTTCGTGTGAGTTCATTATTAGGGGCGTATTATTAAGCTTGGGACCGAGTTTGGGACCGATGTGCTAGTACTGACTGAGCCAAGAAAAAAATCGTATTTGTTCGGGACCTACTGGTCTTAGAGTTAGTCTATGCTACTAGCCTAGCAACAATCAATGTGAAACTAGCGATTTGGAATAGGTTCACTGTTGTAGAACCCTTAGTTCCGAAGTACACCTTGCAGTCTGCACCTTGTCATGCACTCTTGCGCTTTTCAGTACCTTTTGGTACAAGTATCTTTGTTTTTGTTTTGATTCGCTATGTTATTTTGACAGAATATTCGAGAGTGTCTTGGTGTGAGTTACGGTCTTAGGGGCGAATCATTAAGCTTGGGACCGGTATGCTAGTACTTCCTGAGCCAAAAAAAAAATCGTTTTCTTCATGACTATCCACCCGCTACTACTAGCACCTTAAAACCTTCATGCAGACAAATACAGACATTTCAAAGAGATTTATACAGACTTTTGAAAAAAGTATCTGGCATCCCTGAAGCGGGGTCCTTCCTTAGCTCAGTCGGTAAAGGCGCAGCTACAAAGCAACACTATGCTGGAGGTGGCTGGGTTCAATTCCCGGTCTGGTCTAGGAATTTTTCGTAAAGGAACATTTCTCGACTCCTTGGGCATAGCGTATGATTGTACTTGCCCCACAATCATACTAATGCAAAAATGGTACTTGGCTTCGAAAGCTCTTAATTAATAACTGTGGAAGTGCATTTAGAACACTAAGTTGAGAGCAAGCAATAAGCCTATTGTGAAAACAATAAGCTTGAAATGCTAACAAAGAAGAAGACAGTGCAGGCGAGTGTGTTTGAAGTGTGGCGGATTGTGGCGGCTTGTGTTTTGAGGGTGGTAACACACAGTGCCCGAGTGACTTACCCCCTGGAATCGCATCGAGAATAAGACGAGGACACGTGGCGGAAGTCAGCTCAAACCCCTGGAGTGGAGCCTATGCCAAATAACCATTATGCTAAATGACCTCTAAGCCAAACAACCAGTTGGAAAACAAATTCATATTTCAAATGGCCTTACGATTATGTCATTATGTTGGTATTATGTCAAACAACCAATATAATTCTTTCTTTTTATTTTATGGCAACTAGATATTATACCAAGTGACAATTATGCCACGACCCTTTGAGGAATAATATCTTATGTCAATCGACCTTATGCCAAATGGGCATTATCAACTCTTCCATGTGTATAGGAAATCCCAGAGTTGATAATTACGCAAAGAGGAACTTTCGGCGCGTGTACATTTCAGTGATGGGCGTGATGGGCTGCTCGATTTATGGAATCCCATATAACATGGGACAATTATGCGTATATCGGTAGTATATACGAGACGTTTGAGGAAGGAAAATTTATGTTCAATCTGCATTATTTGCTTTTTCAAAATGTTAGATTCGCTTATTTTATTGAACGGCTTCCTCTGGTGGCAGTCTAATAGCAAATAGCTGGCCCACAATTGATACGTTGCGGATGCGTTTGCGTGAATTTGACAGTTTTCCCATAGGTTTTCTGTCAAATTAACGCCAACGGAACGCAAACGTATCTATTGTGGGTCAGCCATAACGCTCTAACCCTCTAACCTTATAAGGCTGCAAAAGGGTTTGCCTGTTTTGGAGACCTCCGAGGAAACTGCACTACAGTATATGAACGTTTTAAAAACGGTTTGAGGAAAGTTGTATTTTTTATTAGCTCTTTAAAGTTAAACAAAATTGCAGCATCAAGAATGTTTATGGTGATGGATGCTAGAAACCGAAAATGATCGTCACTAAGGATAGGGATTTGCATCGCCATTTCGATTTTTTAAGGCACACATTAAAGAAGCTACGACGTTTTTTTTTTGGTTGCTATTGTAGTGCATCTGTTGGCGAGTGCTTAATTAATTGAAGTATTATTTGTATTCGTGCGGTTCGTTTTGAAAAGGATCAGTTGAAATTTTCTGGATGGCGTGTACTGCTCCTATAGATACATTCATGCAGCCTCCGTAGCGTCTACAGGGCAAGGCTTGCCATACCAAACTAAGACTGAGCATCATCACTAATTCCAGGTGGTATATGATTATAACTAAATCTGAATGAAGACTAAATACGTACCATCTTAAAAGCATAATATGCTTTGACGATAGAAGTGTATACACAATACCAATGTTTTTGCTGTTTTTTTTTTTGCAGGGCTTGTAAGTGTAAATGCCTCGTGATGGACGTGGTCAGAGATTGGGTCACTGAAACCCAACAGACCTATCACCTTTCAATTCCCGGGCTAAAACTCATTAAAGAAGCAACACAGATGTGACATGCCCAACTTTGATTGCTTGTATAGTGCAAGAATTGTGGCGGCCTTTATGAATTCTAACGACCTTTATCTTCAAGCGTTGCTCCGTAAAATCCAGCCTTTTTTTTAAGTAACTCGGGACTAATACATTAACCGGAAAATGTCCCTAGGTTCTGATGCATAAGCTTAAGAACAAAGGGAGTTTCAATGCATGTTCAGAACATTGCGGAATCATCCTCTTGATAGGCTCTCTAGCAATCATCCTATTGAGGAAGACAAAATATTAAGCTTTTAGCAATATACGTCCTTCAACCTGGATTTTAGAGAATTTAGTACCAAGGGCTTGTATGAAATACATTCACACATTTTGGCACATTCGTTTCACTGTCGCTCATGAGAAAATTACTGCTTGAAATGTTTCCATGAACCTATTGTTAGATTCTCGTAACATCAGCTTCAATGTCACTAGCTCAATAAAAAAAAATCTATGGTACGTTTAATGTTAAACTTAATCTGCGAAACATTTTCTCTATCTACGAGTGAGCAAACATAAGAACGTGATATGCCGCTTTACGAGGCTATTTCACCTGATGTGGTGATTCATCCCATCAGATCGTTTAATTTCAGCAAGATTGCATTAGAATAGTTAGTTAATTCTACTTTTTTTCCCCTACCATGACGATTCTCAGGACGTCAGTAACGACGATGATTTGCAATCGATTCTTGAAATGTTGCAAATCAGGTTCAATTAAATCAAAAATACGTCAAAGACCAACGAAAAACCGTGCCCCTGGAAAACGTAAAGCCAAATTAGATAAAGCGTAAGACGGTGCTGCGGTGGGAAGCGGTGACAAACGGATTGGTGGCTAGTAGAGTATCCCCCCATCTCCGTGGGTGGATGGCAAATTAATTTATGGCACTGGGTAAAGGTAGCACATTATGATGGACCAAAATCTTAAAGATGTATAAGTACATTATAGATAGCTAGCCAGCCGCGCAAGAGGGAGCAAAGGAAAGAGATAGAAACGCGAAAGACAGCACCGCGCGCAGGTCAAAGAAATTAAGAAATAAAAAATATAGTAAAAGAAGAGCAAAAATAAAAACAGGAAAAGAAGAAAAATCTCTGCATAAGTACCCTCCGTCCTCCAGTTCTTCAATTTTCTCAAACTCAATCAGAATACTATTTTCACTACTGGAGCTGCTTCTACTTCCGCTACTTTGATGTTCTCGGCTATCCAGCTGATGCTGCTGTTGGTGTTCTACGCTGAAACCTCCTCCCCCTTCGGACGGCACAAGATCCAGCGAGCCGAACTGAGGATTTTCCTCAGCTAGGTTCTGGAAGTACTGCGGAACCTGTTGCTGGATCGCGCGTTCGAATGCATCGATATCGAACGTATTATCGTTGATGCAATCCTGCAGTGTTATCTGATAGCTCATGCTTTTCGGATTCCGTTACCGGATAAGGCACTCTTTGGCACAATCGAATTAGCTTTGTATACTTTGGGTGGAAAATTTTCACTGATCGCACGAAAATATCGCCATAATGTTATTTTCACCTTTCGCGATGACCGAACCGAATAACACTACACACTGGCTGAAAGCAGTACCACTCGGATTCGCTTCGGCTCTCTGACAGCTGATGAGTGGGTGGATTGCAACGCACTGTGAGCAGGTAAGGTAGTGTAAACTTGTTGTCTCTATCGCTTGTTCGATGTTTATTGGGTGACGAATTGTGATGTCAAACATTATTAGTATTCTGTACATCAAAGGAATGATAGAGAAGGAAAATTCACCGGACCTCATCTGTTTCGACTCATTGGTTGGGTTGGGGCCACGACTGTTGGAGTGTTCCGTTTCAAGGAGCGGTGAAGTCAGTGACAGTTCTTTGTTTTGGTGTAGGAACGTACAGGGAAGCTAAGGTGCAGTGTAACATATTTTCCTGAAGCAGAGGTTCTAGGTTGAAAAGTGCGACATTCTTAGAAAAAATACGCTTCGGAATTTAAGGTAATTCATGGACCGTTCGAGTGGCACTTCGTTGCATGATAATAAGCCTTGGGTTTAAAAAAAGTAAAAAGTCCTCATTTGAACCAAGCTTTAATTCCGGTGGAATGGGCATGCGCACCTTGTCTACACCCACTACCACACACACTACAGACAGTACACCAAATTCAACACCTACATTCACGTGGGCGATCCCAGGTGCCCCGCAAACCGCACAACAAAAAAAATATAAAAACAAAACCTCTATGCTTTTGTGCTGCCGCTATGATACCGTTTCTGCGCGGTCGCCCCGGCCCCCCCGACTCCCCACCACACTCGCGCTCACACTACTTCTCCCGTCTCCGACCGCCCCCGGGGCTGGGGTCCACAATACTCACAAAGCGTATATATACGCTCTTCTAGTGGCTCCCCGCGTTGCGCGAAGTGCGACGTCACGGGGGGAGACAAAACCGGCGGAAAAACAACAGGAATACAACGCATATAGGGCTACACGCTAAGACTCAATTACCCATAAAAAGGTAATTGTTTCACCCATATATGGGTAACTGATGCAATACTCATAATATGGGTAAATTGTACTCACAAAAGTGGGTCAACTTCACTTACAATTTGAGTTAAGTGATATTACCTAAATATGAGTAAATGCATATTACCCATATTTGGATGAAAAAATAAACATTGGCAGTTCGTAAGCTTCATTGGATCGAGTAGGTTGGTTATCATTCCATCTTGCGATTCAACAGATTGAGGTCCATTATGAAAGTTGGAATTGCGTAGTAGAAGATAGAAGAACTAAAAATAACATTTGGATCCGGATTCGTTCCGAAAATTGAGCGGTGAGAAGGTTGTGGCAGAGTTGTGACCTTGGAATTGTACAGAGAATACACTACGATGAGAGGGAGTGGGAGGAATCACAACATCTGAAAAAGTAATGCCGTTCTTGTTTTTTTAACCTGATGGGTTGTTTTGATAAACTGTTAGTCATTTCTTTTTAATCACTTCTCAGCAATATTTGTATTACTTGTTATGGAACAAACAATCAGCAGTTAGTCCAATTGCTATAGTAGTAGTATAATTGAAGCACAGAGAAATTCATATCCATATCCATATTTGCGTCTAATTTCAATATAAGGTTTTAGATTTACCTATATTTGCGTGAAATTTACTTTAAATTGGTTACCCATAAATAAGTAAACATTACCTATATTGTTAGTTAACCATGTGTACTCAAATATGGGTAAAGCGACTTTACCCATAAAATGAGTATGTGCACTTTTCCGCGATTATAGGTAAAGTTCACTCATATTTAAGTAAACTGATCTTAGCGTGTAATGTATGGTGTATTGACCCAATGACGTTTACCTAAGGGCCGGCCCTGGGGGTTTATTTGTGTTGGGTTTTGTTTGTGTGTTAGATTTTCCTTCCTCATAAAAAAACCGTTTTTATTTAAATTTATTTGTTTGTTGGGCTTTAAGTCGTCTTCTTGGGGGTTTACCGTCGGTGTCTTCTTTTTTGTTCGGTTCTTGTTTGGGGGGGCGGGTGTAATGCTGTGTGTGGGTGAGGGTAATTCCGAGAGTCAAAGTGACCTTTGTTGAGCTAAGCGAGTTTTTTTAAGAATAATATATTCTCTCCTTGTTAATTTATAGTCATGATGAAATTTTTCTTCAACATCATTAAGCATGTTAAAAAAGCTGTGGTGTCTTTTAAAGAACTTTTGTTCAACTTTTTCAAATTGTCATAAAACTTTCTTTGTTTTTTTTTGTATGATTTTCCATACGATACAAACATTTTATACTATGCACAAATAATTTGATATTGTTATACATGTACACTAACAGAAACATTATGTAAAATTTATTTATTAACATTTAAAAGCGAGATTTGAACTATCAACCTTCGTATCCTCAACTACGTGACATACCAACTGCGCTATCCTAGAATTGAATGAAGTATAAACGAATCGTCTATATAAGCTCAATATTATATATTGAATAGTAGCAGAAGTCATGCTTTAATTGAGCTACATTGATATTCTATTTATAGCGTTGCGTGTAAATAAGCAACATCAATGCTCAATTTACTTCTAAATGTTGTTATTAAACGTCTGAATTAGCAAGCTGTACACAAGCTTTGATATTGGATGTTCGGTTTTACTACGTGCATTACTGATAAGGGCATGTTGAACAAGAGACGATTAAAAGATATGACAATGTTTTTTGATGTTATTTGTTATCACTGCGCTGTTTTCTATTCGAATGGGCAATGTAAAGAGTAGCCTGTGAGCAATTTGCTCCAAGCAGTTGACTACAATTTCAACTCTTGAAAATAGATCAATACTTTTTCACCGGCACCAAAAATTAACAACTCATAAACGAAAACATAGGAATTAGCTGAATCCAATGAATATCTATATCATTTAACCAGCATAACTTGAAGTTGAAGAAGAAATATTGATCAACCAAAATTACGAATACTCCGGAGGCTTTATTACGGCATTTAAACGACCATTATATTAATTGTAGTTTATTTTGTTGACTATTGGTTTAAACCACAGCTATTATTGAACTAAATAAGGTTTAATTGGCAAAGCTAGTTAAAAGGCGTTGCATTAGAGGCATAAACTGTATTTCAACTAATTGTTCAGTGGTTGAATAAAAGTCAATTAAGACACCTGTGTAAAGCTTTTGTATTATTTTTTTTCAGCTTATAATTGTATCAGTTGAATAGTGATGTACATTACAGCTATTATTCAATTAAATATCAGGTTTTATTAGCTAGGCTGTATAAACGATGTTTAAACGGATTTATAAACTGCTATTCATCTCTTTGTTGAACTGTGTAAATTGAGTTACATATAAATACTAAAATAGCTTTAACTAAGCATGTTATTCGAACAAAATAAAACACTTGAATAAATGTTAATATTTCAATTGAGAACATAGTTATTCAGCTTATATTTCAGCCAGATTTTTTTTATGTAGCTACGAAAGTCGTAATTCAGCTTTAATAAAGCATGTTTGCTTATTTACTGCTTTCGTTTGTTTGTTGGGTGGATACCCTAATAAATTTCGTATGGTTATTTTTCTTAACGACCTTTTTGGGGTATCATTCAAACCATTAAAGAATATCGTTCGTTTAAGATAATTTTTTCATTGGAGTCTTGTGATTTGTGAGAGATCAACGATGAAAGTCATTGTTTACAATTGGCTTTTAGGCCCTCATCATGAATTACTCGAGATGTATTTTTGAGATTATATAGCAACCGCCTGTTAAGCGAATTGATTTTTCTCTTTTTACCATCTGGCATACTGTTAAAACTATACAGGAGGTTGTTAGTTTATAGTTGTCAACTATGAAGGTAATTTTGGCAACAATAACAAAAGTAGTCATTAACGATAAGGGAATTATCTATGAAAAGTTTGTGATTATGCACGTATTGCTTTAGTGATTAATTTCTCGAGTAATTCATGATTGGAGCCTAAAAGCCCATTGTAAACAATGAGTTTAAACGTAGATTTCTGAATTTGTTTATAAGATTTGGCAATTTGATCACTGATTTTATAGAAGTGAAGCTTTTGGTCTCTCATTTCTCAAATTAAGTAACATAAAATAATTTGATAGATACTTCGCTGCTGTTAAAATCAAAACAGTTCCATTTATATACATAGGCAATCCCATGTAATACGGGACAATTATGCGTATAACTGTAGTGTACGAAAGAAAGGTTAAAATTTAATATAGTTGCCAGGAGGGTGACGAACCAGCATAGGTGAAAAAAAAATCCTCTTTGTAAAGACCTGAATGAATAAATATGGACACTCAATAGGTACATGACGCCACTGAGTGTAGCACATCATCTAGATTTTTGTAGGAACTAGCTGGAAATAAGGCTTTGATCTTTTTCTAGCTCTTACTATAAACTTGCTTCAGATTTCTTCGTGCATTTTTTCAGACCGTCCTAATGACTACTGCTGCAAATCTTTTTTTAATTTGCTTGTGGGCTTCCTCCAGATCTATAAACTATATTCGAGTATTCTCAGTTCACGTCCTCGGGATCTTTTAATGGAATTGGTTAAAATTTCTCTTAGATCACCTTGTGATTGTGATCGAAGTGATTGTGGACTGGTTCTAGAGTTTTTACAGACTGACGCAAAAATATTGACATTCCTTTAGGACTAGATCTGTGTCACAATATTCCACCATGAACCATGGTTGACAACTGCTTGGCGTCAGCTCTTGCTCTAGTTGTTCAAACCATCTAGCTTGCTGCGTGCTCATGCGTCTTGCAACCGCTAGGCAAATACCATTTTTGAAGGCCTCATAGCGGAGTCAATAATCGCTTCGGTTTTCCCATCCGGATGTAAAGGGTTCGATTCCCGATACAACCGAATGTCTTTTCACGAATTCGTAATTCGTTCTACTGCCCTGGAGCATAAGCGTATCATCGTGCTTGCCAAACATTATACGGTTGGATGTTTTGGAATGGTAAAAATGCCCTCAGTTAAAAATTGTTGAGGTGCTTCTAAAACTGTAACGTGCCAGAACGGTATTACTCCCAGCACAAGGCTGGCAAACGGTCGTGACAAACCGCTAACCAAGGAAACATTTACGCGTTCACTACAGACAAAACTCCCACTTTATTCCGGATTTGTGCCTACTTCTATTCTGTCTCTACTCTCCTTCTCTTTTGAAGGACGGTCTACGACCGGACGAACTTCTACTTCTAGCTCTTATATTTCCACTATCTTCGCGGTCCATGCACCTGTCTCCACGTGTTGCTTATTTTTACAAGTACTCCTTCTTGACCCATGGGGTGGACGTTTTCTTTACTCCAATTTGCTTCACTACACTCTTGAAAATCATGAAAATTACATTACAGCTGAAATTGACAAAAACTTTAATGAAGTTTGAAACGTTGGATCGTCTGTTTTCAGCCATTCTTGATTCACTCGTGCTTCGTGAGACGGCGCCGAGTCTTGCTGAAATGTCCATGGTCTGCGACCGAAATGTTTGTCGGCCAACGGCTTCAAAGCAGCCTCCAGAACACTTTCCCGATAATATGTCGCATTTATTTTGACGCCAGGCTCGATGAAAACGATTGGAGAGCGACCATCTACGGTTGCAGCGGCCCAAACCATTGTGCGGATGCTGCCTTTTGGAACTTGTAAAGCTTGACATTGAGCTCATTTTTCAATATGCGTCGGATCCTGCGGTCGGATATATTCAGTTCTTTCGCCATTTGATTGGCACTTCGTCGGCACTTTCGCTCAAGCTGTTGCTTCACTTATCGAAAGAACGGCTGAAGATTCTGGTCAAAGAGATCTTCCTGGTGAAGCGGAATGTGGTGGTCGTTATGGACGACGAGGCGTACTTCACGTTAGACGCCAAAGACAGGCAAGGCAAAGGATAGTTCACCTCCCCGATAAAAGAAATTAGCAGAAGGCATTGATGTGGCTCACTATCAGTGAAAAAGTGATGTCACGTCCCCCCTTATTTTTGTCGGGGCTGGCAGTGAACGGCGAGATCTACAGTACGAAAAACCTCCCAGAAGTTGCCGCCTTCATTAAAAAGTACCACAGGCATGACGACGTGGTGTTTTGGCCGTATCTAGCGTCGGCCAACAACTCGAAGCGGGCGCTAGAGGAAATGGAGCAGTTGGGCATTCCGGTGGTGCCCAAACATGCCAACCCTCAAAACGTGCCCAATCGAGAAGTTTTGGGCCAATTTGAAGAGGAGAGTGTATTCAAATAATGTCGTGGCCAAAACGACCGATGATTTGATCAAACAGTCGATCAAGGAACTGAAGAATGTGCCTACAAGCTTCTTTTTTTCACCTATGGCCAATGTTCCGGCTAAGGGAGTAGATGTATTTTTGAGAAGTATTTAATTTCTTAATGAATAAAACGCAATTTGGTTTGTTAAAATATCTTTTTCCGTTCGTTTTTACTATCCATCCGAAAATAGTCGCTTTGTTTTTTAGCGCGCATTACTTGCACGTTGAGGCGTGGAGAATTGTGATACGTTTTAAAAGTGCATAAAAAAGTGTGACTGTCAACATCGCAGTGAAAATGTGTTAGGGAATTAAACAATCGCATCTAAATTTACCGAAACCAGCATGTTTTTAAGTGCCCGGTTGAAAATGGGAACTTTTTTCACATCATATAGATTCATAGGAAACTCCTGAAAATTGAACTGCTGCGCATGAAAAGAATAAAAAGAAGTTTTTTGAATTTAATAACTTACTACATTAAATTACATTTATGACGGAAGAAAAATAAAACAATATAATAATATATGTAAATAGAAGTTGTGTTTTCAAGACCTTGAGAAGTGTTAACAGAAATTCACTCATCGCTAGAACCATTCCGTGCCACTGGTAGTACATGAGCACGATCAAGCGCGCACTCTTTTGCTAGTCAATGATGGTATCCATCCCCTAGGCTACCCTGCATTGGCGTAGCTTGGTAAAAGATTGTGTGCTTGATCGGGTACTGGCTTTCAAAATAGCCCTCCGCTCAATTTCAACTAGCTGAACCCGGTGCGTGCGCTGCTACGCTTGCAACTAAATGAAGGAAGATTTAATATAACTGGCACGTTTATAGTTTTTTTTTCGAAATGAGTTTTTTTTTTCTTGAATAAGCAGGGGTTCAAACTTCTATCAAAATATGCTTCTTACCCGAGAAATACACGTTTTGTGTTTATGTAACCTGGATAATTCTCATTTTGGGTAGAAAATTGTGTTTCATTTGTATGGGAGCCCTCCCTTCCTGAGGCTGGCGGTTTCTCAAACCACCATACAATCATTGCCTTCAAAACCCCCCACATGCCAAATTTGGTTCCATTTGCTTGATTAGTTCTCGGGTTATGATGAAATTTGTGTCTCATTTGTATGAGAGCGCCCCTTCCTGAGAGAGAAGGGGTCTCAAACAATCATAAGAACCTTTCCCAGCTCCAAAAACCCCTTCATATAAATTTTCACGTTGGTCGGTTCAGAACTTTCCGAGTTTATAAGGGTCTGACAGACAGACAAACAGAAATTCATTTTTATGTATATAGAAATCTAGCCTCCGAAAACCCCCATATGCTAAAAGTGGTTTCATTTACTTGATAAGTTCTCGAGTTATGCGGAAATTTTTTATTTGTATTGGAGCAACCCCCCCCCCCCCCTTCAAAATAGGGAGGGGTATTGAACTGCCATAGAAATATTTCTTGCCTCCAAAAACCTCAACATGCCAAATGCCAAATTTGGTTTCATTTGCTTCATTGGCTCTCGAGTTATGCTAAAAATTATGTTTCATTTTTATGGGAGTCTCCCCTTCCAGAAGGCGGAGGAGTCTCAAACCACATTAGAAACATTTATTTCTCTCAAAAACCTCCACATGCCAAATTTGGTTCCATTTGCTTTATGTTTTATCGAGTTATGCAGAAATTCGTGTTTCATTTGTATGAGAGACCCCTCTTTCAGTGAGCGGAGGAGTCTCAAACCACAATAGAATCATTTTTTGCCTTCAAAAACCTCCACGTGCCAATTTTGTTTCCATTTACTTGATTAGTTCTCGAGTTATGCAGAAATTTGTGTCGGATTTGTTTGGAAACTCCCCTCCCTCCCCCTTCCAGATGGCGGAGGAGTCTCAAAATTCCATAGAAACATTTCTCTCCTCCAAAAACCTCCACATGCCAAATTTGGTTCCATGTGCTTGATTAGTTCTCGAGATATGCACAAATTTGTGTTTCATTAGTATGAGAGCCCCCCTCTTACAGAGGGCGGAGGGGTCTTGAGTTACCTTAGAAACATTTCTTGCCTTCAAAAACCTCTACCTGCCAAATTTGGTTCCATTTACTTGATTAGTTCTTGAGTTATGCAGAAACTTGTGTTTCATTTGTATGGGAGCCCCGCCCCCCCTACCAGAGAGAAAGGAGGGGTCTAGAACCACCGTAGAAACATTTATTGCCTTAAAAATCCCCGCAAGCCAAAGTTGGTTCCATTTGCTTTATTAGATCTAGAGTTATGAAGAAATTTCAGTTTCATTTGTATGACAGCACCCCTTCTAGGAGAGGGGAGGGGTCTCAAACCACCATTGAAACATTTTTCGCCACCAGAAAACCCCACATGCCAAATTTGGTTCCATTTGCTTGATTAGTTCTTGAGATATGCAGAAACTTCTGTTTCACTTGTATGGGAGCCTCCCTTTCTAGAGAGGGGAGGGGTCTCAAACTACCATAGAAACATTTCTTGCCTCCAAAAACTTCCGCATACTAAATTTGGATTCCTTTGCTTGATCAGTTCTCGAGTTATGAAGAAATATGTGTTTCATTTGTATGGGAGCCCCCCCTTTCAGAGAAGGGAGGAGTCTCTTACTATCTTAAGAACCTTCCCCGGCCCCAAAAACCCCTGCATACAAATTTTCACGCCGATCGGTTCAGTAGTCTCCGAGCCTATTAGATGGGAACTTATTTTCACATCATATAGATTCATAGAAAACTCCTGAAAATTGAACTGCTGCGCATGAAAAGAATAAAAAAAATTTTTTTGATTTTAATTATTTATTTTATTAAATATTTTTTATGAAGGAAAAAAAAAAAAAAAAAATATAATTTTTTTAAATAGGTGTTTTTTTTTTAAGGTGGTGGGGGTGTATAAAAAAATTTTTATTCATAAAACTGCGGGTCGGTAGTACATGAGCACGATCAAGCGCGCACTCTTTTGCTAGTCAAGGATGGTATCCATCCCCTAGGCTACCCTGCATTGGCGTAGCTTGGTAAAAGATTGTGTGCTTGATCGGGTACTGGCTTTCAAAATAGCCCTCCGCTCAATTTCAACTGCTTCTATTCAATTTTCATAGCCTGCCGTACTCTAACGGAACTATCAATACTTTCTCTTCATCTTTGGTTCTAGCAGAAATTACCATCTTTCATGTTGATGAGAAGATATTTCCTTCAAAACATTATAATATTTTGTTTCTAACCTACAAACATATGAACCATAGAACTCATGAGATTTTAAAGTTTATCAGGAAGCAGCATACAACATTTCTGTCATTTTAGGATCAACCAAGTGAAGAACACGCGCATGAAGTAGTACTTTTCAGTTATATCAATATAATAATTATTATATAAACAATTAATGCTAATACTGGGAAATGGGAGGGACCACCAGGTCACCCAATTTAAGCACTCCGGATCAGGAGAGTGGGAATGCCAACTCCCCTTTGATAACAGATTGTGAATAGAGGGTGGACTTTTATTCCCGCTCATTGGGGCATCCTCGTGTTAGATAGCTCACTCTTTTGACCAATTGTTAAATCCTGTTGTTGAAAGAAGATTCTTTATATCCCTGTAGATACGTATAAATGATGTTGCCGATCGAACTACCCAACCCATTTTTGGCCCTTCGTACAATGGCATGATGAGGACAATCAGTGGTTATTTAAGCTTGATAAAGTCAAACAGAGAGGAAAGCCCATTGCTGTCGGACTTAGTTTCCATTCTACAATGGGTGGTAGTTCATATCATAAAGGCAGTCCTGCGTGGTCGTTCTGAGACATTATATCTTTCAGGAACATGAAAACAATTTCTTGATTTTTTATTCCGACTTATCTCACGAAAAGCTCTATAATGCGTGTAAATCCAAGTAGAAAAACAATTTTCGCGGGATTGTTCCCGACTTCCTTACAACATGTCCCGCTTATTGTACCCTTCGAGCTTTAGCGATTTTCTGGATATAATGTTCGCCA
The DNA here is from genome assembly GCA_024533555.2 of Aedes koreicus. Taxonomy (NCBI): domain Eukaryota; kingdom Metazoa; phylum Arthropoda; class Insecta; order Diptera; family Culicidae; genus Aedes; species Aedes koreicus. The sequence continues at coordinate 316,418 of JAHHFK020001809.1, forward strand.
TACGTCGTTTTCCCATACACTGCCCGTAAGTGGTCCTAAGCATACGTCGCTAGAAAACTCCAAATGCCGATAAGTCCACCTATTATCTCCGTGTGCCATGGCCATACTTTTTTTTGTACAAAATTCTCGATGTTTTCAACCAATGGAGATCCTCATCTGAGCCAATCTTCTATTTCTAACCAATTACTGTCACTTACACTAACACCTAATTAGTCAAATTCCGAAGCTAGTCATTAATCACACCCAGCTTCCGAACGTTTCAATGAAATCGCACAACTGACCCATCCGATTGGGCGGTGACCCGTTGCAATCGGGTTAATTGCTACATCCAGAATATACCCGGTAGTACGAAATTGATAACAGTGTTTCCAACAGTGCTTCACGCTTCAACTCCTCACTACGTTTATAAAGCACTAAACATAACTAAACGAAAAAAGTAGTTCATATCAAACCCTATTAATTCTCCTGTGTGCTTGTTATCAAAACTTTTCTACGGTTGAAAGCCATTATCAGTGGTAAATAGCACTTTTATTTCTCTGTCTGTTTATCAAGATTTTGTAGGAAATGTATACAGCCTACTTGACAAGCTTATCTCTGCAACTGAAAAATATTGAACAAACCTACAGATGATAAGACCTAGGAGGAAGTTTAAAAAACTGCAGTCGACGCTGGATGGTATTGTTCCCAGTTTGAACCTCGGAAAATCAATCGTCCCAGATTTGAATTAATGAAAATGGCATCATACATACGACCAACAATCCTTCTCTGAGCGAAAAAAAAAACTTCACAACCTAATCGGCGCGTCTGGTTTGACCGCTGCCACTGCGCGCGCAGTGTTTACTTGCAGTACATCAACTATGTATTCGGGTGAACGATAAGTGGACATAACCGGCGCGTCCGCGGGCGAGAGTCGACGTCGCGCCATCGTCACAGTCATTGTCAATCAGTTGGCGGTTCTCTCCCGGCAAGTTCGGACGCGAATTCCTGCTTCGTGGTGCCTAGTCTGTAGAGTGCTTTGTAGTAGCCTAGTTTTCGTACCGACTCAATTTGCATTTTCGTGCGTGTTTGCTTTATTCGCCTGTATAGTGTGTTCAAAGCTATAAGTGTGATTTGCTGATTGATTACGGTTTAACTTGTTTATCCTTTTGACGACGCCTCTACCAAACTTGGGAAGCAGGAGTTACGATGGCCTCAAAGATGAAGAAGGAAAAGATCGGCATCATTGGAAGGTGAGTAGATATGGGATTGTTTTTCAAGTGTTCGAAACATATCAAGGAACTATTCATTCAAAAGCATTTCTAAAACAGAGATGATTGTGTTGGTCAACGTGTGCCATGAAATAGCGACAAGAGATGACTTTCTATCCAAACCCATGCCATGCAAAAACTGGTTTCGTTACATCACTGATCTCAATTTGCTACCCCTTTTACTGCCCCTATTCTCGTGTTGTGCTATTGGCATGCCAAGCATGTTTTTGTTATTATTGAATCAAAACTCTGGGCAAATATTTTTACTAGAAGCGTATCAATAGTTTACAGTGGGCCCTGTCGTTGACTGTGATGACTCTATGTGACAAGTTTGATTTGGTGAGAAAGAGTTACAATGCAAAGTCCTCCCTAACTGCAGATAAGACGTCTTAGCTTGCTATGTAGTATGCTTTCGTTCAATTACAACTTCTTCTTTATTTCTTGACATTTCAAGCCTATTGCTTATCACAAATAGGCAATAAGCCTGCTTCTCAACTTAGTGTTCTAAATGCACTTCCACTGTTACTAATTGAGAGCTTTCGATGACAGGTACCAATTTTGAATTAGTATGATTGTGTGGAAAGTATAGTCCTACCCAGGAAGTTGAGAATTTTTTCTATGCCAAAAATTCCTAGCCCAGGCCGGAAATCCAGCCACCTCCAACAAGGTGTTGCTTTGTAGCTACGCCTTCACCGACTGAGCTAAGAGAGGATCACGTAGGACCGCGTTGTTGCATAGTAATAATTGTATCATCTTATTTATCCATATCATAACACATATAGTTGGTTAATATTAATATGTTTTCATTATTTTGCTTGACCCGTCCCTTCTTATGAAATTCGGTTCAGTTTAATGAAAACAAAATTCAGTTAGAGTTTGATGAAAAATCTCTGCCGAATTCACCACTCTCGACTGAATGCCTCAAACAATCCAAAATGTACTAGTTTTGATAATATGCAAAGGTTGTTCAGGATAAATCACGAACATTTCACTTAAACACTAACTCTTTTATTGCAAAATTAAACTGGTCGTCCTGAAAAGGACGATGGTTATGATACGCCTAAGAAATTAATGTGCTGTATTCAATCCGGATAGTAGTTTATTAAACTCCTCGTCGCTGTGAATGGCCGACGGAAAGATAGTTGGGATGATTCTATTAATCTAGTTGTCACAAACATCGTTTCGCGCTGGGAGGTGCCCGGCTCCGGTTGGGCTTCGGAAGCGGATGGCGCGGATTATCGATTTTTACGACCCATTGCCACGGCATTAGGCCCGAGCGGGGAAACTTGAAAAACTTTGCAGTGCTTCCTTCTGGTTTGTAGATGAGGAAGCGCAGGCGATAATTTACGAGCCAGACGCGCAATCGCAAGAAAACGGATGAGATAAAGAAAAACCGAGAAAAAAAATTCGTAACGAGAGAGCGAAAATAGATCCGTCGATCAATCGAACTTGAATATCCTAATGAAATCATTTTGGTTCAAATCGAGTGCTTTATACTGGTGTTGATAGCATTGCCTCCAAAGAAGAGAGCCACGAAAATACAGTACGAAGCAAAATTCAAAAGAGGGGACAGGCTTCATATAAAATCAGGCACCGGCAACAAAGCAAAATAATTTTACAGCTGAAGGGTGTGGCTAGTGCTGTATCTAACATGGAATAAAACTAAATGAAATAAAAAGAAGACCCGCTTTTTTACCCGCTTTTGAGGACCCGGAGAGGGAAAACTATATTTTCAAACGGTTCATGTGTAGATTTGTATGGGAGCAAAAGTAGGTCATCTTTAAGTGATAAATAGAACTACTAATACTAATATTACTTAATTGAAATTTTAATGCAAACAAAATTTTAGTTTTTCTGATCAAATGTTCATTCTGTTCAGTCAAGCGAGAGTTATTAGCGTTCAAAAACTTTTCATTTTTGCGTAACGCTCTAATTTTTCAAAATTTTGAATTGACACCCGGTATAGAAAAGAGGAACGTAGTCCTACGTTAAAAAACTCCTTTTATTAAAATATTGCAATGAATTACACCTTTTCGAATCGGCTTATTTTTCTCTACAGCTGTTTTTTTAGTTTTTTTAAGCTGAAGCTGCATAAATTTTTCGTAATTTTTGAAAAATTCATAAAAAATTCATAATTTCTCAATTCCTTGTCCTTCAAAATCGCCGAGAATTTTTCAATTGGGCGAAGTTCTGTCGAGCTTAGCGGATTTGCCTCCCTCGGCACAAAAACAACATCGTTGGCTTTGTTCCCCCGGGCAATCCGTTCAGTAGGTGGAGACTGGCGGAGCTGAGCTGCAAGCCACCCAGCTTGTTATAGGTTAGATGCGAATTAAATAAGCATCCCCGGACACTCACAACTCACAGAGCACAGTCGAATTGTCGATGCCCAACTGTTTCGCGATCCACCTGTGGGACTGGCCTGGATTTTCCACGGCCGCGCCCATAATTTTTTGTCGAAGCACTTCTTGCTTGGAAGCCATATCGATAACCACTTGACATATTGACAGATACACAAAAGAAAGTGTTGCATTTTTTTCGAGTACAATCTTTATTTGTTGATGGAAGCAGCACAGGAAGAAAAATCATCAGCATCATATTTCGCATAGTGTGGAGCACTAGTTCGGCAGTGGATTATTCTCCGTAAATTTTTCGCTGTTAGTCAGTCGTATTCAATCCATGATTGTTGATCAGCTCATGTGCAGCTCTTATCATGGCTTGAGTCATTCAATATTTGGACACATTGTTGATTTTACTGCGCGCTCTTAGTGGTAGAATCTGGAATGTTTTGACAGTAGTTCGTTTTGAAATGTTTCCTCTTTCAGTGCTGAAAAGTTCATCACGATACAGTTTTTTAAAAGAAGTTATACTTGATGGAATCCGTGAACCGACAATTAATTTTAGACACTTCGAAAATCCGGACGTGGTTAATAAACCGCGAAGTCGTTGAAATTTGCACAATCATAGCAAGCGTCGTGGTGGAACTAAGGATTGGTAGTTGCACTTGAAGGTGTTGAGAACAATTAGGGCATACCCAGGGTGGTCGGATCGCCAAGCAATTCAATTCTAGGATGGGTTCTTCTACTGGAAGGACATTTCGAAATTTTCTAACTAGTAAGCAATCAAACAGGACACTAAAGCAAAATCTAGTGGTCAAAAGACGTGTCCGGAAGTTGTACAACGAAGTTCTTACGAAGGACGAACGATGCATCCTCATGGACAACGAAATGAACGCGAAGATGAATTATAGGCAGCTTCCCAGACAAAAGCTCTATAAAGCCACTGGTCGAGCTGATGTTCCTAGCAAGTTAAAATTCGTTTTTGCCGATAAATTCACAAGAAAGTTTATGATCTGACAAGGTATATGCAGTTGGTAACAAAAACCCCAAGTTTTCGTGACAAACATGGATTCCAAAATGTACTGTATTCACAATGGACCTGTAAAGTTTTGGTCCTGATTTGACAAGCTGCCACTACAGCGGCGAAGTATTACAGTGGTATCGAGACAACGGGTGGATTTCTTCGGAAAGGACATCAGTCTACCCAACTGCCCTCAATTCTGTCCAACTGAGAAATATTGGGAATTTGACAAACAGAAGTTGAAGAACAGTGGAAAGGTGACTCGCGATGCAACAGAGATGTAGAGATGGTGGAACAAAATGGCCGCTCCTGTTAGCCAACAGAATGTCCAAAATATGACGAGTGATATTCCAAGAAAAGTTCGAGAACCAACTCGGAATAATTGTTTCGCTATTTTTTCATTTAAAGTGCAACAAATGACCTTCATTGTTCCGAGATAGATCCTTTTTTTTGCGTCCAGATACTAAATGACTTGTGTTAACTGCCGTCTCGAATGAACTAAAACGTCTACAGCAGACGTACAGTTTATTCTGGCATACAGAAAGCTTCTTAAGTTTCTTGCTGGTTTCTTCGATTTTGTACTGCTTAGCTGGATACTATTTCAAAGCGTTCATGGAACTGTATACCAATCTTTCTTTGAATCTGTCACGCGTTGTCGTCCAACTGTTTTCCGTCTTCGCTAAAAACTCCTGCGGACCGAGCATATCAAGATTCGAATAAAGTTAATCCCCCGTCCGATTCGTACCGGAATTCGTAGATTCTAGTTGTGTGTTACTCGATGAATAAGTCACTTCTACCTCAGGGCAGTGAAGCGGTGTGTTTGTCAGACACTATTCGATTGGATGCTTACCTTTACCTTCGAAGGTCTGAGTTTCGAAAAATCCTCTCTCTTTGAATTCTGTAAATTTATACCATATTAAAATTCGTTTAGTGCTTGAAAAACAAGATAATTTCAGCAAAAAAATACTACATTAGAAAGAAGTGGATCAAGGACTGAATTAAAAAACAATATCATCAAATGACCTTTCGTATCTTTTTGACCACCCGAATGACCAATGTGATTAAAAGATCGATAGTAATAAACAAACAAACAAACCTTGTTGACTAACCACCATCGTACACTTCAATACAACATTTATTTTACAACTTTCACCAACCTTCATTTCCTCCCTGCAGCGGATTGATTGGCAGATCATGGGCCATGCTCTTTGCGGGCGTTGGCTACCAGGTCACAATTTTCGACATCATTCCGGACGTGGTCGAGAAAGCACTCCAACTGACCAAGGATGAGCTGAACAGTCTGGAGAAACAGGGCCTGCTCCGTGGTACGCTCAGCGCCACGGAACAGTTTTCTTGCATCCGCGGATCGCACAATCTGAAGGAAACCGTGGACGGTGCACTGTTTCTGCAGGAATGCGTTCCGGAGAATTTGGACCTGAAGAAGAAGCTGTACGCCGATTTGGATGCTGTCGTCGGGACGAGCACGATCATTTCCAGTTCGACCAGCACATTCATGCCGTCGTTGTTCAGCAAGGACTTGAAGCATAAGGATCAGGTATGGTGTTTTCTTTTCCGAATTTTAATCCAAATAACCTAATTGACTTTGAATTCTTTTAGGTCCTCGTCTCGCATCCAGTCAATCCACCCTACTACGTACCGCTGGTGGAGATTGTTCCAGCTCCATGGACCAGACCCGAGTTCACTGCTAAAACTCGCGAGCTGATGAGCGAAATCGGTCAGAAACCCGTTACTCTGTCGCGAGAAATCGAAGGTTTTGCTCTGAATCGCATTCAGTATGCCATCCTGAATGAAACCTGGCGCTTGGTAGCGGATGGTATTCTGAGCGTAAAGGACATCGACAGTGTCATGTCCGATGGACTCGGGATGCGTTACGCCTTCCTGGGTCCACTGGAGACGGCCCATCTGAACGCCGAAGGTATGCTTAGTTACTGCGATCGGTACTGCAATACGATCTACGCGGTGAGCCAAACCATGGGAGCAACGCCGAGAATGGAGGGACCGGTTGCGGAGCAAGTTGCCAAGGAATTGGAAGAGATGGTCCCGTTGGATAAGTTGCCCGAGAGGCGTGCCTGGCGGGATGCTTGCTTAACCAAGCTGGCACAGTTGAAGAAAAATATTTAAAGACCTTGGGGATTGGGAATGTGAAATAAAGAGACATTACTGGTAAACTTCGAACTGTGTGAGTTGGTCTTCATTTTGAGATAAATCCCTTTGAATCGATCATGAAACAGTTGTGATAATGTGGCAACATTAGACTCTTTTTTCAACAAATCATCTATAATCTTCGTCCGGGATCATCAGGATTTTTTCTCTCGCTGTTCTAGGTCCCAGCGATGAGACTCAACGAGAATCTCAAGATCGTCGGAACGAACGTGATTTTAGTCCCATACGAAAGCAAACACGTGGAAAAATATCACCAGTGGATGCAGAGCGAAGAGCTTCAAGAACTCACAGCATCGGAACCCCTTTCGTTGGAAGAAGAATACCAAATGCAAAAATCTTGGCGCGAGGATGATGACAGTATGCAAGGATTAGTTTCTTTCGAATGGAGTTTTATTGTTTCTTTCGTATTCTAGAATGCACCTTCCTGATACTAGATAGAGAGCGACTCGAGCACAGCGGCGGTGATGAAATCGCAGCCTTGATTGGCGATACGAACATTTTCATTCAGCCGGACGATTCGGAGGAGGAAGGTGGTAGCAATCTGAAAACGGGTGAAATCGAAATAATGATCGCCGAACAGGTCGCCAGGGGGAAACGCTATGGCTGGGAATCCACGCTCCTGATGCTCCATTTCGGAATCAAACAACTCCAGCTGCGTCGGTACAAGGCAATAACAAAGGACAACAACAGCAAGGCGATGCAGATGTTCGGAAAGATGGGATTCCGGGAAGTCAAGCGGGTTGCGGTGTTTAAGGAGGTCACCTTCGAAAAGGTGGTGGACGATGAATGGACTGCCTGGATCGAGAGGGAAATTTCTCTAAAGATAGAACCTTACCGAACTTAGGGTTTCGCTTCAAACTTTTCCTTTGTTTTATTAACTTAAATTAACTTTAAATCGATTTCTTTTTTGCTCTAGTCTTAATGATTTCCTCACGCTTATTTTTATTTTATTTTCCCAGTTTTTAGTCTCTTGTTTCCTCGTAATAAATGATGTCCTCATCTCTAAATCTAATCAGAGAGTTTTTCTTTGCATTCATTTCTTTTCCTACTGACTATAAATCTTTCTGCTATATCAGAATCCGCATCCCCCTGCTACAGTATGGTTGTATTGGGGTGCACGATTAGTTGTTCGGTTCTCTCAAACTACATTAGCTATATTTGGCAGATTTAACTTACATTTTTGCTTAACGGTGTCGTTCTCTTTTTCTCATATATTGGATTAAATTGATTTCGCTTTAGGTTTTATATGAGTACATAAGAAAAATGTTTAAATAAGATTGCATTTTCGCCCAGGAAAAGTGCCTAATGCATGCTTAATAGATTGCTTAGTTACTCGTTCGAAAGAGAAAATAAACCAACGGAAGAACGAACGGTGCCGAGAGAAAGAGCAGCGTCGGTTGCAACGAACGGAAGATTGTTGGTAATTTGTTTTGAGCAGCAGTGAAATAATTGTCTAAGGTAAAAAAATATGTGTATGACATAATGGGAACATGAATTGGTTGGTACTGTAAATAAACTAGTCAAGAACAAATAAGCCCTAATTGTTTCTATATATTTATATGGTTATTTACTAGTTTGCGGTATATGTAGGTGTGAGTCGCTTCCATAGAATTTAGTCAATTCAAATATTTGTTTTGTCTATCTAATTCTTATCGCCTAGGCAAAAGTTCTATGCAATTATGCGTTACTTGTTTGTCTGTTATAACATGTACCGTTTTTTGTTCGTCATATCCGGCTTCGAATTCAAATCCAACGGTGATGATGATGATGATGATGATTAAAGTTCACTATTTGATTCTATTTCTTCTTCTTTTTCAGTGTAACCTGACACTTGTTTTTACTTAACACTTGGTTAATTATCTTCGCAGCTTGATGATAAAACTCAAAAATGACCTAAAAGTATTGGTGATTGTATTTTTCTAAGCGGTGTTTTCCTGTTGGATGCAATGGCCGAGTGATCAGACCGCTTTATGTTGGAGAACAGTTGATGTATCGTCTATTGAACCGTGGTATAATGATGGTATAATGGTTTCAGTTGGTAATATTTCAATGGCCTAGTTTTCGACCGATGGTATCGGAAGTACGGTGATCTCTTCCTGAAGGACGATGCGAAGTTGGATGATGCAGCGGAGGTACGACTACTTCTAGGAAGCCTCAGTTTGGATTTTGCTATCCAGTAAGTGCTACCAATGTTTTCAGCTGACGATTTTGAGATGCTGACAAGCTGAACGCAGATCACTAGCTCCAAACGAACAATGAAGGAGATTGCAAACTTAAATCGCTCATCGCGGACTGTCAACTTCTAAATCTTAAGCACGATACTGCAATGGTGGAACAGAAACAAAAATCAGTAAGCTACGTCTATGCGTCTAGCAGAAAATCCGCAAGTCACCTGAACCCAAACCCCACCACGAAGACTCCCTGCTGAGTGCTGGTAGTGTGGTGCGGCAAATATTTGACAGGTATCAGCCAGAATCGTCGACTAAGTGGCGTTCGTACATAATACGGTCGGATCAAGGAGGAGAATACCACGGAGAAAAGCTGCGTAATTTCTACAAACAGGAGGGAATGTTGCCATAGTTCACGGCAACACGGAGTGGCGGAACGTAGAAACCGCTACCTCAAGATGGCTCGGTGCCTTTGGTTCTTCCGCTAATCTTCCGCAGAGCTATTGAGCGGAGGCACTGAATACCGCAGTATCACCCTTCGAAGTATGGCATGGCACCAAGCCGGATGTAGAGTACCTGAAAGTCTTTGGATGTAGTGCGTGCGTTCATGTACCGAAAGCGAATGAGCTCATCTTCGTAGGTTGTTCACCGGAACACAAGGCCTACCAATTCCTGAACAGAGCCTAGCCGTGACGTACGGTTTATTGAAAGTGAACCGAACATGTCTGCTAAGGTTAGTGACCCGATGATAAGGCTACATATTCGTGAAACCGGCTATTGCCCCTCACGAGGAGCCATTAGTGTTCGATTCGATCCTAAAGAAATGTGATCGAGTTGTCGAAGAACGAGTGCCACAATAAGAGCCTGAGAGCTCCTCAAGCTAAAATGACCGTTGTAATAAATCAGAAGCGGAAGAAAAGTATGAAGCCTTTCGTTCCGCTCAGTTTGAGGAAGTGGACTTCGAAGGATTCAGTGTCAACGAGTTGGTACACGGCATTAGAGATATTAGCGAATCGCTTAATCGTGACAGTGCACCAAGAAGATCAGAACGCGTTACAAAAGGAATACCGCCGGTGCGATTCAACGAGCATCTCGATAATGAGCCACGAATGTATACAGAAGCACTCCAATGTCCTGAGAACTTCGTATGGCATGCGTCGATAAAAGAGGAGATTAATTTTCTTGCAGAGAACCAGACCTGAGAACTGGTACAGCCGTCCCCCGGAAGAAAAGCGATAAGCTGTAAATATAGCCACAAAAAGAAAGAGGACGAAAGCGATCAAGTGGTGCGATGCAATGCAGGTGGGTCGTACAAGAGTTATCGCAGCGGTATGGCACGGACTACGAAGAAATATTCGCACCCGTGGTCAAGCAAACAACTCTCCGAACGCTGCTATCGATCGCGGGTCAAGACGAAGTGATGGTAAACACCTGAACATCAAGTGTGCTTACCTTTACGCTGACATCAATGAAGACACCTTCATGAAACAGACCAAGGATTTTGATCGGACAGCAATTTGGTGTGCCGTTTCAAGTGTTGCCTTTACGGCTTTCAACAGTTGGCACGGATTTGGAACAGCAAAATCGACAGCATCTTTAGGCAGATGGGATTTGAACCTGGCATGGCGGACTCATGCCAGTATGTGAAAAAGGACAAAAACACGATAGAATGTGCTCCATTACAATTTTGGTTGACAACATATTCATCTTCTGCTATACGCAAGAGGAGTTTGAGAATATTCGGATTGCGCTGGAGAGACATTTCAAGCGGTCAAGATCTTCGTCAATTTCTCGACATCCACACCGAAAAAGTCAACGGACACTGTAGTAATACAATACCTATTTACCTATTAACCTATTTATTTCTATTTACCTTAACATTTATTACAAAACATGTACCACATGTTGTTGCATTCCACAGCACAACATAAATTATCCATTTCCGTGAAACAGTCACATTTACTTTAATTCCAGGCCACCCAAAATATGACATAGTGACAGAAATGCAGTCAGCAACTTTTCGTTTTCCTTATTTAGAGACCTCCTAAATTACTGCCATATGTGCCCAACCGACTCTAGGCTAGCAATCTGTTAAGAAGTTTCCGAAAATAAAGCAGATTCTGAAATCGACCTTCTCCGAGTACAGTCCGTCATGCCTCAACACTACACCATGGGCCAAAGGACCTACATCGAGAAACTACTCGGGCGGTTCGGACATGAGGAGACCGCTCTATTTAGAGACCTCCTAAATTACTGCCATAAGTGCCCAACCGACTCTAGGCTAGCAATCTGTTAAGAAGTTTCCGAAAATAAAGCAGATTCTGAAATCGACCTTCTCCGAGTACAGTCCGTCATGCCTCAACACTACACCATGGGCCAAAGGACCTACATCGAGAGACTACTCGGGCGGTTCGGACATGAGGAGACCGCTCTGAGCACGTCCAATCGTTCGCTGGTGGGCAGTTTGTTATACTAGGTTAGTCAAAGAGTTTTGAAAGCGACATCTATGGAGCAGTAGAAAAACCAAAATGTCTACACCATTTTAATATTTCAACTTTCATAAAAACGTTCTCAAAATTTCATTTCGATCTGTAAATTCATTCTTTGTTTACAAACCATTTGTAGTTAAGGTATCAGTGTATTTTTTAACAATGGAAAAATCCTAATATCGTGCGGTGATTAAATTCTTTGTTTTAGAAGGTTTATCGGGTACTGAGATCCATGCAAAGATGGTGAAGGTATTAAAGGTGTCTTTTCCTTCATTTCCAACCGTTCACCGATGGGTTTTGGAGTTTAAGCGTGACCGTACAAGCGTTGAAGGCGATCCACGCTCAGGACGACCAAAAAGTGCATCAACACCAGAAATCATAGCGAAAATACAGGATATGGTTTTGGAAGATCATCGATCAACTGCTGACGCCATAGGCATCTCACATGGAACAACATGGCATATTTTGGCTGAAGTTTTGGGTTTCAAAAGACTGTGTGCACAATAGGTGCCGCATTTGCTAACAATGCAACAAAAACACGTTCGCATGCGACTTTCTGAGCAACATCTCGAAAGGAGAAAAATAATTTTCTGCGTCGTTTTATCACTATGGATGAGACTTGGGTCTACCACCATGATCCTGTATCAAAATAAGAGGTTAAGGAGTGGTGTGAACCAGGCACTTCTGCTCCGAAGCGAGTTCGTGTCCAGAAATCGGCCAAGAAGGTGTAAGCGTCAGTTTTTTAAGATGCAAAAGTAATTTTTTTGATAGATTAAACTGGTAAGACAATCAACTCTGATTATTATTGTGAGATGAAAAAATTTGTGAAAAAAGACCCGGTTTACTGAAGAAAAAAATTCTTTTTCATCAAGACCTGGAACCTGGTCACACAGCTCAAAGAACCATCGCGAAAATCAGAGAATTGGGGTACAATTTTTTGCAGCTTCTACCCTATTCGCCAGATTTAGCTCCCTCTGACTTCTGGCTGTTCGCACACCTCAAAAAAAAAAAATCCTTTGTGGAAAGCATTTTTCATCAAACGAAGAGGTTATAGTCGTCGTAGAGGACTATTTTGCAGGCCTTCCAGATAATCACTTCCGTTATGGGACAACAAAGTTGGAAGATCATTCGTTCAAGAGTATTGATTTTATGGGAGACTATACTGATCAATAAAAGTGAATTCCCCAAACAAAAAGAACATGTGTTTCCATTTCCGCTTTCAAAACTTTTTGACTAACCTAGTATGTTGCTGTCAACGCTAGACCGGACATCTTCCTCGGGATTTCTCTGCTATGCAGAAAAGTGTCGAATCCGACCGATCGTGACTGGACAGAAGCCAAACGTATGCTGAGGTACCTAAAGGGGACCGAGGACTTCCGTCTACACTTAGCTGGTGGAACTGAAGGTCCCGAGTGCTTCGTTGATGCGGACTGGATCGGTAACGAAGACGGCCGGAAGTCCAATGCCGGCTAGATCATCAAGTTCGGCGGTGGTGTAGTAAGCTGGGCCACGCGAAAGCGAAACTGCGTCGCCTTGTCGTCCACTGAAGCTGAGTTCGTGGCGCTATCGGAGGACTGTAAGGAGTTGCTTTGGATGAAGAAACTTCTCAAAGACTTTGCGGAGTCAAAGACTTCTCAACGACTCGGATACCACAATCGTGTGGGAGGACAATCAATCATGTATAAAAATGGTGGAATCGGACTGCATTGAGCGCCGGTCCAAACACAACGACACAAAACACGAGGTCACGAAGGACCTACGTCAACGCGAAGTCATTGATCTTCGTTAACTGCCTACCGATAAGATTGTAGCGGACATCATGACTAAACCCTTCCCTCCCTCGGTGTGCAGGAGACTTCTAATCATTGAGGAGAAGTATTGGCACAATTGTGCAAGCAACGATAGAATTACAGCAACCGTTCGCTAACTGGGCTAAGTGCACAGCCCAGTAAGCGGATGCTGCTCGGTAACTGGGCTGACATTTCAAATGTAAATAAATTTCGAGGGGGCTTTCGATTAGATTTCGGTTGGCATATTTCATTGCAAATTACTTAAATTCAGTAATGTTTTTATGCTTTATACGTTATTGCGATGTAGCTTATTGTGCAGAATATTTGACTCAGTTTGTATGGAATTACGACTCAATTTCGTACAATGTAACAATTTTTCACTCCTCCACGAACCTTATATGCCTTTTACATACCCCTTGCTGATTTTGACAACAAAATGTCAAATGCTGATTTTTGAAGTTTATTTGCTTTTTAACTGGGCTATAGCCCAGTTAGCGATCGCCCAGTTAAAAAGCAGCTCGTTAAACAGCGCCCAGTTAGCGAACAGTTGTTGTAACAAGTGTCGATTTATCTAAGTGCACTTTTCAGCACACTCATTCCTGGATATGTTACACGCAAAAAAAAATCCGTTGTAGAATCTACCATTTAGAGGGTTAAATTAAGCGCAAACAGCAACCATTTTCACCTGACTACAAATGCGTTTGATTTTACCATGCCTGCGATTGAAGTCAACCATGGTGGGGTTGATACCAACATAAGATCTGTCAAATATACCACAAATGTTGAAGGCTGTACCATAAATGTAGTAAATTTGACTGAAATTTCATGGTGTGTAGTTTTGAAAATAGGCATAGTCGGGTAAAATGGTAGTTTTACTGCAATATGTTTTTCAGTGTACGACAAATAAAGCTTCAGTTCAAACATGTTTCTAACAGATAATAGATCATTTCACGATGGCGTCATTAATGCATTTCTGACAGTTCAGGGAGCTGTTTACGCGGACTTAGAAAAATCTCGGTAAGATCGGTTTGAGTTTTTGTACTCTAATTTTTTAACCATTGAAGTAAAATAGCCGGAAAACATTCACTGGTGCAAATGTTTACACCATGTTCTGATTTGAATCGTAAATAATCCGGAAAAAGACAATGTAAAATTACACTTCTTCGGTTTAGATTTTAGCACCTTGTAAACAAGCTCCCTGAACTGTCACAAAATTGAGGTTAAAACACTGGCCAGACTGAGCAGTTATAACATGTTATGAGTCTATCTTGATGACGAATTTCTGTTGGAATTATCTGACAACCGTTATACAATGTTTTAAATAAGATCTGTATCCACATCAATCCGGACACCTTCAAATCATTGTAACTTTTGAAATATGATGAAAAAGACTATGATTGATGTTTACATTTCATGTTTAGTATTCAAGATGGCGACGAAAGAAAAACAAGTGCGCGAGCGAATTTTGTACGGGCGTACGGCAAATCCTGACTTGTCAATACGGGACTTTGCAAAAACATTGGATTTGCCTAAATCCACTGTTCACGATGTGCTCAAATCATTTTCGAAACGTTTGACGGTGGAGAGGAAACCGAGAAGTGACAAAAACATTGGGCGCGCTGATCCTATCATGGACCGAAAGGTGAAAAGGATATTAACGAAAAACCCAAATCTCTCCATTCGAACGGTGGCTCGTAAAATAGGGATGTCGCCTGATTTTGTCCAAAAATCAAAACAACGTTTTGGACTCAAATCGCAACGACAAACAGAACTTGGGAGCAAAATCAAGTGCTCGACGTTTGTACTGCGAATATTTGACGAAGTTTTCATGCGTTGTTATGGACGATGAAACTTATGTCCTGGAGGATTTCAAGCAGCTTCCAGGGCTGGCTTTTTATTCTGCTATGGTCAGAAATGCTACAGCTGAGCATTTCAGAACGAAGAAGGCATCGAAATTTCCCAAAAAAAATACCTTGTGTGGCAAGCAATTTGCACGTGTGGCAAAAGAGTAAATCTTTCACAATCAACAAGGAGATCTATCAGAAAGAGTGTCTGCAGAAGCGATTGCTACCCTTCATCAAAAGTCACAAAGAAAAACCTTTGTTCTGGCCCGATTTGGCATCATGCCACTATGCTAAAACTGTGATGGAGTGGTACCAAGCAAATCAAGTGAACATTGTACCAAAAACCTCAAACCAGCCCAATTGCCCAGAGCTACGACCAATCGAGAGATATTGGGCTCTGATGAAGCGGAAGCTTTCTGGAAAGAAGCAAGGAATGTTCAAAGACATCAAACACTTCCAGCAAATTTGGACAAAGACGGCTTCTACGATTTCTGTACAAACCCTAATGGACGGAGTTAAACGCGAAGTTCGAAAATTTTATGCAAATACCGAATAACTACGTTTTGTCTTCACGAATTGTTAAAACACATCCCATGAATCTGAAATAAACAACTACGATGGAAATATAATGCGAAATTTATGTTTTATTCATGTTTTGAAGTGTCCGGATTATTGCGGATACAGACCTTAACTCTGTAGTCTGAAAAAGGCATAATACAATCCGTGCAATGATCAGCAGACGTTGTTTTGTCTTCTCTCTCGCGGTGCATCTCTAATAGTAAGATGTCTGCGACAAAGCCCTGGATATGTTCCGACGAATCCGAAGTGGTTCCAAATTGATCAGCTGAGAACGGCTTCTGTAACTAGTCAGACGGAACGAATCTCTCCACGGCAACCTTCGCACAGCAAAACGTAGAAACCTGCGTTGAACTGATTCGGCGCCATTGCTGTAGGTTTAATTCCGGACGGTGGAGCAATGTTCCAAAATCGACTGCACCAGGAAGCAATAAACAGACTTTAAATCATAAACTTCGGAGAAGTCTTTGCTCATCCGGAATATAAAGCCTAGCGCCACACAGGCATCCACTTGTTTACTATGTACGAAGTGTGTTTCTTGTACGTCTAACGGAAATCCAGAATAACTCCACGGTCTTTTATGTAGGTCGATTGTTGATGGACTTGTAGTCGAAGTCGAGGATCTTTTATACGAGAAAAAGGTAAAATCGAATTTATGTAGCTGCCTTTGTAGGAGATAAAGAGTTATGGACATTATGCTCTACCCACGATTATCCATCAACCGACTAGACGCTAACAACCAAAACACCCGACATCAGCATATCAACGATAATAGCAAACCACGTAGAACGCGAGGCGCACTTTGAACGCCAGCGAACAACAAAGATCAGCATTAACCACCCTGTCAAAGACAACGACCCACTTGGAAGGCGAACGACCCCGTGCTTACATGGTAGCGCACTTCGGACGCCAGATATCCGGAATCAGCATTATCACACTCGACGACAACAGTCAACCGCATGGTACGCGATCGAACGAGCGCATACTTGACAATACACTTTGGACCCCGAACAAACTGATTATCAGCTATACTGCAGCTTGGACCCAGTTACCACTGAGAAGACTTTTGCAGACACCAGAAGAACGACGAACGACCAGTTGGGCAGCGGAGGACACGGCCAGTCTTTTTAGGTCAGTGAGTTAGTTAGTTATTTTGACAGTCAGTGAGTTAGTTAGTTAGTTAGTGTTAACTTAGTGAACACGACAATAATTGATATGAATACACTATGACTTCACGCACTTAACTAACGATCGTTTTCGGCATACGAAAGACGAGAACTTCGAGGACCAAATTCACGTCATCAACTTATATCAAGAAGATAAACGGTCCTAAATGACTTCCTTGGGCCCAGACGTGGCTGAGAAAATATCGGACATAAAATAGCAAATCCGTTGGTCCCGGCTCATGTGTTGATGAGTGCGATATGTTGGGTGGAGGTGTCTCACTATGGTGTCGAACCAGCCTAAGGCTGAAAGCCACCTTAATACAGAAAGAAGAAGGACATGCAATCACCAACGGCAACTGAGAGCTGACGACCTATAAGATGGGAACGAGAAGCCACTGTGAAAGAGTTCCAAGAACTCCAAACCTTTGTAGCTTTACGATGGCAATCGAGTGATTGACCTTGTCGAAAGCTGCTGACAAGTCTGTACAGATGACGTCCATCTGCACTCATTCAGCCATACGTTCCGTAATGTACGAGGTTTGGCACAATAAATTAGCGTTAGTGGGGCGTTCCACCATAAATCCGTGTTGATCCGTGCTCAAATACTGCTTACAGTGAGAGAGAAGGGGTTCCATGAAAAATACATAGTTCGAACAGTTTTGAAAACCGAGTTAGTAATGCATGGCGGAAAACAAGTGCATTTTGCTCACTACATTATTTTTACATAACATTCCTATTACTGCTAGGAGAATAGAATTTAAAAGTTTGTTTGGTGAAATGAGCACTATTTGAAGAGAAATCGATGAATTTCTGAAAATATCTATACTAGAAACCACTGCCGTAGCGACATCTGCCGATTTTGACGATGAAAACTACTATTGGATATGGATTAAATAAGCTTGATTAACTCAGCGGTATTAGCGATATGATATTAGCATTAACTTTTACCATTGGCAACTTTTATCAACATTCTCTTGATCATGAAACTTTGCAGTGTTATTTTTGCTACCTTTTGTCTCTTGGTTAGAATATTCCATCTCAAGATTACAGGGGGAAACAAATCTCGATATACCGGATATGATATAATTAATAATCTATATTTAGTCTACACTAAATACTTAGATTTGTATCCTCAAAATAGCGAGATAATCACTGCGACAGTGAAGCACGTCCCATACCCACTACATATTCCAGTATCCTCCTAAAAATAATCCGACTCACGATCCAACCATCTTAGCGTTTGATTTGCAGGTTTTTGGCATCATCTTGGTTGGGCAATTCTGCAAAGCAACCTGCCTGGTCCAAGTCAGTACTTATTCCCAGGCAATGAAGCACCCAAAACGAGAAAAAAAGTTCTAAGAAACTTACTTAAGGTTGCTATCCCATCCCGAAATCGAACACATCGGCAATAAATCACGTTTTACAGTTCTCTAAACTGTTTTGAATTCTGTTCCACATGGCCCACATACAGTCGTGCTAAACCAGTCCATAACTCCATCATAAAGCGATCACTCGATAACCGTGCATCCAACAGTGAGCAAACACCTTTCCGATATGATAATGGCATAACAGTCAACCGTCCCAGGGTGAGAATAATCGAGTTGGCACAACATATGTTTTTCTTTTCTCTATCTACAGACTAAATATACAGTTTGATTCGGTGGTAAATAATTGACTAAACAATAACATAAAAATAAATAATCCTATTGCATCCTACGGTTCTAAAGAAAATCAGACTTGTTGTACAGATGTATGTTTTACAAATGGGTGTGTTGTGGCAAGGGATTGTAAAGAAGTTCCATATACCAAAGTAGTTGTTCTGGTTGATGTATAAAATTCTACGCTTCAATTCGATTATTGTGTTACGCCTTCTACTTCAAATACTTCTGTATCAAAGTTAGCATAATAGGCAAAACAGGCAGTGATTGAGTATGTATTCATTCATAGCTTGGTATGTGTCAGCTGCTGGGAGTTGTGCTTCCTCAATTTATTCTTACCCGCTAGGACGATTGACTTGGTTGAAGTTTCACTGAAAAAAAAATACAATTCAGATTGCGTTTTCATGATCCTAAACCATGTTCCTAGCGTTGGATGTAATAGCTAATACAATGCATCTTCAAGTTTTAGATTTATATCCAGTAATAAGTTATCTTTACCATTGTTTATAAATAAGTCCTTCTGATTCTTAGATTGTGTAACTATAAACAATAAGAAAATCGTAACCATAAGAAGAAACTATTTTCAAAAGACATTTAAGGTGCCGGTAATTACTACCCTACTCACCGCAGCACCTGACTGCGGCTGCCAGGGCGTGTGCAATAATATGTCTGTGTGTGTACGTCAAATATTCACTAAATCCATGGTCGGATGGAAGCATCTCTCTTCCAACTCGAGAACAGAAAAGTTCTTCTAAGCGATTCCTCACTTAAACGCTAAAAGCACTCTTTCAATAATGACAATGATTATAAATTAATTGTTTTACAATTTCCCTTCTGGCATTCCTACTAGCATCGATCGGGTCACGATCGCAACCGGTTATTATAGTGTGGGCTGTTGCAGTTGATGTGTACACAATAGTGATTGCTAAAACTTATCATGATAGATACACGGAGGCGTATCAAAAGTTATTACCTGCCAGTGAAGATGTTTATCGAGTTGGTGCCGCCACGTTTGCGGATCAGTCGTGCCGATACTAAAACGGGGTAAAAAAAAAGTCCGATTATAACAGCTGATCACCCTTCCCCAGACCACAAAAACAACACTTACTCGAACTATCCTGCGGACTGAGAGGTCGCTCAAGCACCTTCTGGATGACGGTCATCCACTCGTCACGGTCCTGTTCACTGTGGGATGACAGATTGTAAATCCTTTCCGGGGTGAACAACGTAAAGCTAAAACCCTGATCCCTAGCCCCAACCGGTGCCCCAATTCTAAGGCTATAGCCGTCCATGTGATTGCCGAGGAAAATCTCTCCTTTGGGGTTCGCATCCTGCGGATCATCGTGGTACATCAGCTTGCGATCGTCCAGCGTGAACCATCGCCGCTTGTAGCTATCGGTCGCCCGTGGTCCCGTTTTAAGCAGCCAACCTTCGCGGGCAAAGTCGTGCGTCAGATAATCGACCAAATCGCTCTCGGAAGCACTTGGGTAGGCAATCTGAAAACGATGTAGCTTGGCGCAGCGTACCGCCATGTACCAGTTGTTGATCTCCTTTGGGTCATCGTGATACACGTAGATGTGCCGCGTTGTGCCGTCCTTCATGAAGGTCAACTGCAACGAGTTTGGGTTGCCGATCTTAGCCGGAGCAAAGACCACGTTTAGTTCGGAAATTCTTAGGATTGCCTTTGGTTCACGTTTCTCTTTGACGTAGTAACGCAGGGTGTCGTCCGCCTCGGACAGCACAAATTTGCGCAACTGATAGCGACTGTCCTCCTTGCCACGCTTCATCAGAAAACCTTCCATGTGACCGGATGTGTAGGCCGGTCGTTCGTTCATACAGAACTCTAGCCGTTCGTACTTGGCGCGGATCCACTGCTCGACGAGAACTCTGCGGCGAAAGGAGTGAAAAGGTTAAAATATTTCGACTAAACTGACAACGCCAACCAGTACTCACTGTGGATCATTCTCCCTCGGCCACCGGTAGCACGCCGGAACTCGCATTTCGTACTTATGCTTCGAGACCCGGTTTCCCACCTCAATCATCCGCTCCAGCTGGCTGTCTTCCCACTTGTCCAGCTTCAGATGTTTGACCTTCGATATGTGGGCGCCCATGCTCCGGTGCACGGCACAGCATCGTGTGCAAAGGAAGATTCCAATGTTGTACGACGCCCACTCGGGATCTGGAAGAGGGGAGAGCAAGAGATATTGGTGTATTAGATGTATGTCAATCAACAATCGAAGTTTCATATTGTTCATATTGTTATTGATAAACTGACGTCATTAGTCAAGGCGACGATGGATCGTCTAAAATATGGGGACCGTCTTGAGTTCTCTCGAATCTGGAAGTGGGTTACGGCGAGGTAATGTATTACGACTAAAGTGTGTGTCATTCAACTGCCTGCTCTTAGCAATCCACGGAATATGTTGTCTTCGATTCTAAAAAAAAAAATTAAGTGTGGCTCATAAACAAAGTTGTTTGGTTGAACCAAATCTCATGCGCGTCGGTTATTTCATTATTATGGAGTGCTTTGATTCGAGTAGTCGAAAAGTGTCAGAGTGAATAGTTGAAGTATTTTTTACTGTGAAATTTGAATATACTAAATTTGAAGTGAGTTTTCGGTCGTTTATGTGGATTTAAGTTTTAGAAATGTAATTTTGTTTTCCAAGCTTTTGAATTTTTCGAGTGTGATTAGCTTCCAGTTAGAGAAAGCTAACTTTTCAACTAAATCACCTTTAATTCTAGACAAAATCGCCAAAAGGTCGAAAGTAACAATTGTAAACAATGATTAATTTCCTGGAAACGCCAGGTTGCTAACATCTATATCCACTACCGGAGGGAAGGTAATAACTCCCTGTATCTGTTTCTGGTGCTATTTTGTTTGTGGGAGCAAGCAGATCCCAGAAAAATACGCTAGAAGTCATTGTTTACAAATGTTACTTTAGACCTTTTGACTATTTTGTCTAAAAGTGTGAATTCAGGTAAGCCTAAGTATTAACAGACTATGAGCGAAATTTAGTTAAAACATCCGCGTTGTGTAAAGGGTGTCCACAGTTAAATTGGACCACTTTAAACTCGTCCTCAAAAACAAGTCTCTCAACCGATTGTCATGAAACATTCAGGGAATAAAATACAATGTATAATCTTGGTTTAGGTATTTTTATTTCACTGTATTTCTTTACCAAATCCAAAAGCCCGAACTTTCTTCTTAATACCACGCATAAGATGTTGTACAACGATTGAACCGAAATTTTTTTCCGCTTTCAACCATGACTTCAACATTTCCTGTTCTGTAGTGACAACTCTAGGATGCTTACGAAGTTCGTACTTCATTATAGCCTAATATTTTTCAATTGGCCGCAACTCTGGAGAGTTTGGGGGACTAAGATGCTTCGGTACGAAATTGACATCATTCGTTTTGTACCACCAGAACATCCTTGGAGTGTTTACAAGAGGCTAGGTCCGGCCAAAAATTGTAGGAACGTTGTGTGTTTTGAGAAACGGAAGCAGTCGTTTTTTTTTCAGGCATTCATTCATGTATACTTGACCATTTGCTCCGTTTACCACACGAACAAATTTCCTGCCAAATCATGAATTTCTTGGGACACTTTGACACTTGCTGTTTCCTGAGAGACTCAGGAACATTGAACTTGTCTTTCGCAGTCACATACTGGTTGCCGGGAATTTGTTTAAAGTCCGCTTTTATGTGTGTTTCATCGTCCATGATGCAGCAGTGTGGTTTCGTCAACATTTGTGTGTACAGCTTACGCGTTTTAGCTGTCCTATTCTGTTTTTCATTGCGGTTTGTAGCTTTCTAAACTTTGAATGAACGGAGCCCGGATCGTTTCTTGGCTTTCTGCACGAAACTTTTGGTCAAGTGCAGCTTTTTCGCGACATCCCGAACGGAACAGTTCGGTTTGCGTTTGAAGGCAGCAACCACTCGCTTGTGATCCTTCACACAGTACGGAACACTTTTCTACCGCTCACCTTCTTCCGATCGACAGTTAAACGTTCCCCGAAACGTTTTATGACACGAGACACTGTAGACTGGCGAATTTTCAACATCTTTCCGATGGCTCGGTGCGAAAGAAGTGGGTTGTCGAGGTGCGTGTGCAAAATGTTGCGCACTTGCTGTTCCTTCGACTCCATTTTCGAAACTACGACACATTTCACAATGAAACTCACGCAGTGTAAACAATACACGATGAGGTCATTTCAACCAAAATTTCGTTGAAATCAACCCAAAGGGCGAAATGTTATAACTTATTGAAAGTGATGCAATTTAACTGTGGACACCCTTTAGGACACCTAATAAATTTCGTACGGTTATTTTTCTTAACGACCTATTTGGGGCATCATCCAAACCATTAAATAAAGAGTTGGAAGATTTGTGATATCGTTCGTTTAAGGTAATTTTTGATCAGGGACAGTGCAGCCCAAACAACGTGGTCTGGTAGTCTGGTGCCAATCTAGAATTCGTTCTGAGACCGGGAACCTGCTCGTAGCTCGATCTGAGGAGTTCCCACTACGCATCGAGGACACCTACCAATAGCAATTTTTTCTACCCGTCACCAACGTAGTTCAGAGATCGTGTGTGCACCTTGTGAACGTGGAATCGCTAGTCAATAAGTCGCGTGGCGTAGCCGAGACACAACGAACAACGTCACTCCACATTCCCAGGGGACGTCTATACCCCGAAATACTCGCCGGCGCGCGAGTCACGTGTGTCGTTCCGATACGGTGATTCGTTCCGATAGTAGTCGACTAGTGGTGAGTCAAGGTCTCTCGGTGCGATTCTTCGACGGCGAACTTCTTCTTCTGCTTCGGTGGACATCCGACGCGGGATTGGTACGGCGAAAAACCATCAATAAGGTTAGATCTGTCCGTTTATGCTCGCAAGCGCTACAGTTAGAAACTAGGATTATTATAAGTGAATACGTGAAGTCACATGTTAGGGAATAGCAGGTTTTCCTGAATTTAATCAATCATATTCATTTGAGGAGTTTAGCTTTACCTCGATAAATTTGTCCTTTGTTTTTTTCTCGCGATCGTTCAATGATTGTTACAAATAAATGTCCTAAAATTTAGTAACAAGCCTTCACAATTTACGTTGATTTGGTTGATTACTTAGGGTTATCATATAGATTTAGTTTGAAATTCGGTTTGACGTTGGTAAGTACGTAAACTGGTTGGTTGCCTATAAACGCTTGTGTGTGTTAGAGTGCGACTAAAAATTCTGATTAAAATTGACCTGCCCTGATTTAGGCAGTCTCTTCCGGGTAAAATTTAGCAGAGCTAACGGTCCTCCTTTATCGGAGGTGGCGCTTAAGCCGTCAGCATAAGGCTTCAGGACGGAACTTTGCAACAGAAAAACACTTTTCTGATCATCTCGATCAATAGCCACTTCGTTCTCCTTGGCATTTATTTTGGTTTCCTCTCTGATAGACTTTCTTCACTCGTTAAAAACATAATCAGCTTTCACTGCTCCTTGATTTGTTGATTTCGGAATCGAGTGAAAACACGAAAAAACATCGTGAGAATTAGATTTTTGTTATAAAAATACGATCGTTTTGTAATTCGGACAGCTTCAAAGTTTTAAGAATAACTTTTCCTTCAAGATTTTCACTGATCAACTTCTAATAAAAACATTTCTTGGTAATATCGGTTCCCTCGTTCTGAACGCTTAACATTTTATAGAGACGTTTTCATTCAGAAAAAGTTATTCGATTTCATAAATATT
Source organism: Aedes koreicus (assembly GCA_024533555.2). Classification (NCBI taxonomy): domain Eukaryota; kingdom Metazoa; phylum Arthropoda; class Insecta; order Diptera; family Culicidae; genus Aedes; species Aedes koreicus. The sequence goes on from JAHHFK020001809.1 coordinate 340,634, forward strand.
TGGCAAACATGCCATCTCAACCCGGGAACAACTTGACACTTCTAGTACATTGTCACTGAAACTGAAAATTTGGTCCGGTGGTACTGTCAAACGTGTTAAACCGCAAAAAAATCCAGTGAATCTTCTAAAAAGGTCGGAATGCGGATATGACATGCGATATTGTTTTCGATAAAAAATGTTGATGCAAAGTTTGTTGATGCAACATTAGTCGAGGAAAAGATGCCTCATGTACACTTTCAATCAACATCACTTATCAAGCGTGTGTAGTCCCGTGGGATTGTGGCTCCCCTCTAGATCCCGAGGTTCATGGTTCGAATCCCGATTGCAATTTTTTTTTCTGTGGGGAAATTTTTTTCATACGGTCGTCCTATGAACTTCTTTCCATTAGATAATCGTATGAAATTTGCAATAATATCTTGTGGAAAATTTCCATACGATATTCGGATGAATTTCTCTCGATTTGTTAGCTCAGTGTATCAATAGGAGCAGGATTTTCGTCGTCATCGTATCCAATGGTCAATGAGGTCTTCACTGTTTAAAGATAGAAAGCAGATTTCGTCGGCGTCGGTGGTGTAGTGGTAAGCGTGACTGCTAAGGCTTGCTTCATTTAGAATTGGAACAAACTTTTGCTCATATTGTGGCGCTCCTGGTGGACGGATTTGGAAGTTCTTGGCGCCCACGTGTCGGGAATTTTGTCAGCTTCACGTATGTATTTTTGACATTCCGCAAATCGACTGTACTTTGTAAACAATCAACATGGAAGCCGAAAGAAGGGAAAAAATTGTGCACAGTTATTTGGAAAATCCATTGTGGTCTGCATCTAGGCTAGCTAAACAGCTGAAATTGCCCAGAAATACCGTATGGCGCGTTATCAAACGGTATAAGGAAACATTGACGACGATTCGGAAGCCTCAAGCCAATCGTCGGAGTGGAACTGTCGACCGGAAACTGCGTGGTAAGATTTTGAAGACGATTAAGAGGAATCCCAATCTGTTGGACCGTGATTTGGCCAGAAAATTCGGTGCTGCCCATAGTACCGTGAGGAGAACTCGACTCCGGGAAGGAATCAAGTCGTATCGAGCTAGCAAACAGCCAAATCGGACCATAAAACAGAATAGTGTGGCCAAAATCCGTGCTCGGAAGCTATACGACCAGGTGCTGACCAAGTTCGACGGGTGTCTTCTGATGGACGATGAAACCTATGTCAAGGCTGACTTCGGGCAAATCCCAGGTCAAAAATTTTACTTGGCAACGGCTCGGGGGGATGTTCCAGCCAAATTTAAATTTGTTTTTGCCGACAAATTTGCACGAAAATTCATGATTTGGCAGGGCATTTGCAGCTGTGGCAAAAAAACGAAAGTTTTCGTTACAAGTAAGACAATGACGTCGGAACTATACCAAAAAGAGTGTCTCCAAAAACGAATTTTGCCGTTCATTCGATCCCACGACCATCCCGTAATGTTTTGGCCAGATTTGGCAAGCTGTTATACAGCAAAGTCGTTCAAGAATGGTATGCAGAGAAAGGGGTCCAGGTTGTTCCGATAAACCTTAACCCACCCAACTGCCCCCAGTTCCGCCCTATTGAGAAATACTGGGCAATCATGAAGAGGAGACTCAAGGCAAAGGGAAAGGTTGTCAAAGACATCAATCAGATGAATACCTGGTGGAATAAGATAGCTAAAACGATGGACGAAGAAGGTGTGCGCCGCCTAATGAGCCGTGTTACAGGAAAAATTCGAGAATTCCTTCGAAACCGTGACGAATAATTTTATCCGTATTTTTACTTAAAAGTATAAAGAAAACGCTACATTTGTATAAAAAAAGATCTTGAATTCAATAATAAATAACTGAAATACAGGCAATTGTTTTTGTTCCAATTCTATCTGAAGCAAGCTTTACTTAGCACCCCAGTGGGTCTGGGTTCAATCCCAGTCGACGTTGGTTTTTCTGACGCGAAAAAATCTGGTCACGTCTTCCTTTGGAAGGGAACTAAAGCCGTTGGTCCCGGCTCATATTCATGAGTCGGTAGATAGGGTCCAAGTGGTGGAGTCGTCTTCCTTGCGTCGGTGATTGTCACCATGTGAGGAAATAGGCCAACGAAAAAAAGAAAAAAAAAGAACGCAGATTTTTCTACACTTTGAAACATTTTCACTTCATCGAAGTTCCGGCAATTAGCATATGCCAATAAAGTGATATTGCTACTTGATCAGATTGATGCGAGAACAGTGACAGTTCATCATAAGTGTCAAGAATTCGTTCTAATATTACGTAACGCAATTTTCGGCAACTTTCAACTCCCTCACTCCTTCATGTAACAAGATAGTAAATACATTTATGAATTTTGACATCCGCTTCATCCCGCCTTAAATGTGAATCCTCTTCATGAAGTACCTCAGTATAAAAGCAAAACAAAAAATCATTGTTCAAACGATTTCTATGACCAACCAATAACCTTCAATTATTCTCAGATTCATTTGATACAAAACACCACACGACTGTCGTAATGTTCACAAAATGCAACGCGGTTCAACACTTTCGAAACGAACAACAGTGGTTGAGGAAACGCCGCGGTTATACCTTTGCGACGAGGAAAGCCGAGTGAAATCATTTTTTCAATATTAAAATTACTTATAACTGAAGTTATACCGTGAATATAAAAATAAACCCTTTGATATGGTACGCTTGCTTTTTGTTTGCAACCACTCATGACGCAACAAAAACATGCTGCTCCGAATTGAAAAATCGGTGCATCTGCCAGGGACGACCCTAATGTTTACGTTGTGGGGCGACATCTACAATTTGCAAGTGGTTACACGAAACTAAGTTAATCTGTCATGTTGTGGGGGGGTTGTGCCATCTTAAACATCTTCATCGTGTATTAATAAGACTTTCAAAACCTTGCACCATCTATTAGACACACCCGGTCTTGTTCCGGGTGCACCATGCGTAGAATCCAGCTCCCTTCCGAGGGCAAAAACACTCAAATGACACGTGAAATCAAAACGTTAAAAGGATTAGATCTCACCATACGTGCTTGAAATCAAGTTTCTTTTTCTGTTTCGTGTGCGACCGATCAACCTTATCGATAGTTAAATGACGTCAATCGAAAAGGGTATGAAAACAACACAGCCGAGTTCGGCACAATCAATTTGATTCCATTCTAAGGCTAAACACTTTCGTAGTACCCCATGATCCAACAACAGGTTCCTTGCCCTCTCTCTTACATACCTACGTCATGCCTACATCAAAAATCTTATAAATCAAAGATCGCAGATTGCTTCTTCTACCCAGCGCGGCAATCACAACAAACATATTTGACTCCTGACACGACTAGTGGGTTGTTTACCTATCTCACGTGTCCATGTGTATGCGTATGGCCAGCCAAACGAATCGGAATAAAGAGGGGAAAACGCAGAAGAAGCAACGATCTTAAGTTCTGAACTGGAGTCCATTCACCCTTTGCCGGATTCGACGACCCACAACACCACCATGAGGCAGTTCGGTCCCTTTTTTTTTTCTTTCTCAGATCTTTTGCGTTCTCGATTGTTTTGATTCTGTGGGTAGGTGACCTCCTCCAGCAGATTTCTGTTCCCCCAGAGACTGAGGCGGAAAAGAAGTGAATGTGTGTAAACAGCCCTCATAAGGTGGTGCTACTTTTATCTAGCTGGATGGCGCCTCGATCCGTTCACCAGCTTGGCACCGGTGTATAGTTCCGCTTTGAAGCGCCACGAGCTGGTTTTAATTATGCGCTCTATTTATAGCGAGAGAGAGAGGTGCAATACATTTTTTATAGCTAGGTGCGCAGTTAGTAAGCAATTTGTTTTGGGAAATAGGGTCGGAGGGAGGAAGGCTTATGTGCAGAGGGTGTTGTTTTCTCGTGTAAATTAATCATCATCGCTTCCAGTCAACGACGCATCAACATCGGAGAAGAGCAACTGCGTCAAAACGGGAGACCTTCACACAGTAACAAACTAGCAGCAGCAGCAGCAGAAGGCGCAGCAAAAACAACAACACCAGCTGCGATGGGGTGGGTGGCTGCTATCAAAACAATCCGTTGTGGATGGCAGTGTTGCCAATTAGGTGTGATCATATGAGTAGCGGGAATGGAATAGTTTCCATTGTTAAAATTTACAGATGTTTGGAAATGAGTCGATTTAAGTCGATTTCAAGAAATTCTTGAAATTCTCACCAACAAATGATTCCCAGTAGGATTTGGAATATTCCAGATTAAATTCTAGATACTAAAGGGTGTATTCGATAAAACTGGCACACACATATTTACTCTCCAAAATTAAACCAATTATCGGATTTTGTTGAAATTTTCAGGGAATGCAAAACTACTAATGAGTTATTTGTTTGAAATTTGTTTTATTCAATTTCATCTCCCATCCCGAATGCCCGCACCTTTCTTTTCACATCACATTTTGTACAAGCGACTTTCCCTGTGTTTTTGTTGTTTGCACCCAAATACTCCAGCTATGTTTTGATAATTTTGGGACGTTTGCGAAGTTTCGTCTTCATAATTGCCCAGAATTTTTCAATTGGGCGAAGTTTCGGTGAATTTCGTGGGTTCATATCTTCTGGCACAAAATTGACTCGGTCGGCTCGGTATCACTTCAACACGTTTCGAGCGTAGTGACAGGATGCTAGATCAGGCCAAAACAGAGTTGATCTTTTATGCTTCCTTATGAATGACAAGAGACGCTCCTTAGGCACTCTTCCGTGTAAATCGCACTGTTAATTCTTCCGGAAGTGATGAAGGGAGCGCTTATTTCACCGCATTTGCAAATCACCTGCCAGATCAGGAACTTCTTTGCAAATTTCGATAATTTCTTCGCTCGAACATCCTCCGGAATATCGAACTTAGACTTGGCAATGAAATATTCTTGCCCAGAAAGTTGACATAAGTCAGCCTTGACGTTCGTTTCGTCATGCATCACGACGCAACACGATTTGGTGAACAACATCGTGAAAAGTTTCCAGGCGCGGGTTTTCGCAGTGATGTTTTGCTTCCCATTCCGGTTTGGGACTTTTTGCACCTTGTATACATGTAACCCAGCATATTTAATGGTTTTCTGCACACAACTGACTGACATCTTGGACATTTTAGCGACATCTCGAACTGACATGTTTGGACGGATCTTGAACTGTTGCACCACTTTCCTGGCCATTTCACTGTACATTGGACCACTTTTACGACCACTCCCTTCCATCCTTCCCTCGGGTACTCAGACGATCCTTGAAAGTTCTTGTCACACGAGACACAGTTGTATTTGCAATTCCAAGCTTTTTAGCGATCCATCGGTGGGACGTCTTTGGATTTTGATTGCAAGTGCACAATTTTTTTCACGGACAATTTCTTGTTTCAACGACTTGACTGAAACTACTGTAAGAATAACTTTGAAACTTAACAGAACATTATACACTATGAATAAGATTTGCTCAAATTTTCAGGTTTTTTGTTTAAAGGTTACAGAAGAATTTCGGTGTGCCATTTTTATCGAATAAACACTTTAGTGACGTTTGAAGCACGCAAACTATAGGGCACAACTTCGTATATAGTTGTTTATTACCACAGGGCTGTTACAAACTATTCAAAAGCGGTCCAGAACATCTAATTATGCATATTTGATGCATAATATTGCCACGGTATTCGCGTTCAACTTTCATGAAAAATTTGAAGTGGCTAAACAAGTAAGGAATATTTCGATTCGAAGATTCAATCGTGAAATTCTTGAAACCTTGAGCACTTTCACGCTAACTAGGACCACCGTAAAATAACATTTCCCTTACATGATGGTGATGCTAGTTTCTGTGAGGGTGCTGAGAGTTTTAAGAAATTTACGTTTGAATCTTTGTTTACAAATTCAGATACGTCGACAACCTATTCAGTCGAGAGAATATGACTCTGTTTAAGTAACCTTATTTTCGTTTAACTAAATCCTAACATGAGCATGAGCATGATTGACCGCCCGAAGGTTGCTCCTTCGTTATTGGTAGATCAGGAATTATTTCACAGAGAACTAACAGATGATACTTGGGACTTACGCACATCTTCAATGTGTGAAAAATAATGATCGCAAACCAAGCCAATACCGACGCCGGCCTCGCCGGAATGCAGGTCAAATAAGGAAAGAGTAGGAATGCGTTGACGTGATACTCGTTTTATTGAAATCCTCTGCACTTTCACGAGAAAAGACTGGGATATTGGATAAAATGGTTGGGTTGGCAGCAGGGTTTGCTTTAGTAAACGATACGCTGAATTCTTGTTTATCTTGATCTTCAAATTATTCTCCATTCTCTTTAAAGATGCACAAACATATATTTAAATATTAGTATCAATATAAACCAACAGTAAAGATGCTATTGGAGCGACTCACAAAGTGTGCTAGTGGATTACGGAGTCGATTTGTACCGATCTAAAACAACTATAAAATGCTATTGGGGCCATTCACAAAGTGTGATGATGGTTTACTACGTTGAGAAAAGACCTTGTTTTCACCTATCTCTTTACTACGATTGCTAAGTATAACTAAAAATAAGTTATGCCCATAAATCGTAGTAAAAAAGTAAGTGAATAGCCTAAGACGCGTCTTCTCCCAGTCTGGCAAAATTGATTTTATAAAACCCACTACCTTTCCAGAGTTCACAGTCCGAATTTCTCTAGGTTGCATCTAGCCGCTGTAGAGAAATTTAAACCTGCGCTTGTATACAGCATCACAACTGCAGAGTAGATGTTCTGAGGTTTCACATTCCACTTTGTAGAAACGACAGATATCATTCTGAACCTGGCCAATGTTTTTCAAATGATATCCACTCGGGCAGTGTCCGGTTACTAGGCTAGTATAGGTACAAAGAAATCTTTTATTGAGCTCCGAGAGCTTTTTACTGACTGTGACATTTGGAATTATAAACCTCTTCGACTCGGTCATCACCCTTTGTTTTTTCCAATACCACAGAATTTGAGAAGAATTTGCCAGAGTTCCTGGGCCAATGAACTGTGCATTTGAACCTTGTTTAGCAAGCTCGTCAGCCCTGTCATTACCTTCAATGACACAGTGTCCCGGAACCCAGTATAAATTTACGGAGTTCTCTTGGCACACCTTTCGCAGTGAAAAAATGCATTCCCAGACAAGTTTGGATGTGCATTTATAATTACTCAACGCTTTGAGTGCCGCTTGGCTATCTGTAAAAATACAAATATTTGCATATATCTATATTTTCTCTTCAGGAAAACGTTAACGCATTATAGCAAAAATCTCCGCTTGAAACACCGTTGGATAGTTTCTCATCACCACTGAGACTTCTACCCCAGGGCCGAAGATTCCTGCTTCCGTTTTTGTTCCAATTTTTGAACCATCTGTCAGAATTTTATGGAACCATTACGACCAGTGGGACCTCCGACTTCCCGATCTATACGTGACGTCTGACACATGTTGTAAGGGATGTCATAGTTTTCCACAGGTTTCATCAAGTTTCCGTTCATATTCATCACTGACCAATTTTGAGAGTGTTGTGAAATACTCAAGTGACCGACTAAGTCTCCAGACGTAAATGTTTTCAACCGTTTGAGTCTTAGCATACTCTTTTCCGCTTCTAATTGCACGCATTCGTGCGAAGGTAACCGATTCAGAATTGCATCTAACGATTTCGATGGAGTGCTGCGCAACGCTCCCGTTATAGCAATGGACACTAGCCGTTGAAGTTTTGTCAGCCTTTTCTATGCAGTAGCTTCTTTTGTGCGGCCAAAAGCACCACAAGAGAAGCATATGTTTGTTTTGGACGAAATATGGATGTATAAATCCTCATTATCATTTTTGGTCTTAAACCCCATTTTCTGCCAATTTTTTTGAACATATTTAGAAAGCACTGATTGCCTTACCGATCACATACTCAACATGGGCATTTTAGTTCAGTTTGGCATCCAGTATCACTCCTAGGTATTTAAACTGTTAACTAACATGAATTTCTAATCCCCCTAGCTTAAAACCTTTTAGATTCAAGTTCCTTTTCCTAATGAGAGGTAAAATTACTACTTTTGGTGGATTTATGCTAAGGCCGTCCTGAATACACCAAGACTGGGTAAGACTTCCCAGCTCTGAAGTGATTTCTTTTTTTGCAAGCCTGGTGTGAACCCAATTGATTATGCTCATGTCAAAGTTCATCTTCTTCATGACACGAGCCATAGACGAATAGGAAGCGTTGTCGAAAGCTCCTTCAATATCTAAGAAAGAACAGGTACTATTTCTTTTACCGATAGAACTTTTTCTACCTTGGATACCACAGTATGGAGTATCGTAACTGTTGACTTACCTGAATGATAAGCAAACTGAAACTCAGATAGTCGATGCCTGTTCATGTCATTTGAATTGATACAAATCTTTCAACACTTTTTCCATAGTTTTTAACAAAACTGATGAAAGACTAATGGGCCTGTACGATTAAGGGAGCGTCTTATTTCGCTTTCCTATTTTAGGTATGATGATTTACTAGTGTCCATGAAGATGGAATATGGTTGAGTCCGAAACTAATATTTCGTCCGGCCCTGCAGATTTGAAAAGATCTGAATGCATTTTCAACCCTGGCTTTCTTGAAGATTTTATCAGCCAAGCCTTTTGCAGCGTTTCCTGTTTCATCAGACATTTGAGGTGTCCTTGTAGAATATCTTTCACCTTCAAGTGATCCCTCAATGTTTGGATCTACACATAAAATCGATCCAAAAAAGGGATTCCATAATCAACTTTAACGTTTCATGTGGAATTTTTGCAAGAACTCCATCCTCATTTTTCAATCGTATGATCCTTTGCAAGAGCCCTCTGAAGCCTTGCGACTTCCGGAGAATTATATGGATATTGAAACTACAATACCGATACCTCCAGATGGAAAATCAATGAGCACTTTTGTCTTGCGCTGAAGGCGCTGGAGTTTGCTTCAAGAAACTACTTATACGGAAGGCTTAAACTTGGAAACGTTACACACAGTTTGGATAGAGTTACGGTTAATGGTTGCCACAACAAGCAGTCTGCAACATTTAACAGGCTCTTTGGCAGCAATGGTAAAGCGATTTCGGCTGTTCGGCATTCAGAAAGGCGATGCACAGTCTTCCCCGTAGCACAAATTGATCAGCACCAGTAGGCACCGAAATAGTCATTTCGACTCAATGAGATTCACTTGCCGATAACTTGTTCCAGAGGCTAATTTTCAAAATACCTTGTAGGATAAAATTGTTGTGCTCGATTGATTTTGTAAAATTGTCTCAGAATGTATTGCTCTAACTTTAACATTTTAGTTGGAGAACGGAATAACTGTATATTCAAATGATACTCATTCATTGAATATCATTTAAATATTACAGTGAATATAACACCTTAGATATAACAGTTAAGCCAATGCATGTTCCGAAACAAGTTTTCGTTAAGTTGATGCAAGTACGAAATGACTTTATATAGCAGTGATTAGAACTCTAAGTTGAAAGCAAGGCATCAAGCTTATTGAAGTATCTATTATCTTCACTAACTTTTAAAAAACATATTACAATTGTTTTCATGTTTCTTATTTGCTAAAATAAAATTATGGCAAATTCTGCTTCAAATGTCTGGAACTTGGAACTTGGAAATTTTTGAGAGGCTGGCGAATTGAAGTTGACATTCATTACTAGAGAAAATATCAACGAACAATTTTCGAAACAAACAGATCTGGAAAGGTTTTACGACCAATCGTGATCTAAGATGAGCATCTGAGAAATTAAAAGGTCGTGGATGTCCTCGAGAGGATTTCATTGGTTTTAAATACTGGGTTGTCACCAGTGTCATCAGTGGGAACGACCATTAGTAAATAAGTTCAGTACAAAGCTAGACTAAGGGCGAATCAGACTTCATCGATAGATTTGACTGCAGTTTTTCACCAAAGAATGCTAGGAAGCGATAGAATCTTTCAACCTGGAGTGAAAACTATACTGTCAAACCTGCTTCATGTAATCTTATTTTAAAAAGTTGATGAATAGAAATCGATTAAATCTGATCCGCCCTAATTTAGAAGTGAAGTTAGCAGAAATGTCACACTAAGCTTCTTTTGAAATTGCGAAAAATGGGAATTGAGCCAGGAATTCTCAAATGGATCGAATCCTATCTCACTAACCGTCAGCAAATAGTTAGATTCAAAGGGAAGAAATCAAACCCTATTCATGTCACCTCTAGAGTCCCCCAAGGATCTCATTTAGGCCCCCTCTTATTTATTTTGTTTGTAAATGACGTTTCCTTTATACTTAAAACCATCAAATTTCTTGTTTATGCTGATGACATGAAACTATTTTTAGAAATAAGAAATAAAGATGATATCATGACATTCCAGAAAGAAATAAACGTTTTTTCTGACTGGTGTAGCAAAAGTCTTTTGCAGCTGAACGTAAAAAAATGTAATTCGATAACTTTTAGTAGGAAACGAAGCACCCCAGACGTAACTATTAATTTAGGGAATCAGCCCGTTGAAAAGTGTAAAAGAGTAAGGGATGGGGAGGAATAATTAAAATGGTAAAGTTTTCGTATACAAAAAAACCCTTTTCAGTCATACGAGAAGAACGAATAGAATCGGTACAGAAGCAGTTTTTACTGTTTGCAGATCGTAAATTAGGTTGGACAAGGCAACCCTTCCATCTTATGAAGCACGCTGTATGTTTATCAGCATTCAATCATTAATGGAGCGCCGTGAATTTGCATTAGTTTCCTTCGTAAATGATATTGTTGCGCAACTCGTTGACTCAGAAGAACTTTTATCAAAACTTAATTTTTACATTCCGTGCCGGCAATTACGAAATAGAAATATATTTACTACAAGCCATCATCGCACAAATTACGCCAAATGTGGTCCTCTTAATCAGATGATGGCAACTTACAATAAGCATGGAGAAAACAACATAACTGTATATTATATCATACAAGGATAAGTTCGTTATGTATACAGATAATAACCATTGACTAGGTTGTAACTGTGATCCTGGTCTACAAATAAACATACAAGCATTTTATGAATTACTGCTGAGGAAAAAAGTGAATCAATGTTTATCAATTCCCATCGCTGCCTTCGATTTAAACTGAGTTTTTTTTTTAATATTCATTAAATTAACGATTTCTACATACCTTCCTTAAACATAAACTGCATTAAAATAAAATTTAAAAAAAAGTTAAATGAACTCGTAAAAGAGTTTTTCGATAATCACATTTTATATTTCAATACATGTTTTGTGGTGCATCTGTTGAGTTGTTTATCTAACGATCTTATAGAATCCTATAGAAATTTGAACCCAGTTTCACTAAAGAATGGGGTTACTAATTGCATGACCAATCCCTTTTTTATTTTTCGAAAGTCGGTAGAATTTCTATAGCAGCTACCCAGCAATGACTAAAGTGAATTACTCAAAACATAACCAAAAAACTGGCCTCACTGCCTCCGTCTTATCTGCACGTCACGACACCGAGCAAATAAAGCATAATGTAGGAAAACAACCAAAACAAGACTTTTCCGAAACTTCTGGGGAAATTTCAGTAAGTTTCCTTTATACAATTTCCCACATCGCTCCGAAGATGGAAGAGGTCATTCTATTCTCTGTCCTCCCGCCATCCTAAAACCTACTACGTACTACTAAACCTACCGTACAACTGTGGTACAACCTCACTACTAATACTCATGTGAAAAATAGTAGGTAGTAAATAGTAATTACGTACTTCGCGCTCCGCAGTCCGCACACTCGTTGTTGCCCTCGATCTGCAGCAGACGGTGTAGGATTTTTTCATTCTGATCGGCCATTATCCGTCGTAGCCTCCGCGGGGAGCTCTGCCTCTGCCGCGTTCCCTATTGGCGCTACGAGGTTATTTGAAGAGAAAAACCTTTTCCAAACACACACACTCCTCACTCCCTTTCTCAAAGTACGTCGGGGAGGGGATTTTCCAATGACTCAATTTTTCAACACCACCGATGCACTTCAGCCAAGGCCCGTATTTTTCTTTTGAACTACACTGCTTCAATTCGGAGCCTGTATTCTTTCCTGCAGATTCCACCGAATTTTAGCACTTTCAATTATTATTCACTACCGAATACTACTTCTTCCTTTTGACCACGACCGTGCGCCGTGGATTTTTTTTTTATATTCCTCTTCTAGGCTTTCCTCTGCTCAGCAGAGGAAGCAGACAGAAGACGAACACACACGCCTAAAAACAACACACGATGGCCTCTTTTCTTTCCATTCCCTGATGGCTGATGCTGCTGCCGAGGATTATCTTCCACCGATTGAATCCGGAACGCGGAATCCGAATAACTCGATTATTCCTTTTTCTTACAGACGACAGATATTACTTGCTGCCATATTGCGTGGGGGAAAAAGGTCGCGACAAAACTGCACTCGATTTCTTTTATTTTTATTCGTCACTTTATTACAGTTTGTTCCACACTGCGCCCGTCAGTGAGCGCATTCGTCTTCTAGCAAGCTGACCCGTCCCGTTTGAGAAGTTGAATGAAATATTTTTCACTTGGACCAATGATTTACTCGTTTTACTATACCTACACTCTTGCAATCTCGCTCGGTCCAAACTCTTCTGATGGGGATTATTTTATATTGTATAGACAACAGCATACACCCGCGCGATTCTTTGCTTGCGTACAATTCTGTCTACTCGCTTGACGTATTTTGTTCACGAGACTGAAAACATCAAGAGCATAAAATGCTTGCAGATGGATGGTCGGCTATGCGCAACTACTCTATACAGCGGTCAATGTCTATGATGGAGAAGCTGCACACAAGTTTTGGCCGCAGCTACCAAGGTAGGTATTGTATCTTCGGTTGAACGCTGATGGAGAATCATTCAACCTCCATTTTCTATACACGGAGAAAAACCAGGCCCGTTTGAAACAACAAACTTGATTGTTTGACATCCAAACCAAAAAACTGGTTGTTTTAAAAATCCGTTTTTTTTGTTTTAAACCAACGATTTTGTTTTGAAACAAACAGACAGGTTGGCTGTTTCTATTACCACAATACAACACAAATTATGATTGTTCTAAACTAATAGTTTTGTTGTTTCCATCTTGAAAGGGGTTTATTATTACCAAAACACAGGGAACCAAATTAAAATTAAAGATTGATTCAACCAAAGCGGCGGTTAAATCAAACTAATTTATTGATTGGAGAAAAAATAACTAAAAATTTAGTTTTAAACAAACTATTATTTTGGGTTATTTCATTCTCCATCATCCGGTCCCGCTGCATGCTCTGACGCTGTCACTCAACAATAGGTGAAAATTTAATATTTTACTTTAAAAAAAAACCTGAAAATAGTAGAAAGGCTCGCATTTACATTTGCAGATTTCTCTCGGACTGAAATTGGCGTCAGCATCAAGTCACAGGCAGAGCTAATTTTCTTTTCTCAGCGGTGCCTATTTTTTATGCATTTTTTTGTCGCCATTGACATAAAGGTCACCCACACGTTTGCGTTCCGTTGTCGTAAATTTGACAGACGACCTATGGGAAATCTGTCAAATTCACGCAAACGCATCCGCAACGTATCAATTGTGGGCCAGCCAAAAGGCGTAAAAAGTACTCCTCATTTGTGTATAAAAACTAGTCACTTTTTGACGTATCAACTATAATCTTGAAAATGTGCAAAATTTAGTCACAAAATGAGTTTTCCAGTACATTACACTCTTTCAGAATTCTCGAGTGCTTTTCCAAACTAACGTATCTTATTTTTGTAAACAAATAGGGGAAGTAAGATTCAAACGGTAATTTCTCAAAACTCTCAGCACCCTCACGGAAAGTAGCATCACCCTCATGTTAGTCGAGGCGCCCACTAATGTGGCGGAACATATCAAAATTTCGAGTCAAAGTCTTGTGGTGTGAGGCGAACGTCGACAAGATATTTTGGCATGCTAGCAGATGTCACACCTCCGCCACATCAGTGGGCGCCTGGCCGTAGGGAAATGTTATTTCTTGTTTTGGTGGCCTTAGTTTGCATGAAAGAGCTATGGGTTTCAACAATTTAACGATGAAATTTGTCAGAAGCAGATAATCTCCCATCAATATGAGAGGCTCTAGGAGTGGACAGTAATTTATTGCTAGAACGAAGAGAATTGAAGAGAAAGTATTGATAGTTTCGTTTAGCGTAACGGCAGGCTGTGAAATTGAAAGATACATGTTGAAAACGAGCGAACTTATATTAAATGATACCTTCTGAAGGTCACATTGGCAATCCGGCATCCAACATCCTCTATTGCTGCGTTGACATTTTTTTCTAGTCGGATAACCCTTGGACTAGCATGCCCAAAAGCTAGATTGTGAGCTAATTCGTGACAAGCAAACCTTAGCAAATGATTTAACGCCAAAACACACCACCAGGAAAATCATCTCCCATGATAGGACCTCAATTATGAATAGCCTAGCATACTGCGTTAGCAATAGGCACCAGCAGCAAACTTGAACCGCAATCATAGGCCGATACTTTTGCAGGACAATCTTTTATCCTACTGGCATGTGATTGCTCGGTGTATCTTCACTTAAATACCATCCTGGGCACGTGCTGGTTCACGGTTAATTCTTGACTTCTACAACAAAATCATTTTTTCACGTACGAGTCTACGGGCACTTAAAACTAAAGAGTGCTTGGGTTTGATGTGTATAGTATATCATACTTCTGATGTGGATAGTATATTTTGTGTTAATTGAGTTGTGCTTGTGAAGATTCCTCCTACGTCTAAATTGTAGGTCTAAGAAGAGCTATTGAGTGAGTTGAGTTATATCCTTCTAATTTCATTATACACAGAGAGGAATTTGATGGTCAATTTTACCATTATTGGGGTTTAGGATGACTATTGCAGTATAGTGATTTTGAGCCGACTATGGTCATGGTCAAAACTACCATTAAAAATAGTTGATGCAACATTTTCCATAATTTTGGAATAGTCCTTGTTACCATGATCATAGTCAAAAATGCCATGAACGTGGTGAATTCGACCATTTTCATGGTTATTGAAACCATTATATGCGATAATCATCCTACCCATGATTTAATTGTCGGTACAACGATGATTTTTTTCTCCGAGTACACTCAGTAGCAAAAAAAAAGCCGAGCGAAATTTTGCTTCCAAAAAATGCCATGTTCAACATTCTGTAAGTTTGTCAATTCTCAATATTTTTGGCTGAAAATTTGACAACATTATAACTAATGTATAGACCTTATGTGACCAAAATTTCATGTTGCTTAAATTTATAAATTTGAAGTTTTCATAACATATGTGAAAAAAGTCGTTTTTGGACAGACCAACTTTAAATACTTTAATTTTTCTGTGAAAAATTTAGGTTTAAAACTTATTAAAAATTTCATTATAGCCTACAAACATATAGGAAATAATGTGGACAAAATTTGAACTGTTTCCATCAAGTGACTTGGACTACAGCTGGCGTCAAAGTTGACGCACCAACATGAGGATTTCCCTTTTTCACCCAATATTGACCATGCTGAAATATCGGTGCAAAAAAAAGAACCGAGGCGAATTCATCTTATTAATACACATGATTTATTACGAGTGAAATATCCCAAATAACTAGTGTATCCCACGAAGAACTTAAAAATATGGCATACAGTATGAATTGGTTTGTTAAAACGACGTATACAGTATTATCATAGACTAACTCTAAGACCAGTAGGTCCCGAACAAATGAGATATTTTTCTTGGCTCAGTCAGTACTAGCACATCGGTCCCAAGCTCGGTCCCAAGCTCAATGGTTCGCCCCTAACAACGTAGCTCACACCAACACATTCTCAAATGTTGTGTCAAAATAACATAGTGAATCAAAACAACAACCAAGATACTAGTACCGGAAGGTACCGACAAGCGCAAGAATTATTGCAAGGTGCAGACTGCAAGGTATACTTCGGACCTAGGGGTTCTACAACAGTGAACCAATTTCAAATCGCTAGTTGCACATTGATTGTTGGTATTATACAGTATTATTAGTAGAATTCACCTCGCCTTTTTTTTTGCACCGATATTTCAGCATGGTCAATATCGGGTGAAAAGGGGAAATCTTCATGTTGGTGCGTCAACTTTGACGCCAGCTGTAGTCCAAACCACTCAATGGAAACAGTTCAAATTTTTTCCACATTATTTTCTATATTTTTGTAGGCTACACAGCAAAAAAAAGTTGTTGAATATTACACAAAATCAGATGCACATAGGTCATTCCATCGGTTGTGTAATGTTAGGTTGTCTTGATGTACACAAAAAAATGATGCACTGCTTATCGATGTAATTTGGTTGATGTAAACGAGGCAACGTAGCTGATCGAGTCAACGTGAATCAATGCGACGTACTTCATAGTCGCGACGCAAAGAGAGCAATGTAAAACGTATAGTGTAAATGTAATTTTCGGATGTTATGAAATAATAAAAAAAAAGGTTTACAGCAAAAATTAAAACACAAAGATGGTTTTATTCTTAAAAATAACCCAGATATCTAATTGACAAACATAAACAAAATAAACTGTTACCGATCATCTAACCCTACATTATGAAGAATTACATGAGAACTACCATATTAAGTCTTTATCATTGCGTGTTGATTAACAATAACTTATGCAAACCCTTAATTTAACGATACATCCTAGGCATTAACGGGAATTACATTAATCTTGATCATGTCACCTTAGACCTTCATTACGAAAGGAAGATGATATGAATGCATTTATAAAAATGTGAAATTTTACATTAACGGAAATTATGAATCAAACGTATTGCATTCGGTAAGGTCAGTTTATCCCCAGTGGGAGTTTGCGGTAGGCGTCCAATGTTTCCCACAGGGGCGCTTGGCGGCATCGACATTAACGAGAAGGAGCTGTTCGGAGGCCTTCAAGAAGTCTGGAAGGTGACGTTGGTGTTGATACAAGATTTCCAAGAGCGCTTCCGAAACTGAAAGCACTATTACCAGGAACACCCAGGTTCAATCCTGCCATATTGCTTGCCAATTCGACCGATGGCCCTGGGAAGGTTTGCACGCCAAGAGCAGATGCACTGAAAGGACCTTCCAGAACACGATGCGGCCTGACCACACCTAGTGGGGGAGGCTGTTGTTGCTGTTGTACTTGTTGGGCTCGGTTCTTACTAGAAAATAGCAGGTTGCACTGAGTCATACTCATTATGATTTCAGCTACTTCTTGGCTAATATGCCGAAAACCTGCAAACAATATAGGGAAGTGGGGGGGGGGTGGGGCGGGAACGGGGGGGGGGGGGGGGGACGGCCCGGGGGGGCCGGGCCCGAAAAAAAGGAAACGGGGGGGGGGGCGGGGCGGAAGAAGAACCAGGGGGGGGGGGGGGGGGGGAACAGGGGAGGAAAGGGGGCGGGATTCCCGAAGGGAAACCAAAATTTTCACAGCAGCCGATTGATTTTCAGCAACGCTTAAAACTATAATTTATTTACTTAATTTACAATTTCTTCCAATATAACTTAATCTATTACTCACAAGAAGTGGTTTCCGCTTCCACTATTTCCTCTTCTAATTTCCCAGTCGATCTAAAGCCGATATTGGGTGCCGCTACCCTACTAGTGGATCGTATGCCGATGCTATTTAATTCACACTATAAGTTTTCAATTAGCCTGTCGTTCTGCTTATTCTCTATACATTTCTACTTACAGGATAACTGGGATAACGGACCTGAATTCCCTTCCGTTTACGGGTTTTGTTATTCTCCGGTATTATCGAGAAATTATATTGCGACTGTGGGGGAAATTGTTATGATCAATATTTTGTTTTACTGTACACTAATTAATTTATTTTTATTTCAGGTGCTCACCTACGGAATCTTGCTGGATTATTAAAGTTATTGTATTGATTTAGATCCTGCTCACTAATTAATTTTGAAATAAAACTGCACTTCATTCGATTAACCTTTTTTTTCCAATGTCTAATTTGATACAATAGCAAATATCTTAATACCACTCAGTTCCTTCTTTATGCTCATGTTTTGTTTGCATCTATCCAAACAGCTGCTTCAATATTCTCTTAATACTACCACCACCAAAGGCGCGCCAGCTGTCATGCTGCGCCTTACATCTGTTCAATGCGATGTCACGCCTTAGCTCTGTTCAAGAGGCGTCGCAACACCCCAGGCCGTAACATCCGACATTCTCGGATTTACCTTACCTCCAACGCCGCTAAATTCACCACTCCTCGTCTCTGAATCTTACCATCAGCCGTCCTCACGTCCACTTGTCGAATTCGTCCATCTGTGCCCTTGGTCACCACTTCGATGACACCTCGCCTCCAGGACTTCCGATTCTTTCCGTCAATTACGAATACCAAGTCGCCCTCCTTGAGCGGCTTCTGCTCGTCGAACCATTTCGTTCGTTGGTTGATAGTCGGGAGGTACTCCTTACTCCATCGTTCCCACATTCGGTCTGCGAGCAACTGTGAGCGCTTGTGCATATTCCGCAGAGCTTCCGCGGTATCCGTCGTTCTTCTAGCCATCGTTGACTCCGCCCCAGACACTGTTCCCCGGAGGAAATGGTTCGGGGTCAGTGCTTCCGTTTCGTGCGAGTCCTGCGGTAAGTAAGTCAGCGGTCGCGCATTGATCATGTCGGCCGCTTCTGATAGTGTCGTAACCAGGATCTCGTCCGTCAACTTTCTTCCATCGTCGAGTGCCCGCATCGCCGCTTTCACCGACCGCACCATCCGTTCCCAGACGCCTCCCATATGTGGGGTTCCAGGTGGAATAAAGTGCCAGGCGGTGGTCGAACTGCTCACGGTCTCTGCGCAGTCTTGGTTGATGTTCTCCATCTTGACCATTTGGTTGTTCGCCCCGTGAAAACAAGTTGCATTATCGGAGAATATTTGACTTGGCCTGCCGAATTTGCTCTGGAAACGAGTAATGGCCATCCGACACGACTCGGTCGTTAAACTGTGCACGACTTCCAGGTGCACCGCACGCACAACCAAACAAGTGAAAACGGCCACCCACCGCTTTTCCTTACGCCGCCCAACTGTAACTTCCACCGGACCCAGGTAGTCGATGCCGACGGAGCTGAAAGGCCGAAGATGGGGAGTGACTCGTTCAACCGGAAGAGGAGCCATCCTCGGTGTTCGCGGGCAACATTTGTTGACCTTGCACCAGACGCATTTTTTCACTACCTGCTGTATCGCCGGACGCATTTTCGGAATCTGGAACCGCTGTCTCATCTCGTTGAACACGGTCTCCGAGTTTGCGTGTCCGAACCTTTCGTGGTAGTGCTGAATCATTTTCTGTGTAATGTCATGGAACCGTGAGAGGATGATTGGGTGCCTTTTGTCGAAAGAGCTCTCTTCGGAGTTCGCAAGCCGACCGTCCATTCGTAATACACCTTCGTCGTCCAATGCCGGAGAACTTGTGTACACCGGGCTGCCTTTTTTCAATTTTTCCATCTGTTCTCCCGGCTGGCGCTTCAGATTGTTGGTGAGCGCACTCATTTCGTCCCGAAAACTGTCCCATTGTGCCTGCCGCCAGAGAATCGTTTCTGCTTGCTGGAGCTCTTCTTGTCCGAGTGGAGCCTTCACCGACGAGTAGTTTACCGCAAACGTTTCAATCATCCGCCGTTGCTTCGCCGTAGCTCGTGTGGTCACTATCGGTTCTCCCCTCCACTTTCGTCGGCAGTTGGCGATAAAACGCACTACACTGGCTGTCACTCGCAACAGTTTCGTCCAATGAGAGATCGGTTCGACATCAATCACTCCGTGAAACAGTACAACCCCTCTCGTTTCTAACTCCGTCTCTTCGATCTGGGATTCCTGTGTTGGCCATTCTTCTTCCGATCGATACAGGAAAGACGGCCCGTTGAACCACTCACCTTCACCTTGCAAGGGTGGACCAAATTTCCCCCACTTAGTCAGTACGTCTGCAATGTTGAGTTGGGTTGGAATCCATCGCCAATCTGCCACCTTCGTCAGCTCTTGTATTTCTCCGACACGAAAGGCCACGAATTGCTTGTAGCGGTGTTGGTCGGAATTCAGCCAGCTGCACACCGTGCGGGAATCTGTCCAGAAGACGGTACGGTTAATATTGTAGGAGTGGGTGCCCAAAACGGTTTGACTCATTCTAGCTCCTAGTACCGCTCCCATCAACTCCAGACGAGGAATCGATTGGCGTTTTATCGGTGTTACTTTTGCTCGGGACATCACCAGACTGCAGTGGACGGATCCTCTGATGACCACTCGTAAATATGCGACGCAGCCGTATCCGTGTTCGCTGGCATCGGTGAAGATGTGTACTTCCAGTGAATCAACTTCGGCGGACATCGCGCCACCGAGATAACACCGGGGAATACGGATCTCCTCAACTTGTGGCAACAATTTTGTCCACCGCTTCCACAGATCCCAGGAATCGAGGTCGATTTCTTCATCCCAGTCGCACTTGGAGCGCCACAGATGTTGGATGATAATTTTTCCGTGGATGGTGAACGGCGACAACAGTCCAAGTGGATCAAAAAATCCCATCACGCAGCTTGCGACGAGTCTTTTGGTAGGCCGCTTCTCCTCGTATAGGTACGGCATTACCTCTTCACGTTGCTTTGTAGAAAACGAGAATTCATCCATACTCGGGTCCCAAATCACCCCCAGAACTCTCTCCTTCGAAGTCTGTTTATCGCAGCCGAAGTGCACCGGAGCCGCGGGTTTTGTCTCTCCCAGATTCTTCAGAACTTCCGAAGAATTAGACACCCAGTTTCGGATTTCGAAACCAGCCTTTTGATGGACTAGTCGAACATCCTGCGCTAGCGAGACTGCTTCTGCTACGGTGTCGACACTGTCGAAATAATCATCCACGTAATGTTTGTGGATGATGGCCGCCGACGCTCCAGGATATTGTGAGGCATACTCTTCGGCATTGCGATTTTTCACAAACTGGGCCGAACAGGGGGAGCAAGTCGATCCAAATGTCGCTACGTCCATGACGTAAATACTTGGCGGATCCTCCGGCGTTTTTCGAAAGATGAATCGTTGCTTCTGTTTGTCCTCGGTGCGAATCTTCAGCTGGTGGAACATCTCTTTTAGGTCTCCACCGAAAGCAATCCGCCTTTCACGGAAGCCGAGGAGAACCTTGATCAGCGGTACGACCATGTCCGGACCTGTAAGCAGCTGCGAGTTTAGGGAAACTCCTTGCACCGTCGCAGCAGCATCCCAGACAAGACGGATCTTTTCTGGTTTCTTCGGGTTTTGGACGACGTTGATCGGCAGATACCACACTTGATCGGATGCGGTGCCCGCCAGTTCTTCGTCGGTGGCAAGATGCGCATAACCTTTCTGCTGGTATTCGACGATCTGTCTGCAAACATTTTCTCGCAGCTTCGGATTCTTTTCCAGTCGCTTCTCTAACTGCTTCATTCGTCGCAAGGCCATTGGATAGCTGTCCGGGAACCGTGGGTCATCTGTCTTCCACAGCAATCCAGTCTCATAGCGATTGCCGATATGTTTCGTGGTGCGTTCCAATAATTCCCGGGCGCGTTTCTCCTCTGCTGTTTCTTGCGGTATCATTATCACCGACTCTTCTAGGGCGTAGTGACTTTTGAGAAGCTCGTGTAGGTCATCATTGGTGATCTGTTGATGATAACCGAGATAGTTTCCAACCGCCACCGTGGTGGGCTGTCTTGGTCCGTAAACCGTCCACCCGAGGTTGGTGCGGACAGCAATAGGCTCCATTGGCGTACCTATCTTTGCCTCGAGCGGGGCGAACGAGTGAATGTTGTTCACCCCGATTAGTAGCTGAGGTTGTCCGTCGTAGGACTCGATCGGCAGTCCTTTCATGTGGTCATATTGTGCAGCAAGTTCCTGGTAGTCCAGCTTCTGACGTGGCAACATCAGCTTTCCAACCGTATGGACCGTGTGCAGCAGCAACTTATCGTCGGCCACTGGACTTGTACCTGACGCCCATAGGCTCATTCTCTGAGACTCTTCCACTCGCGAGACATTTCCGGTCCATTTGATGGTCAGCCGCTCCCGCATTCCGACTGCTCCCAGGCGATCTGCGAGCTTTTTCTCAACCAACGTGACCGAAGCCCCTTCATCCAAGAACGCCAACACCGTCGCTGATTTTCCTCCGCAGTGTAGCTGGACTGGAACAATCCGGAACATGACTGTGCAATTTGTCCGAATGTGCGCGTTGAACCCTACCACGTTTCCCACCGGATGCATCAGCGGATTGTGGAACTCTCTGCATTCGCCAATGTTGCAGCGGATTTTGAATTTGCACTGTCCTCCGTGTTCGTTGAGGCAGACATGACACAGCTTCTCCCGATTCACTAACTTCAGTCGCTCCGTATATCGCAATTTCTTGAACTCCGTGCAGTGTCGCAGACGATGATCAGTAGCTCGGCACTGTTTGCACGGTTTGAGCTTCCTTTCCTCGGTTGGGTTAGCCACCGAACTGCTGCCTTCATCGTGGCAGTACAGCGCTCCTTTCTCATTCGGTTTGGTCTTCCCGGACTGGAAAACTCTCTTCGACTGATGCTGCGATGGTTGGACGTCTACGTTGGCTTCGCAGGCATCGTCTACTATCTCCATGAGAAAATCCGTTAGCGTTCGCAGCGTGATTTCGCCACGGCCTCTCCGATAATGGACCCATTCACGCTTCTCACGATCCGGAAGCTTAGCCACCAGCGACTTGATGAGCAGCGGATTAACGAGGTGTTGTCGTAGGTCAGCAGCCTCCATGTGTCCGCAAAGTTGTTCCACCGTGTTTCCGAATGGTACGAAACTGCGCAGATTGTCCGGTTTCGGGGGCTCCAACCGATTCACCTTGTCCAGCAGACTTACTAGCAGCTGTTCCGGGCGGCCGTAATGTTGTTGGAGCTTCTCGATGACCCTCGGAATCGATGTTGGAAGCAGTAATTGGCCCGACACTAGCTCGAGAGCATCACCTTCAAGCGCTTCCTGCAGTCTTATCAAGTTTTCATGATTCATGTAACCGCAGGCGTCGTTTGAGGCTTTGTAGGCCGCGTAGAACAATGGCCACTGTGCCGGCTTGCCCGAGAACTTGGGAAGTTTACAGGTTAATCCCTTTCTCGCAGCCAACTGGGCTCTTGTCGGTCCGACCTGCGGTCGCCCCAATCCGTCTTGGCTCACCTTCTCGTTCATCTTCCTGTTCGTCTGCAAGGCACTTGTTTTGGCCCTTTCCTTCGCCGCGACTGTAACGCGCTGGTCTACTTGATCCACAGCATCAGATTCACTATCTTGATCTTCGTCGCTGCTATCATCCTCATCGGTATCTTCGTCTTCCTCGCCTGCGTCGTTGTTGTCGTCCTCAGCTAGTCGCTTGACGTTTTCTTTCGTCAGCTCCAACACTTTCCGGTCAGTTTTGCCGAAAGGACCCGCCCATGAACCGCTTGCTACGACATTTGACTCCAACATCTTCGACGCCGGACTACCCGAAAGCTCCGCTAACTTTTCATCCATGGCCGCCATCTTCATCGCGAACGACTTCTGGCTCCTTTCCATCTTTTCTATTTGCTCCTTCTTCTTACGCAGCATCTCTTCTTGCCACGCGTTCTGTTCTTCTTCTTCTTCCGCGCGCATCTTCTCCTCCATTTCCATCTTCTTCCTCTCGAATGCGCGCTGCAACTCCTTTTCCTTTTTCCGCAGTTCCATTTCCGCCTCCAGCTCCTCCATTTGCCGTTTTTGGCGTTGTTCTAGCGCTCGCACTTTCGCTTCTACGCTAGACGTCCCAATGCGGGAGGTCGTACTGGATTTGTCGGACTCATCCACTGGCTTCTTGGAACGAGTCGACTTCTTGGCGTCCTTCTGCTTTAGGTACTCCTGAGCCTTCTCCTTACAGGCCTCGTTTTGGCAGTACCACTTTTTGGGCAATTTGCCCTCCGCTAATCCCACGCAGCGGGTGTGGAACCATCCGGAACATCCATCACATCCGACCATCTCTTCATCGCGTGTCGATGGACCACAGATCCCACATGGAGTTCCCGTGAGATCCAGTAGGGTTCTGTCAACGGCTTCGGAATCGGAAGTCATATTGTGGACGAACTTCTCGGCAAGCGACACTTTTTGTCACTTCTTTTTTAAGAATATTCCCGAAGGGAAACCAAAATTTTCACAGCAGCCGATTGATTTTCAGCAACGCTTAAAACTATAATTTATTTACTTAATTTACAATTTCTTCCAATATAACTTAATCTATTACTCACAAGAAGTGGTTTCCGCTTCCACTATTTCCTCTTCTAATTTCCCAGTCGATCTAAAGCCGATATTGGGTGCCGCTACCCTACTGGTGGATCGTATGCCGATGCTATTTAATTCACACTATAAGTTTTCAATTAGCCTGTCGTTCTGCTTATTCTCTATACATTTCTACTTACAGGATAACTGGGATAACGGACCTGAATTCCCTTCCGTTTACGGGTTTTGTTATTCTCCGGTATTATCGAGAAATTATATTGCGACTGTGGGGGAAATTG
The DNA here is from genome assembly GCA_024533555.2 of Aedes koreicus. Classification (NCBI taxonomy): domain Eukaryota; kingdom Metazoa; phylum Arthropoda; class Insecta; order Diptera; family Culicidae; genus Aedes; species Aedes koreicus. The sequence goes on from JAHHFK020001809.1 coordinate 365,105, forward strand.
TTATGATCAATATTTTGTTTTACTGTACACTAATTAATTTATTTTTATTTCAGGTGCTCACCTACGGAATCTTGCTGGAATATTAAAAGTTATTGTATTGATTTAGATCCTGCTCACTAATTAATTTTGAAATAAAACTGCACTTCATTCGATTAACCTTTTTTTTCCAATGTCTAATTTGATACAATAGCAAATATCTTAATACCACTCAGTTCCTTCTTTATGCTCATGTTTTGTTTGCATCTATCCAAACAGCTGCTTCAATATTCTCTTAATACTACCACCACCAAAGGCGCGCCAGCTGTCATGCTGCGCCTTACATCTGTTCAATGCGATGTCACGCCTTAGCTCTGTTCAAGAGGCGTCGCAACAGCTGTATTGGCGAACAGTTGAGTGGTTTTAGATGGGGTAATGGGGTGGGTTGGGGGAGAAGAAGGGTGACAAAAATTGGAGAATGAAAAAAAAAAAAGGGGTGGGGGGGATAATAAAAGTAATATTTAACATTTTTTGCGGAGTTCTTTATGTGCATTGGTTTGTGTGTAATATTTATGTTTTTAATATGTGATTATTACATTCATGCAACTAATATTTTTTTCTGATGTAATTTGAAGACCGATGTAATATTCCACTAAGTGGATGTTATTGTGCATCGTATTTCCTTGATTACATCAGTTTTTAATACGTTAGAATCAATTACGTTGATGTATATTACATTTTTTTTTTGCTGTGTATGATAAAAATTTTAATAAGCTACCTATATTTTTCACAGAAATTCGGAATTTTAAAATAGGTCTGTCCAAAAACGACTTTTTTCACATACTCTGAGAAAAATTTCTTCGTTGTACCGACAATTAAATCATGGTCAGGATGACTATCGCATATAATGGTTTCAATAACCAGGAAAATGGTCGAATTCACCACGTTCATGGCATTTTTGAGTATGATCATGGTAACAAGGACTATTCCGAAATTATGGAAAATGTTGCATCAACTATTTTTAATGGTAGTTTTGACCATGACCATAGTCGGCTCAAAATCACTATACTGCAATAGTCATCCTAACCCCCAATAATGGTAAAATTGACCATCAAATTCCTCTCTGTGTAGCCTTCACGTTACCATGATATTGGCCGATAAGGTTTTTAAATTTATTCACCACTGTTATCTGTCAAACGACGAATGCAAATTTGACATCAACAAGAAAAAAAACTTCATCCTCTGGAAAATCATTACTTTCTTGCTGTCCAAATATATCTCATCTTCCTTTAAGCCGGAAAAGATCGGTGAAATTTCGGTGATAATTTGGTTGGTTCCGGCGGAGCGTTCCAGCAAGCAATGGGTCTTTCGCACAGTATTTCCGTCCCTGGTGGCGGTACAGAAGGGTACCATGTTCTGCGGGTAAGTTCCAGAATTCCGAGGTTCAATATCGACTGACAGATGACGTGTTCAGTTTCTCTTCCTAATGTCCCTTGGAATTATTTGCGGATTGGTGTATTATTTGTTTATGTTTCTCATGTTCTAGGTTCAAGATAATTCCCCTGGACAGAAGGCTGGCCTGGAAGCATTTTTTGACTTTATTCTGGCTATTGGAAATACCAGACTGGATCAGGACAATGATACGTTGAAGGAATTGCTTAAGGCAAATATTGATAAGGAGATACAGATGACCGTTTTCAGCAGTAAAACGCAGAACATCCGGGTGGTTAACATAATGCCAAGTACGACCTGGGGTGGTCAGGGACTATTGGGTGTAAGTATACGGTTCTGTTCGTTTGAGGGAGCGAACGAAAATGTTTGGCACATTCTGGAGGTGCATCCATCGTCGCCAGCTGAAGAAGCTGGATTGATACCATTCACAGATTATATTATTGGTGCGGATTCCATTTTGCACGAAAGCGAGGATTTGTTCACGTTAATAGAGTCCCACAAGGGAAGGCCGCTGAAGATGTATGTTTACAACATAGACCAGGATGCGTGTAGAGAGGTGACAATCACACCGAACTGCAAATGGGGAGGCGAAGGTAGCTTGGGATGCGGTATTGGTTACGGATATCTGCATCGAATACCGATTAGAGTGCTACCGGCGGATGCAGCGAAACTGATTCCATCTACGGGAACGGCATTGAGTCAGAGTATGACATCGGTACCGACGTCGGTTCCACCATCGGATCCTAATGGGGCAAACCGAACCATTCCGTTCATCCCGATGGTACCCCCGTTGGCAAATACATTTGCCTCGACTGCTGGTACGGTGCATACAGATTTGCTAACCGTTTCGCAAACCGGAACAGTGGATAGCACGACCACGTCTTTGGCCAATCAATTGGCCACCATGAGCACGGTGGATCATGCAAACAATAATCCTGCATACTTTGAAAGTGTCAATAATAATGCAGCCCCTGCGGTAATGACTATGCCGGTAGATTCGGCAGCTTCGCCACCGATTAACGTCACCCAGACATACTACAAGCCAGCAACGGGAACGTTGGCATCATCAGATGGAATTTGTGAGTTTTTTTTTTTTCATATTTTCTTGTTATCAAAACATGTTCGTTGCCTACACAAAAGATAAGAACAGTTATGTAGGTACCTATCAAATACGAATTCTACTGAAACACCATTTGTGTTTCAGATCCACCATCCCCCGGAACGGATGTTGCTGCAACTATGTCATCTTCATCCGCGACGATACCCATGTACTCTCCCCCTGCACAGCAGCAAGTCCCTTATTCGATTCCAAGCAGCCAGCATCAGCAAACTTTGGTTAACCTATCTTATGCCCCGACCAATCAGACTAGCGTTTCGTCGACCATGACTCTACCTACGGTCAATCCGAGTGTATTTGCATCCAACGTTCCACCACCATCCTCGTTGGCGAGCGATTTTTATCAGACCTATGGAAACGCACCGAACATCACGGCCACTACATCGGTTGCAAGCGCGGTATTTCCCATAACTCACAACTACTTTTACCAGAATTCACATCCTCCCATTCCAGTTCCAGCCGGCTAGCTTATCATACCCAACGGGACCTACTGACTATCAGCACCAGCAGGCTCAGCCGCAGTATCAACCGCAAATGTATGCCGCTGGCCAGGCACCCGCTCCGATTCAGATGTATTCCACCTTTCCCCAACAGCAACAGCAAAGCGCCACAGTCGACCTAGCTCAGCAGCCACCACTTTTCCAAACCAGCGCAGTGTCGACGCCCATTTCCCTACCGGGAATGCCTCCCATCACGGTAAATGCTACAATCCCTCCGGAAACTCTGCGTGGACTGCAGTTCGGTAGTAACAATGGTTCCCAGCCAACCACGGCACCGCAGTAAAACTGCACGGTACTAGTAAGAACCGCCTGTGTATATAAACAGTCTGGAGGTTTGCCCTTTCCTGTGTTCTGTTTTCCGGATCCTGCGATGGGTAAGTACTTTCTATTCGAACTATTTCACTGGTTAAGCTGTTTTTCTTTTGTTGTTTTGCAATCCGAAAGATTATTTAATCGAAACAATAACATAATACGACCTATATCGTTAAGGGTAATTTAAACAGTTGCTGAGCTAAAAATGGCTGACCGTCACTATTTTTTGCGAGAAATTTTACTATTTAGTGCAATTAGGAAATAAAAGGAGAATGTCCTGGAGCTGTCGGAGGAGACAAATCGGAGTGCTGGAAAAACTATTTCTATGAACTAATGATAGTGATAGCATATTAGAGCTAGGGGATGCGTTCTTGGGAAAGACGAGAGAGAACTAAAACAGGCATTTTTTTCTTATGTTATTTAGTGAAACAGTATCGAAATAAAGAATGAATCCTAAGATGTATGTCTCCCTTTGATTCAGTTTGAAAGAAACCAGACCCGGCTGCGTTGGCTTCTACGCTAACAATCGAATAACCAAGAAGTATTTATTTTCAGTTCACATTTCGATAACAGAAGTTGAATGTTTTCCAGTGTGAATCAAGCGGTAGTTTTCCGTAATTCATGGATATTCACTAAAATTGGCCAGAACGATGTTGATGAGCTTTTGAAAGCTGGTAGTCCATCAATGTTTATGTTCAATGGAAGTAATGTTGGCAGAGGTTCAATATCTGATAAGGTCTCCATAAGCACTTTCCGTAGGCCGTAATGCCAATATTTTCCGCCAAGATTATCATCCGTGGAGATAACAGTTGAACGAGGAGTTTGTAGTAATGTTCTAGCGCATTTGGGCGAAACATTTTCGGGTACATGGCTTTTAAGAATCGACAAGGGAGTATTGATTGCCGTGTGTTTGATCTGGAAATCAATTGCCCACTTTCGTATCTCATTACAGAGCTCTTGTGGATCCAGTAAGTTTTTCGAAAAGTCTTGGGGTGTTTCAATATCGCAATCACTTGGATATTTCTCCATCATTCAAAAAAGCTTCGCAGTCCTTTTTCGAGGACGTGGTGTGAGACTCAAATTCTTCATCATTACTTTTGAGATGAGAGATAGGTGAGAAGCTATCGTGAGAAGCGCTTTTAGTGTTAATATATTACGAATCATTTGTTTTTTACGTTTACTAAACTGTCCGTTTCTCTTAATTTTACGCCACTTACGTCCGGTCGAAAACTATACTTTTTTTGTTTTTGGAATAGGGAAAAAAAAAAAAAAAAAAAAATGGGAATGAAACAGGTTTACGTCCGCGTCGGAAGAGCTATACTTTTTATTACATATTAAAATTTCAAATAGATCATAAAAATGTTTGAAAAATGTTAAAAGTTTGCTCGAATAAAACATCTATGTATTCAACAGCATCTAAAATAACAACGTTGGTATATTTACGAATAATGTCACTTTAAGTGACTTAACAACGCAATATTTACCATAATATAGCATCTATAAAACATCAACCTATTATTAATTTTTGAGGTTTTGTTTAAAATGAAAAGGTATTTGAAAAACATACTCAGAACCTTTTTTATAACTGAAGATGTTTCATATTTCATCTTTAAGACTTTTATACAACAAGTTTATTATATTTATATTTCAAAAAATGTTTTTGGTGTTACTTGAGAGGAGTGTGTGGAAAAATTAAAATCTCTCTTTACCACACTGAGGATATGGACATCACTGTCACTGGGATGTTGTATAACAGGATTGGGTGGCAGCAGGGTTCGTTTTGGTAAACGATAAGCTGAATTCACGCCGTTTAGTAAAATATTTAATTATTAGTACCAATTTCTGATTTGAACCGATTTATACCAACAGTAATCATGCTATTAGAACCACTCACAAAGTGTGATCGTGGTTTTCCTTAGGAAAACAAGGTTAATTGTATTGACGATTGAGAGCCAATTTGAATTGATTTTTACCAACAGTAATCATGCTGTTGGAGGCACTAAGACCATACCCACCGGTGGGTTCGTATCTGGGTAATATTTTGATGACAGAGAGCGTTCCTATTTTTATTTAGCCACTCACTTTCGCACCGGTCGTTCATAAAAAGGTTACACAGTAAGACTCAAATGTTGTCTAGCACTGGTTTCGTATCGCTAAATATTTCGTGCAGTGTATAGTTTGAATACTCTTCCGTACAGGTTTTCGACGTTCTGGTTTGTCCCAGAGATTTGATCTCTGGGTCATCCAGCCAAGCCAGCCAAAGTTGTCGCGCTGCCGAACAATAGATAACCGGCAACTTTATGCTTCTAAAGTGTGTACTAAAAAATGAAGGAGCAATCGAAGCAACTCGACCTATTTGCAATCCAACCGTAGCAAGCTAGATTAAGAAATTGTTAAATAAACGTTAGTTCACATTCATCACTCAACCAAAGCGGTCACTCTTATACTTATGCTCCAAGAGGTTATGGGCCTTTGCTAGCTTGGAGCGGTTACCGTAGCAACCGATATAAATATAAGAGTGAAAATTTTCCAGTCAAGATTTTTCAACCGAAGATTTTTTTGGAGGATCGAGATGGACCGTATGGGAATCGTGAAGCTTAACGGTGCCAACTACCCCATCTGGAAGACGAAGGTGGAGTTCCTGCTAATCCGGGACGGCTTGTGGAAGTTCGTGACCGGAAAACGACCAGGACCTGGTACCGCAACGGTAGCGAATGCAGTTCTGGATCCGGTCGTTGAAACTTGGGACAGCGATGACCAGCGTGCCCGTGCAACGATTGGCCTTTTGATGGAGGACAACCAATTGAACCTCCTCAAAGGGGCTAAAGCAGCGAAAGAAACATGGGAGAAACTACGTACACACTACGAGAAGGCAACGCTAACCTCGAAGGTTTCGCTTCTGAAGAAACTGTGTGACAAACGGTATTCTGACGGCGAGAACATCGAACAGCACGTATTCGAAATGGAGGAGTTATTCGAGCGGCTGACGGTTACAGGACAGGAACTAGATCGTAATCTGCAAGTTGCCATGGTCCTCCGCAGCCTACCGGATTCTTTCAACACTTTGACCACGGCTTTGGAGACAACGGAAGATGACGAGCGCACTCTGGATCTGGTCAAGTCGAAGCTGGTGGATGAGGTGTCGAAGCGCAGTTCCAGTACACAAGGAGAATCAGTTTTGAAGGCGGATTGGAAGAAGCAGATGATAAAGTGCCATTTTTGCAACAAGCAAGGACACAAGAAGAAAGATTGTCGTGCTATGGCGGAGCAAGCAGCCGGAAGTCAGAGTAAGTCTCGTGCTCAGGGTGAGAAGCGTCGTTCACCGAAAGCGAAAGCAGCTTGTGAGGAAGTCCAAAATAAATCGAATCTGGAGTATTCGTTTGCGGTGAGGATCGGATTCAAATCGGCACATTCGTGGGTGATCGATTCCGGAGCAACCTCTCACATGTGTGCGAACGTGGACCAGTTCGTGGAAATGGATGATAGTGTGCAGCAGGACGTGATATTGTTTTCGATGCCAGTGAATGCCGTATAATCAAGGATGAGAAGGTCATCGGAAGTGCCACATCGTCTGGAGGGTTGTACTACTTGACAGTCGCCCATGAAGCGCTAGCGTCGAGAGAATGCAAGCATACATCAAGTTGTCAGCACACATGGCATCGCATTTTGGGGCACCGTGATCCTGATGCTATTCGGGACAAGCAAGAAATTGGCATCCGGAATCAAGATCGAGGATTGTGGCTGCCGTGTAGTCTGCGAATGTTGCCTGGAAGGTAAGCTGACACGGTTCCCGTTCCCGAAGAAGTCCGATCGCAAATCAAGTCAAGCTCTGGATATAATCCACTCGGACGTATGCAGTCCTATGCGAACACCAACACCAGGTGGGTGTCGATATTTTTTGACCATGATTGACGACTACACTCGCTATTGTGTCGTGTATTTCCTGAAAAATAAATCAGAGGTGAGCGATCGCATCAAGGAGTATGTAAGCTACGTGAAGACGTTATTAGGAAAAACGCCTAAAGTCATCCGTTCGGACCAGGGTGGCGAGTTCCAAAACAAAGAGTTGGATAGATTTTGCAAAGAAGAAGGAATCAGTCAGCAGTTCACCGTTGCTTATACCCCCCAGCAGAATGGTGTTGTGGAGCGAAAGAATCGCTCATTGGTGGAGATGGCACGCTGCATGGTCTTGGATTCACGTTTGCCGCTGAAGTACTGGGCCGAGGCTGTCAACACGGCCAACTATCTGCAGAACCGTCTGCCAACCAAGCCGTTAGAGAAGACACCGCTTGAAATGTGGAGCGGAACAATGTCGGATCTGAGTTATCTGAAGATTTTCGGATCGCCGGCGTACGTCTGGATTCCGCAACAAGAGATATCGAAGCTGGAGGCAAAGTCGAAAAAGCTGTTGTTCGTTGGATATTCCCTACAACACGAGGCATATCGTTTCATGGATCCCGATAACGACAAGCTGACCGTAAGCCGCGACGCAGTGTTTCTGACGCCGGAGGAGGTTCGGGCAACCGAATCTCATAAGGAATGCATGCTAGATTATCCCTTCAGACCTACTGAACCTGCCAAAGTTAATGAAGTCCCCGTTGCTACAGTGGATGACAACGACGATGGGAGTGACACCAGCGAAGATGATTTCTACGGCTACGAATCAACCATCGAAGATTTCGTCAATGAGGAAGATGAATCCGTGGAAGAGGCTGGATCAACTGATGGGCAGGAGGAGAATCGACATGACCAAGATCGTACACCGGAAGAGGCTGAACCAACCGGAGAACAGGAGAAGAATGTTATTATGGAGAGGTGGTGTTTAGGGATATGTATAGAAAAAAAAAATATTGTTTATTTTTTTTTTCCTATTTTTTGTTTTGGTGAAAAATGGATGGAAGTGGAATTTATATTTTTGAGAATGTTGTTAGTGCACCTCGACGATCAAACCGGGCAAACAAAGGTATGCCACCGTACCGTTACTCAGCTGCAGCCACGCTGGTAGCGGAACAACAGCACGAGCCATGTTCCTACCAAGAAGCCATGAGTTGCCCTGAACGCGAACAATGGAAACGAGCCATGGAGGAGGAGATTGAATCGCTTCAAGAGAATGCTACTTGGGAAGTCGTCCAATTACCTGCCGATCGGAGGGCCATCGATAGCAAATGGATCTTCAAGAAGAAGCTGGACAATAATGGTAACGTGATCCGTTATAAAGCCCGCCTTGTTGCTCAAGGTTTTAGCCAGAAGTATGGCACGGATTACGACCAAGTATTTGCGCCAGTGGCGAAGCAGACGACGTTTCGCACCATACTCAGTATCGCCGCACGCCGTAATCTGATGGTGCAACACGTTGACATCAAGACGGCGTACCTTTACGGCAAATTATCCGAAACGATTTACATGAAGCAGCCTGCTGGATTCACGACCGGTTCCAAGAGCGATGTCTGCCGTTTACGCAAAAGCCTGTATGGCCTGAAGCAGGCAGGACGAGTGTGGAACGAGAAGATCAGCAAGGTGCTACAGGAGCTTGGATATGCGCCATCCGAGTCCGACCCTTGTCTGTACGTGAGGACGTGCAACGGGCAAAAGTCTTTCATCTTATTGTACGTAGACGACATGCTAATTGTGACCCACGATCAAAACGAATACGAAAGGGTTCGTAATTTCCTGCAATGACACTTCATCATCACGTATCTTGGAGCAGTATCGCACTACCTTCGCATCCAGATTCAGAGGACGCAAGACGGCCAGTTCCTACTGAATCAAAGCGATTATATCCGGCGGGTCTCGGCTAAGTTTGGTCAAGACAAAGCAAAGCCGTCCCACATCCCGATGGACCCCGGATACCAGAATAAACAGCAAATGGAGGAGGATCCGATGCCCCGAAACGAGGAGTTCCAAAGCCTAGTAGGTGCTTTGCTGTACATTGCGGTGAATTCTAGGCCCGACATCGCTATCAGTGCATCCATTCTGGGACGAAAGGTTAACCGATCCACTCAAGCCGACTGGTCGGAAGCAAAACGCATGCTGCGGTATCTCTACACAACCGCAAACTTGAAGTTGCAGCTAGGAGGTGAAGGAACACTGGAAGCCTACGTGGACGCTGACTGGGCTGGCGATTGCGTGGACCGGAAGAGCAATACTGGATTCGTGTTCCTGCTTGGTAGACCTATCAGCTGGACAGCAAGGAAGCAACAGTGTGTCACACTTTCATCGACTGAGGCGGAATACGTCGCACTATCCGAAGCCAGCCGTGAATTGCTTTGGCTTCAAAAACTGATGAACGACGTGGGAGAAGTGGTCGCAAATCCCATTGCGGTGCAGGAGGACAACCAAAGCTGCATTGCAATGCTGCGATCCGAAGGAACAAATAACCGAACGAAGCACATTGACACACGGTACAACTTCGTCAAGGATCTGGTTAGTACCGGAGTCATGGATGTTATCTATTGTCCCACAGAACTGATGATTGCTAACATCCTCACGAAGCCGTTAGCAAGATTCAAGTTGGAACAGCTACGAAACAAGATTGGCCTGCAGTGCATCGAGCTTGAGGAGGAGTGAAGGAGCAATCGAAGCAACTCGACCTATTTGCAATCCAATCGTAGCAAGCTAGATTAAGAAATTGTTAAATAAACGTTAGTTCACATTCATCACTCAACCAAAGCGGTCACTCTTATAATTATGCTCCAAGAAAAAAAGCGACTAAATGTTCGGTTTTTTCAGGGGATTGGTGCCCCGAGAAGGGCCGCCTTCATAAAAAATACAAAAAGAAGGAGGGGGGGGTGGTGGGGGGGGGCGGGGGGGGACTATACACGCTTTTTGATTTAATTTGGTAAAATATTTGTAGTGAGGGAGGAGGGGGGGGGGGGGCGGAGGGGAAGGAAAAAAGAATAGGGGGGGGGGCGGAGGAGGGGGAGGGGGGGAAGTGGGGAGTAGGGAGAAATATTTGTTGGGGGGGGGGGGGTTTTTTATGACCGACGACGCGGTAGAGAGTATATATTTTATATATAAAATTATATTTATTAATATATATATATTATATATATATATTAAATGACCGGTTATGATGACAACGCTTACGCAGTTTGGCATTGCCCGGATAATGACGCCTTCAGAGCACGACTATTGGATACCCTAGTGGCCCGAGGTAGATAACCCTTCCGCGAGGTAAGAGATGTTTTGGGAATGTGTGATCTTCCCTATAGGGACAGAGACAAATTTGATAGTCAATATTACCATTATTGGGGGTTAGGATGACTATTGCAGCATAGTGATTTTGAACCGACTATGATCATGGTCAAAACGACCATTAAAAATAGTTGATCTAACATTTGCCATACTGTCGGAATAGTCCTTGTTACCATGATCATAGTAAAAACTGCCATGAACGTGGTGAATTCGACCATTTTCATGGTTATTGTAACCATTATATGCGATAGTCATCCTGACCATGATTTAATAGTAGGTATAACGATAGAATTTTTCTCAGAGTACATGCAAGCGATTTGCGAATTCCTTTATTTGTCTGATCTAAGATCATAACTCTTCTCCCTCCACTCTAGTAAATTCCCAGCCATTGTGTCCCAGTTATACTATCCTTTTGTTTCCGTGCTACGTGTACCTGCCCAGCAAGCTATTAGTTAACCATCTGCGCCTAGCTCCTGAAAGCGGCTTCGGTGACAGGTTCGGAACCATCAGGGATGGCAGACGGCGGAACTATAGTTGCGTATGAGGTAGCAGAGATTCCGGCATGCAAACTTGCAGGTGAGGACGAGGAATTGGAGGCACTGGAATTGGGAACAGCATCAGGCTGCGAAAATTCACGTTTATGTTTGAACTTGCCTGACGTAGCAAGTTGGGAGACACCCAGTCCACATCTAAGTTCAGGGGCAGGATGACTAAGAAGAACGCTGGCTGCAACCGGCACGACTGAGTTAGAGGAACTGGGGACTCCCATATTGCATTTTATGGTGCGTCCTGGATGTCCATAAGAAGATTCGTTCGATCTAGGAGTGGTGATTAGATGTCGACTGAGATGGAAGGTTGATTGGTTTGTGAGGCTGGAGTCACAAAAGGGACTGGTGTGCGGACAGTTGCTGGTGTTCCAAAGGGGGTTTCGACTGGAGTGCCAACATGTGTTTGAGCAACGGATATCGACACAGCAGGAGGAAGCCAAACAGCGTTTCTTGGCTGACCTTCGAATTCTCTTAACACAATTCCTTCTGACCAGGTGTCTGGATCCAATGCCGCATCTTTAAGTTCGACGGGAACGCCTACCTTGAACGATACGAAGTTCATCGAACTAAGGTCAGCACCCTTCTTCACCAACGATATCACTTTAATGAGTTCACGGGTTTGTAGGCCATCACGAGCAAGTTTTTCTACTACATCTTCTCTCACACTAGGGTGGAACCGGGATAGATACACCCAAAATAAATTCGGAGCAGGCTTGACAGCTAGCACACTGTTGCTCTCGGTATTCCTAGTTCCGGTGGTCTTCCCGACGACGTTTGAAAGGACGCTCTTTATTTGGTGCACGTCCAAGAGTGGACGCGTTTACAATATTGGCGAGTTGAGCGACTTGATTGTTGTTTTCGACAATAACAGCTGCAATCTGCTTATTGTTTTTCGAAATCTCGGCCTTCAACTCAGATAATCCGGACAGTTGATTTTCGAGCACCACAGAGATCACACAGGCGAGAGAATCGGGCAAACATCATCAATTTCGTGCACTTTTCACACATCCAGAACTGGTTGTTTCTTTCCCGAATATTTTTCATGAATGGGATGTTCGGTTATCGCATTTCATATGGACAACATTATTGCAGAAGCCCATACACTCGATGCAATCTTCGTTTTTCTTCATAGTTGTAGCCCAGCGATCACAAGCACTAGCAGTAGCCGCCATATCGTCGAATTCGGCTTTTAATACTCAGATTGAAATCGCCAATAAGTGGGTTCACTATCTCAGATACAGATGGCGCTCCAAACGGAGATGGATTCTGCCGCTCCAATCAAACTTTGTTTAGTATTTTCGTTTTTCACTGTATAAACGTCCCCGCGCGATGTACGGTAGTCCGAAAAGTGGAGCGAGATCACAGACACGAATCAAACGGCAAAAAAGTGCACCACTTTGTTTCGCGAAGCAAAATTTGTGTAGAATGATTTCTCAATTCTACCATTCACTACGCGAAAACTTTCACAAGTCAGAGACGGACAAATCGATAGAAAACAAAACGACACAAGACACGACTCAAAAGATCCGATTTAACACTATTGAAAACGCGATAAGTTTTTTTTTATTGGTCTAAATAGTATAAAAGTAATAACTCACATAATTGATTCATGCTTCATTATCGAACTCAAATTCAAGTCCTGCTAAAGGGCGAACACGAAATAATTGCGACACCGAAAATGTCATGCCAATTTTCTTATAATGTTTAGAATCAAACCAAAATTTTAGGGTAGTTTTATACATATATTTACTTCAAAAATCAAAAGAAAAGTTAATCGATGGAGCCTTGAGTGTAAAATTGAACGCCATTTCGCTTGATGCCCTCCATCAAAGTCGTGTCATCCGGTACCAGTTTCTCAGTTTTTTTTTCCATTTTCTTAACATGTCCTTCTCGTCTTTGACTGTCTTCTTGCTCTTCCGAAGTTCCCGCTTCATCATTGCCCAGTACTGCTCCACCGGGCGCAGCTCCGGACAGTTTGGCGAATTCATGTCCTTTGGAACAAAATGGACAGAACTGGCCTCATACCACTCCAGGACACTTTTAGAATAGTGGCATGATGCCAAATCTGGCCAAAATAGCGGAGCTTCGTCGTGCTGCTGCAAGAACGGCAAAAGGCGCTTCTCGAGGCACTCAGATTTGTAGATCTCGCCATTTACTGTGCCCTTTGTCACGAAAGGCTCACTCCTCAGTCCGCAAGAGCAGATGGCTTGCCAAATGAGATATTTGGAGGCGAACTTCGACATTTTCTTCTTCTTAAATTTGTCGTCCACATAGAACTTGCTCTTGCCGGTGAAAAACTCCAACCCCGGAATTTGCTTAAAATCGGCTTTTATATACGTTTCGTCGTCCATCACACAGCAGCCATATTTTGTCAGCATCTTCTCGTAGAGCTTCCGTGCCCGAGTTTTAGCCGTCGATTGTTGCCGCTCATCGCGGTTTGGGAAGTTCTGTACCTTGTATGTATGTAGTCCAGCTCTCTTCTTTGCATTCTGGACGTAGCTCTGCGACATGCCGATCTTTTTAGCCAAATCACGGCTTGAGACGTTGGGATTTGCTTTAATCATCCGCTTCCCTTTCCTCCGTCTTTTTTTGTTCCGGGGCCGGTTTTTTTCCGCCTCCTTTGCCGGGGTCCCGCGTACCCCGCGCGGGAAGGCTTGCTACTCCGGTGGGGGGTGGGTGGTGGAGGGTCTACATTTTTTTTTCCAACCTGCGGGGGGGCGGGGCAGGGATTTTCGGGGTGTGGGGAATTAGTTTTGTCGGCTCTCGTGGTTGTTCCCCCCTCTTTTGGCTGTGTGTGTGAGAAAATAAATAAAAAAAAAAAATAAAAAAAAGTGTACAAAATTTATTGTATTTTTTAGGTAGTGGTGAAATAATTATACTGTTTGTGTGGGGTATATTTTGTGTACACCGATTCGATCATTAATTGAATTAATATAGTAGATGTAAATTGCAAATAATTTCATAATTGTAATTCTAGTGTTTAGTTCAATATTATGTAGACTTGGTTGGATAAGGTCTTCAAAGGTAAGTCGACGGCAGCTATTCAAAATAACGGAAAGTTTTCTCTGAAATAATGTTTATGAATCTCTTACACGTCTACATTCACTGAATTTATGCTTTAGAATCCCTATCGCAGTGCCACAATGGGTACAATTTTCGCCGTTTGCACGTTTGATTTGAAAGTATAGATTTCTATGTACCACTTTCCTATTGATAATCATGTACAAATTACTTCGCAAATTGCTTGGTATTCTTCTATGCAGCGCCATGCTCGCCCCCAATCTAGATCTTGGTTCTCGAGCTCCACCGGAGGATGAACTGCAGGAAAAGTTGGCCGATCGTTGGTTTGGTGATAAATAAAGAATTTGTAGAACGGTATGGAATCAATCTCCAATAGATGCCGACTTATCATTAGAGCCTTACATTTGAGGGCTGGAAGTTGCAATTTCAAACCACCATCTGCATGATCGCGTGCGAGCTGTTGGATCGGCCATACTCCTTCCTGAATCGAAGGGAAGGGGGCCACACTTGGCTGGGACGATGAATTCACATGATTGAATTTACAAAATATCTTTTTGTTGACACATGACTTCCGCATACTTCGATGTATATTGAAAGCTTGAAACAAAGCTAAAACAAATTGTCAAAGCAAAAAAAACGCACTTATTTTGAGAAATTTTGTCGAGGTTTCTATATCTGTAATTACCTAAGTTCTTACGTATCAATAAGTGAAAAACTTATCCTTATTTCTTGCAGGCAATATTTTTCACTCTTCAAGGCTGTCATCAGTATGTATTGATGTTTACTAATGTCTAACACGTAACAGAATCGTACCTAGAACTTGAACAACATCAACAAAAGGCAACTTTTACCTCATTTCGGGAATCCTAATATTTCCTTTATTCAACCAATAATTAATCCTTCTTCCTCCCTCGGTCAGAATGTTACGCTCGTAGGCATTGCCGCAATATCCTATTGAACTTAGTATATACAAGCACTGATGGTGTTTTGGTTAACCTGCTGCTTGCGGAAAGTAGTTATATAATCCTCGGTCGACGGCAAGACGGGAAGAAAAATAAAAATCTGCACACTGAACTTCAACTACTGCGCCTCTTAGATAACGATTTCGGTATTGCCCAGCTCCTCGTCCGATGGCAGGACGATCTGAGAAGGATCGACGAGATCCTTGCTGATGGGTTCTAATCCGGCAGCTTCACGGCGTCTCAACTCCAGGTAAGCCTCCCGCTGGGACCAGTCCTGCAGCTGAGGGTCTGGCAGGTATGCCCAGTAGAACGTACCCAGCACTAAGCAGAATGTCACGGTGAAGAAGAACGTCGAGTGCATCGAGTCCCTATCCTCCGATTCCGTTTTGTAATCGAATCCATAGCTTACCCAATTTTTGTTGGTAGTGGCGGCGGCAGCAGGTTCAGCGGGTTTTACTGCTGCCTTTTTGCTCAAGTCCACGGTGGCTGCATCGCGATTTTTTTGGGATGAAGTTATGAGCCGCGCATTCCGAATCGAATGCTGTATCAGATTACGCACCAGCAGGGCGCTGCTGTTCAACCGGATCAGGCCGGACATTTTCGACGAAACGAGGATTTTTCGTATGAAACTTGCGGAATCGACGAGCGACTGTTTTTCTTTTCTTTTATTTTATCGTTGACAGCAGCAGTCAGCAGTCTCCGCGAAAGATTCAGTCCCGTTTTGACGTTTCGCGGATAATTTCGAAAGGGGTCTAATGCCATAGACTTTGATATAGATGATGTACTTAGGGGCAGGGCGGTACAGGAGAGAGAAGGAGCAGATTTTCCAACATATTATTCTCGTTGCAGTTGAAAACCGGAAAAAAATCACTCGCGCAAATCAATATAACTACTTTTCCTTTTGGCAACAAAGTATCGCATCTAGTGCGCTGTGTAGCACATCAGATGCGCTGTACAGCGCACTAAATGCGCCACAATTCAATCGTACAGAACGAGAGAAAAACCATTTGGCGCCAGTGGGTTATTCCGGTTTTCAGTTGCAACGATAATACATTTTTTGTTTCGGTTGTGGTTTTCGTTTTTGAGATGTACACTCAGAAAAAAATCTAAACTAGGTTAAAGTTTACTCTAAATCGAAATTCGCCTGGTTGACGCTTAATATAAACTTGAAGTATTAGGGACGTAGTTTAGCATTTAAATATAAGAGCGTGATTTATTCTCAATCAAGAATAAAATGTGCACCTGGCCCGGATTTGTTTTTGTTCCCAATCACAAAACTACTAATACCGAAATTGAAAATTTGTCGGTGTTAATAAAAACCGATTGATCGAACGATTGCATACACATCGTATCGAGTGGGTTATCTGATATTTCGGGATGAAAATTTGAAACTTAACGATACAGTAACGCTGAACAAACTACTTCCAGGCATATAACCATCAGATCATCAGGCATACATAACCAATGCATTGCTTTTGCAATGGGAGCAAATCGGTTTTCTCTTTCTATAGAGTATACATAATAGTACGCTATGGCATACTATCACATAGAAATAGAGATCCGATTGACTGGTATCAGTTAATTGGACCTCAATTATCTCACAAGCATAACGCATCGTAAACCAGGAATCTTTGGAAAATGAGAAACTCATAAATGATACATTGCTATGGGAGTCAATTTGTTTGTTTCTTGAGGTGTAGAATCATCGAACGGACGATTTGCGTCACCATTCGGCGGTAGGGAGTTGACTTGGAATAGTTGGTATAAGAAGCAAGTGCAAAGAAAAACAAACAAAACTTTTCAGGTTATCTGCTAGGCTTTTTATTGTCAAACATTTACATGACAGTTATCTCACAACTGCAGCGCCGCCTATCAAGAGCACAACGACATTCATTTGAAATATCAGTTTAAAGTTTAACACAAGTAGCAGACCGAAGATGAACGTCTGTTCTCTTTGGTAAAACATGGTCATAACGCTTTTCAACCTCCTTCACTGTCGATGGTGGCTTTAAATTCCGGACAACTTCCATATGTTCTGGCAGTGGATGGATTTTTTATGTGGAAATGCAGTGTCCCAGAAAGTCAAGAACTTGACGACCTATTTCACGCCTTTTGTAAATCAACTTTAGAAAATAAGTTTAAATCGAGGTTTAAATACAGATTTTTAACAATAAGAAATCATCCTTTTTGCATTCGGACGTAAGCAGCAACCCACAACGATCCACTAGCCAATGTAGGCCACGACTTCAGATCGACGGGGATGAAATCGAGGTGTTAGACGAATTATTGATTAGTGACCGCTGACTACGACACTTGCAGAGACATACAACCAGTGGGTGGATAGTCATGAAGAAAACGAATATTTTTTTGGCTCAGGAAGTACTAGCACACCGGTCCCAAGCTCGGGTCCAAGCTTAATGATTCGCCCCTCAGACCGTAACTCACACCAATACACTCTCAAATATTCTGTCATAATAACACAGCGAATCAAAACAAAGCCAAAGATACTTGTATTAAAAGGTAATGAAAAGCGCAAGATTGCATGACAACACACAAAGAATAATGATTGTTAG
The DNA here is from genome assembly GCA_024533555.2 of Aedes koreicus. Lineage (NCBI taxonomy): Eukaryota > Metazoa > Arthropoda > Insecta > Diptera > Culicidae > Aedes > Aedes koreicus. The sequence continues at coordinate 382,760 of JAHHFK020001809.1, forward strand.
AATTAAAAAAATCATTGCTAAAATTGAAAAGTTGCGTTGGTTCTTTTTCGTAGAAAGCGGTTAACTTTCACAACAAAAACCTTCAAACTGTCAAATCAAAATTTTCCGCTTGGTACATTTAAAAGTTGAAACTTTCAAAACGAATTGTAGAACTGTCAAATCGAAACGGTGGCATCGTTCTAAATAAAAGCAAATTACTTTTATTCCAAAATGAACTTTCAACCCGAAAGTGTCGTGCAATTCAAATAAAAGTAAACTGTTAAGATTGAAATAAAAATAGTTTTAACATAAATTGTTTTTCATATGAATCATTATAAATTTTAATAAGACAGCTATTTGTTTTAAAATCATTTGATTTTAAATGAAAGTGGGATATAATTAATAAAACATTATTTTTTCGATTTGTAAACAAATATTTCTTGTTTCTGGTTCATGTATTAGTAAACAACAGATTTCTAACTAAGGCATAATCCTCACTCAAACGCTGCATTCGGATTATATTAATCATCTAAATAAACTTTGTTGGAGTCGTTTTTCGCTCGCCGTCAGGATATAACAGCATTCCCAAACACACATAAAAAAAAAACAATTAATAAACTTATACTGCACGATGGTTCTCACAATTGGCATGAAAAAATCAGTCTTGATAGTAGTCACTGACGCTGGTGATTTCCAGTTCGCACATCGAAGGCGTCTCCGCTTCTGTTTCGGCCGGAAGAGTGTCGAACCCGGTGTCCTCCGTCGTTGTCGTGGCGGTTGCCTGGTGCACACCTGGCGTCGCCTAGGAATTGGACTTCGAGAGCGAATCGTTGACGATGGACCGGTCGTCGACGGGGTTTGTTCGGACGGATTCGTAGTTCGGATCCGATTCGCTGCTGGTGACATTCGTAATTGGAAGAAAGTTAACTGTTCCTGTTGTTCGTTGGGGTGTTATGCTGCTTCATGTTGCTTATTGGGTTGTCCGGCGAGCTGGTGCTATCGGTGGAAAGAATACTTTGTCAGAGCGTACTACTATAAGGCTAAAACTTCGAATGTAATCTTCATAGAAACTATACCACCGAGTCTCACCTTAAAATCCTCGACAAATCCCTTCACAACAGAACAATATCCGTGAGCAGCTTAAATGTTGTCCCGGACGGACGAAAAGAACAGGACGACTTTGACAGGTAAACCCGATTCTTTTTTTTTCTATCAAACGAAGACGGCTTGCTTTTGTGTTGGTGGATTTGACAGTTCTACAATTGTTCATGGCAAAAGGAATCACTTTTAAATTTACACACTCAACCGAAAAAATACACTTTCAAATCAAACGCAAAACTTTTACAGTGGATAATTTTACTTTTATTTTAATGAAAAATAAACTCTTTTCAGAAGTAAAGTGCAAAACTTTTAATAAAACAAGATCTATTTTTTGTGTGAAGGTGCAGTCTGTAAGGTGTACTTCGGAACTAGGGGTTCTACAACAGTGAACCAATTTCAAATCACTACTTGCACATTGATTGTTGATACAACGGCGCATTCCCAACAAACTTCAATGCTGAATAACTGTTTGTTCAAACAAATTTGGACAAGTTGTTCAGCTTTTTCTTCTAGAAAGCTGAATACCTTCTCCAAATTTGTTTGAACAAGCGGTTGTTCAACACTTATGTTTGTTGGGTTATGACTGGAAATCGTACCTACTTTAAGCTCCCAATGACTATAAGATCGAACAAATTTCGCTGAACTACAAAGTTGACCATTTACAAGACATTAATTTTACCGGTAGTCCTCTACGCCCCCGAAACATGGAGTTTGCTTGGGAGGACCGTTGGTGTTTTCGAACGGAACCACTAATTGCATCAATTACAGGGAGAACCTCCCATCGTTCACTCCGCAAAAATCTATCGACTATGGTGGGCTGGGCATGTCGTTAACATGTCGAACGATAACCCAATTAACATGATTCTCGATAACGAACCGACGGGCACAAGAAGAAGAGGTGCGCAATGAGCAAGACTACCTGCGGACCCTTCGCAGACTGCGTGGCTGGCGAAGTACAGTCATGAAATGGAGAATGAAGACAACGTATGAGTACCGTAGAGGCCACCCCGGCTTTGGCCTGATTTGTAAGGTAAGTACACCGACCGATTACCTGTGCCCGCTGTAGGTTACTGCTTACCTATCAAAGACGGCTGAACCGCTAGTAGTTGACAGAAAGTTTCGATAACTAAAAAAAAAAAATCCAAATTTGGGTACTTAAGTTCGTCGATTTAATGAGTTAAGGCTAGCATGCAGCCCAAAAGTATTGTGCATAAGAATAGAACAAGTAATGGTTAAGAAATGATTTTACTGTCGGAACTTCTTGAATGCAGCTGAAATGAAGGGCAACTACGGACAGTTTCGTAACATTAGTAACGCCTGCCCATGTAACCTAAATGGGGCTGTAAAGGCTTGCCCACAATAGGTACGTTTGCGTTCCGTTGACGTAAATTTGACAGAAAACCTATGGGAAAACTGTCAAATTCACGCAAACGCATCCGCAACGTATCAATTGTGGGCCAGCCATAACTTTACCTTGCGGAATAATATGTCGTCCGATTATTCCGTAAGGAAAACTGACATGTCACCCATACTGTAGCAGGTCCAAATTACTTCGGTAGAAATGGTAAAAATTACTTCAGGTATTTACTTGCCAGTTGCCTACTAGGCTTAATGAAGTAAACCTAAATTACTGGTAATAGGTACCAACGTTTATTGGCAATTTTTTTTCTTACATTGATAGTTCATTGCAGTGAACTCAGATTTCTGTAAAAAGGTTATTTTTGATGGTTTCATCATCTTAGTCCTCAAGTTAATGTTTACAATTTGCACTTACGCTTTGTTCTAATGTTGCACCAGAATGATTTTTACACTGCACAAGTCACTCATCTGTCCGATGTCGCACCTATGTGCTTAGATCACATTCATCACAAAACGTCACCCGCAAACGTCAGTATTTCGCGGAAAAGTCGGAAAACTCCCCGCGATGAGAAAAAGAAAACAACCATAAGCCAGCGTAGCGCAGAGAAAGATCCGATTCTACAACTTTCGTTTAGTCAGCCAGCAAAGCCAGAGAAGAGTAGAAAAGCTTAGCCCCAGCAGCGCCTTTATTGGAATTATAAGAGGAAAAATTATAGTCCGCAAAAGGAATTTTGTCGATCGTGGTGTGCGAGTCCGGGTGCCGATCGTACGCGATTCCGCGAGTGCGTAGTTACAGAAGTGATAAGGGTGATAGAAAAACTGAAAAATTTGCGTGAATTGAAGGAAAAGTTGGGCGTGAAGTAATAGATAAAATAAAAAAGTTCGCTTTCGGAAGAAGCAGTCTCCGCAGTGCCAGAGTGCTAGAGAAAGGGTGTGGAAGTGATATATATTTTTTTGCTTGTCTGCGGCCAAAATTTGAGCGGAGGAGCTTACGAGGTGACGGCTGAGCAAGAGCACATTCGGTAAAGCGAATTGTGAAGGAAAGAAAAATTTCGTCAAGTCAAGCAGAGCGTAGAAAAGAAACAGTTTCGTCCCATTCCGAGTACCGAAAGCGAGCTCAACAGGAAACGCTCTTCAAAATGGTTATCAAAGTGTATATCAGTGGAATGTCCGGAAGCAAGGAGGTAAGTCGTAGCAGGGATAGGGTTGCAGACTGGCCAGGGCAATACAGTTATCGTTTGTTTTCGCTTACTAAATAAGGCATCGGAAACGAGAGAGACTGTGGCCACCAGTGATGCAAAACAAAATACGAAAAATTATATTCAATGCTAGGTTTGTATCTTCTATTTATCGTTCGAACGACACACATACGATGTGTGTATGCGGTGTGGTCGGTGGCGGTGACCTTCGTAGCACTGGAAGCGGAATTGAATGAATGAATTCAATTTGATTGGTATCTGGGAACATAACCGAACAGGGAGTGACCTTTCCGGACGGGATGATGTCATATTATGTATTGTGTGTGTATCTGAACCAGAGCCAGATATTATAATCGCATGGCGGAAGAAGTGCTGCGGGAGTGAATGCTCTGGTGGTGGGAAGAATTAAGTCGAAGCGCCGCAAGGTGTAGGTCAGGCTAGTGGAAGGATGGCGAGGAAAAAGAGAGTTCTATTTTTGAGATACTTTGCAATCAAAGAAAATTGAGGAAAGAGTGGGTAAAAAGACAAAAGACAGAGAATAACTCACGGCAGGCTTGCCGATAAGCGTAAGATCTAATTGTGGATAAGACAGTTGAACAGATTTTTTTTCGGGGATATTAGCAGCTGTTAAACAATAGAGAGATGTTTTAGCTCGGCAAGCATTTTCAATCGTGTTAGCGGTCAAACTTTCTAATCTGTTCCACTTGGGCAAAATAACAATATTTGTTAAGAGCAACTTGATTCGATCACTCCATGACGAACAATGAACTCATACCTTGTGCCTAATCAATAGTTTGATGAACGTGATGCAGCCAGCCTTCCAAGCTATGGCACAGCGCGAGGCACAAACCGTTTACAGTTATCTTCCATGTATTAGTCTCTGGGTCAATTTTCTATCCGCTTCCACATACCTTTTTCAAGTTATGCTGGCTGCAGTCTATAGTAGTTCCATCAATCAGACGGCGGACACACCAAAAATGGGAACTTGTTTGTTGTTTACTCTTTGGTCGGAACAAGGTAGCATGAGCTCGAAGCTTCGCAGCGACTGTCAAGCAGTCTCACATTTTGACTGCTTTAGATTGTCAGCAAATAAGAGACAATCCATGAGGAAGAAGAAACCTTGACCCACTGCGTGAGCATTGTTTCAATGATAATTATTATTATCTCATGAACTCAAGCACGTCGATTTAATTATTTTATTTAACTGCTTGCCTACCGTGTACGCCATGTGCCTCAATAACTTATGGAAGATATGATCCTGAACGAAGAAAATAATAATAGATTCAACCACTGATTGAAGAGAGGTTCATTATCAATTCTTTTTGGTTTAATGTGTAAAACTCTTCCTAATCAGAATTTTTTTACCAAACGGTCGATGAGGCAGATGTTCGTTTTTTTGCAGTAGCAAGCATGCGAAAGAATAATGTATCTGATGATGAGGCTTAATGTACATCGAAGCGAAGCGGATGTGATGCAGTGGAGCATTTTGAAAATTATAGTGTGACTATTATGAGACACGATATTGTAGCAGGGATGGCTTGGAACGGTCTTGGTAGACCTGCTGAGCTTGCTTTTGAATCAACTATTAGTAGGCTAGAGAAATGCCCTAGCCTACAGCTGTGTTAGCGTTAAAAATTTAAATAAAAGTTTGGTATGGTTTTTAAGATAGGTAGCACTGTAGCTTTTATATGGGAATACTTCTCCGATCAACACCTGGCGGATAGGCGAGTCTATAAATTATATTGGACATTTCTTCGAGGATTAAAACAATCGTGTGGGTTTGTAATTTGATGTGATTTTGTAAGCAGTGAAAAGAGGTTCGATCTGGTCAAAACAAAGTTCTGTGATTTGAGGAACGGAAGCAGTCGTTTTTTCAGGCACTCATTCATGTAGACTTGGCCATTTACGGTTGCAGTTGGAAGGCTTTCTCCGTTATCTGTATGAACAAATTGCTTGCGAAATCATGAATTTCTTGGAGTCCTTCGGCACTTGCTGTTTTCTGAACGACTCTGGAACATCGAACTTGTCGCAGTCTAATATTGGTTTCCCGGAATTTGATTCAAGTCTGCTTTTACGTATGTCTCATCGTCTATGATACAGCAGTGTGGTTTTTGAACATATGTACTAGGGTGGCTCACCGTTTATATGAAAAAACGTAAACTTGACCACATGAAGCCAGAACAGCTCTTTTTTGGATCCATTTGGGGTCCCAAACAACCGTGTAAAATTTGGTAACGATTGGTTGTAAACCGGCTTCCCGCATTGCGTTTGAAATTTGTATGGAAATTAGTATGGGAAAACGTACTTTTTTGCATTTTCATCCCTAGAGACCCCATTTTTGCTTAAATCACGTAACTAATCAGTTAAATGTTTTGTCCATAATGTGCCTAACAACTTTGTCGAAAGATGTGCGGCGCTAAAATGTCCCTAAAAAACCGTTATAGCTTTTCTAAGATTGTTGGATCGAATTAAATACCGAAAATAATTTTTTCTGCCAACACTGCCAGTGTACCAATGGAAGCCAGATTTCAATCCGCAATAACTTTAGCGTTTCTTGTCTTATCGATTTGGAATGTTCAGATGAACTACTCATAAACATTTGCACAACTTTATGGGTGTATTTGGAGATGCCTCCCCCCCCCCCCCCCCATGCCAACCCAACCCCTCTCCCTCAATTCATAGTAATGGAAATACTGTTTCAAACTGAAATAACTTTAGTGTTTCTTATCTTGTCGAGTTGGTTTGTTTGTTGGTTTGTTTCAAAAACATTTAAGCAATCTCATATGCCCAGTTGTTAGAGGGAGGTGGGGGAGGGGAGGGGCGGAGGGGCATTTTATATTCCCTCCACCACCATCTCCGGAGTTTCTCATCTAACAGAGTCGGTACATTCGGATGAGCTATTTAAAAATTGATCAGTCTTATAGGCTTATGTCGATGATTTCGATACAAACAAATCAATCATACGTTTGGTATGATATATTAGATCAATAGCTACAAAACGAGACCTTTATGAACGCATAGCATGAATGTTTGCATTCATTCTTCTCTAAAACAAAAGAAGCGCTCCAAACGAAACCGTTTTTTCTATCTGCATCTGTATGCCGAAGTGATTTAAATGCCGTTTCAATGTGTGGTGATGGAATTGAACCTTGTATGACGTAATTTGCGTCAGGAAGCAGTGTTGCTTTTTTAATAATATCTAAGCGATTTTTTGCTCTCCATCAAATATAAAGAAACCTATACTGCCTTTCTACGCATAATTGTCCCATGTGATGTTACTATCCACAAAATAATCAAAACTCAGGTCAATTTGTGGCACGATTATTAGAAATGCTTCGTTAGACAAGATTTTCAGTAGTTTTATGGAACTAAATGAATTCTGGTATGTCCTATTTATAGTTCATGATGAAATATATGATTGGAAGGAGTTTTCCAGCCACTAATAATGTTCCCTGATGTCATCACGTTTTCCGTGGGACAAATTGATCTGAGTTTTGGCTGTTTTGTGGAAAGTAACATGGGGCAATTATAAGTAGAACGGCAGTATAGCAAGGTATATGAATGTGGGAAACAAATATGATAGAAACTTTTCATTAGTTGTTCAACCTCGTTCGTAAAAGAGAGGCAAAGTTCGGGGTGCACTTAGTATGGCAGAAAATAGATCTTAAACTCGATGTACCTACGAACAAGTTGAAGTTGGTAATTTTCGGTGGAAATCGAAATTTTTTTTTTTTTTAATTTTCAGCAAGAATGACGATGCAAAAAGGCAAAATACATCATAGGAACCATTGAACAAAACAAAAACAGAAGTAAACGAAAACTTTATTCGCCAGTCTGGTCAGTGCAGTTAGTATTTGTAGTACTGGCGACAACTCTCTGATGAGACAAGAATAACTCCCTCCCAAGCTCCTCACCTGATCCTTCCCTGAAAAATATTACCCTTAACCTCGAGTAAACCGCGAGTAATCGGTCCATTCCTACTAGACGTAGTATTAAGTTATTCTTGTTAAACAACAGACAATGATTATCGGCTCCGTAAAGCTAACGCAATTGAGCCTTCCAAATAAACGAACTGGTTAAAAAAAGACAGAAATTATTTCAATCTGTAACTTTACTTCCATCGATATTATTGAGGGGGGAGGAATCAGTATGTACCTCTTCTTCAATTAAAGGGCGATACGGTCAAAATTTGGTCAATATCAACTTGACGTATTTCTTTCAATTTTGCATTTAAAAAACCTGAACACCCCTCATTTTGAAGGTGTGTGTGTGTAGAATGTTGCTCCTATTTTGATTTTGGAATTCACTCTTCAGTTGTCAAAATGCCGTCCAAGCAAGAAGAGCAGCGTATCAAAATTTTGCTCGCGCATCGCGAAAATCCGAGCTACTCGCACTCAAAGTTGGCAAAATCGCTAAAAGTTGCCAAATCAACCGTTACAAATGTAATTAAAGTGTTTGGGGAACGTTTGTCGACAGCCAGGAAGTCTGGATCGGGGGGAAATCGAAAACCGGAAGCCGCTGAGACGACAAAGAGAGTTGCCGGTAGTTTCAAGCGAAACCCTAACCTATCTCTCCGAGATGCCGCAAATAAGCTGGGTGTATCGTCTACAACCGTGCATCGAGCCAAAAAACGAGCCGGACTATCGACTTACAAGAAGGTAGTGACTCCAAATCGCGATGATAAACAAAATACGACGGCCAAAGCGCGATCCCGGAGGCTGTACACGACGATGCTGACGAAGTTTGACTGCGTGGTAATAGACGACAAAACCTACGTCAAAGCCGACTATAAGCAGCTTCCGGGACAGGAGTTTTATACGGCAAAAGGAAGGGGAAAGGTAGCAGATATTTTCAAGCACACGAAACTGTCAAAGTTCGCAAAGAAATATCTGGTTTGGCAAGCCATCTGTACCTGTGGCTTGAAAAGCAGCATTTTCATAGCTTCCGGGACTGTCAACCAAGAAATTTACGTGAAAGAGTGTTTGAATAAACGTCTGCTGCCTTTCCTGAAGAAACACGGTTGTTCCGTACTGTTTTGGCCGGATTTGGCATCTTGCCATTACGGTAAAAAGGCCATGGAGTGGTACGCCGCCAACAACGTGCAGGTGGTTCCCAAGGACAAGAACCCTCCCAACACGCCAGAGCTCCGCCCAATTGAGAAATACTGGGCTATTGTCAAGCGGAACCTAAAGAAGACCAAAAAAACCCCAAATGGATCCAAAAAAGAGCTGTTCTGAAAAAATGATCATGTTGAGCCACCCTAATATGTACATATAACAAACAGGCTACGTTTATGCGTTCCTATTCTGTCGCTCATTGCGGTTTGGTCTGAATCTTGAATAGTGTAGTGTAGTCCTGCTTTTTTCTTGACTTCGCTGCACGAAGTTTTTAGTCAGGTATAATTTTTTTTCGAAATCCCGAACGTATTAGTTGGGCTTACATTTGAAGGCACCGTACGGAACACTTTTTATTCCAGTGCAATTCTCTACCCAATAAGTAAATGACTAAACTTGACCCTTTCCGACTTGGATGAAACTTTGCACATGGGTTCGGTATGGGCAATCATGTTTTTTCACTTGGACATTTTTATTTTTTTCTATAATCAATGGTGCTTTGTAAAAAATTATACACTGAAAAATATTTTTTTTCAGAAAATTAAAAACAAAACTTTAGAAATTTAAAAATAATATTTTAAAATAGTGAATGCCTATCTTTGCAATGTACCATTAAAAAAAAAAATCTCCTTATTTTTAATCCTTATTTCATACGATGAATAATAAAAGTTATTCTAAGATAGAGCTACTTAAAATACAAAAAGATTCCAAATAATAAAAAAAAAAATCATTATTCTTACATATCATATTTTACTATAATATACATAATAGGATTCTTCAGATCATTTCAAATCAAAATGTGCTTTGTGATCAACCTTCTAAACGTAGTCTATTTCAACATAATTTAAATTTTATGTCGGCGGATTTTTTTAGTAAAAAAAAAAATCTTTTCATTCCTTTTTCATAAGTTAGTCGTGATTCTTCATCTAACGCCATCTTTTCCATAAACAATGACGTCGTCGATGCAGATTTGACATTTCAGGGAGCATGAGCATGATTGACCGCCCGAGGTTGCTGCTCCGTTGTTGCCAAATCAGCTGTTATTACACAAAGAACCAACAGATGATGCTTGGGACTAACATACATCCTCAATGTGTAAAAACTGGTGACCCCAAACCAAGGCAACACCGGCGCCGGTCTCGCCCGAATGCAGGTCAAGTAGGGAATGGGTAGGAATATGTTGACGCGATACTCGCTTTATTGGAAGCCGCGGAGTCCACTGCACTTCCACGAGAAATCACTGGGATTTTGGATAACAGGATTGGATGGCAGCAGGGTTCGTTTTGGTTAACGATAAGCTGTCCAGTGAAATTAGTACCGATTTCCGAGACGCAAACCTATTAAAAATCAATTTTATTAATATAGACACAATGGGTAACAATTACCTGTCTTGCTCCACGTCCTTGAGAGCACTTACTACCTCACGAGTCGCCGGTACCCAACTCCGTAGGTTTCCGTCCAGTTTCCAGTACATTCATTCATCCTTATGCCTAACTGAAGTATTATTACTTAAAATGTTTTGAGAAATAGAGAGATATTAGATATTGTCTTCAAAATTTGGTAGAAATAAATTATTTGTTTGAAAAGAAACAAAATTAAGAACAAAGACACAATTAGAATCCTTGAAGTCCCCGGATGTTTGAAGAGCAAAGCTATTTCTATGAAAAGATACTAATAGTTATTGTTGCGGGCCGTCGATGGTTGATAATAACTATGTGTTGGACACTATTGGCTAAAATGAGCATTGACTGAGAATAGTGAGAACATTTCATTGAATAAATGACTTCAATACACACTTAGAATTATATGCCGTGTCTCGGCTTTCTGAGACCGAGATCTGCACAGCCGACCTCTCGGTTTCGATATCGGCTTTTTTATGTTAACCGATCTAGTCTCGGTTTGGGTCAAACTGTAAACTCATATAGTTAACTGGGAATCTCGGCATGAGCAAACTGATATATCGGTTAAAATTCGAAACAAACAGAAATGAGGATAACCGAGATTTCGGTTAAATTGTGTGTAAATATTCGAAATTTTGAATTAGATTTTCATCGAAATATTGAATATTTCATGCCATTCATTCATGCAGCCATGAACCGGGTGAATCGGTGTACAATTGTTGACGAGGTTTTATTGATGTAATTGATGTAGTGCCAATAAATGTATGTTTTTTCACCGTTCCACAAACAACATATGGCTTACTCCACTTGCCAATGAAAACAATATGGCGCATGGCGGTTGAGAGATCAAAAGCCGAGCCTCGGCTTACAAAACTGCTAAACCGATATTTCGGCATGATAGGCAGCTGAGGCCGGTTAAAGTTTGGTTAACGTTTGTACTCGGCTTCTAGTGTTGCCGAGAATCGGTTTAATAATAAAGTTATTTCAGTTTCAAGTGATGCTGAGACTCGGAATCGTTCGATTTTTTACCGAGTTATCAGTGAAATATGAAAATGCCGAGTGGATTCAGCTAAATGTTTAACCGAGCCCGTGAATAATTGTTGAGTGTGTACTCAGTTGTTTATAAAGCTGAAGCCCATTCGAGCTATATCTGATGAACTCAATCGGCTGTTCTACTTAATAGCCCCCTTAATCTTGCAATGTAATTGAACCGAATGGCAACAGGAGCAAACATAGTTAGACAACATGAACCACCAATAACAAATGCGAATATATTATATGATTGGACTATTTGAGAAATGAAGATGATTTTACAGCAATATCGTTTTGTTACGTGAAACAAGAAGAATATGAAGAGGGTTTTGCAGAATGGAGAGACAGTTATCAGCAATTCAGGCAAAACAGCTTAATTAAAGATAGATGAAAAAACAAAAACATAAGTTCTTGTTTTTAATTCAGACTGTTCCCCTAACAGGCTCTAATTTTGGTCTATGGATCTAGGATTGGGCCTATGCTTAAAATTCGAGGTTATTAGTTGTTCGCCATTTTTATCCTGAAAATTGAAAATATACTATATTATATAGCAATATTTATTATAACAAAACATCATTCTATTTGAAGGCCCATTCTTTGCATAGTTTGTTCTTTGATTGTTTGTGTAAAATAATTGTCTATTTCTTAGGAAGCGAGAGGGAGCATAGAAGTTTAGATTTTCTAAAAACTTTTGGGTGTTTACTCTTTGCATAATAACATCATTCAGGAAAGCTATCATTGCCAATTTTCTTCTCTTTTAAAGCGCATCTTTTAATCAACATACATCGTGACTCATACGACGGCATCGGTAAAGTCGTCCAACCTAACTTTTGTAGGGCAAATAACAAAAATTGGTTTTGAACTGACTCTATACGGCTTACATGTTTATCTTGATATGGAGACCAAACTATGCTACAATATTCAAGAAAGGGTCTCACATATGTTATGTACAGCGTTTTAATTGTGTATGGATCATTAAAGTTCAAGCTAAACCTTTTGATAAACCCGAGCCTGTTGCCTGCTTTATAAATGCTATTATTATAATGCTCGGCAAAAGTTAATTTAGAATAGAGTATAACACCTAAGTCTCTAATTTGACTGCAACTTTCAACAGTTTTCTGGCCGAGTGTAATCGATTTTTGCAATATTCTGTGTTTTCTCGTAAACGATATGGAATTCAATTGCATTTTTTACATCAAGTTTCAACATTTTTTTCTTACACCAAATGTAAAAAATGTCAATTTCGTGTTGATATAGTTCAAGGTCAGATGTCTCACATATCTCCATGATAAGTTTCATGTCGTCTGCATATATTGAAACACGAAGGAAACTCAAAATGTGTTCTATATCATTGATAAATAAAATAAATAAAAATGGATCAAGATGAGACCCTTGTGGCACGCCCGATGTGTCGTTGACAATTGTTGAAAGTTTTCCCTCGAATCTTACTCTTTGCGTTCTCTGAGTCAAGTAAGACTCAATCCATTTTAGTAGCCCAGAAAGGAATCCCAACTTGGAACATTCTTGATACATAGACTCAAATTAGAGAGTCCCCCTAGCTTCAAAATATTACATCCAATCTTCTTGGTATTACATGTTAGGTTGATGCAAATTTTATGTACATTTCGGAAACCTTGTTGTTGTAGATAGAGAATTACGACTAATTTATGACAAGCGATACTTTCATTAAAAAAATGTCGGCATTGCATTAAAAATATCTCGAAAACGATTACATTTAGAAAGTTGCTCACCAAGAGCATTTTGAATTGAAACGACTTGAATTATCATATCATTTCATTATGATGTGCTATTTTCTACAAAAACAAAAAATGTTAACTAAAAAATCATGAAACTTTTATTTGTTGGAAGCTTTTTTATTTTAAATTGCTTAATCTTAGAACAGTTTCTATAACTTTCCGTATGACATAAGAAGTTTCCATAAAAAAGGGGGAAAAATCGTACAATGCATCAACCATTTTCAAATTTAATTTTTAAATGTCTCACTTTAAAAATTCATAATAAAAATACCACACATTATAACAATGGTATACGTACAATCTTATAACGGCTTCATTCTAGATAATTTTATAATAAGAGATAGGGAATAGGCGTGATGAAGCTTTACTTTGCTACCGAAAATAATTCAAACTGAAAAATATTTCTGCTTATTACTTGTATATTCAACCTCCAAAATATGGACCCCGACAATGCAAATGCAAAGTTTTCATAAAAAAAACTTGACTCGCGCTTTAACTCTAGACTGGCCTCTCCGAAGCTTAGACATCAGATGTACCGATAACGATACGAAATTTTCTTCTGGAACGATTCCAAGAATTTTGACGCTTATATTGTTAGGGTTCAATTCAAATAATTTTCTGGCCATCCGTGGTCTACTGGGAACCTACTTTGAACTGGCCAATCCGGAGCCAAGTTAGCGTATGGTCCAATAACTATGGCAAACGTTCTTGTGGAACGATTCCAAGAATTTTGACACCCATATTGTTAGGGTTTAATTCAAATAATTTTGTGGCCATCCGTGGCCTCATGAGAACTTGCTCCGGGGTGACTTGTCCTGAATCAAGTCACCGAATTAACATGTGGCAATCACACATATTCCTGTGTGTTCATTCCACAGTTTTTGTATCATTATTGTTGGTTTTCTATTGAAAAATTTATAAGTATACCATTTCGGGACACGGTTCCGGATATCCGGGTTTTCCGGAGACGGATGGTGTCCATCGGTCATATTAGACAATTTAACGACAGCAGTTCAGTTCCTGAATCCAAAACTACTAAAATATTCCACATCGGTTGTATATTTCCATACTAATGGTCATTTTAGTTCCGTGGGTAAAAACGTTCCCTGTCGGCCTTTTAAAAAAAATCAGAAGCCCCTACTCGCGAACACCCCCCCCCCCCCCCCCCTAGCTATGTCATCATTCTTTCACTCCAAGATGATAAGTATTAACGAGATATGAGATTTCACAAAGTTTCAATATCCTACTATGACAACTTAATGAAATATCATGTTTTGGAATCGAAAAAGGCAACTTTGTTCCCTGTTGGACACATAACGGTTAAAGGAAAATTCTCTTTCATGAGTCCCATCAGTAAACCATAAAAAATAAATTGTTGGAACTACTAAGACTTGTAACATCAGACATTACTACAACTACAACAGGTAATTCAAATATCTGACGACATAATGACAACTTATTTTTGATTCGTGAAAACTGCTTCAAAACGCTCTCAGAGCACATAAATAACACACCAATGAACTGACCTACAAAAGACTGAAGAAATTAACAAGATAAGAAAAACGCCTTTTTAAACGTGTAAACGTGACACTGACAAATTAAATAACAAAACGACAAAAAGACGAAACGACACCATACAAAACAGCGGACATGAACATGACTGAGAGAAAGGGAAAACAAACTTGAAAATGTAACACCTTTTGAGGCAGTTACAACAGCGCCTCTATGGACGACATGATCCTTGCACGGCTGGTGAAATGCTTTAAAAGGAGTTAAGTTATATCATTCTAACGCACAAAGAATAATACAATAACTTCTTATTTTTGGTTCGAAAAAATTGCTTCGGAATACTCTCAGAGCACACACCAACGGACTTAACTACAAAAGACCGAAGAAATTACGAAACGCCTTATTAAACTTGTAATTGTAACACTGACTAACAAAATAACAAAAAGACAATTAAAGAAACAGACGAAAAGATTCAAAATTTCCAAACGTGACTCCCTCCGAGTCATTTGCAACAGCGTCTTCTTGGACGACATATTCCGTGTACGGATGGTAAAATGATTCGAAAAGATTTACGCAACGATATCATCAAAGGCCTGATGTAGAGGTTTCTACTCAGTTCAGAGTCCCGCCAGCAAACCTTAAAAAAATAATAATAAATAAATAAAAAATAAATAAAAAAATAACCGATTTACGAGTTGTGATATTTTGAGGATTACTCGTATGAAAACACATGCGCCCTTTTGAAAAAAAAAAACAGATTCATCCAAAATGGTGAGGGTTATGGAAGATTATATTATATATTGATTGATTTTATCTGGAAATGCTCTAAACTAAACAACATTATTTTCGTAGTTTAAACTCCGAAAAAAATACAAAATTATTTATAACAGTTTTTGTATTTACCCATACAGACCTTAAACGATCTCCGAAACGTTTACTAACATGAGAAACAGTCGATTGTTGGGTTCTCAAACTATTTCCGATTGCTCGGTGCGAAAAATATGGGTTGTTGAGGTGAGTGTACAAGATTTCCTCACGCAGTTGCTGTTCCTTCGACTGCATTTTCGAAACTACCCAGTAGATGGGGTCAAAGAGCCGATCTCGTTCCGCGAAATGTTGCAATAGGGAGGAGGTAGTTCCATGCTCCCATCTTCTAAGCATTTCAAGCTTATTTCTTTCACAATCAGCTTATTGCTTGTTCTCATCTTAGTGTTCCTAAATGCACTTTCACAGTTATTAATTGGGAGCTTTCGATGATTGGTACATTTTGCGTAAGTATAGTTGAGTGGCAAGTGCAATCATACCCTATGCCCAGGGAGTCGAGAAATTTTCCTTAACGAAAAATTCCTAGACCAGACCGGGAATCGAACCCAGCCACCTCCAGCATGGTCTTGCTTTGTAGCTACGCCTTTGCCGACTGAGCTAAGGGAAGTCCCATGCTCCCTATCCAAATCGTTTCACTTGGTTTCCCTGATGGTCCCTCCCTTTCCCCGTTATATGTATGTATGTTGTATGTTAGGTAGCCACCATCCCTCCTAAAGGGCGATACGGTCAAAATTTGGTCAATATCAACTTGACGTATTTCTTTCAATTTTGCATTTAAAAAACCTGAACACCCCTGATTTTGAAGGTGTGTGTGTGTAGAATGTTGCTCCTATTTTGATTTTGGAATTCACTCTTCAGTTGTCAAAATGCCGTCGAAGCAAGAAGAGCAGCGTATCAAAGTTTTGCTCGCGCATCGCGAAAATCCGAGCTACTCGCACGCAAAGTTGGCAAAATCGCTAAAAGTTGCCAAATCAACCGTTACAAATGTAATTAAAGTGTTTGGGGAACGTTTGTCGACAGCCAGGAAGTCTGGATCGGGGGGAAATCGAAAACCGGAAGCCGCTGAGACGACAAAGAGAGTTGCCGGTAGTTTCAAGCGAAACCCTAACCTATCTCTCCGAGATGCCGCAAATAAGCTGGGTGTATCGTCTACAACCGTGCATCGAGCCAAAAAACGAGCCGGACTATCGACTTACAAGAAGGTAGTGACTCCAAATCGCGATGATAAACAAAATACGACGGCCAAAGCGCGCTCCCGGAGGCTGTACACGACGATGCTGACGAAGTTTGACTGCGTGGTAATGGACGACGAAACCTACGTCAAAGCCGACTACAAGCAGCTTCCGGGACAGGAGTTTTATACGGCAAAAGGAAGGGGAAAGGTAGCAGATATTTTCAAGCACACGAAACTGTCAAAGTTCGCAAAGAAATATCTGGTTTGGCAAGCCATCTGTACCTGTGGCTTGAAAAGCAGCATTTTCATAGCTTCCGGGACTGTCAACCAAGAAATTTACGTGAAAGAGTGTTTGAATAAACGTCTGCTGCCTTTCCTGAAGAAACACGGTTGTTCCGTACTGTTTTGGCCGGATTTGGCATCTTGCCATTACGGTAAAAAGGCCATGGAGTGCTACGCCGCCAACAACGTGCAGGTGGTTCCCAAGGACAAGAACCCTCCCAACACGCCAGAGCTCCGCCCAATTGAGAAATACTGGGCTATTGTCAAGCGGAACCTAAAAAAGACCAAAAAAACTGCTAAGGACGAGCAGCAGTTCAAGGCAAACTGGCTTTCTGCGGCGAAGAAGGTGGACAAGGTGGCTGTACAAAATCTGATGGCAGGGGTCAAGCGTAAGGCCCGGCAATTCGGATTTGGAAAAGCGGAAGCCTAACTGAATATTTTTCCTGAATTTTATACTAATTGAACTTGAAAAAGAAATTTAATTTGATTTTTTAAATAAACGATTTCACCGATTTACACGCGTTTTCCCTTGACCAAATTTTGACCGTATCACCCTTTAAGACCTTGTCATGTATGCAGCTCCACTTAATAGCTAGATCAAATTGAGTTACCGGGTTGCATTCACAGTAACGCTGTATGAAGGGCCAAAAACGGTGGGGCGGACCCGTAAGCAGAGACACTTACGCGAAATCCACGGGAAATTAAGAATCTCCTTCCAACGATACGATCCAACAAATAGAATAACCCAATTCGCAATACTTACTAAGCTTTCTACGGGATGGCTTGTTAAGAAGGGTGCGTCACTCTCACTGAAACTGTTGGAGTAGAATTCACAGCATCACAATCGAATCGGTAGGATAAAGAAAATGGTACTGTTTGTTCCCTCCTAGATGCCGGTTATCATACCACTCTGTTGTCCAATTCCAGCTTGAGTGATACCATGATGCTCCCTCCCTTCCCAACATATATTCAATTTCATATAGTAATATTTAAATAATAGTGAATTAATATTATAATTATAAGAAATACAGTGAATGAATATTATAATGACAAATAATATAGTGAATGAATATAAGAATGAAAATAACAATTCCATTTGTGGACCTGAACGTTTAAACAAAGTAGCTGCGAGAAAACAAAATTGATTTAAAATTATCTCATAAAAATTGGGATATCCATGGCTGATCTGAAATTATATAGCAATAGAAAAAAAAACCTAAAATTTCGATGTGCTGTTCCGTTTCCATGCAATAATTTTTGTAGTGAGTCTCATTGGAAATAGTGATTTCAATGAAATGAATTTAAATGCAATTATGTCACATCATTTAACATCATAACATAAAATAATAAACTGACGTTATAATATAAAATAATAATATCAGCAGGCCAGTAAACTATAGTAGAATACATATATCCGTAACTAAGCTGACCATCCACTCATCGAAAGACTTCCACTGTTGCAGTTTCTATTGGATTAAGTTTTACTAATAATACTAGAATTTGTTTTCACAATAATAGTCAGAGATCATAATAAACGTAGGTACAAGATGTATCTGACATCTACTGGTATGTTACTGAAAATAAAAATTAGATTTGTATTAATATCATAATAATATTAGAAAAAAACTGAAAACAGCTAATAATAAGGCGAAAAACATTTCATATGAGTATGAATCCAAAAACTGAATCTTAATAAAACAAACATTCAAAAAGATAAAAAATTTAATTTTTTGATAGCTCTTGCTCATCTGGGCCTATAAATGATTCTTTATGTTTGTGAAATAGGAAATGAATGATTGTAAACCGCTAGGTTTTGAATTAATGTATATTTTGATGAAGAAGGAAAGTGCTTTTTTTAAGTAGAATTTTTCGAATATGATCCTTTCTAAAGAAAAAATAAAAAAAAAACCTTCCTATCTTTTCAAATACATAACGTAGGTTAGATGAGATATAACTGACAAGGGTGCATAAATGCAAAGCTGAAAATGACTTTTAAAAAAGCATACAAAATCTAGTGAATGGATGTTATAATATAAAATGATAATAATTTCTGCAGATTGTGGTCTTGCTCCAACACTGTATACGGACCCGCGCATCCACCATGAACCTGAAAGCTTAGATAATGTAGCATAGCCACGAGAAGAACAAAGTGATTTAAAATTATTTTACAAAACTTGAGATATCCATGGATGATTTGAAATTGTATAGCATATAAAGAACAATGAACCTAAAATTTCGATGTGCTGCTCTGCTAATAAACGTGATATAACTACAATAGAACTGACTCTTAGCTTCGGGTCTTGATCCCTACTGAGCCCTTGCGGCACGTCAAGCCGGCCAGTTCAGCGCAAGGGATGGTCCCTCCCTTTCCCCGTTATATGTTATTTAATATTTAGTTTATTTTGGCGTGGTCATTTGATTGCTTACCTTTTGTTTGAATATTTTGCTGAAAGTAATATTGGTCAGGGTAATAAACCGTCCTTTATTTATTGATTAAATGTAGCGTCAACATATAGGGATAAAATGGATAACAATTACTTACTTCGCTCTGCGTTTTTGAGAACACTTACCACCTCTCAAGTGCAGGATCCTTGACCGGTTCTAGACTCAGATTCCTCTAAGACATCCGGGTGATTGTCGCAGTTTTTTTTCCGTTTTTGAAGAGCTTATTTCAGTGATGCAGATCCTGTAGCACTATGTCTGTGCCATTTGCTATTGCTCGCGGTTATGGGATAGGGAAAACAACAGTAGAAAGGAGAAACGGTAGATGGCATTAGTTATTGGTAACATACTATGCGCATGTGAGATATTCTTGGTGATATTCTCACAACGGCCGTTCAGATTGGTACGACGGATGCATATGAGAGATCACTCCCGATGAGTTTCAACCAAGGACCCGACGGACAGTCATATTCCTGTAGCCAACATCTCTAACATCCAAACGTCAAAATATTAATTGTTCGTAAACAATGCTGGTGTGTGTACCTGTAGTAATAAATGACAGGTGGGACTTATTAAAATAAGGCTCGCGATATGTTGCATACTATCAAACGCTAGTAAATAGGATATGGTTGCCAGGCCCCTGGTTTCAACGCGTTCACTCAATTCCATCACGTTTGGTTATAGAAGACAAGGAACATTTGACTACGTGCTACATTTGGGAATATCAGGGCAATGATCCCCAATCACATCTTCAAGTGATCATTGCAAGCTAAATATCCATTTGGTGCAGGCACTTTTGAATGTTGATGTAGCAGTTCGTTCAGACATGAAATCTGCCTCGACCAAGTTGGCAGAACGCGCCCATACTCCTTTCTGAATCGAAGGGCAGAGAACAATATACGATGAGGCATTTTCACCCAAAATTTCATTAAAATTTACCCAATGGGCTACAGATTTTTTAAAGTGATAAAATTATACAGTGGACACCCTTTTCACCCTAAAATTGCCGATATGTCATCAGGACATCCCTCAACACGTTTCATATTTGTGGCATCAAATGCGTTCGCATACCCCAAAAGCGACAACAGCAAATGTGTCGGTGCTAATTGTTTGACGTAAAGTCGCCGCAACTCGACACACTCTATCTTCGCGGTTTATTTATAAACAGTTCAGCAATTCATCGTAATTTACATTGTGCCTTTCGTAATATGTACCGCTTTGCACCATACGTCTTGGTTGGTCTACATTTTTGCTTGCACAATATGTCGAAAGAAAGTGAAATTTCACCAACAACCATCGAACAACAATTACAATAATGAAACCAAAAACGACGTTTGTTTATGGCGAATTCGAAAGAATCAAAAACAACTTGCGATAAATAAATTAACAGCGCAGAAATAGAACGAACGGAGGAACTTATTTCAGTTTACTCAGTTTTAATTTTCCAACCTGTGATCCATATTTTACGAAAGGCACAATGACCCCAGCAGTTTTGTTCGATGCAGCCCTCCAATAGACAAAAATTCCCCTAATCGCGTAAAAAAATATTCGTTAAACGTTGAAACCCGCTAATCGAAATAATGCACAATCCACATCCATTGCTGCAACGTGTGCCAAAAAATAAAACCTCATCCCAACACACTCTACAGGTGGGAAAGTAAACAAATTTGCTCTTCCCCTCCCGCTATCAGGTGATCGTGTCACTCCCTTTTCCCGTCCCATAGGTGCTCGCACACCAAACAAGCACCACCAGCAAACCGGTGCCATATGGCACGATTTGATGAATGACGAGCTTAATATTGACCTTGGCAAAGATCTTGGATGGCCGGCGACGATGAGACGACGACAACGAGACAGTTTTACTGCTTGCGAAAAATAGTTCACAATGTAAGGTACCTACTCATACTTATACCAACCGCTCAACGCCGCCGCCCACAGTTTTACCTTCGAGAACGGATGGACTCTATAGGTGGGTTGAGTTTGGAGGAGAACGCGAAGGCCACCGATCTCACCACGATCATCTATTCTGTATGGTAGGTCCATAGAAGTATAGGACCGGGTGACGAAACAATATACCTATGAAGGGTAAGGAGGAGCAAGATGCGTCACGGGGCAAGATAGGTCAGTTACGTTTTCGCGTGTAATTCAAATTAAACAGGCATGTTTTTTTACATGTTCGTTTAATTTTGTGCATTTACCACCACTGAATATAGGAATTTAAAGAATAGGTAGCTCCTGAAGAATTAATTACATGATTTATAGGAAATATCGAGAGATTTTTCAAATGTTGGTAACATAATGAAGTCAGCTTAATTTTATTTATAGAGATCTAAACAGAATGGGGAGTCGGAAAATGCGGAAAAAGCGAGACAATGTCAGAAAAGTCGGCACAGAGCACTCTGTACCAATGGTTCCAG
The DNA here is from genome assembly GCA_024533555.2 of Aedes koreicus. Lineage (NCBI taxonomy): Eukaryota > Metazoa > Arthropoda > Insecta > Diptera > Culicidae > Aedes > Aedes koreicus. The sequence continues at coordinate 404,350 of JAHHFK020001809.1, forward strand.
TTAGGATATAGAGCAATGGTAAACATTCTTAACGAATCTTGCCGAGGATTATGAGCTGACCTTACTCAAGTAATGAGAGCATCTTCATTTCGAACAAGAATTGTTCAGCATCCCAAGCAATTTTTACTCAATATTTTGAATGAACTTCATTTCTGATTCGTGCTGCATGAAGTTCAGAATTTACAGCACATCCTTCTCCGATTCTGAGCTGATCCTGCTCGGTGTGTTGAGTTGGTTTCGTCTAACACGTTAATTCACGCTGGTTTTTGCAGAGCATCCTGCTTAGGATTTTTGAATAATTTAACTTGGGAGTCACAATGGATTTTGTCAGGCATTGTAAGCACAAAAGTCAGTTCATATCCTGATTAGAGCTCTGAAAAATTATAAGATTAAGATCAAATTTAAATCACGCTTAGTTTTTCTAGTTATTTGTGCTCATGACTATTAACGCTCGGAGCCGAAACATCTTACAGATACATTAAAATGCCAATAAATGACAATTCATTTAACGTTTGTACCATGCACCTGGGAAGAACGTATAAAGGGTGTACCGTTTAAAATCTGCACTTACAAAATTCGTTCTCAAAATTAGAGTTTTTATCCGATTATCATCAAATTTTCAGGGAGTAAAAAGAAACAATTAAAATTAGTTTTGGCATCATTCATTTAATTTATTTCGCTTTTATATCTGAATGCGCGAACCTTGGCCTTAACCCCAGCCATAAAGTTCTGCACGACCTCAGAATCGACAGTTTTTTGCATATTAATCCATGCTTTCTTCATTTCTTCTACATTCTTCACCACATTAGGTCGTTTTAGAAGGTGCTCCTTCATAATGGCCCCGTATTTTTCTATTGAGCGCAGTTCCGGAGTGTTTGGGGGGTTCAGATCTCTCGCCTCAGATTCGCCTTATACCACTCTAGCGCGTGGCATGATGCCAAATCCGGCCAGAAAATCGTCGGACCGTCATGAACCTTCAGGAGAGGGAGAAGCCGCTTTTGGAGACACTCTTCCATATACACCTATCCATTCATGGTGCTTGTGGTAACGAAAGTAGTACTCCGCTTTACGCAAGTACAAATCTCTTGCCAAATTAAGAACTTCTTGGTGAACTTCGACATCTTCTGTGTCCGGAGGCTCTCGGGGACTTCACACTTATCCTTGGCAGTCACATACAAGTTTCCTGGAATGTGGTTGAAGTCCGCCTTCACATATGTCTCGTCATACATTCGTTAACTTCTGGTCGTAAAACTTCCGGGCACGGCTTTATGCGACCATATTCTGTTTCTCGACATGGTTCTGAACGTTAAACGTACGTACAGTGACGGACAATATAATAAGACCAATGCCCGATTTTCATACAAAATGGTCATGTTTGGAGGCTTGTCTTTCACTTTCCCGTGAAGTAATTGAACTGAAATGTTGGCATTAGCCTAGAAATAACCTGAATTTTCATCTTTAATAAATTCATAATTTTTCATTCATCACTTCAGAAACTACAGACACCACCTACGACAAAACAATAAGCCCTCCTTTTGATATCCATAGTTTAGGCCATGTTGATGAGTGTGAATTGCAATCTATAGTATGCTGACATTAAAATGGCCCGTGCACAATAATCAAAATTCAGATCCTCTGATTCGAGCATCCTTTATGGAAATCAAAAAGTGGTCTTATTGCGGTGTCCGTAACTTTTAAAGTGGTGAATGAAAAATGATGGATTTAATGCAGATGAGAATTTAGGCTACTTCTAGAATTTAAACTACAGCCGAAATTTCAGCTCAATTGGTTCTCGAGAAAAAGAAAGGCAAGCAGTCTTTGGTCTCATTGAATTGTCCGTCACTGTAGTTCAGCTCGAGTTTTGGTATTCTGCACCGAAGTCTTGCTCACTTGCAACTTTTTAGCCACATCTAGAATTGGGCGTTCGGTTTCCGTTTAATGGCCCCAACCACGCGTTTGTGATCGTACTCGTTGACCTGACGATTTTTTTTCCGGATTTTCGTTTCCGATTAACAGTCAGACCGTTTTATGAAACCAGACACAGTGGAATTCGCGATTCCCAACTTTTTTTTTCTGATGGGACGATGCGACAGATCCTTATTCTCAAAGTAATCGTGCAAAACTTTTTCGCGCACGCACTGTCTTTCGTCGCCATTTTGAAGACAGTACACATTAAATTATATCAACGCAAAATATCAATTAACTTTACCCAACGGATCAAAAGTTAGAGCAATTTGAGTGTGTGCGGATTTTAAACGTTAGATCCTTTAAACCAATATAATTCTTATGATTAAACTCTACTAGTTATCAAATAAATTTAAAGTATGGAATGATCTCACAAATTAGTGCAAATCTCGATTAATTGCTATCACTATCAAAAGAGGAACCAGTCATCGACTTAAGCCTAACACCCTAGATTGTCATTTGGAGATTTGCTTTCAGGGTACAATTTTGGGCCTCTCTTTTCTATATTTATTACATAAGATATAAGATTTGCTCAGCAAATTTGAGCAAACTTGAGCAAGTTTTACTCAATATTTCGAATGAATTTAATTTCTGATGCATGAAGTTCGGAACTATGATGCTCGTGTCTTCAGCAACCTTCTTTCGATTCTTTAGGAACGAGTCGTGCGGTAACGCGTTGAATGCCCAAATTAACAACAACAATGTGACTCCATATGAGATGTTGCTATCACTGGCTATCTCTGTAAGGCTCACATGAAGATTTTCAAGCACATTTTTTCTTGATAATTGCCACATTTTCGTCGGTATTCGATGTTGAAGGTCGCCCGTAACGAGACTAGTTTTCGACCACTTCACGACCACGTTTGAACTCTTCATATCATTCGTACGCTCTGGTTTTCGAAAGAGCAGATTCCGAAAAGGCTTTCGGCAACGATTCCGCACAAGAAATTGCATACACACAATTCCAAACAAACTTTTTGCTCATAAAATTATTCACTGTGAAATACGAACAACGAATCTTCATATCAAATACAATCAACTCTCTCGTGCGTTAATCCTTTGTTTTTATGTAGAATGAATTATAAATTATTTTTTTATGTAGGATGAATTATGAGGTGATAAGACTTAGCTGGGTACCTCAGTGGTTACCCGTTCTGCTTACTGAGCAGATGGTCGGAAGTTCAATCCCAGGCCCGTCCCCTTCCTTGCCATTTGTCACTTGCCCCTTTCTATCCATCACTAGATTTAAAATAAAAAGCAGTCTACTACGCTTTCATTGATCGCATCACTTATCACAGTTAATCCATGATCTAAAAATAAGGTCTGTATCCACATTAATCCGGACACCTTCAAATCATTGTAACTTTTGAAATATTGCACGTAGGAATGAAAAATTTCACTGTGGTATAGCCGAGAGTCTATGATGAAAAAGACTATGATTGATGTTTACATTTCATGTTTAGTATTCAAGATGGCGACGAAAGGAAAACAAGTGCGCGACCGAATTTTGTACGGGCGTACGGCAAATCCTGACTTATCAATACGGGATCTTGCAAAAACATTGGATTTGCCTAAATCCACTGTTCACGATGTGCTCAAATCATTTTCGGAACATTTGACGGTGGAGAGGAAACCGAGAAGTGACAAAAACATTGGACGCGCTGATCCTGTCATGGACCGAAAGGTGAAAAGGATATTAACGAAAAACCCAAATCTCTTCATTCGACCGGTGGCTCGTAAAATAGGGATGTCACCTTGTTTTGTCCAAAAATCAAAACAACGTTTGGGACTTAAGTCGTATAAAGTAAAAACAGTTCCAAATCGCAACGACAAACAGAACTTGGCAGCAAATCACGGGCTCGACGTTTGTACTGCGAATATTTGACGAAGTTTTCATGCGTTGTTATGGACGATGAAACTTATGTCCTGGAGGATTTCAAGCAGCTTCCAGGGCTGGCTTTTTATTCTGCTATGGCCAGAAATGCTACAGCTGAGCATTTCAGAACGAAGAAGGCATCGAAATTTCCCAAAAAATACCTTGTGTGGCAAGCAATTTTCACGTGTGGCAAAAAGAGTAGATCTTTCGTCACTACAGGCACAATCAACAAGGAGATCTATCAGAAAGAGTGTCTACAGAAGCGATTGCTACCCTTCATCAAAAGTCACAAAGAAAAACCTTCATTCTGGCCCGATTTGGCATCATGCCACTATGCTAAAACTGTGATGGAGTGGTACCAAGCAAATCAAGTGAACATTGTACGAAAAACCTCAAACCCGCCGAATTGCCCAGAGCTAGGACCAATCGAGAGATATTGGGCTCTGATGAAGCGGAAGCTTTCTGGAAAGAAGCAAGGAATCAAAGACATCAAACACTTCCAGCAAATTTGGACAGAGACGGCTTCTACGATTTCTGAAGAGTCTGTACAAACCCTAATGGACGGAGTTAAGCGCAAAGTTCGAAAATTTTATGCAAATACCGAATAACTATGGTTTGTCTTCACGAATTGTTAAAACACATCCCCTGAAACTGAAATAAACAACTACGACGGAAATATAATGCGAAATTTATGTTTTATTCATGTTTTGAGGTGTCCGGATTATTGCGGATACAGATCTTAACCTGCCTCACTAACACAAAACTATCCTTCCCTTGACAATTGTAGAGACACACTCCTCGACTTCAAGATGTTTCAAGATATGTACTGAAAATAAATACGAACGATAAAAAACTACAAGGGACAGCCCAATTAGGTTTTTGCGTACAACCTGGAGGCGTAAGACTACGTTGCAATGTGTAATGAATGTTATAATCATTTGTTTCAATATTTCGTGACGGTCGCCATTTGTACAATTTCTATTTGGCAAGGTGCTCTTTGCATAAGCTTGCTTTATATTTACGCTTCGGAACCGTTTAAATTTTCGAGCCGTTTTTGAAATTGTACAAAAGATTTAAGATATGCGGCGAAGGGAAAGCTAAAACTTTCTTAGCCACCGTTGGCTTCCATTTGACAAGAATTTGAAACGGTATGTTGGATATTTTCCAATCCAAACAAACTCTTTAGCTGGGAAAATCAAATTGGACCTAAACAGGACGGAATTTAAATGGTCCCTGTTTGATCGATCTTACTTGAACCTGTCGTATGGCCCAATCACATCTTTACTAATATTGTGCGACAATTCATTAGCCAGCGATACTAGAGTCATATTTGCGACAGTGGTTAGCAGATAATTGAAATCAATTATCTGATAATTCCTGTAACTGGTCATGCTATTAATGCATTTTCTGCAAACATTAGCGATGATGGTGGCTGGTTTATACCTTTCATACGAGTCCGCCTTACCGAAAGATGGCTGCCAACTAGATCATACTTATTTCGCTCGTGGTGGCTACAAATTCACCACTGGCTTGATTAACCGACTGCATAACCAACGGCTGCCTAGCCAAAGGCGATAGAGCCTTCAGCTACCTCTCCAATGTTTGCTCGCCAGAGCACCCTCCAGGGTTGTTGTCACCGCCAGCTGCCAATACAATACTGGCTCATTGCCGCTCTGAACAGCTCAAAGGCTGCCGAGTGAATCAAGCATTTTGCAAAAATATATCCCTTATAATCGTTCACTGCTGCATAGGAGATCTCCCTTACTTACATTTGAAGTCTGTGATAGGAAAATACTTGACATTTAGTAAATTTACTCTGCAAAATGAAATTATAAGATATCACCTTATATTTGCGTTATTTTCAATAGTTTAATTTTGAAAATCAATAGTTTTCAATATTGGAATCGAAGCGTAGAAATGTTTCCGATCGATTGGGGCCAACATTTTGAAAAGCTTTGGAGAAACGACTGAGACATTAACGCTCAAAACCTGACCGCTCTCCGTGACGGCTGCAATAGGTTTTTTTTTTTTTAAATTATACCCCAGTATAGAAAACAAAGACGTAGTCCTACGTCAAAAATTACTCTAAGTAACTGAAAGTAACTCACAAGATTTCATATTTGTAACATACCACATCTTACAATTTAGTGCTGCAACTTCATGACCTATTTCAGCTGGAACTAAGGAATTGACTTCTTGGTGATGATCATTCGGGGTAATGGTTTTCGGAGGTAATGGTATTCGGGGTAATGTCATAGAACCCGAAAAATTGTGTCAATTAGTGAAATGGGGTTTAGGAAAAGCATAACGCTGGGAATAAAACAGACAACGTTCACCGATTTTTAATGCGATTATACTGGCACCTGGTTGTGATTCCACCCAATAAATATAAGTAGGTTATATAAGAACAGAAAATAAAATTGACAGATCTATCATTTCGTTTACGGCAGCCTTGGCGAAAGCGTGAAGCAACTACGTTCGATGGTTTGTAATAATCGCCGGCTCCACCCCTGAGCGAAAACATCTGTCATCGTGCCGCACCGGATCTGGCCAGATTTGAGACAAACACATTTTTTGCGGAATTGTTTTCTGGCATCCTTGCAACGTATACCGCCCATTGTTCCCTTCTAGTTTTGGAAGTTCGGCTATTATGCGTCTCCTAATTTCTCTGCAGCAGTTGTTTTCCGACGTCACCAAAGATCCGAGATACACAAACTCATCTACTACCTCGAACTCATCTCCGTCAATAAGCACATTTTTTTTTCAGCGACTTTCTGGATACTGTTTTCACCATGTAGTTGCGCCAGCTCGTGGTTCACTGTTCTCCTCCGTACGCCGGTTTCACATACACCGCTAAAGGTGGTCGAAAGCTCCCGTTCTCCGAAAACTCCAAGTGCTTGTCGGTCCTCCTTGAGCATTGTCCACGTTTCATGCCCGTAGAGAACTGCCGGTTTTATCAGCGTCCTGTACATGGTACTCTTAGTACGGGGTGAAGTGTACCAGATCCTAGGGTACTCTGGAGTCCATAGTAAGCATGACTTTCGGCTATTATGCGTCTCCTAATTTCTCTGCAGCAGTTGTTTTCCGACGTCACCAAAGATCCGAGATACACAAACTCATCTACTACCTCGAACTCATCTCCGTCAATAAGCACATTTTTGCCTGTGCGAGCTCGATCGCGCTCGGTTCCCCCTGCCAGCAGATACTAAGGTTTCGTATTGTATTTCGAATGCATTCACCCTTAATCCAACCTTTTCTGCTTCACGTCTCAGCCAGGAGTACTGCTCAGTAATCGCCCGTAAGCGTTCTTCCGGCATGTCCACGTCGTCAGTGAAGCAAATGAATTGACAGGATATATTGAAAATCGTGTCCCGCATGTTAAAGCCCGCCGGTTCCATAACACCTTCTAGCGCAATGTTGAACAGGAGGCAGGAAAGACAATCGCCTTGCCGAAGTCCTTTGCGAGTTTCAAACGATGTCCGATAACGTACCCAGTATCTTCACTCAGCACTTAACACCATCCATCGATGCCTTGATCAGTCTGACAGGTGGCAACTAAAATTTTGGAATTCCTTTCTCAAGCTGTCAAAAAAGACAATCATACTTGAAGAAAATCTGATTTATTAAAATTAAAGATTAATTGTCCATAGTTGCAAAACAAAATAGTAAACATTTGAAAACGGTCCGTAATCGGCTGTTCGGTGAAGCTTCCGTTTGATGTTGGAATAGGAGCGTTGTACGGCCTTCATGGCAACTTTGCGAATGCATCTCTTGAGTCTACCAATTTGCAATTCGTAGCTCCTCCAGTTGTTTTTGTACATCAAGGAACTCAAATTCCCTAAGAAATTTTCGATTATGTGACACTGAGGCAGATTTGTCAGGTAGTGGTTTTTGGGTACAAATGGGATCGAATGGGTTTTCAGGAATGATTGTATTTTTTTGGCGTAATGCGTTGACGCTTTATCCGGCCAAAACACGTATTGTCCATGTGCATGATGTTTTTGTAGCAACGGGATCATTTTTTTTTTCAAACATCTTGATTGATAGCCAAATCAGAATACCATGGCTTAGAAATACCTCTCTCGAAAACTTTCGTCGTCCAAAACAAAACATTTTCCGGAATATTTTTTTATCAATCAGCGAAATCGAAATCTGTTTCTTAGTGTATTCCGGGGCTCTTATCTTCTTTCGGCACTTTATCCAGACTCTTTGCAATGTTTTGCAGATGTACTGGTGAGAAAAGGTGAACTTTTTTGCGGCATCCCGTTGGTTCAGTGAATCCTTGTTGTTGAAGGCAGGAGAAAAAGAACGAAGTTCTTTATCGTCCATAATTTTGGCTGGTATTCCACTACCTTGCTTGCGAGTAGTTGTAGGGTATCTTAGGATATGGTTTACAGTCGAAACCGCAACTACAATCTAGCATAGCTCTTCACGATGAATAGTATCGTATGCGGCATTGAAACTGAAGAATATGTGGTGCGTAGGAACTTGTTAAAGGGTGTCCACGATGAAATTGCCACACACAAAATTGATTCGCAAAATTCGAGTTTTCATCCGATTGCCATCAAATTTTCAGGGATTGAGAAATAACTATTAAATTTCATTTTACCATTTTACTCGTATTTTATTTACAGTCCATACGCAAATGCCCGCACCTTAGCCTGGAGGCACTCTTTTATGTACACCTGTCCGTTCATCGTGTCCTGGGTCACGAAAGGTGCACTCCGCTTCCCGCACGTGCAGATGGCTTGCCAAACCAGGAATTTCTTCGCAAATTTGGACATCTTCTGAGTGCGGACATGCTCCGGAACGCTGAACTTATCCTTGGCCGTGAAAAACAGGTTGCCGGGGATCTGTTTGAAGTCGGCCTTCACATATGTTTCGTCGTCCATGATGCAGCATTCAACTTTCGTCAGCATGTTGAGGTACAACTTCCTGGCACGGGTTTTGGCGGACTTGTTCTGCTTCTCGTCGCGATTAGGGGCCTTTTGTACCTTGAACGTTCGAAGCCCAGCCTTAGTTTTGGCCTTCTGGACAAAACTTCGGCTTAGGTGCACCTTCTTAGCCACATCCCGAACGGAGGCGTTCGGATTTCGGTTGAAGGCCCCAACTACGCGGTTGTGATTTTTGGTGTTGTACGGAATACTTTTTCCTTCACTTCTGGGCTTCCGATCGGTGGTCAACCGTTCCTCGAACCGCTTAATCACTCGCGACACCGTGGAATTCGCGATTCCCAACGTTTTAGCGATGGAACGATGCGAGAGATCCTTGTTCTCGTGATGAATGCGCAAGATTTTATCACGCACGAGCTGTTCTTTCGACTCCATTTCCGCGAGTTTTGATCACAGGACTTTAAAACGTGCAGGATGTAAATAATGCACTATGAACTAAATCCACCCAAATTTTCATTAAATTCTACCCAACGGTTAAAAAGTTAGAGCAATTTCATAGTGTGGCAATTTCATCGTGGACACCCTTTATTCGCGACACTTTTGGAGGGTCTGCCGCAACGTAAAGATTTAGTGTGTTGTCGATCGCCGGATGATCTGGGAAAGCACTTTGTAGGCCGCGTTGAGAATCACTCGATAGTTCTCAAATTCCAACTTGCAACCCTTTTTGTATATTGGGCATATAACTCGCTCTTCGTCCGTTGGTTGTTCTATATCCCAGATCCTTACTATCAGTCGGTGCAGGCATTTTGCCAATCTACCCGGGCACATTTTTGTAAGTTCCGCTCCGATACTATCCCAGCTACCTTGTTTTTCTTAAGCTGTTAGATGGCATTCTTAACTTCGCTGATCATCGGAGCTGGCACATCTCCCTGGCCCGCCGTTCCGATGAAGCCATTTCTCCTGCTGTCCTGTTGATGTTCCGCCTATGTTCCGCCTATGGCACATTCAGGTGTTCACCTTTTTTGTTTTAACTTACTTGTTTATTTATGGGGCTTAAGTGCCATAGGCATAACGGAGCCGAGTTCTTTTTCATTTATACAACGACAATAACTTACTAACTAGGTTAGCTTTGGAAAGCCGAAAAACTCGCGGCTTGGTCGAGGTTAGAGATTACAATGATTCGGGTAGGAATGGGGAAGTAGGAATCTTAATTTTGGCTTTCAACAGCAGATTAGCGATGCGATATTGTTGCTGTTGGTCTGGCGTAGATGTTGCATTGCGTTAAGCTGTAACGAAATGAAGAAATGAAAAGAAGCTGTATTACGGGGGAGGGGACGAGGTGGACATGTTAAAGCGACAGCTAAAAGAGGATCAAACGAATAAATCTATTTGTTTAAAGAACTTGTAAATTAGCCCCATATAGTCCAAGTCCAGCTTATCCAGCACGTCTCTGATATCTTCCTTCTCTGGTTTCCCTCGGGCCCGTAGGGATGCGCAAAGATCAGATCAGGAAATTTCGAAATCAAGGCAATACCAGACAACGTGGTTGATGTCCTGATAACCTGCACCACAGCCGCAGTGATTGGTGTCTGAGAGCCCTATTCGATAGAAATGAGAGCCTAACGAATAGTGATTGGACATTAGACGACACATTACCTTGATAAAATCCCGGCTAATATCCAACCCTCTGAACCACGATTTTTTCGATACCTGTGGGAGAATGGAATGTTACCATCTACCCAAATCCCCTGCATCCCATTTTCGTTGCCAGCTGATCAAGGCCTGTTGACGGAAAATACCAAAAAAATCGTTGAAGGCGATTTGTCGATCATAAATATCGCCTGCCACAGCGCCCACCTTGGCAAGTGAGTCCGCTTTCTCATTACCCGGGATGGAGCAATGAGAAGGGACCCAAACCAAGGTGATGGTGTGGGAATTGTTTGATAGGGCACTCAACTGAGATCGCATTTTGCTAACGAAATACAGTGAGTGCTTTGCCGGCCTCATTGAACGAATAGCCTTCAGTGAGCTGAGACTATCCGTAAAAATGAAAAATTGATCAGAGGGAAGAGAGGCAATTCTCTCTAATGCATAGTGTATAGCCGCCAATTTTGCGACGTATACGAAGCAAGGAATTTGAAGTTGGAAGGAGGCGCTATGAATTTCGTTAAAAACACCAAAGCCAGTTGAATCATTTGTTTTTGACCCGTCGGTGTAAAACTTCCTGTCACATCTGATATGGCCAAACTTACTTGCAAAAATTGATGGAATGTACTCCGAACGGAGTGGATCTGGTATTACACGAGCTTCTTGCTTCATGGTCAGATCAAAAACTACAGTAGAACTAGAGAAGTCAGGTGTTCATCGTAGTGCTGCTTCCACCTTTCGATCACCTCACGTTCATGAGCATGAGCATGAGCATGAGCATGAGTGACCGCCCACGGCAATTCCGTTATTGCCAGATCAGCTGTATTTGCACAAAGCACCAACAGATGATGTTTGGGATTAACATACATCTTCAATGTGTAAAAACTGGTGACCCAGTATAAAGCAATACCGGCGCCGGCCGTGCCCGAATGCTGGTCAAGAAGGAAATGGGAAGGAACGTGTTGACATGATACTCGCTTTGGAGGAAGCCGAGAAATCCTCTGCACTTCCACGAGAAATCACTGGGATGTTGGATAGTTGGGGAAGAATTAGCAGCAGGGTTCGTTTTGGTTAACGATACGCTGAAAGTACATACCTACACCATCCGCCAAAAGCAATAGACCGCTCAAATGTGACTGAAAATAGACAAACATAACGAAAAACAAAACAAAATAGACAAAATAAAATAAAATAAAATAAAACAGGATATAAGATATTGTCCTCAAAATATGGTAGAAATAAATTATTTGTTGCTTTGCAAACCGGCTCTCCTCGATGTCCTAGATGGCCACGTCCTGCTGGATCCGCAGCTGCTGCCTTCGGCACTCGTCCACGTCAACCCGGCCGTCGCTGACGTGTCGGAAACCTTCCGGTAGTAACATGATATCTGTGTCTAATACACTCTTCTTGCACCGATTAATTTACAAACTAGGCCTGCACACCGAATCAAAATTCACTTTGGCACGGTTGTGGTATTTTTCTTTAAAATCTAGTTCTAGATATTTGCACTTGGTTGCAGGAAACAGAATCAATAAGAATAATAAACTCGCTTATGACCTCTAACTACATGGTTGCTTAACAATACACACTATCTTCCCCCACAATACCCGCGAACGACGACACTTTGGACCTGAGCTCGCTTGAGGAAAAATCACCAACACACCACAGCGCAATTGACTGTATGCAGTTTTTTAAAAGAATCGCGAGCACGGCGCGATCCCGCTACACGAAACACTCTTCTAAGTTCAGCTCACCGGAACCAATTGCACACGCACACTAGTAATCCGCGATGCAGAACAACGCGACGCGCGATGAGGTGCTACTGCCGCAGTCGTCGTGCTAGATGATAACTTTGTTGTTGTTGTTGCCGCCGATGCGATGCAAACTACTGCCAACACACACAACCACCTACCTCTCTATCTTTACGTTTTGATGAATCGCATCCAGGGTGGGCGAAAAAAAAAAATCAATCCATCAAACTCACACCAACACCACTGCGCTTCTCCCACAAAGTGCAAACGCGAGCGACAGACAGAGAAAGAGAGAGAGAGCTATCGTTTTCAGCAAGAAAACTCCTGTTCACTGCCAATGGAGGCTGAGAACCAAGCAAAAAATATGTTTTCACCACTTTTCCAAACTGTTTAGCGACGGAAAATATCACTTCCACTACGTACGCGATTGCTGCTAGCCTGGAGAACACTTTTCAGGCGCTTTCGAGTGCGATTTCACCCGCACAGTACGGATTTTTTCGCGAGCACAATCTATCCCGACCGAATTTACTCACTAACACTTCCGATCTTTTTTCCCTTTCGATCACCTCACGTTCATCCGTCTAGAAACTTATAGTAACTAACTTAGAGTAAGTATCCCGGAAAATATGAGTTTGCTGTCTTCACAAACTGTCTTCGCCACACATTTTGACGGGTACCTTGCTACAGCATCATCGCCTGCGCTGCTTCTTCTCGTTTAAAACCGTCTGACACTACTCGTCGAAACTTTCCTATAACCGGTCTAACCTCCTGACCGACCTTAGTATTGTAATCTCCGATAACGATTTTGACGTCATGGCATGGGCAGCTGTCGTATTCTCGTTCCAGCTGCGCGTTAAAAGCCTCTTTATCGTCATCGTCACTTCCTAGGTCAGGACTGTGCACGTTGACTATGCTGACATTGAAGAAACAGTTTTTGGTTCTCAATCACGCGTTTTTGCATTTCGCCCATCACGGTGAAATCTGTACCCAGTTCGTGTGTATTGCCGCAGCTCCGGTAGATGGCATAACCATCCCTATACGTATGTATCGTCGATCTTTTCCCTGCACCGCTAGAATGTCGAAATCGCGGACCCTAAATAAGTCGGAAAGCTTGCGGGTACTTCCCAAGAAATTGAGAGACTTACAGTTCCATGTTCCGAATTTCCAATCGTTTGTCTGTTTTCGGCGCCTCTGTATTATTATTGTGTGTTTCCTGTATGATTTTTTTTTTAGTGCCTGCATCAACCCCCTGTTTCGCCGGAGGACCATCGTGCACAGCACTGATTAGAGTCCCACGCTGGCACGAGCCACCCCTAACACGGAGGACAGACGTGCTCGGGTAGGCTGAACCCTTCGAAGTGTGTAGTCCCCCCTTTTCGGTCAGCATACGACCAAGGTCCCATCGGGGTTGATTACCCGATATTTCCTATCGTTACCCGTACCTCAGTCGGCACCACGTGGAGGAAGGGATAGGAGTTACTGGACAAGAGGCTAAGGACCAACGGTTCGCAGAGGCCAGTAATTTACCAACAAACGTGAATTACATCTTCCACACGAAGTTCCCGAAAAAGGTCCCCTTGTGACTGACATTCAGCGAGAAGGGGTTGTCAAAGCTGCTTTTCTTTTCTTCGGGACTTTCGGTCAACAGGGAGGTGTACAGCACGAAGTGCTTACCGGTAGTTGCGGCCTTCATTAAGAAACACTACCTGAAGGACGATGTCTTGTTCTGGCCGGATCTGCCCTCGACCTCGGCTCCGCTTCGGGGTTGCTGGACTAGATGGAGCTTTTGAAGATCCAAGTCGTCCCCAAGAATCCCTTAACGTGCCCCAGCTGAACATGACTGGGAGAACCTGAAGCGGATGATTTATTCGAACAATTTCAAGGCGAAACCCGAAAGGAACTGATCAGCAAGGCGACAAGAGAGCTGAAGAATATGCCAACATCTTTTTTTTTCGACGGGTATGGCTATAGTTCCGATCAACTGCCTGAATTCATTTATGCAAAATAATGAAAATAATACAGGAATCCATTACAATTTGTTTTGTTTTGATATCTTTTATCGTTTTTTCTCATCCATCCGAAATTTGCCTATTTTTTTTAAATGCAAGCGTTATCATACGAACGTTTCCCATCAATGAACAATGTTCAAAACGCCTAACGACTGTTGGCACTCTGGGGTAATTTTTCCATCGAAAAACGTTTCGTGTGAAAATTGGCAGAGACAGTAAATTAAACAAGAGAAAAAATAAACCAAAGAGTTGAAGAGAGGAACATGATCCTCTAGGTGAAAAAAAAAAAAAAAAACGGAAAAAGAGAACAACAATCTACAATATAAACCAATCGGAAGCAGTTGGCGGAATGAAAGTCTAAATTTATAATCAACTGCGACAAACGACTCGATTGAGATTTTAGGATTTTGCGAGATAAGACGTTGAGCGTGTGATGCGCGCGCGGCCGGATTCGAATACTGAGAGCAAACAACTGAAGCTACTTTGCTCCAACACTACTAACTGCTGCTGTCCCACCCGACAACCAACGGATTGGCAATGTTTTTGTTTTTTTTTTTTTCGGGTAATAATATACGCTTCTACACTGGGCATGTGTTCGTTGATTTGGTTCTGTATGCTTTATGTGCGATCATATGATTATTTCGGCTGAAGAATAAATATCCAAGATTTTCAATGTTGGATATGAATGGAAAGCGTAAGTAGACTGAAGATTAAACATCCAGAAAAAAGTGATCATAATCGGACAACGCAATATGTTGATGAAAATGATTTAGCAAAACTTTCCATCAAAACAACTATTTCGTTCAGTATCAGTCCTTCGAGTTTAGTTATCAACCGATAACGGATGCAACCGAGGCGGGGAAAACGAGCTAGGCTAGAATCACCGATGGCAATTTTCACCAAGTAATTAGAATCAAATTATCTGGTTTTTCTATTTGTGCCAAGACAGCAGCAGCATGTGCGTCTAATTGCGGTGGCGACTTTTCGACTATTTGCGTGTATAAAAAATAGCAACAAAATGCAAACACACAAACCACAGCACACTCGGTTCTGACGGAACGAGAGAATCAACCAACCTTACATCACAGAGAGCACAAGTTAGCGACAAGTGAAAGCATTGACTCGGTGGGACTTGCGACATTGCCATGCCCAATGAGAGGGTAGTGAACTGTCGGAAGTGGGTGGTTGGTTGGTTGTTGGATTAGAAGAAGATGGACGGATGAAAGAGATCGTTTTCAAGGACTTTCAAATAAATAGACAACAACGACCGACGATGCGCCTTGCTCTGACTGACGAACGGTTCGTGAACGTTGTTGTAAAGCGTGGCACCAGTTGGGCGGAAGGGTAGAGACTTAATTTTTTTTGTCTCAGACTAGGCCTTTGAGAGCTAATGGAATGTTAATCCATGCAACTTTGTCTCGCTCTTTATTGTGAGCCTTGTTTTATGTGAATTAAAGATGATCGGAAACGGTAGATGATTCATGGTGACGTTTTCTAGGAGGGTGAAATTATCTGTGTCACACAATACTTCACGCCGGGTTTTGTAGACTATGACTAACTGAAGGCTTTTCGATTATATTATTTAATTTATTCTTCCTCGTTGATACGCTGCACTGGGTGTGATGAGTAACATACATCATGGCCATGGCAAAGAAGAAAGATAATTATGATATCTAATAATTTTTATTCATTTGATTTTCATTTTATTGATTTTAGTTTAAAAGACTCGGGAAACTGGATTTCGAAGAACTTTTGAAACGCATATAAACTTGTTCATTCCAATATCCAACCAAAAGATCGAGTGGCAGAAATAGGTCAACATCAGTGTCGATAAACATCCATGTGATTTGAATATTTTCTTCTTCCACCGTTCAAACGGTTGATGGGATTCGCATTTTAACATCTATATGATAAAAAGTCAGTAATAATATTCAATCCCAACTTGGTGCAGATAATTTTAAGTATCAAATCATTCTTTCATGGTATTTCAAGTTTATGGCTTTCTCAACTTATGATACGAATAGAGTAGACAGTCTCTTGATCTTTCATAGGTTTGACAATTTTACTACGTACAGTTGATGCTGAGCGGAACAAAAACTTCTCGTAGCTAAAATTCATCATAAATGTTAATTATCACATCACCTTAGACAACCAATGAAATGCGCTCTGAAGTAATGCAAAAATCTGAACCAACCAAATGGCTGGCAAATGTAAACAAACGGCAAAATGTGAAAATATTTGCCACAAGCTGTTCTACAGGGCAGTTGTAGAGGCATGCAACATGTGTTCCTTCATGTCATGGGAAAACACTCCACTTCTATTCGTTTCTTCAATTCCAATATCGACCCAACCGTTTCTAGCGCCCATATGCAAGTGGATACAGCACTGCAAGCCTTATTGGATGGAATGAGTCGGTGGAGAAGCAACCTTGAATGCCAGAACTTTCTTCAGACCGAAATTCGGTGTGACTTCAGCATAGCGTAACGGTTGAGCGTCAGCTGAGTTTGAAACATGTTTCACCAAACAACGGGAAAGAAGTTTCATATTATATTTGAGCTTCTTTCCCGGATTGGCCCAACTCTACTATCATTAAAGTCAACACCTTACTGGTCGATGTGAAGGTTGTTATTTCAAAATCTGCAATCTTTCAAGAAATACCTGCCTAGCGAGCGTATTCATCGTTTGCAGAAGCTCCAAGTGAGTGATGCTTATTTTCATAATCCGTATTTTCGAAAACAACGACTCTTTTCGATACGAAAGGAGGAGATAACAAATTTTCACAACTTACGTCTCCTTTTACAGAGGTAGGAAATAAGATTGAGGTAAATATTATTAGTGAATAATTCGGAAACTGACGCGCTTCAAGGAATTTCTTCGCAAAGTCAGAGTTTGACTGAAAATTTGGTATACGTATTGCCTTAAATTCGTCCGGCCAAAATGAAGGAAACTCATAAAAAAATATTAGGCTCATCTATTAAGCTTCTCGATTATTATTGCCACTGAGACAAGCTGGAAAGAGAGCGTAAAGAAAGAACTTTTTGGAAGGGGCTTTAACGTATTTAGGAACCATTGCAATTTCCTAGTGTTTCAGAAGAATTCTGGCGATGGTGTTCTTATTGCTTTCTCATTTATTTATCTGTCGTCAATCAGATGTAGACCGTTTTATTGCGATTTAGTCATCAGTTTTGTCCTATACTTAACACTTATAAAATATATTCATGTGTTAAAATACTTTATAGTATTGTGGTTTTCTTCAATTGGGTGTTTGTCATTGTTAAGTCGATAAATTTGCAATGCTTATTGTATGTTGCCATCATCTGATTTATGGGTCCAAAAATTGGCATAATTTGTACTGTAGCGGCTTGGTATAAATATATTTCGATGCCGTAATTGCCGGGAAGGTATACATAAATTAAGTTTTGACTAAAGTTTTGCAGGATCAAAAAGATATTGTTAACAAATGAAATCTTGCAAATTCACGGCGCTCTTTTCATTTTTGAATGTGATTTTGGTTTTAACGCAATTAATTAAAGGGTGTACGGAATCGAATTGCGACACACACAAATATTCGGCAAAATTCGCCCGTTCAACCAATCATCTTCAAACTTTCAGGGAGTAAAATAAAATATGTTATGAATATTTTCCCATGTTTGTTTTATTCAATTTCAATTCCATATCCAAATGCACGAACCTTCTTCTTTACTCTACTCATAAGGTCCTTTCAATATTTGGACCAACTTTGTTTTGCGTGGCAATCCATTTTTTCTTCATATCTTCCCCCTATTTCACTTCCTTAGGATGCTTCCGAAGTGCCTGCTTCATGATGGCCCAGTACTTTTCAATTGGCCGCAGTTCAGGTGCGTTTGGGGGGTTTAGATGCTTCGGCGCGAAATTGACCTCCTTAGCCTTGTACCACTCCAAAACCTCTTTCGAGTAATGGCCAGAAAATCGTAGGACCATCGTGTGACCACAGAAGAGGAAGTAGACGATTTTGGAGGCATTCCTTTAGGTACACCTGCCCATTGACCGTTCCAGTTGTCACGAATGGGGTGCTCCGCTTTCCCCACGAGCAAATTGCTTGCCAAATCATATATTTTTTTGACAAACTTTGACGTCCTCTGTCTTGACGAATTTATGATGAGCAGTGAAAAACTGGAGATCCGGAAGCTGCCGGAAGTCTGTTTTTACATACGGCTCATCATCCATAACGAGGCAATGTGGTTTCGTCAACATCTGGGTGTAAAGCTTCCGTGCACGGGTTTTAGCTACCGTATTCTGCCGTTCATCGCGATTAGGCGCCTTTTGGACTTTGAACGTGTGTAGTCCTTCACGTTTTTTCGCATCTTGCACGAAAGTTTTGGTTAGATTCAGTTTCTTCGCCACTTTTCGAACTGAACTGTTGGGATTCCTCTTGAAACTTTGAACTACCCGCTTGTGATCCTTTACACTATACGGAGATCCATTTTTGCCACTTTTTTTCTTTCCAATCGATGGTCAAACGTTCGTGGTACCGGTACCGATTTAAAACACGAGACACCGTAGAAAGCTACCATGTAGCTTCCTGCTGATGGCACGATGAGAAAGATCCGGATTTTCGAGGTACGTGCGCAAAATTTGTTTGCGCCGCTTCTGTTCTTCCGACTCCATCTTTGCAACGATTGCACATCTGCTTGTGAAACTTACACAGCGTAAACAAATACACATTGAACTAATTCCACCCAAAATTTCAATAGAAAATACCCAACGGGTAAAAAAGTTACAGCCATTTAAAAGTGGTGCAATTTGATTCCGTACAACCTTTAAAGATGGTTTCGATTTTATTTCAACAACCTTTAAAGATGGTTTCGATTTTATTTCATGTTCTGTTCTCGAATAATAGATCTTGAACGCATTTTCTATGGCCACATTTAGTTGATCCCAAATGTTCAAATAGTTGAACAAATTATCCGGGCTGTTATGCCTTTTTATTTTTTTTATAATTTTGAGTGGTTTTTGCTTGCAATTTTTTAATTTTTTTTATATGCTCGTTATACAAAACACGTTTCTTTGAGTTACTGCCACGCTTTCTTCTTTTCAACGGAACTTCTTGAAGCATTATCTCAAACAAAATGTTTTAGAAGATGTCTACAGCAGTTTCGACATTTTTTTCGTTTCTAATAGCTGTTTCAGGTGTGATACTGGCAGGGTTCACTGGCGGGCTATGCCGCAATTCACTCTTAGACTTCTTACTTTCAATCAAAGGGAAGCGACCAAAAGTACACTCTTAATTTTCGTGGCAACTTATGTATTTATTTGTTTTATGGAATGAATAACCAAAATACCTGGATTGCTCATGGTATAATAAGTGAAAGTAATTGCAACATCTTCGAAACGGGTGAATGTTTTGATCGGGGTAAATATCTGACTGTTCGAAGTGAAGCACATAGTCACAGAAAAGTGTTACTTAAGACAGACGATGACAGGCAGGTATATTAGAAATAGGACGCGGAGGGCCCACTTAGGAAACACCATTTGAAGCAGTAGAATAAACCTTTCCATGTGGTTTATATCAGTACCAGTGTTTGATGAGTCATATACAATAGCAAACGGTAGTTGTTTTCGTATTATCTCCTTGTTTGTTAAGTTTAAAGACGGCAAATCGGTTGTAATGCGAGGCGTTGAAATTGTATCGCTCATACCACACTATAAATAAATAGAAAGGAAAATAAAATAAAAAATAAGCCCGCTAGATGGGAGTTTCTTTGTTTACTTTCTTTTACTTTTTCTTTTACTTTATGGTTAGTTTAGAGTGACTCAAAACTTTAAGTCAAAGAAACGAAGAGTCGTTGTGAGAATATCACCAATAATCTCACATACACCCTGCATGTCTTCAAATAATAAAATCTTCTTTCTCTGCACCTTTTCATACTAACCATGGTCTGCATGCGGTTTTGCAATGATGGTTGCATGGACGCGAGCGGTTGTGGAATTCAAGAATTCAAGCATTGCCGCACGTGGTTTAGGTAGTAAGTATATGTCTAGATCCACATAATTGAGGCAAGCTTTTCACAAAAATATGTAGGGTTGCAAGGGGATGTCGAACACAAATAAATAAATACAATTTAATCCATAAATCAAATAGAAATACAGTATTTATCAAACACACACTGAAAATTAATTTTGGTTTGTATTACGAAATCGAAGGTAGAACTAACGAGTGTATTCGTTGTTTTCTGCAACGAGGCTGATTTGTACTGTTTATGACAGGGACCTGACGGGCAGCCATTTTCCTGTAGCCAACATTTCTAACATCCAAACATCAATAGTTTCATTGTTTGTAAACAATACTGGCGTTCATGCCCGTAGTATTTTCGAAGTTATTTATACAGTTTATGTGATAAATACTATGGTATTCGTTTCCCGTAGAGATAATTTCAGAAAAGTCGTCTTTTCTTAATTAAAAGAAAAGTGCTTGTGAATATTAATTTTTTTAAATGAAATGCTTCGTACCATCATGTGTGAGTGGTTTCCATAAACAATTAGAAGATGTTACAGCCAACGATTTATTGAAACGATCTATTGAGTGACTCGAATAAGCTGCTCAGATCACAAAATAAGCGGCTACGTGATAAACTGACTACCATGTCAGATCTTTCCAATAAACTCCAAGAGAAATTTGCTATTTGTCAGTTACAAGTAAGTTTACTTAATGCCATATAGTTTTCAATTTCAATTTTCTAACAAACACATATAAAATGTAGCATTTTTCGATGGATAACGGAGTGCTTAATGAACTGAGATCAAGACAAAAGGGTCAGCCTTATAGCGATGCTCTTCGTTGCTTCGCAACTACCTTACATTTTTATTCGGTATAAATAAATATAAATTTGAACGTGAAATTTTTAAAAAATCGTTGCCACATCCTAGAACATTGATTCGTTGGTATGAAAGCGTGGATGGTGAAGCGGGAATCACTAGAGAAGCGTTGGATGTGCTTCGAGCAAAAGCAGAAGAATACTCACAGGAAGGGAAAACTTTGTTGTGTTGTCTCTTAATGGATTAGATGGCCGTGCGACAACATGTCCAATTGGTTCAGCATCATGGGCTCCCTTTCCAAAACAACAATAACCCAGATGATGCACAAGTAGCTAAGGAAGCCTTAGTTTTCATGGTCACTGGAATCCAAGAATCATGGAAAATTCCGGCAAATTTCCAGACGAGGTGAATGCCGTTTGCATGCAGAAACCTTGGACGGATTCAAACGTCTTCTTGAGTATCTTACTCAGAAGAACCACAATTTTTTCACCTATGACACCAAAGCTGAGCGTCTTTTCAAGGTTGTCTTGAAAGGACTGCCCAGTGGTGAATCTCTCGATGAAATAAAAAACGAGTTAACAAAATTACTTGGATTTAGCCCAGTCCAAGTAATTAAGATGAAAATGAAATCCCGGCCGGGGGGTGCCGCGAAGGGGTTTTCAAACGTTTCTTCTTTGTTCTCCTCAAATTCAGGGGAATTTAATAACCTTAGGGTTTTAAAAAAAAAAACCTTTTTCTCCATGTCCGTGTGAAGTGGGAACATTTCAGGAAGACTGGAGCCAATTTCCAAAGCCTCACCCAATGCCGTAAGTGCCAGGGATGGGGTCACGGAACAAAGCATTGCCATATGGTTGGTAAATGCATGAATTGTGGTGATTCCTCACACACTAAGGACGACTGTCCAGTGAAGGAAGATCCTCAAAAATTCAAATGTTCAAATTGTGGTGAAAACCATAAATCAAATTTTTGGGAGTGCAAGACTCGCAAAGCAATTTTGCAGTCGCGCACTAAGCGCCAGGTAGGAAACGAAAAACGTTCCCGACCAGCTACTACCCATTCTGCAGCTGTTAACAACGATCAGCAAAGAACAAATTCCTACCAAACCGTCGGTAGAAACAGCGGACAGGTTTTTCCATCCGCAACTGTAACTTCAAACGCTCAACGAGGAGTAAATACTATTTCGATACCTGCAGGTACCAACAGGGTTCAATCTTCAAACCCTACATTCTTACCCAACCGTGTTGTTAACAATGTTCAACATGTAAATGGACCTACCTACGCTGCCGTTGCAGCGGGTAGAAACCAAAACCAAAATTCCCACGGGACTTCTGATGAATTTGATTTAGGTAACATATCCGCTCCTAAATTAGAATTTTTACAGCAATCGTTAATCGATATGATAACCGATATGCTAAAAACTAATTCCATGTTTGAAGCTATCCAAACTGGTATTAAATTTGCCAATAATATTGTCATGACATTGAAGTTCAGTAATGGATTTTAAGTCATTAAATATTTTGAATTGGAATGCTCGATCCATCAGAGATAACGAGGATGAGCTATTTAATTTTTTAAGAGTTCATAACGTGCATATTGCTGTTATAACTGAGACTTATCTCAAACCTGCCCATAAGGTCAAAAGAGATCCAAATTATTTTGTCTACCGAAATGATCGCATTAATGGAGCTGGTGGTGGCGTTGCCATCATTGTCCATAGGCGTATCAAACATCACATTCTTTCTTCATTTGAAACCAAAGTTTTTGAAACTTTGGGGGTTTCAGTTGAAACAAAATTTGGCCAATTTACTTTTATAGCTGCCTATTTGCCTTTCCAATGCACTGGTCAGCAAAAGAACTGGCTCAAGGGTGACCTCCAGAAACTTACCCGTCATAGGTCTAAATTCTTTGTTATTGGTGATTTCAATGCAAAACACCGCTCATGGAATAATTCGCAAAGCAATGCCAATGGTAATATACTTTTTGATCATTGTTCTGCAGGCTACTACACTATTCAATACCCAAACAGTCCAACTTGCTTTTCTTCAGCCAGAAATCCCTCAACTATTGATTTGGTCCTAACTGATTCATGTCAACTTTGTAGTCAATTGATTACCCATGCTGACTTTGGTTCTGATCACCTTCCAGTTACATTTGAAATATCTCAAGAAATCATTTCTAATTCCATCAGTTCTACTTTCAACTACCATAGAGCTAATTGGGATCAATATCGAACATTTATGGAATACAACTTTGATCCTAATGTTCCATTGCAAACAAAAAATGAAATTAATAATGCTCTTGAATCTCTGGCTTTCTCAATAAATAGAGCAAGAGCTGCTTCAGTGCCAAAATGCGAGGTTAAATTCGATCCAGTTATAATTGATGACGATCTTCAGCTCTTGATTCGTCTGAAAAATGTACGTAGGCGTCAATATCAAAGAACACGTGATCCCGCTATGAAAGTCATATGGCGAGATTTACAAAAACAAATTAAAAAACGCTTCTCTGCCCTGAGGAACAAACATTTTGAAAATAATTTGTCAAAATTAGATCCGAGTTCCAAACCTTTCTGGAAACTCTCTAAAATATTGAAAAAACCTCAAAAGCCTATACCAGCGCTTAAGGAAGGTGATAAAATTTTGCTCACAAATGCGGAAAAAGCTCAAAAACTTGTTAAGCAGTTTGAGAGCTCCCATAATTTCAGTTTGGGTCTTACAAGTCCTATTGAGGATCAAGTTTCCAGGGAGTATCTGAATATTTTCTCACAAGAAAATATTTTTGATGATTCTTGGGGAACTGATTTGGATGAAGTAAAAACTATAACTAAAAAATTTCAAAATATGAAAGCACCAGGTGATGATGGAATTTTCTATATCCTAATCAAAAAACTCCCCGAGAGTACTTTGTCTTTCTTGGTGAAACTATTTAACAGATGTTTTCATCTGGCATACTTTCCAGATAAATGGAAAAATGCAAAAGTCGTACCTATCTTGAAGCCAGACAAAAATCCGGCTGAAGCTTCTAGCTACCGACCAATCAGTTTGCTTTCTTCAATAAGTAAGCTTTTTGAAAAAATAATTTTGAATAGAATGATGCTTCACATCAATACAAACTCAATTTTTGCTGATGAACAGTTTGGATTCCGCCATGGGCATTCAACTACGCATCAGCTTTTGAGAGTTACAAATTTAATTCGTTCAAACAAAGCTGAAGGCTGCTCCACTGGAGTTGCTCTTCTAGACATAGAAAAAGCATTCGACAGTGTTTGGCATGAAGGTTTGATTGCGAAACTGAAAAAGTTCAATTTTCCGCTTTATATCATGAAATTAATTCAAAACTACTTAACTGATAGAACTTTGCAAGTAAATTATCAGAATTCTAAATCTGATCAATTGCCTGTCAGAGCTGGTGTTCCTCAAGGTAGCATTCTTGGGCCAATACTTTATAACATTTTCACTTCAGATCTCCCTGATTTACCTCAGGGCTGTCAAAAATCTTGCTTTGCTGATGACACAGGCATTTCCGCTAAAGGAAAAAGTCTTCGTGTTATATCCAGGAGGCTACAAAAAAGCTTGGACATTTTTACAGATTATTTTCAAAAATGGAAGATTTCTCCTAATGCTTCCAAAACTCAACTTATAATATTCCCACACAAGCCTAGAGCTGCATTTTTGAAACCAAGTAATAGTCATATGGTCACTATGAACGGAGTTCCAATTTCTTGGTCAAATCAAGTAAAATATCTTGGACTGATACTTGATCAAAAATTAACTTTTAAAGATCACATTGAGGGCATTCAAGCCAAATGTAATAAATATATAAAATGTTTATATCCTCTTATAAACAGAAAATCCAAACTTTGTTTGAAGAACAAACTTCTAATATTTAAACAAATCTTTAGACCGGCCATGCTTTATGCTGTGCCAATATGGTCTAGTTGTTGTGCTACTAGGAAAAAAACACTTCAAAGGATTCAGAACAAAGTTCTGAAAATGATTTTGAAGCTGCCTCCCTGGTTCAGTACTATTGAATTACATAGAATTTCAAACGTTGAGACTCTAGAAGAAATGTCCAACAAAATAATTCATAATTTTAGACAAAAATCATTGCAGTCTTCAATTGCAATGATCAATTCTCTCTATAGATAAGAACTAGTTTTAAGAAATCAATAATTATTCTTACACGCAGGCAAAAGGAACCCTGTTAAAAATACTGAATAGACAAAGTAAAAATAATATTAACACAATTAGATATAAATGATAGCATATAAGGTTGAAATGTTAATTACTTAGCAGGATCACCTAGGTTAATATATGAATGTAAAATAATGTAAAATTTGGAATAAATAAAGAGTTAAAAAAAAAAAAAAAAATAATTGATTTGCCTAACAGATCAACCGATGATTTTGAATCATTTGAGAAAGATGCTTACATTCACACTTCCTTGGAACGAAGTGCCCAGAACATTCACTCGAAAATTGTGTCCACCACAAAATGTAGCAATTGCATCATGAATATCATTCGAGATGATGCAGGAACCCTACTATCAATTTGCAAAATAACAGAATTCAATTTCAAGGTAGTTTTTTTAAATTTTGAAATCCCAAACACATTTCCTATCATTAATTAATTAACACCATTTCAGGCAATTGTCGGTGATCTTCAAAATGTGGATATTTCTATATACTACGAAGGATTGCTTGATTGCATAATGGAACATTCTAAACGAAATTTTGATATTTTGTGGGAACAACAGTGGCAGCAGCTTGTTGATAACACGTTTTGTGATGACGGACATAAAATGCAGTTGATTATAGAAGTTATCGTTAGCTATCTTGACATCAGAATGAAATCATATGCAGAAAAAATGATACCTTTCAAACCAACGAATCGCCAGAAACTTATTAAGCTGATTCTTTTCGAGGGAAACTGAACCACAAAAGAAAAATGTCATTATATTTTACCTTATTTTATATACATAAATTAAATAAATGCAATACTCGTCCATTATTAGTGTAATGATATCATTTCGCCAGATGAAGGGCAGTATGAATGTTTCATACAATATACGAGACATTTGTTCAATCTACAAAGTCCATGTTAACGAAACGAGTGAGGGCTGATTGACGAACATAAATTTTCAGTGCAATAACAGACCATATTCACGTACACATTATTATGGATAAGACAAGACACAAAAATACACAGTACACTGACGAAAACTCAACATGGACAAGAACATACACAATACATGAAAGCGAATCAATTTTATTAAAACTATTTGAATCATCACGATAAAAACAGTGACCAAATGAGCACCATAGCCTAGGAACGTCTGTGTGTTGATTTAAAATAGAGGCTCATAGAAGCGAATTTTGTATGTATGTATGTAAGGTAGCCACCATCCCTTCTGAGACCTTGTCATGTATGCAGCTCCACTTAATAGCAAGATCAAATTGAGTTACCGGGTTGCATTCACAGTAACGCTGTATGAAGGGCCAAAAACGGTGGGGCGGACCCGTAAGCAGAGACACTTACGCGAAACCCGCGGTAACATGAGATTCTCCTTCCAACGATACGATCCAACAAATCGAATAACCCAATTCGCAATACTTATTAAGCTTTCTACGGGATGGCTTGTTGAGAAGGGCGCGTCACTCTCACTGAAACTGTTGGAGTAGAATTCACAGCATCACAATCGAATCGGTAGGATAAAGAAAATGATACTGTTTGTTCCCTCCTAGACGCCGGTTGTCATACCACTCCATTGTCCAATTCCAGCTTGAGTGATATCCTGATGCTCCCTCCTTTCCCAATATATATTCAGTGTCATATAGTAATATTTAAAATCTTGTGAATATTATAATTATAAAAATATAGTGAATGAATATTATAATGACAAATAATATAGTGAATGAATATAAGAATGATAATAGCACTTCCATTTGTGGACCTGAAAGTTAGACAATGTAGCTGCGAGAAAAAAAAAATTATATTAAATTATCTCATAAAACTTGGGATACCTATGAATGATCTGAAATTATATAGCAATAGAAAAGTAAACCTAAAATTTCGATGTGCTGTTCCGTTTCCTTGCAATAATTTATGTAGTGAGTCTCATCGGAAATAGTGATTTCAATGAAATGAATTTAAATGCAATTATGTCACATCATTTAATATCATAACATAAAATAATAAACTGACGTTATAATATAAAATAATAATACCAGCAGGCCAGTAAACTATAGTAGAATACATATATCCGTAATTAAGCTGAACATCCACTCATCGAAAGACTTCCACTTTTGAAGTTTCTATTGGATTAAGATCTACTAAGATTAGAATTTGTTTTCACAATAATAGTCAGAGAACATAATAAACGTAGGTACAAGATGTATCTGACATCTACTGGTATGTTACTGAAAATAAAAATTAGATGTGTATTAATATCATAATGAAAACAGCTAATAATAAGGCAAAATAAATTTCATATGAGTATGAATCCAAAAACTGAATCTTAATAAAACAAACATACAAAAAGATAAAAAAAATGAATTTTTCGATAGCTCTTGTTCATCTGGACCCATAAATGATACTTTATGTCTGTGAAATAGGAAATGAATGATTGTAAACTACTAGGTTGTAAATTAATATATATTTTTGATGAAGAAGGAAAGAGCTTTTTTTTAAGTAGAATTTTTCGAATATGATCCTTTCTAAAGAAAAAAAAAACATTAAAAACCTTCCTATCTTTTCGAATACATAACGTAGGTTAGATGAGCTATAACTGACAAGGATGCATATATGCGAAGCTGAAAATGACTTATAAAAAAGCATACAAAATGTAATGCATGGATGTTATAATATAAAATGATAATAATTTCATTTTTATTTAAATGTCTGCAGATTGTGGTCCTGCTGTAATTGTACCATGAACCTGAAAGCTAAGACAATGTAGCATAGCCACGAGAAAAAAAAATTGATTTAAAATTATTTTACAAAACTTGGGATATCCATGGATGATCTGAAATTGTATAGTATATAAGGAATCATGGGATATAAAGCATAAAATGAACCTAAAATTTCGATGTGCTGCTCTGCTAATAAATGTGATATAACCACAAAGGAACTGACTCTTAGCTTCGGGTCTTGATCCCTACTAAGCCCTTGCGGCACGTCAAGCCGGCCAGTTCAGCGCAAGGGAGAGGCTCATAGAAGCGAATTTTACCTACAAAAGGATCCAGCGCAGATTAAAAGTAAGAGCCTGCTACCACTGTGATACCTACAAAAAAAAAAAAAACTATGGTCCTGGCTGCTGCGCATATTATTGACATTATCTTCTGATGAATCCCCAGGAAAAGTTGAGCAGAAATTTCGGAGGAGGCAGTCTTATAGGTGGGGCTACTTTTTCGCGAAGAGGTAAAACTCCCATTGCCAAAATTTATACCAGAATGAATATAAAAGAAAATACTGTGTGGAGTTATTAGGCAGTGTTCTCATTCCATTTACTGAGGATATTAAGGACAACAACTTCATCTTCCAACAATATAACGCTGCTATTGACGTTAGCAAAAGTCGTTGGCATGGTTTTCCGAAAGAAACAAACAGGTTATGAACTGTTCAGCTGGTAGTCCGCACATGATTCCTAATGAAAATCTCTAGGGGATCCTGGCGAGACGAGTTTACAGTGCTGGACGGCAGTTTGGAACAATTAGTTAACTACAAACATGCCTAACAGACGAGTGACAGAAAATTCAGAAAATATAGAAGTTGTCTCCATTCTATTCGGTCCGCGGCTGCACTTGGCCATCCTCGCAGTCTGGTTATTGTAACGCAGGTAGTCTTTCACTTGATCGATCCACCTTACTCGTTGCGTGTCTCTTATTTTGCCCGTGGGTTCGTTATCGACAATCACTTTAACTGGGCTGCCGTCCGACATGCTTACGACATGTCCAGCCCACTGTAGTCGAATGATTTGCCGGTGCGCATGAAGAAAGATTCTCCCAGCAACTGACACTACTCGTGATTCATTCGCATCCTCCACGTTCTGTTGACAATGTGCACTCCACCTTAGATCGTAGGCAGCACTGTCCGTTCAAAAACACCAATGGCGCGTTGGTCCTCCACGAGCATTGTCCATGTTTCGTGGCCGTGAAGGACTACCGGTCTAATTATTGTCTTGTAGATGGTCAACTTTGTAGTTCAGCGAACTTTGTTCGAACTTAGCGTCCTTTGGATTCAGATAGTAGGCATGATGGCCGGTCATAATCCGCCTTTGTCTCTCTCTGGTGGTGTCGTTATCGTTGGTCATCAATGAGCCCAGATACACGAATTTGTCTACCGTCTTGATTTTGTCATTATCGACCTGAACTCGTGAAGGGAAGCCTGCATTGTCTTTTTGTGAGCCTCTTCCCCTCATGTAGTTTGTCTCTAACGCATTAATCACAAGTCCAATCCTACTAGTTTCAGCTATAAGTCTAATGTACGTTTCCGCCATCATCCCAGAGTTGCGCCCTGCGATATCAAGGTCGTCGGCGAAACTAATCGTGTCTATACCATTCTTCGAATCACACCCTCCAAAACAATGTTCGAATAGCAACACAATAATCTATCACCTTTCCGTAACCCTCTCGAAGATCATGGTTGTCACCTTGTCGTAGGTGAGAGCTAATCTCATGCAAAAGGCCAGCATGGGAGACCAAGAACATGATCAGCAGTGATAGTATCACACTATGCTTTCTTTAAATTGCCACGTCGTAGTGCGTTTATTTAAAGGCACTGAAACAGGTGTGATACTGGCGGGCTTAACCGCAATTCACTCTTAGACGAAGCTAGGAACAATCTACATATACCTGATATCAAATAATTTAGGGAAACGACTAAAAGTTCCTTTTCATTTGCTTGACAGTTTTATTTTTCATTGTTGCTTATTCTCTAATTGTCATTCATTAAACATCAAAATACAGTTGGTATCATTAATAATCTTATTGTTCGCTTCATTATTGAAAAGGGTGAGTGTTTTGATCATGATAGTGAGCAACTAATAATAAGTCCTGAATAATAAGTATACGACAGCCGTGATCAAAGCACTAACTCTAACAACATATTATTAAGCTAGGGATCAGACCTCTCGAACTGAACAAAGGTCATCGAAAAATGTTACTTAGGAGAGATGCTGGCAAAGAATTAAAGGCTAAGGTTTTATGAAAAGAGTAGGACGCGGAGGGTCCGCTTAGGGAGCGCGGTGGTGAAATTCTTCTCTATTTCGGTTAGCTTTGCTTTAATAGTCTCTTGAATTAAAGGAATCCCTCTCGTGCTGTAAACATGCATGTTCGATTAAGAGTTTGACCAATGGTGAAAGAATCAGAAATTCTAGTCATTTTTTAACTGCCACGTTGTAGAATGTTTATATAAAGGCACTGACATAAGTGTGATACTGGCGAGTTATGCAATTCACTCTTAGACTTATTACCTTCAATCGAAGGAAAAGACTTAAAGTACACTTTTCATGTTCGCGGCAACTTGTGTTGTAGTTCATCCATTTGTTGTATGGAATGAATAATCAAAATATCTGGTTTACTAATTTTCTAATAACTGAATGTAATTGCACTATTTTCGAGGGAGGTGAATGTTATGATCAGGGTATCAGACCGATGATGACAAGGATGTATATTCGAGATAGGACGCGGAGGGTCCGCTTAGGAAACACCTTCAGAAGCTATCGAATAGCACCTATCCATGTGGCTTATATCTGTAGCAGTAAAGCATACGGTCGTTGTTTCGTTGTCGTTTCGTATAACCTCCTTTTTTGTAAAGTTCAAAAACGGCAAATCGGTTGTAATCGGTTGTAATGCGAGGCAATGAGATTTTACCCTTCATATCACACTTGAAATTAATAGAAAGGATAAACAAATAAAAAATAAACCCGCTAGATAGCAGGTAGACAAGTTCTTTTCAATGTTGCAAATTAGCTCTTATATGAAATATATTTGAATTTGGGATAGCAAGTAGATCAGAAGCTGTAGGGTAGGCTGTAATTTAGGGTTTACCCAAGCAATTAATATATATTTCATTTTCTTCATGATTAGTTTAGAGTGACTCAAAATTTCCAGTCAAAGAAACAAAGAGTCGTTGTGAGAATATCACCTATAATCTCCATACACCAAATACATTTTTTTTTCTTTTTCTTCACCTTTCATATTAACCTTGGCCTGCATGCGGTTTAACAATGATGGTTGCATGGACGCGAGCGGTTGTGGAATTCAAGCAGCTGTTCAGCCAGCGTCGCATGTGGCTTAGGTAGTAAGTATATGGCTGCACATCATACAGGTAAGCTCTACAGAAAATTTTATAGGGTTGCAAGGGGATGTCGAGTACATGAGACTTGGTTATAAATAAATACAATTTAATCCAGGAGTCAAATTGAAATACAGTATCTATCAAACACAATAACAGACTATAATCACGTACACATTTTTATGAATTAGACAAGACAAGAAATACACAGTACACCGACGAAAACTCAACATGGACAAGAACATACACAATACATGAAAGCGAATCAATTTTATTAAAACTATTTGAATCATCACGATAAAAACAGTGACCAAATGGGCACCATAGCCTAGGAACGTCTGTGTGTTGATTTAAAATAGAGGCTCATAGTAGCGAATTTTACCAATAAAAGGGTCCAGTGCAGATTAAAAGAGTAAGGGCCTGCTACCACTGTGATACCTAAAAAAAAAAAAAAAAAAAAAATTTTTTTTTTTTTTGTCCGTACCCAGACGGTTGACGGAGGACCCTTCGGTTAAGAGGTCAGCTCTGGAATAAACCCGTGATCGAATGCAGGGTTCTGCGCGGGATCACAACAGCAGGCGAACTGAGAAGTTCACTGAATGCCGAACTGAAGGTACCCTGCAACTTTGAAGATATATCGATGACAATCCTCGATCCTTGGTTACCAAGCAAATGCAAAGAACCTGACAGATCCTATTTGTGTCGGAAATGTGGAGTCAAACGTCACATCACTAGGGACTATGCTTTGCAAATTGAACGACGTAAACGGCCAAATCACGAACGGCTAAAAATGCCCAGTTTATAAAAAGAACGATAACGCCTCAAAAGTGATAGCGGATAGAGCTGAAATGAAAGCATTATTTTATGGGCAGGTATACCATATTGGATGTCCGGATTTGGAAATAGTTGAGAAAGCCAAATAGTAATCAATGCAAAAAATGCATTCAAATGCGCAAGTTGGACATCTATTGTCAAAGTGCTTCACAGAATGCCTATCAGGATTTTGAGGAACTATTTCCTGAACCGCGTGTGAGTATATGACATATACATGCGACAATCAGCGATCACGAAGCAACATTGCAAGTTTTATTGAGGTTTTAAAGTAGCCTTCATGTCTAAAACATTGTCCATAGAACTTTCATGGAAACTAAATTGTTACTTAAAATTGCAGCATCTAGATTTTACTAGCTACCTTCGTTCGTTCTAATGATCACTTGTGTACTGTACTAAACTATTTTATGTGTAATGCACACATCGACCATGTTTGAGGAGGACGTTGTTAATAGCCTTACAGAGAATAGAACTTGATAGGTCGCACGTTAAATTCAAGTTCAAAAGTTTTATTTGGTAGCAATGATCTCTAGGTTGGTGCACACGACCAGCATCTCAGAATAAAATAAGAGTCGCCATAATTGTCGATCCTTTATTCGCGTTCTCTAAGGCACAAGTCTCAATCAATCTCGGACCAAAGCACCTGCTCTTCTTATTTTATACTTGTTGCAGCACATGTTCGTTTGTTGTAAAATTTGTTTTTTACATCACTGTGGTATTTCATGCCATTGAATTCTGAGCTGTTAAACCTTAATAAAATACATTATTAGACTACCGAGATAAATCTTGATTTCATTTGAGGACGTGAAAATAAATTCACGGCCAATTTCCCCCCACTGAACGTTGACTAACGCTTTCCTCGCATTCTCTTCCCTTCGAACCAGGTGAAAAAGCGCCAGCAGCGGGTATCGATGATCCTGGACAGTAAACACATCAACTACACGATCATCGACATCACAGAGCCGGGCCAGGAAGCGGAGAAGGACTTCATGCAGAAGAACTCAGAGCACAACGGGGCGACGATCAGCGATCAGAACCCGCGGCATCCGCTGCCCCCGCAGATGTTCAACGACGCCGAGTACTGCGGGGACTACGACGACTTCGACCTGGCCAACGAGGTGGACAATCTGGAAGTGTTCCTCAAGATGGAAGCCCCGAAGGCCAGCAGCGAGGTGAGCGAAGAACAGCAGAAAAATGGCACCGGCGACGCCGAGCAGGACCAGCAGAGCCAGGTGACGGCGACGGAGGCAGCGTCGACGGGAGAAGATGAAGACGAAAACAAAGAAAATAAGACTGAAGAGGGAGCGAATGAGGTTTGAGTTGTTTGCTTGCAAGCTCGTTATACGTTTTAGTTGTTTCTTTTGAGTTACATTTTGTTTTCTGAACAAGCAAAAAAAAAAAAAAAACTGTCTCACTCGCGTGGCTTAACATTGCTCTCCAAGGGAAGTAAAGAGAAAACCGTTCGCGCGCCCCGTCGCCAAATGAAAAAAAAAGTTTATTGAAGAAAATAGTTTTGCATTTTTCCTTTATTGATTTTCCTTATAAGCTATAATTTTGTAATCAGTTTTGGTGTTGTTCGCTGTTTAATTGCCAGAAGCAAACTAATCGAATTCTAACCAGCAAGCAGATGATGATTATGAAAACGCATGATTTTTTTTTTCAAATTTGGAATCAGTAACATGACTATCGAATCTAATCTAATATATGAAAAATTTGTTAAGTGAAGTTAATTTGAATAGACAGCAGTTAAATGAGGCAATAGATTCTCAGGCAAGGCTTTTCACTCCGAAAACGATAAGATAAAGAGAGTGTTGGTTTCGTTTACCGATAGATTGCCGCTTGTTGACTTCGTTGATATCAAATAGTATTGAACGCGCAGTGCGGAGGGATATTTTGTCACGTAGGTTTTTGATAGCCAGCAGATATCTGGTCACTAGATTATTTTTCCACTTGTTTCGAGTGCTGTTGCAAAAATAGACCATCTGCTCCATCAAACTTATTCGTCATCGTTGATTGACTCATAGGATAGATGTTATATGATTATTATGAATTTAGCTTTGTTTACTTTTAGACTAAGTGGAGAAGATCACCATCACCAACTAATTGGAGAATTTATCGGGAGGTACAAATGTATTAGAAGGGAATGTCACCGAAGATGAATAAAATCTGGATGGCTTTCGTTTTGACAGGATTACAGTGGATTTTTTGAGACTTATTTAGACGATTGCTTTGAGTTTGATTGGCATTCAGGACTATCTGAATGTTGCGTTGACTCGCTCGGTAGATTGGAGGAAGACCTTTCTGCGAACATTGAAACCTGTTTTTAAAAACTATCAGGTCTGTTCGGTGTAACAATTGAGGTGACTCTTCTTTGGATTTGCACGGAGAGTCCTCACTATTCTCACTTTGCCTCCCACGCCACGTAGTAGACGCATACATTAAACCTTCATCGGTGTCTATTCATGTACACGAGAATCCACAACGAATGGTCATCCAGAAGTTCTGTCAAAATAAGTTGAATATTGGAAACGCATTAAATCAACTCGATCCACTCAAGTGATGAAGTAAAAACCTATCAATACATTAGTACGTTTTACTTACTTACGACACTTAATTGTATTCTCATTGTAATTATCGCACTAATGGAAACAGATTCATTAAATGGAAACACACGTTCTGTAGAGTAATTCAAAACAATAATTATATAATCAGCCAATTTGCTTACTTTCAACGACAATGACTAGTTTCTTAAAACGTTATACAAAAAGTTAAAATTTATATACAGTTATATAAGCATCTATATTTCATAGCCTTCCATAGTGTACTAGTTTTTTTTTTATCAGAAAATAAGACCAGGGGTGGCATTTCGTAGCTCGAAACGAACGACTTTTTGTACGAACGCTTGTGAAAAAAAGTTCTTCGTTTCGAGATCCGCAGTACGGCCCCAGATTAGATCATTACTTCTTAACCGGAAACATAAGTTTATGAATAAATCCAGCATTCAACTAATAATGGAATATTTTCAAGAAACAAAAAACAAAAAAAATCATATGATAGAGTCTACTAAACACAAAACTAAAAAAAAAGCAACCCAAACAAAGTGCAACTGAAACATTTCGAAATAGCGTAGTGGATGAGACAACAGCAACAAACAACCAACAACGCGCGAGAACAACAAATTGAGCATTTCAAAACAACCGCGAATCTTCCGGCGAGAGAAGACCCAGGTTGCCTAGCTTTTAAGAAATACATACATATTTACATTTAGGACAGTTTCTTTGCTCGGAAAAGGTCAAAAATAAAAGCGCGGCTTGCGCCTATTCGCCACGTATAAGATCCAAAACCTAACCTGCATTTGTCGTCGTTTTTATTTGCTGTGTGTGATCACTAATCCAAAATTAACCTCCTTTGCAAGCTATAGTCCACGCTAGCCGTAACAACCGCAGGAACGGCCAATTGCAAAGTATGGATGTCTTCAAAGCGTGTTCTTTTTACGTAGAATAGAATTGACTAATTTTCGTTTGATTTTCATTTCATTACTCCCCATGCTGCGTTACGATCGCCTCCATTGTTCCATTCTGAATTGGCACATACTTGTACTACAAAATTCACACATACGAAGCCACACATCACCACAAACACAACACAGAAGGCGGTAGACGACGGCGAATCCGAACCCGAAACGAAGAAAATCGACGAAGCAAATGAAGAATCTCCATCGAATCCGGTCGAAGCGGAACTTGTGGAAGAAATCTCTAACCATCCGATGAGCACCGACGTAGAAGGACGGGTGCAAAGTCAAGCAATTCATGACGATTCAAATACAGCAGAAGAAGTTGAAGAAGCGGAAGTGACCGACGAGAAACGGGAGTTGGTTGAATCTGAGGTGAAGGTTGAAGAACCTAGCCACGAGGAACCAGACGAAGCAGCAGAAGATGCCAAATCATTTAACGAGAACGAGGAAAGCAAATCAGATTATGAAACAGATGATCCAGGCAGCTCTAGAGATGATCGACTGGCGAACAAGGGCGGAAGCACAGACGATGTTGAAGACGACGAAGTGAAGGAAAAGCATTTAGAACCAGTCGAAGCTATGGAGGTAGAAAATCCTGCAAATCCCGCACCGCAGACTGAAGAAGATAATGCCATATCAGAGTCAATGGCTGAAGAGGAAGTAAATAAGGACGATGAAACAGATAAACTGCTGAACCACACTGGGATTGATATCCCTGAAATCAATACAGAAGTGGTGGAAGAAGCAAGCCCAAACACTGAAGATCAGATAAATGAAACCCATAATGAGAGCTCCGAAGTAGAGTCAGTCACAACTGAAAGTGACGAACAAGCCGAACCAGTCGCAGAGGTAGAAAGCGCAAAAGATCCTCCAGAGAACGATGAAATTGAAAACGAACAGGATGAGGGCGATGAGGAGGAACAGAGTGACGACAGTGATGAACCCGTATCGGTGATGGAGGTGACGAGTAAGGTGGCAGATGTCGATGCAAACGCCGCTGATAATCAAGGGGAACAGGATTTGTCTCTCGACGATCAGGAAACAGTCGATCCCAAGGTTTGATGGTTTATTGATGGATGTTGTACGCTCTTCGTCTCACCGAGCTCTAATATTCGATCGTATAAATCGTTGTCGCATGTTACATGTTGTTGATCAGTCGGGATGGGGATTAATTTTATTTGAAATACTGAGTATGTTCAGTAAGTGACTACAACCTTTGGGAAACTCGTGTTTTTGATTCGTGGCGTCTTGTTTATCAGATTAGTTATACCAGGTGAAAATTGGATTGAGAATGCATATTAAAAATTATTACTCGATACCTGATTTAAAAGAGAAATTTGCTATATGTTCATATAGTAACATTATATTCGGTCTTTGATAATAATTCGTTAACTAAGTAATATCTAGTGACGAAATTTGCATAATTCAGCACTCCCATTTGTACTCGTACACGGATTGTCTGTCCTCGTAGAACTACGGTTTGGCAAGAAGAACAAAAGGAACATAAATTTGTCTTTTCCTTCTAATGTCCCTTTTGTTGTTTCTCTTATCAGCCTGATGATTGTTGTCATCGGTGGACTAACTTTTTTAGGTTTCTAAAACTGTCTAATACGATAAGATTTTTCTCTCTCTTCAGACATTGCACTTGAAGTGATACAGCC
This sequence comes from Aedes koreicus, assembly GCA_024533555.2. Lineage (NCBI taxonomy): Eukaryota > Metazoa > Arthropoda > Insecta > Diptera > Culicidae > Aedes > Aedes koreicus. The sequence continues at coordinate 441,586 of JAHHFK020001809.1, forward strand.
TTATAAATAGCCAATAGCTCTGTGTGATGCATTGAATTTATTATCGAAAGCTTGATAAGCCTTATTGATTCTCCTGCACGGCTCGGAGTCTAATAACAAGGCCGCCACAATGGACGATTTATGCTCCCAGCTCGCATTTTCAAAGCCAAAGAACCGAAACGAGTCGCTCTCAATTGACGAGTCGACAATTGTCGAAAGAAGTGATTCGACTCTCCGTGCAAATCGAATGGAGAGTCGACTCACTCGATTAGACAATTTTCGAATTGCCAAGTAAGAGCGACTCTTTTCGAGTCATTTGACTCTCGGAATAGACCCAAATATTGAACTGAGCGATTCGTAATGTATGGCTTCCAAAATTCGTGAGATGGCAATGCATGACATGGAATACTGAAGCGTTTCTCTTTAAGTCCATACAAATTTTTTGACGATATGTCATCCGCGGACCGTTTTATTCATAAAGTCTCGTTCGTATTTGAGCAGAAGGTATATAGCGAGAATAGACCCAAGTATAATTCTGCGAATCGAATGAGTCGAAACGAGTCGCTTTCACTTCACGAGTCCACAATTGAAGAATCCAAGTAAAGCTAAAGTGCGGTTGAACATCGTGTATCTAAAACTGAAATTTATAATAACTTTCTGGCTATTTTTCAAACTGTATGGAATTGGTCAGTATCGTCATTATCGTCGATTTTCTTATCTTTTTATCACCAATTACTTTGCTTAGATAGCTCGAAAACCGATTTTTAACGAGCGCCATCTACGACGTTCAACCTCACTTTTGCGTAACCTGGGGTGGCATTATGTAGCTCGAAACGAAAGACTCTTTGTACGAACGCTTGTGAGAAAAAGTTCTTCGTTTCGGCCCCTGGATTCCTCCATTGTCGAATCACATAATTTGACTCTCCGTTTGATTTCCACTCTATATACGACAATTCCCGAGTGCTTTTTCAAACAGACGTATCTGATTTTGTAAACAAAAAGGGGAAGTAAGATTAAAATGTAAATTTCTCAAAACTCTCAGCACCCTCACGAAAAGTAGGATCACCATCATGTTAGGGAAATGTTATTTCTTGCGTTGGTGGCCCTTGTTTGTATGAAAATGCTAATGGTTTCAAGAATTCAACGTTTGAATGTTACTTCCCCTCTTTATTTACAAAATCAGATACGTCTGTTTGAAAAACGTACTCGAGAATTGTCGACTCGTCAAGTTTCGAGTCACTCGGCTTGCAAAATTGACCTAACTGTGGGATATTTAATCCTGATAAGAGTATTAACAGCGGCTGGATAGTAAAGAAGAAAATGGATATAGTTTTTGGCTCAGGAAGTACCAGCACATCGGTCCCAAGCTCGGTCTCAAGTTTAATGATTCGTCCATAATAACGTAACTCACACGAACACACCCTCACATATTCTGTCAAAATAACACAGTGAATCAAAACAAAAACAAAGCTTCTAGTACCAAAATGCGCAAGAATATATTGAAAGGTGCAAGCTGCAAGTTGTACTTCTGACCAAGGATGATAGCAACAATCAATATGAAACTAGCGATTTGAAATTGGTTCACTGTTGTAGAACCCCTAGGTCCGAAGTACACCTTGCAGTCTGCACTTTGTCATGCAATCTTGCGTTTTTCAGTACCTAACTATACATATTTGCGCCTTTGTTTTGATTTGCTTTGTTATTTTGACAGAATATTTGAGAGTGTGTTCGTGTGAGTTCATTATTAGGGGTGTATTATTAAGCTTGGGACCGATGTGCTAGTACTGACTGAGCCAAGAAAAAAATCGTATTTGTTCGGGACCTACTGGTCTTAGAGTTAGTCTATGGTACTAGCACACCGGTCTCAAGCTGCTTTACTACAATGCCATGATAATGCTTCATTAATGCTATTTTGCATTCGAAATGCTTATTACAGGCTACCAGCGTTTAAATGGCATTTGAAATGCAACTTTACAACAGAAAGCATTCAAGATGCTGATATGATGCTAATATAATGCTTGTAGCATCTGAAATGCATATTTAGGGTTGATTTACTGCATATGCTAATGCTTATTGGTTACCTGGGTCGTTCAACAATATTATCACTACGAATATTTTCTACGAATTTCTGGACGAAGGGTGGTTTTTACGTATTTTTGCCTTATTTCCGGTGTATATTGGAAACAAGGAAGCATTTTGCAATTGTCTCTTCGTTCATATGTGCATCCGGTGCACTGCACGACCTTGTGCTCCTTGTCAAAATTATAGTCCAACGTTAATAATATCTCGGGAATCTGAGCAGGATTCACTGCGCATCATGAGTAGAATTTAAAGCTTGATTTAATCGGAATCCTGATAAGACTTTACGCAAACCATAGGAATATTCGTTTGATTGCCAAATTATGAACATAGTTGAATTGAAATTCAAAAAAAAATGCTGAAAGTTCTGAGTGGATTTCGTATAACAACTTGAACATAGAACACTAAGAAAGATTCGTTCACAACGTTCTCATAATCTACCCGTTAAGACCAACCGCACCAATACGGTAATATCGGTAAATTGTTACCCTGTTTGACAACTTGACACCGCACCGGTGGTTGGTAACCGGGGTTGAAAATGATAATTTGCTCTCTCGGTGAGCAGCTGGTTCGTAAATTTGACAACCCGACCCAACCGAGCCGAGCGTTGCTATTTGAAGAAAAATAAGCAAAACAAGTTGAAACGTCAAAACAACATCTTCATCTGGAAGAGTTTCATTTCAATTTGAGTGTTTCCGATTTGTTTTTAAAGTGTTATTTGCTAATTTCACGTTTATTGTGATATGTTGTGAAAAAGTGATTGCATCAAAACCCCGTGGAAGGAATTGGACGTAACAAGACAACGAAGTGTTGTGCAGGGCTTGGCTAGATGTTTCCCAAGATCCAATCTTTGGGACAAACCAGAACGTCGAAAACCTGTATGGAAGAGTATTCAAACTATATACTGCACGACATATTTAGGGAAAAAACGGGGGGATAATTGAGTCTATAAATAATGTGAATGGTGATTTGAAATTGGTTATGTTGTAAACCTGCACGAGATATTTAGGGAAAAAAACGGTGGGGGGATAAATTGGTTTATAACAATAATGTGAACGGTGGTTTGGAAATGGGTACTGTTGTAGAACCGGGGTGCGACACATCTAAATCCAGATTCAAGATGATCGAAAAATCTCACGCTAGCGAATCAATCTTTGAAAAATCTTGTTTCAGCTTGTGAATCTTAATCCATCTACTTGCATCGTGCTGCATCTTTTTGCAGTAAATCTTTTAAATCTTCATCAAAATCTCTAAAATCTTCTTTCTATCTACTAAGCGTGCGCACATCGCACAAAAGCATAACAAAAAATATCCTGCATCTGAGATAGAGTCGCACCCCGGCGTTGTTGTTTTTCTGGTAGAACCCCTAGTTCCGAAGTACACGTCGTCGGCTGCTGTTGTGGTGTAATTTTGCGTTTTTTGTATTTTGGGGAGAGGTATTATTTTGTGGTTAAATTAGTTTATTTATTTTTGGGTGAGGTGGTGGAGCCAAAGGCAAAGTTTGTGGGTTACACACAAAAAAAAATATTTTTTAAACAAATTGATTCTTCTTCTTTCTTGGGGGCGATTTTATGTTAGCTTCTTCTTGTTCTTTCGCAATTCTAGCCGACTCTTTTTGTTTACTGATCCCCGTTGACATGAATGTGGCGAACTGCAGCAACGCACGATCGCGGGTATCCAACTCCTTCGTTTCATCAATACGTATTTCGGTGTCCACCGGCATGATGACAGATTCCTCCGTTTTATCTTCCAGCACCTCTAGCATATCCAATTCTCTCTCACCTTCAGTTTCTGATCCTCCGGTGGCTGTACCTCCAGTTACTGCACATTCGGACGTTTTCTTCAGCTTACCGCTTTGCTCCTTTTCTTGACTTTGCACTTTCGGCTGACTCCGACTCTGCCGCTTGGGACGGGAAGCCATCAGGTGTCCCTCTTCCTTGCAGATAAAGCATTTGTCCTTGTTGCCCTGGTAGTATATGTTTCCATTCCGGCTGGCAAAGTGCAGCGATGACGATATTTCCTGCTTCATATCCATGTACGCGCCCCGCACACCAGTGTAGGCCGGTATGCCCAGCTCCGCCGGAAACTTCTCCCGCACGATACGTTTTACGCGTCCATATTTTGATAACACCGTTACGATCTCCTGGTCAGGAACCTCCGGTGGGAGATCGTATATTCGCACATAGCAGATGTGATCCTGGGCATGTGACATGTGCACTTTAACCTTTTTTCCATTCCCATAATGGAACATCAGTTCATCCGAGTTGGTGGTCAACGCGTACAACATCGACCGCTCAGACTTGAACTTGACGAGAAGGGACTTTTCATCGGCAATCCTATATGCAGCTTCAATTTCAAGCTCCACATCCAAGCCTTTGACGAAATTTGCCACTTCTCCTAAGACTGGTTTATCCGCTCCATTGCCGAAGGTAAATCGCACAGTATTTTTCAACTCGCACATTGCTGCTGTAACAAAAGCGACCGGGTTGATGAAACAAGAACAATGCAAATTTATTACAATGCCGTAGAGAAGAAGGCTATCGCGCGAAAAAAAAAAAACTTCCAGCGTCCAAAAAGAAAAAAAAAACAGAATAGAAAAAAAGTTTGTTTGGGTTTGGTTTGGTTTGTTATGTTGTTTTGAAAGAATATTTGGGAGTGTATTTTGGGAGTGGGTGGTGTGGGGTATTATACTTATGACAGACATACAACGCTGACCGTTGTACGAACTGTCAAATACTTTAGTCCAGTACAGAAAAACACGTACTAGACTAAAGGAGTACAACGCTGTACGTTGTATGTCTGTCCCAGGCATTAGGGGCGAATCATTAAGCTTGGGACCGAGCTTGGGACCGGTGTGATAGTACTTCCTGAGCCAAAAAAAAAAATATTCGTTTTCTTCATGACTATCCACCCGCTGGTCTTATTGTGTTACCTTTTTATGAACGACCGGTGCAAAAGTGGGAGGCTAAATCAAAATAGGAACGCTCTCTGTCATCAAAATATAATCCAGATACGAACCCACCGGTGGCGATGGTCTAAGGCACTGTAAGATGCCAACTGAAACCTAAAACCGAAACTAGACTTTTGAAACGGTGTTCCTCTTGCTTCGACACTTGGGTTTTCAAGTTTTTAAGTGAAGGTCGGTCAAATATGGAAATCATGGCTGATTTGCATCGCCACTTCGACTTTTTGAAGGCAAAAAAATACACCAAATTTCAGTCGATCAGTTTTTGAACGTTTCACCCTTTAATGCGTTTTTTTTTATTATTAAATGTCCTGTAATATGAGGCGCCCACTGATGTAGCCGCCATGTGACTTGCCACAAAGTCAGAATATAGAGCCAAAGTCTTGTGGCGTGAGGCGAACGTTGACAGGATGTATTGACATGCTTACAGATATCATACCTCCGCATACAGTCGGAAAAAGTGATTTAAAAATTATCTTTCAATGAGGCATAAAATAAGATAAATCTTATCGGAACTTCCTACAGCTCCATTACAAAGGTGCAGCTGCAAAACGAAACTATGCGGGGTGTATTTTTGGGACGCATTAGAAGAGTAACCATGTTGTTGTCACACAGTAGTAGTAACGTAATACCAATGAGGTCTATACAGGTGGAGAAGAAGTGGTTAAGTTGTATTAGTGTAATGCAAAATACTGTCATTGTGTTCGTGAGATGATGCACAGCCTGTTTTTTTGAGAACATGCGTGACGTAGATCACCCAAAAACATCAATTTACAATAGCAGCAAATCACAAGGTGGAATGTTTATTTTCGGTAATTGGTGTAGTTTTTAAAAGGTTTCGGCTGAAAAATGCCTTCTTGTGCACTAAAAGGATGCGGACAAAAACTAAACTTTATTTGTTATCATTCGCTTGTTTTTGGAGTTTTACGTCACTACCCGAAATCATGGATTGTTTACTCATTTTTCGTTACTAATACCGACAAACACCATGCTCTTCGCCACCTGTATAAACCTCATTGACGTAATACTAGCATCGAAAGCTTTTAAGTAAAGGGTGTGTTGAATAAAAATGGCACACACATCTTTACTCACCAAAATTGAACCGATTATCGGATTTACTTGAAATTTTCAGGGAATGAAAGTCTACTAATGAGTTATGATTTACAAAATTTGTTTCATTCAATGTCATCTCCCTCCCTTAATGCCCACACCTTCCTTTTCAATAATTTTGTACTATCGATTTTGTAAGTGTTTAAGTTGTTTTTCTTCAATTCCAGCTCTGTGTTAATAGTTTTGGGATGTTTGCGAAGTTCCGTCTTCATAATTGCCCAGACTTTTTCAATTGGGTGAAGTTCCCGTGAATTTCATCTTTCTTTTGGCACAAAATTGACCCGTTGGCTTGGCATTACTCTAATGGCTGGCCCACAATTGATACGTTGCGGATGCGTTTGCGTGAATTTGACAGTTTTCCCATAGGTTTTCTGTCAAATTTACGTCAACGCATCCGCAACGTATCAATTGTGGGTCAGCCATAACACGTTTCGAGCGTAGTGGCAGGATGCTAGATCAGGCCAAAACAGAGTTGATCCTCTGTGCTTCCTTATGAATGGAAAGAGGCGCTTCTTAAGGCCTTCTTCCGTGTAAATCGCACCGTTGATTGTTCCGGAAGTGATGGAGGGAGCGTTTATTTCGCCATATCCGCAAATCGCTGGTCAGATCAGGAACTTCTTTGCAATTTTCGATAATTTCTTATTACCAACATCCTCCGGAACATCAAACTTAGACTTGGAAACGAAATATTCTTGCCTAGGAAGTTGACGGAAGTCGGCTTTGACAAAAGTTTCGTCATCCATCACGATGCAACACGATTTGGTGAGCAACTTCGTGTAAAAGTTCCTGGCGCGGGTTTTCGCAGTGATGTTTTGCGTTTCATTCTGGTTTGGGGCTTTTTGCACCTTGTAAACATGTTACCCAGCACGCTTCATGGTTTTCTGCACAAAACCGACTGACACCTTGGAATTTTTAGCGATATCTCGAATTGACATGTTTGGACGGTTCTTGAACTATTGCACCGCTGTCCTGGCCATTTCATTGTCCATTGGACCACTTTTACGACCACTCCCTTCTTTTCTTCGGGCACTCAGACACTCCTTGAACGTTCTTATTACACGAGACACAGTGGTATTTTCAATTCCAAGCTTTTTAGCAATCCATCGGTGGGACGTCTCTGGATTTTGATTGTAAGTGTACACAACTTTTTCACGGACAAATTCTTGTTCCTTCTTCTTCTTCATCTCCTCTTCCTCTCTGTCTTGGTGTTGTAAACACCTTTGTGAAGCCTTTGCTTACGTTTGCGACATTGGCCCTTATGAAAACTCCATGTCGAATTGAGAGCAAATCTAAGAATTTTAATATTAATCTCCCATTCCCACAAATGACTGATCAATAAACATGTGTGCGTGATTCCAACTATTTATCAATGTTCTCCTTTTCTACTCTTCGCTCATACAAATGTTCTGAATGTTCTTCTATGTTATAATGAATCACTTCCGTTCTATACGCTTTTATTTCAAACAGCCTGGTTTGGGTTAGCCACTATACTTATCCGCATTTGTCAGCTATTATTATTTCTTAAATTTTCTTCGAAATCAATTATTCCTCCTTAAACTACCTCTCTCTACTATAATATTACGTGCTATCTTCAGACCAATCACTCTCACCTATCGTTATTGACTTTCGGTTCGTTTACGCTCACTTTATCGCTTTTGATGTGTTTTTCTGCTCACTTTAAAGACACATGAACTCGCGGTAGTGTCATTTTTCCGCGTGTGCCATAAAAAAAAACACAAACTTCGAGGCCTGCATGAAATGCTTTGAATAAATAACCGCTCTTCTGGTAACAGACTACACGTTGATATGTATATTTCTGACCGCTTGTACCGCTATAGTATATAGCGTCGCAGAAATTAAGAGCCGCACTCGTAATTACGTAATATTCGAAACATTTCAAAGGAAATTTTTAGCGAAGAGCCAACCGAGGACGACGAGGTCGAGCAGAGGGAACTTCTAAAAGCGGCTGCAGCCATGGGAAAACGAGAGGACGCCGAAGAGGAGGACGATCAGCCACTGGATATGACGGAGGATGTGGAGATTGCCGAAGAGGTGTGAAAAGAGTCCAAAACGATTGTCTGGAATATGCAATTAACTTTGAAAAAATATGCTTTTAGAAAGAGTCGTAGAATTGCTTTTAACAAGTCCTTAAATTGCACATACTTTAGCACAAATATATTGTATAAAATTACACACCAATTCAACTATCGCCATGTTGTCCATGTTTGAAAATGTGTTCTGACTATGTTGGAAACAGGAAGCGCCTAATTGACCAATCCTTTGATTCTTATTTCAGGATGAAGTGTCCAGCAAACTAGTGGACACCGATGATCCCATGGCCGAGCAAGAGCAAGAGGAATAAATCCAACGCATGGAACTGCCTTATTCATCGTCTCCCATGTCCTTATTCTCCTATTTTTTTTGAAACCAAATCGTGCGTCCAATCTCCTACCTATCATAAGTTATGCAACCGAAGAAAGAAGCAATCAACTACATACTAATCGTCGTAAACAGCCTGCATCCAAACCCTCACAACTCTGTATCTTCTTGTACCGTGTAAGAATACGTTAAGTGGACAACAAAGCATTAATAAAACCAGTTTTTTTTTATGACACATACACATAGACACACGAACACTGTATCATGTAACTGTTAGAGAAGTTTAGGATAATTTTCATCGAACTCTCTGGCTGGCGAAGGGCGCAACAACTGATGAGTGCTGAACAACGAGGAAAAGCGAAAAACCGAACCGATACCGCAACAGTAACATAGGCTCATGGTCGCTCTGTCCGAGGAAATGCAGTTAATTTTTGTGCACTGAATTAGTTGTCCATTTTTTGCGCGTAGTTGGTCGGAAAAGCTATCTTTACTAGGGGAAAGAAGGATGAGAATTCACACAGAAAGAACCGTCCATGCATCTGGACGACACCGCGGGAGATAACGAAGCAGTTTTAAGTTTATTTAAGGACTTTCGAACAACCGTTTTTATTATAATTTTTGTTTGTTCCGTGTTCCGAACAGCAACGTTACACCGTTTTACATGAAAAGCTGTGGAAACTTGTTATTAAGTGTGGTGAAAAACAATGCCACGTGATGTAACGAATCGATCAAGAAGCAGTAAATAGGAATATTGTACTGTGAATTATGTTATGTTCAGTTTTCCCCCCAAAAATGAAATATTTCGAGTAATAAAAACAATCTTAAGTATACAATTAGGCTGTGGTTTTTTTTTATGGAAAGACTATAACTCTTCGAAGAACCTCATATGAATGCATCGATATAAATTAAGACTTTCATCAAAAGAGTTCTCTTCAAAGTTGGCAAAACGATTCAAAATGTTTCGTCGAGATCGTGGTTCAAAGGTCTAAATATAAGTCGACGCTTCATTCGTGTGATGTCAAAACTTATGTCCAACCACTACTCGCTAGACGCACATCTCTACAGAATTAACCTCGTCGATAGCAATCTGTGTAGGTGTGGAACCGGTTATGATGACATCGATCACGCAGTTTGGTACTGTCCGGATAATGATACCTCCAGAGTACGGCTATTGGATACCCTAGTGGCCCGAGGTAGAAAACCCTTCCGAGAGGTAAGAGAGGTTTTGGGAATGCGTGATCTTCCCTACATGCAAGCGATCTACGAATTCCTTTGTTTGTCTGACTTTAATGTGTAACGTCATCACACCCCCAATTCCAGAAGATTTCCCACCATTGTGACCCCGATATACTATCCTCTTGTTTCCGTGCTACTTGTACTCTGAGAAAAATTTCATCGTTGTACCGACAATTATATCATGGTCAGGATGACTATCGCATAAAATGGTTTCAATAACCATGAAAGTGGTCGAATTCACCACGTTCATGGCATTTTTGACTATGATCATGGCAACAAGGACTATTTCGGCATTATGGAAAATGTTGCATCAACTATTTTTAATGGTAGTTTTGACCATGATCATAGCCGGTTCAAAATCACTATACTGCAATAGTCATCCTAACCCCCAATAATGAGAAAATTAACTATCAAATTTCTCTCTGTGTACCTGCCCAGCAAGCTATTGATCAACCATCAGCGGTTTAGCTCCCGAAAGGGGCAGTAGGAACCGAGCACTTGATGGAAACCGCAGGCACGAGCATCATATATTAATTGAATTAAGATACGTGCCTAGTCCCTTCCAAACGATAATGTGACCCATTAGCCTCGAGCCAGCCACGAGTAATTGGTGCCCCTTTTACTAACACCATAATGCAAATTATTGTAAATATCAAATTTGAATATCGGCTCCGGAAAATGTAACACACGTCTGAGCCTCATAAACGAACTATTTTTTAATTTCATCCAAAAAAAAACAACAAAGGATTGAATGTTGGGTAACTACCAAATATTTGAGTTCTTTTATCAAGGCCCGGGTAAAGGCTAGTATGCAACCAAATATACTTAACAATATTAGTCACTTCCTTTTTCCACATATAGGGAAGATGTACCTATATTAATCCCATCACTTTGCAATTCATCCTACTTGAAATAAAACGATATACAGGGGGGGGGGTTTTGTTGGATATGTTTGTTGTATTTTTTTAATGTAAAAAAAATTTTTTGAAAAAAAAAACCGTTCTTCTACTTGCGATTTGTTTGTTTTGGGGGGGGGAAAAAAAGAAAAAAAAGTTTATGGGGGGGGGTTTTGTGTGTGTGGGGGGGGGGGGGGGGCGCAAAAAAAACAGTGGGGGGGGGAAAAAAAAAAAAAAAATTTTTTTTTTTTTTATTTTTTTTTTTTTTTTTCTGTGGTGCGGGGGTAATAATATTTTTTTTTTGTAAAGCATGTCCGGAAAGTAACTGGAAAAATTTGAGCACTATGTTTTGTAACAAATGCTTAGGTTAAATTTAGCGTGAAACATACCGTTGAGTAGGTTTTTCTTTGCAGTACTCATATTTAGTTAAGTGTGCATAAACGTCATGTACCAAAACAATGAAGCGTAGCGAAAAGGAAGCGCGTGCGAAACGCATTGTCCAGTTTTTTCAAAATATCGCTGATGGGTGCAAAACTACCACGTATCGTCACTTCAAAGCAGAAGGAGTTCCATCCAGCACTATTTACAATGTTCTAAAAAGGTATTCCGAAACTGGTACAGCTGATTTTCATCGACTATCAGGTCGTCCAGCGTCCGTATCAACGCGAAAGGTCGTGAATGCTGTAGAAAAGGCATTTAAGAAGCAACCGGATATTTCAGTTCGCCAATTATCATCGAAAATGAATATTTCAAAGTCAACACTCAGTGATATTAAAATTAACAAACTACGTATCAAGGCGAGAACAAAAAAGATCGTGCCAAAGTATGTTAAGGACCAAGCTGCTCGTGCAAAATCAGGCGCTCGTTTTGTTCTCGACAAGTCACGTCAAAAAGTTCTTATAATTGATGATGAGACGTATGTTCCATTTGACCCACAAGAAGTGCCAGGACGAAAATTTTACCACAGTTCTAATCCCAAAGAAGTTTCGTACGATGAAAAAACGAAGAAAAAATCTAAATTTTTCAAGAAATACCTTGTGTGGCAGGCCATGGATCGATTTGGGAACGTGTCTGAGCCATATATTACAACCGGAACAATTAATGCAGAAATTTATCTCAACGAATGTTTGAAGAAGCGTTTGATTCCGTTCATTCGTAAGCATCATTCTACCAACAGTGTGTTATTTTGGCCAGACCTGGCATCGGTACACTACGCAAAAAGAGTACTTGAGTTCCTTGGGCAAGAAAATATTGAATTTATCCCGAAATCCAAAAATCCGCCGAATTTGCCACAAGCTAGACCAATTGAAGAATTTTGGTCAATTTGCAAACAGGAGTATTCTAAGAGACATATGCCACCAAAAAACCTCACTGGATTCAAGCGGATCTGGAAAAAACTTGCAGCTGATGTAGCAGAAACTCATGGACAGCACCTCATGGACCACGGTTACTCTATGCTTACCAAAATATCCAAATCAGGAGTAGAATGCTAAGTAAACATACTCACATCTCTGTATACTTATATATCTTGAATCTGAGCAATAAATAAGAATTCTTATCATTATTTCAAAATAAATAATATTATTTTAATTTTTTCCCATTACTTTCCGGACATCCTTTATTGTTTGCTCACACAGAGAAGAGTTTGATATTCAATTTTACCATTATTGGGGATTAGGGTGACAAGGGCAAAATAATGATTTTCAACCGACTATAATCATGATCAAAATGACCATTAAAAATAGTTAAATCAACATTTACTATAATGTCAAAATAGTCCCTGTAACCATCACCAGTCAAAAGCGAGTTGATGAAAAAATGTCTCCGACCATTTTCAGGGTAATTGTAACCAGTATATGCAATAGTCTTGATGATCTTGATCATGATTTAATTATCAGTACAACCATATAACCATTTCTCGGAGCACTTTTGAGCATAACGCAGATAAGGCAAAATGTGCTTTTTTTGCTCCTAGAAGAGAATTATTTTTCTTCATTTTAATGAAGCAATGTCAGGAAACAAGAATAGTTTTATCCAATCTGTATTAGTTTTTGAAACTAATACATATAACCTTATTTTTAAGGTAATTGCGTTATGCATTTTTGACGCCACTGACGTTGACGCCAATATAACCAACACAATATACGCATTTTTAACTTCTTTTGAGCATGAGCATGATTGACCGCCCACGGATGCAATTCCGTTATTGCCAGATCAGCTGTATTTGCACAAAGAACCAACAGATGATGTTTGGGACTAACATACATCTTCAATGTGTAAAAACTGGAGACCCATTATGAAGCAATACCGGCGCCGGCCGTGCCCGAATGCTGGTCAAGTAGAGAATGGGAAGGAACGTGTTGACATGATACTCGCTTTGAAGGAAGCCGAGAAATCCTCTGCACTTCCACGAGAAATCATTGGGATGTTGGATAGTTGGAGAAAGGTTAGCTGCAAGGTTTCTTTTTGGTGAACGATACGCTGAAAATATGTAGCACTATCCGCCAAAAGCAATGGACCGCTCCAATGTGACTGAAAATTTGACAAGCATAACGAAAAACAAAACAAAACAAAATAGACAAAATGAAACAGGATATTAGATATTGTCTTCAAAACATGGTAGAAGTAAATTATTTGTTGCTTTGCAAACCAGCTCTCCTTGATGTCCTACACGGAAGAAAAAAAGTACCCATATGAGCAGTTGCGTGTGGGAAGCCAATTTTGGGTATAGTTATGTTAACGTACCCGTTGTGTATAAATAACTTTTTTTAAGGTGAAATTCTACCCAAAAGTAAGTTATTTATACCCAACGGGTCGGTTAATATAACTATACCCAAAATTGGCTTCCCACACGCAACTGCTCAAATGGGTACTTTTTTTCTTCTGTGTAGATGGCCAAGTCCTGCTGGACCCGCAGCTACTGCCGTCGGCACTCGTCCACATTAACCCGGCCGTCACCGACGTGTCGGAAACCTTCAGGTAGTAACATGATATCTGTGTCTAATACACTCTTCTTGCACCAATTAATTTACAAACTAAGCCTGCACACCGAATCAAAATTCACTATGGCACGGTTGGCACTTGGTTGCAGGAAACAGAATCAATAAGAAAAATAAACTCGCTTCTAACTTTACACGGTTGCTAAGCAATACACACTATCTTCCCCCACAATACCCGCGAACGACGACACTTTGGACCTGAGCTCGCTTGAGGAAAAATCACCAATACACAACAGCGCAATTGATTGTATGCAGTATTGTATGGGCGCGATCCCGCGACACGCAACACTCTTCTAAATTCAAACGCGAGCGACAGACAGAGAGAGAGAGCTCTCGGTTCAGCGCGAGAGGGAAAGGTTGAGCGAAAAAAATTGCAGCAAGAAAAATTCTCTTCACTGCCAATGGAGTCTGGGAACCAGCCAAAAAAATATTTTTTTCACCACTTTTCAAACTTTTTAGCGACGGAAAATATCACTTCCACAACTTACGCGATTTCTGCTCGCCTGGAGAACACTTTTCAGGCACTTTCGAGTGTGATTTCACCCGCACAGTACGGACTTTTTCGCGAGCACAGGGTCGATGTGTTTCCTTACTCGAGACGAAATCGCCATCACCCGTATTTTTAACTTCTTTTGACAGTAATATTTACTGATTTATGACTTTGTCATGGGTAACGAGTATGGTTAACTAGTTTGAAGGCTGAAATATAATGATGATCCATAGAACCATGTGCATAACAACACGACAGCATAGTTTTAGAATGCTTATCTCAGTAAAAAAAAATAAGGAAGCGGTAAATGTGCGACAACTGAATTAGTTCCGTCAACATAAATCAAAAACATCATCTTGTCTGAGCTGCTTATCAATGGAAGTGACCAACACCAGGTTGACCAGTATGATTTAAATTCGGTTCCGTTTCCGATGTCGTTGTGTTAGGGCCAAGGAATCAATTTGTCTTCAAAAACCGCGAAAAACTAGCAACAAAAGAACAGGTCGATATGTGTTTGTCTCAACCATTTACCAACAATAAAGTTTTGCAAACGTAGGGAAGATGTACCTATATTAATCTCATCACTTTGCAATTCATCCTACTTGAAATAAAACGATATAAACGTGACAGGATTAGTTAGTAATGTTTGTTGTAGTTATTTAACGTAAGCAAACATTATTAGAAAACGAAACCGATCCTTCAACTGCCCAATTGTTTGATTCATCGTAGCATGAATGTTCCTATATTAATGAGATTAATATGGGGGCAGTTTCCCTGTTTGTTGCCAACTAAGATCATAAAAATATAGTGTTTTTTTTTCAGTGCGTGAATTGAGGATCATTTTCAAGCCAAAATTTTATCTAATTGGATCAATGTATCTCTATAGAGTATACTTCGTAATATTTGAAAATCACTCTATGGTAATCAATAATAATAATTGCAAGCCGTCAATCTCGCTTTGTTTCCAACAGACGATCTTTTTCCCATCCTGCTCAAGTTGCAGCAAACCATAGTTGCTTTTGTCATGACATTTGCAGCTGGCAACAAGTCAAATTTGCGGCGAGTTGTTCGGAAATCGTTTTCTTAGTTAGGGCCTTAGTTACACAATTTGTGATTCGTTTCAATTTGTCTGTTGAGTACTTTTGGAATATTACGCTAGGTAAAACGAAAGCTGTATAGATTAGTTTGAGCGTGTGCATTTAGTAGTTGCCATGCTTCTCACTTATGGCGCCACAAGCGCAAAAAAGCCTCGCCTGAAAAAATGTGAGGTGACTTATATTGTTAATATAGTATATTTGATGAAATGCTAAGAAACAAAGCAGAAGTAAATTGTTAAACCAATTCAGTGTCCTAGACCACAATGGATACATCTGAATATCATCCGGGAGAGTGGCCAGTGTCGGACTTGAATCTATCATGCGACACCTTAAATCACATGACAATTCAATAACAAGTTCATTGGTGGTCAAACTGAGTGCACGACACTTGCCCACATATATGGAAATCATAATAGGGTAACGGTATGTAATGTTAGCCTATCACCTTCATTCGACCTATGTGCCAAATATGTCATTAATTTAGCGATAAACACAAAATCATGTTGCTATTAGGATGACGAATGTAATCTGAAGCAATTGATATAATACTTATCAACTTATATTTGTTCACTTCCGCGTAATATTCGATTTCTTGAACTTTTGGGTCATCATGATTTCACTGGTTTTTCTGAACAGATGATCTCCACGATCTTCTAGTGATCTAAATTTGGCTTAATTGAATCTACCTCGCAATGCCCTCCGCTCAATTTTCAAAGCTACTTCTATTCAATCTTCACAGCTTGCCGTGCGCTAACGGAACTATCAATACTTTCTCTTAACAACTTTGTTCTAGCAAAAAAAGTGCCGTCTACTCCTAGAGCCTCACGTGTGATGAGAAATTATTTCCTTCTCAAAAAACAACATCATTAATTGAATCGATAAACCGAATAATACAGTCTAGATATACAGAAAATACAACACGTTACACGTTACAAACTTACTGTTCATATAGCGAAAATAACAATGATTTTACAAGAGAATCGTAGACCCGATGTTGGGGACATATTTTTTTTGTATGTTCCCAACTATGGCCTGTTGTATTAATAACGTAGTAAAAATGCTGTTATTGGTAAGATTTTAAGTGGAAATGCATGAGTTTGCGGTTGTTTATATTAAAGTGGCTCATTTAAACACAAACCGAAGGAACAAAACCATTGTAGATTGAATTATAATGTGTTCGTCATTGAATGGCTGATAAATCATACATGAACATTACTTAAGTGTTTCGAAGCAGTTTTATTTTAGTTTGTTTTGTTAAATTTTGTGTTGAGTAAAGCGAATATAGCTGGAAATGCCTTTGTTCATAAAATTAGAAAAAAAAAAAACCGCACAGAGAGGAATTTGATAGTCAATTTTACCATTATTGGGGGTTAGGGTGACTATTGCAGCATAGTGATTTTGAACCGACTATGATCATGGTCAAAACTACCATTAAAAATAGTTGATGCAACATTTTCCATAATGTCGGAATAGTCCTTGTTACCATGATCATAGTCAAAAATCCAAGAACGTGGTGAATTCGATCATTTTCATGGTTATTTAAACCATTATATGCGATAGTCATACTGACCATGATTTAATTGTCGGTACAACGATGAAATTTTTCTCAGAGCGTACGAAGACTGCAATTAGTAATAAATCCATCGAATGGGACGAAGTTGCATCCATGTATAGACCCAATTTGGTGCTTATAGACCGACATTAAATCCATATCCCTCGAAAGTTCATGACTTTATAAAAGGAACTTTTCGTGATACAAACTACCAAATGTCTTATCAAACTTATCTTAGCAAGTATTAGTTATACACTTGAATCTCGCTTACAGCTTTAAAACTTTATTAGTTATAATAAAAAATGTTATCGATCGTTGCATAATAGGCTGAGTCAAGGGACACATACCCTATGATAATTATATTGAATTTTGCAATCAATCACCATTGATGATAAAACAAACGAGAACATAAACAAAGTTCAAGATTTCCAACAAGAAACGTACAATGCGCTGTTGTAGTATTCTCTAATACTATCATGAGAATATCGCCTTTCAGTATGCAACCCTCTTATCGTCCATATAACGCAGCAACATGGGGGTGCTCGATTTAAAACGAATAAAATACGCCTACGACCAATAGTAACATAATTCTAGCTTAGCATTTCAAAAATGAACATTCTGCATTGATTTGCAACTTTGCTATAATACAAGCGTTAATTTCATTGAACCGTGTGGCATAAAAAAATGGCGACGAAAAGAACCTATCAAAGTAGATACGGACTTTTGGAAAGTTAACCTAGAATACCTTCGCACTAATCGGATTTACCCTAAATATTAAAAATTTGGAGAACTGTAAACAAAACCTAAACAAAAATAACGTTGCGATATAGGTAATAAAAATTACATCCATGAATGTAAAATTGTATCTGTTACTAAACAACACATCAATATCTCAACCATTACCATGAATTACCTTGATTGATAGTAGATAGTTTTGTTTGCGATAAGCGAAACCGATCGATGCAATTTACGCATCTTTGTTTATCTATGTATACAAACAGTTGCTTACAGGCAACCTAAAATCAATAGATTCTAAAAATAAAAATCTTGCATGCAACATGGCCTTGCATCGCGTGATTCATCCATCGCTAGAACTGTTTCGTCGCCCGAGTACTATATATACACAATCCACTTATAGCTTCTACTGCCCAGTCGAACCTCGGTGGTCCGGGGTGCAGGCTTCAAACCTGTAGTCGATTAGCGTCGAAGTGGTTCGATTCCACCTACTGGGCGGCGATTGATGAATACTTTTAGTGAAAAACAATACAATGGCTTTTAACTCCACTCTCAATCAATAAGAAAATTTAGTAATTCTTCATTTCAAACGAAGTTTCTCCCCTCCCCCAGCAAAACACCCTTTTTTTTACAGGTCAAGATGTAACTTACCACAAGAACCGGATTTCGGAACAATGAACATATGCTTGCATATGACCACACAGCTATTTTGTTGCTGCAAATGCCTTCCTGCAGTTATTTTACAGACTTTTTAATATTCCATAATTGTGATTGTATGTAATGTTGCGAAGGTTTACTTTTTTGTACACTACATAACTGCCGTTTTTAGTCTAACTTATGTTTACCCAAAATTTTCTCTAGAAATATTGTAGTCTTTCGCTTCAACCGAGCTCTGCAGTGTTTTTATAAAAAGTGTTTTCTTATCTTTTTTTTTTTTCGATTCCTGTGCAATTTTGTCACTCTCACATCATCAGTGGGGCTAAATTTCCCGGTTCAGGATTTATGGGACATTTCAACAGAACAGAAATGAAAAAAAAATGGGGTAGGTAATTGGAGGGTAATAATAGTCTCTCTCTTGCATCGTGCACGCACTACTCTCGCAGCCACAGCTTGCAGATAAGTTAATTTTTTCTTGCTTCATTTTAGTCATCGTCATTCTCCGCATCGGAGGAATCCGTAGTGAATTCGCTCTCGTTGGCTTGCTGTTCGTTTGCTTCCGATTCCGAATCGCTGATGTCCCACTGTGGATGTTCAGTGGGTATCGCCGCCGCCTCCTTGACGTCTAGTTTCAGATCGACCTGCTGGTCCATTCCGAAGTAGGAATCGGACCGTAGGCAAACGGTAAAGACGTATACGCCGGGCCATTTGGGCGCGCTAAATTTAAGTGCGACCTCCTCGCGATGTACCAGATTGGTGACGTGGTACGGAGCAGTCAGGAGAGTGCGGGACTTCCGATCGCAAATGTACGTCCACCAATATTCGTATTTTTCCTGAAAAAAAAGCATGGGGTAAACAAAGGATTTCGACGTAGTCGTTGGAAGGTGGATGTTACCTCCGGGAACAGCGGACAGTGCACCGGGTGGGAAACCTTGGATTTGCCTTCCAATTTCTCACGCTTGTTGATTTTCTGTTGGAACCTGAAAAAAATCGTTAAATTAATTATTTGAAGGTCTTGAAAAAATACGAGATCAATTACTTTTCCCATTCGACATCGTCGTCTTCCACGGATGACTTCTTTCCTTCATCGGAGCTAATATCGTTGTCACTTTCGGCACCGCTGTCTGCATCCGAATCGTCCTTGCGAACCTTTCCGTTGCTTTTCTGTAATTTACCGAGATTGATTAGTTTTCCGCTAACCCGCAACTTTCATTAGGTATCTTTCCTACCTTGTCGACCTTGGTGGCCTGCGTTTGAGCCTGTGCTGCAGCAGCGGCCGCCGCCTGTCGCTGTTTATTCTTGTTGGCCGCACCTTTGCTTTTGCTCTTGTGACCCTTGGTTGGCTTCGGTTGCCAGACCGGCTTTTTCGCCTTGGCTTCTTCTTTCTCATCCTTGGCTGGTGCTCCTTCTCCAACATTTTCTTCCCCATCGGCCCCGTCCTCATTTTCTTCACTAAAACAATAGAAATAAGTTAAGAGTTTTCCGAAACAAATCCCGCAAACAACTCACGTAATTCCTTGTTTCTCCTTCGCTGTAGTATCTCCAAACAGTTCACTCATACTCCTCCGGACCAGCTCGACCGTGACGGTCACAATGGCCCCGGCGGTCACCACGTTCGAGTTCTCGTCATCCACCACTTCGCACTTGACGCTGAAGTCGATCAGCGGCATCTTGCCGAGCACCTTCATTACGTTCTCGTACTCAAAGTCGCTCAAGCTTCGCAGCACTCCGCGACTTTCGTCCGCCGGAAGCTGGGCAAACTGCTGCAGATTCCGTACCGGACGTTTCTTCGAAGTGAAGTACTTCAGGTGCTCTTCGGTTACATGTGGTAGTTGCAGGAGCGGATTTTTGAACTCCCACAGTCCCTGGATGATCATCGGGGACAGCTTCATGCAGTTTTCGATCGTTTCAATGGTGGGCAGCTTGGAAACTAGGGAAGAATCAATTGAAATACTGTTTTTTTTTTTAAACAAAGGGAATCTAAACTCACTTCTTCGAGCGTATGCAAGCATGATTAGTTGGTTGACACAACTGACCATTTCCTGGATAAGATAGGGACATTTTTTAACGATGAATTGACGGTCCTTATCCAGAGTGTTTGGATTCAGCACCATGCGGCTAAGATGAGCATGCAGAATGGACCGAGCTTTAATCGAGTACATTCGGCACAGCGGCAGTTCCTTACATTTTTCGTTCAGGTTCGGTAGTTGTTTGATAAGCTGTAACATCATGAACAAACATTAGAGAAATCTATGTTTTCAATAAACATCACATGTTCCCACTAACCATTGGCACCTCCTCGTTATCGGACTGCCGCTCGACCACCTGTGTGTTGTGTCTCTTATCAAACTCCAAACTGGCAGCCAGAATCATCACAACCCGCTTCAGAGCCATGTGCGGAGTCTTGTGGAAAAAGTAGAAATACATCTGTGTCGTATCCAGCAGAACCTTATCGCCACTGTAGCGAATCGACCGATACCACCAAGTTCCGACAACCGTAGGTAGGGCCACCATAAACACCAACGCATACAAACCCAACACCCACACGGAATTTTCCTTCTCGACGATCCACGATGGCAGTGCAATACCGAACGACGTCGCACCCGGTCCATCCGGATTGCCATACTTTTCCCAGTTCTTCCTGGCTTCGTTGTCCGTCAGCGCTTGATACGCCTTGGTCAACTTCATGAATGCCTTCTCGTCACCGGTTTCCTTGTCGGGATGCAGAATGACTGACAGGGTGCGGTACGCCTTCTTGATGTCCTTCTCGGAAGTGCCCGGTGGGACGCCCAGAATTTCATACGGATCAAAGTTCGACATCTCGTAGTCGAACTGGGACACTTTGTAGGTCAGAAAGGCAAGCAGCGCCCATCCGCTGATGATCAGCACCTTGACCAGGAACGCCTTCAGTCCCTTGTACGGGTCGGAATGTGAGATGAGGATGCGCTTTTTGTTGCATGGTTCGCACAGGCATTTTTCTTTGAAGCGTTCCGGGTCTGGAATGAATGGAAAGAAAACAAATACGCATTAAGCAATGTATCGAAAATAAGCTATCCACGTACATTTACGCGTGTATTTCGAAACTTTTAATTTGTTCATCATAGGATGCTGTGCGTTTGAATGTCATCTTTTGTTTGTTTACTTGTTTGCACGGTTTAAATTCTTCGTTTTCAAAATGTCACGCATTGTGAAAATTAAGGTTTTGGACACATTGCTACGTGAAAAGGTTGTAACTATGCGACAATTGGCGACGCGAGGTTGTAACTATGCGACAATTGGAATTAATCACGCAAGTGTAAAACCCATCATAACTAAGTTTGGGGAACACTACTCTTTGGATGAACTACCAGGAAGAGGCAGTAAACCCGGATTTTCCAACCCTAAACTGGATCAGAAAGTGGTAGCTCTAATTCGGAAGAACAAATCAATGTCGATACGTGATTTGGCCAATAAAGTGGGAACGCGTAGAGGCAGAAAATCGCCAAACAAAGTGCAGAACAGAACCAACGCGCAGCAACAGGGGATCGGAAATTGTATTCGCGAGTATTGCAGCTACCGGATGCATGTATTTTGATGGACGAAGAGACATATGTCGAAGAGGACTCAAAAACCCTCCCAGGTCCACAATATTACACTGCCGTCGTAGGGAAGGGTGTAAGCGATGCAGACAGGTCGAGTCAAGAGGAGAAGTTTGGTCGAAAAGTGTTGGTATGGCAAGCAATATGTTCCTGCGGTATGAAGTCTACCATTTTTTATAATACTGGAACAAGCAATGCGGAAATCTATCGATCTGAGTGTATGTTGAAGAGGTTGCTGCCTTTATATCAGAAGCATAGTACTCCTCCAATGTTTTGGCCGGATTTAGCCGTACGCTAACAACTCTTACTTGGCTCACGGAAAAGGGTATAGATTACGTTGAGAAAGATATCAATCTGCCAAATTGCCCTCATCACAATCGGCCCATCGAACGCTATTGGGCGATTTTGAAGGAAACAACGAAATCTACTCCATTTTCTTGCTTCTATTGTAGCCGAACCGGCTATTTTGATGGTGAAAAGATGTTATTCTATACGAAAGGCATCCAAAACACAAAATGTTCCAAAGTGTGTTGGAAAGCATACTGAGCGCTGCGCTGGCTCGCGGTTTCGTTTGCCGTCGTCAAGGAAAACCAACCGTTCTAACCAAGGAAGAGGAGAAACGTATTGTGCAGTGGATAATTGATTCAGCAAAGGTCGGCTTGCCGGTAGATACCCAACGTTTAAAAAAATCCGTGGCACATTATCTTGG
Organism: Aedes koreicus; assembly: GCA_024533555.2. Taxonomy (NCBI): domain Eukaryota; kingdom Metazoa; phylum Arthropoda; class Insecta; order Diptera; family Culicidae; genus Aedes; species Aedes koreicus. Next base: position 464,047 of record JAHHFK020001809.1, read on the forward strand.
AATCATTCGCCAGTCCAATAATGCTTTCGGTGAGAGAGCTCCTGGACGGAAGTGGTTAAAACTAAGCAGATGCTAAGTTGGCAGGAGTGAAACTGAAAAGATGATGAGTTTCATGAATAAAACTCATACATTATTCCAAATAAAATAAAATAGCATAGGTAGCACGAAGTTTTTTTTATGCGCAGAATTATAACGTATCCCAAAAACGCTTTTCTTCGTGTGTTCATTTTATATTTTATAAACGTTTATATTTTTCATTCATACTTACTCACTTGAACTACACATCTGCCAAGAAACAATATTAAAAAAAGTTTATTCGATTTTTGTTATGCTATGTTTGCGTCGAAAATGTCTTAAGTGCGCAGAATATGGTACCTTCACGGTAGCTCTATTGTAGAAAAGTTTACGTTTACTTGTCCGTCCATTGCCTCCTTTTTATTTGTCTAACCCTAATCTCTAAGTCGTTTAATCGCTTCAAAGTCTTACATGCATGTGCAGCCTAATAATAATTACTGTGACCTGCCCTAATTCCGCGCAGCGCCTAGCACCGTGCTTTCAACATAATATAAGGAATATTCTGAGATCTTGATTGATTATTTTACCAATGATTACCGCAAATGTTAGAGAATATAATAATAACCAACTTCACTAAGGTATCACTATTTTGAGGTCTAGTCACAAGCGCACGAATTAAAAAATAAAATAAATTTGTTTCACTTTGATTGTTGATGAAATTTGTCAGAAGCAGATAATTTCCCATCAACATGAGAGGCTCTAGGAGTGGACAGTAATCTATTGCTAAAACTAAGAGAATTGAAGAGAAAGCATTGATAGTTCCGTTTAGAGTAACGGCAGGTTATGAAAATTGAAAGATACAAGTTGAAAATGAGCGGAGGGGGCATATGAAGGTAGTATACAATCGGGCGCATAATCTTTTACCAAACTACCCCAGATACCTGGTAGGCAAGGGGGAGGATACCCCCTTGACTGGTAATAGAGTATGCGACCGATCGTGCTCTTATACTACCTATTCAGGGCTGGTAGCGGATGTATGGATAAATAATAGTGACTTTAGTGACTATAATAATAAAAATAGTGACCAAATAGTGACCAAATAGTGACTTCCAAATTTGAGTATTTTTTTAATCTTTTATACATTTGTTGTATAAGTACAGTAAAAATTAACTAAGTGATCACTCTGTTTGAAAAATGAATACGACTGCGGCACAGTATCACTTTATGGTTTTTTTTTTGTAAAGAAGCCTGTAATCAAGGCACTTTTTTTCTCAACGATCTCCTGTACTTGATCCGCAGCTCGTATTTGCGAAGACGGGTCTACACGTACCGTTGAAACGCCTTCCAGCATGGCCTGTGTTAGAATTACGTCTGACAGATCTTGCTTCTCAATTCCTTTTGTGAGCCGTTGACATGTGAAGCTGTTTTCACTACCTTAATCACCTGAGGGTATTTAGGCTTACCGTCAGCCGTTTTCTTAGTAAAAAAAAAACTGGTTCCAATACTCCTCAATTCTGTACTCTGTACTCAAGGTCAGCACCTAGCATTTAAACAAGTTCCATTCGTCAATAAGAAGATCATACTTGACCTCAATCAACTGAAGTAACTTAGCGATTTTCACAACATACTTGGAGCTTTCACTGGATGCAACGGCTGCTGGGTTGAGGCATTGGCAATGTTTTATAAACGAGTTCTGCAAACCAGACTTTTGACGAAGGCTTACGGGTACAATTCATAAAGAAAATCGCATTGCGACCGTCACAAAAAGTGGTCAGGTTTTGAGTATCTCAGTCATTTCTCAAAAGATGTTCAAAAATTTTACACCAATTGATCGGAAGTATTTCTACGCATCAATTTCAATACAGAACATTGTTCATTTCGGGCCACATACTATTGAAAAATTCACAGATGTTAAACCTAGTCTTAAAAAGTATATTAACTCCTACAGGCTTAATGGGTCATATATGACCCCAAAAGGATAATGGCTGTATAAAATCACACAGACTGAATAAAAGTGTACACTATGTTCGACAAATTTGTTTCCCATCACTTTTTCTATCTGAAAAATATTTTAAAAAAACATATGAGTTTAAGGCCAATTGACGACCTAGAACATCCTGAATATGAAGAAGTTAAGGAAGAAAAAAATAAATGCTTTATTAATAGTGTACACCGTTGTTTTAGAATGCATACGTATTATTAAATTCTCGTTGATAAACATTGAATATTTTTGTATCTTTCTGAGAGGTTCTAGATCCTCCAAAATGTACTTGAGTTCCAAACTTCAGATCTACAGTTGTAACAGTAGCTTTCAGGGCTATATAAGGTTACGATATGTATTCAAACATATTGAATGGACCTTTTGGAAGGTCCACAGTCTTTATTTGATAACTTTATGAAGTTCTAGGTCATCCAAACTGTCCTTGAGTTAGGAATTTAAGATCTACAGTAGTAACTAAAGCTCTTTGGGCTATACAAAGTTACGCTACGTATTCAACCATATCCAGTGAATATTTTCGATAGGGAAAAAAAACATTATGATATAAACGGGGGTGATGTAGGTGTTTGGTGTATGCAAAGGGACGATATGTATTTAACCATATTGATTGAATAGCGTGTTAGGCCAACATATTTAATGCGACAATCTTGGGATATTCTAGGTACTCCAAAATGTCCTCAAGTTCAAAACATAACATCTACAGTTTTAACAGTAGTTTTTTGAGCTATATATGGTGACCAGATGTATTCAAATATATTCGATGAATCTTTTGGAAGGTCAACAGTAATTATTTTATAACTATTTTTTAACTCATCTAGGTAATCCAAACCATCCTGGAGTTCAGAACTTGCAATTTGCGGTAGTTACAGTAGTTTTTTAGGCTATCCAAAGTTACGTCACGTATTCAAGTATTTTCAGTGAATATTTTCGAACGTGAAAATACACAAGAAGATTATACTGGGATGATCTAGGTCATCCTAACTGTCTTGGCGTTCAGAACTTAAGATTTACAGTTGTAACAGTAAATTTTAGTCAATACAAAGTTACAGTAAATATTCAACCATTTTCAATTAACATTCTTAAAGTCAAAAAACATTATAATGCAATATGACATGTTCTAGGTCATCCAAACAATCCTTGAGATCAGAACATAGGACCTACAGTTGTAACAAAAGCTTTTTGGGCTGTGCAAAGCTTTTGAAATATACAAGTATACACGTGTATTGAAACATATTCATTGAATATTTTGGAAGAACAATAGACATTATCAGATAATCTTCGGATGTTCAAGGTTATTCAAACTTTCCTGGAATTCCAAACCTAAAAATTACAGCTAAAGATTTTAAGTCTTGAATTGTAGCTTAAAATCTACAGCTTTTTGCACTAAACAAAGTAATAATATGTATTTGACCAAATTAATTGAGTCTTTTGAAAGGTCAACCGATATAATGAGATATCTTGGGATGTTCTAGGCAATCAAAACTGCCCTTTAGTTCAGAATATAGGATCTATAGTCGTAAAGTTAGCTTTATAATCTATGAAAGGAGACGATATGCATTCAAACACATTCAGTGACAGAGCTTACATTCTGTAAGCTCACCAGTCATTATCAGATTATCTCGGGATGTTAAGGTTAATAAAAACTGACCTCGAGTTCAGAACTTAAGACAAACGGTAGCAACCGTAGCCTTTTGGGCTATACAAAGCTATGATAAATATTCAAACATATTCAATGAATACATGAAATTAGGCCTGAAAGGATTTATTCAAAGAACATTGCAATGTAACATCTAAATGGCTAACATTTGGTATCGTAGTCCTACATCATCATTCCGAACAACCCAATGGGGCTGTACCTTGTAGTTTTTGATTACGTGCTTACCAGCAGCAACGTAATGCTTCTTGCATTGCTGAAAAAGTGGAGTTTGTCGATCTCCTTTAATTTGACCAGCTCTGCCATTGCTTCCTCCTCAACATAAACTTTTTCCACAGGTAGCAAGTTCTCAATATTATCCAAAATGTCCTCTGAAAGTGAAGTATTCGCGGGCCACACATTGGGCTTACAAACTCAACCGACGATGTTTCGCGCCAACCTTTCCAGATCAGCGTACATTAGATGTATTAGTGGTTCTTCCTTTTAGAAGAATCCTTAGCAAATAGCATTGAAATAGATCAAATAGCTTATAAACTTTATCAAAAAAATTTAGATCAAATTCTACCTAACAAGTTTTACAACTTTGTCAAGAAACATTCGGTTCAACAGAAATCAATCAAAGACAGAATAAACTTAAATAATTGATGAATTATGATTTATTTTTAATCTACTGTATCATAAACTAAGCATATTTGTATCAGAAATTTCCTAGAAAAAATATGGAATTTCAATATACGAGTTTTAATGGAACTTTGAAATCATAACGCTTTTATAAACTGGTCGAATTGCACTGTATCCCGATTTCACCCATGATTGAATTGAGTTCGCGGAATACGAACAATCAAATCTAGATACAGAATTACTAAGCGAGTAACCGAAAATAAGTTCTTTATCTGATATACAATTTGGACTATTTGGATACCAAAAGAGTGGTCCGCTTTTGAAAAAAAAAACGGAATCTAACAAAATATTTTTTTAAAAAAGTGAGTGTAAATCAAAAATGACTTGATTCTTTTGGATAAACATATTGGATAAACTATTGGATATTGGATAAACTTTTTAAGTGTTATTGGATATAGCATATTGGATAAAGTGTTTTACTCCTATCCCGTTCGATTCGTCATGGGGTTCACAGGGTTTATATGTATAGAAATATCAAAAATTATTATGAAATAGCTGGAAAATTGTAAAAGTAATGAAAGATGATGTAATATGGAACCACGTGCGTCGCATTCAAGCTAATCTAGAGTGCTGTGACCGACCAGCGCTTTGCATTTGACTAGTTCAATTGAGGTAGAGGAGGGACAGCGTTCGACAGGGCATCTAGTTTTTTGGTGTATATTTCTCGACTTTCATATGGTGTGACCAGCTAGCTTAATTTGGTTGACTAGTGACCAATAGGTACAACTGATTTTTTTAAAACTTTTTACAATCGGCGGTGCGAAAATAGTGACTTTAGTGACCATTTTCCTGAAAATAGTGACTTTAGTGACTTTTGGATGCAAATAGTGACTTTTTAGTGACTAGACCCAAAATAGTGACCAAGTCACTAAAAAGTGACTTGCTACCAGCCCTGCCTATTGCTTTGTTCTGGTTCTAGCGATTTGTTTATTTCCCTCTCCCAAGGGCTAAAAGGGGGGGGAAATTTTTTTTTGGTTGTGGGGTTTTTTTTGGGGTGCACCGACTTTTTTCACATTTTTTTTTTCTTGGGGTTATTTTTTTTGGGGGGGCCGGGGGGGGGGGGGGGGGGGGGGGGGCAAACCAACTCTTGGGGGTGAAGAGGGGCACGTAAAAAAGAAAAAAAAAAAAAAAAAAATATAAGAAAGGGGGGGGGGGGGGGGGGGGTGTGGGGGGGGCACCCGCCACGGCGGGGAGGGGGAACACAGAAACATCGTAACCGAGCAACAAATGAGACGATGGTTTCAAGAAGTTTCTTCACTTATTAAAGAAAGTCATTTGGAGGGACCGACGAGCAATCCAAAGCACACCTCGAATATTTATAATCTTTAATAGAAGAAACAGAAATGAAGTGGATAGATGAAAATGTTGAATTAATGTTCAATATTTACACATTTTTTGATGAATAAAGTTCTGGAATCTATGCTTTGACTATTACCAGAATGATAAGCATTTTTATTTTGAAATTTTATTAAATCAATAAGAAAAAAACATTCCCACGGAATTAGGCTTTCTTGTGCGCGGAACTAGGCAAACTCATGTATTGAACTATTTATACATTTTTTATGTATCAGTTTTTCAAAGCAACGTAAATCATATTTTTGCTTCTAATGTATACCATACACAATCGAATGACGATCGAAGAAATACAAATGGTTGTTAAGTCATTTTTTTTATAACGGGTTTCAACTAACCTCACTAACCTCACGGTAATAGGGCATGCCACGGTATTTGAGTCTTGGTCAGCTATAATATTCACTTTTCGGTGGCAAAGTTCATCACGCCTATTCCCTATCTATTATCATAAAACTATCGAGAATGAAGCCGCTTTGAAATGAGACACAACAAAATAAGAATGGCGCTACGTTCCTAGTTTTAATAAAACTTCTACTCAGTTAATCCAACAGTCGATTCCCTACAAATGTCGAAAATCTCGCACACATTTTCTATCAATATATACCTGACTAGCTAGATTTAAATTTAAGCGTGGCTACGGCTCATCATGTCAGGGAACGCATAAGCAATCCCACATCAATATCGCTGAGGAAAGAGCCCCACCTAACTGCACTAGCATTCAAGGCTCTCAGACAGGACTAGCATCAATGCCAGATATGTGACGCGGCATTAAATAAAAAGTATGTCTGGTTGCCATCTCAGTGCTAATTGCGTAGGCCCACCCTTCGCGACCAGATCACATATCCGAGGGGAGGGCATCTTGTCATAAACATAAGATAAAATTATAACATTCGTGTGTAGGCACTTACATGTATCAATTGGAAAAAGCAATCGAAATTTGAGATTAAGGAGTGCAAGAACTCTAACAATTACTTTCCATGAAATGTTAACCTATTTCTTTCATCTCGCCATGACTAAGGATCCTCCGTTTTTCGCGTTGCGAAGCATAAATACGCAACAAATCCTCGAAAATCACGAAATCCACGACTGTTGTAACAGCCTTGCAATTAAGTTTTTATTTCGATATTTCTGGTTATCTAAACAGATTTGCTAAAATAGCATATAGCCATAAGTAGAACAAAATCACAAAAAATCAACTTAAGACTGCTATGCCAATAGCGGCAGTACACATCTGACCATTAAATTTATTTCGAATGTTGCGATCGTTTTGATCGTCTTTCAACTGTTTAATATACACTTACAAATTGTTAACGTATGGTAAACACAAAACTACATTTTGCTCAGGAAAGTCTAGAATCTCTCGAATGTTTCAGGAACCGATTAATATCAGCAATTACTAATATTACGGGGTGCATCTATTTTCCACTAGAAATAACCTTTATATGCCAAGAAATTCAACACGAAATGTTGACTCTGCTGAAATATTATGAATTAACTTCTACTTTACACATGACGGTGCACACCACTTTGAAGATCCTTCCAGGTGAAACGACAGCCGTTTCGTAAATAATGCAGTCATCATTTATGCTAGCTTGCAGCCGCGGGCCCCGCAAATTTTCGTATAATTTCACCTGTAGTCACAAGACCTACCCAAGTAAATCTAATGATTCTGCCGAGCAGTTGAACGCAAACATCGCGACTCGAACAGTAGAAAGCGAACGAACATCGAAAAATAACTGTAAAAGTTTCTGCTTTTGGCTCTGTGCAATGTTTTCTGGCAGCTCATCACACACACGCTCCAAGGCACGGTATGCTGACGACTGGTATCGAGGTGCTAAATGAACGAAATTTCCACCAACATCAGAATCAACAGATTACCCTACTGGCTCGGTTCTACTGTTCCTAGAATCACTTACCTTCCTTTTTCTTTCGAGGCCAGAAGTAGAAGGTGGCCGGTATGAGGATCAGCGCCAAAAACGACAGAATGAAGTAAAAGAAAGTTCCACCGCTTTCATCGTACTGGAACTTTTGGCCACCCATCTTTTCCTATATTCTTTCTCTCCCTCTCGCGTAGTGTGCTCCTGTGCAGCGGCCCTGGGGTTCCGGCAAGATTTATTGTTCCCTTACAATCTTCGTTAATCCTGTTTCTTTCAACATTAGTGGATTCTGGATTTGTCAATAGGTGTGTGATTGATTGAACTAAACTTCACGTATAAATACACACGTCCGCAAAGAGCAAACAGCCAAGTCTTTCACTTCCAAAACTACTTTTCCCTTTTTTCTGCAGCTGCTTTCTTTTGCGCGATACAAAACTTACGGGCGACTCAGAGAGACACGAACACGGACTGACTGACGACTAGCGAGGCGAACGAATACATCCAGAAAAATTTGACACGTTTAACAAACCACCCTGCGAGAAAGTGAGAAGTGACAGCTTCATGTTTGTTTTGTCGACATTCGGCTTGGTCGACCGTGGGGGTTCGGTCGATTCAGTGCACGGTAATCTTAATTTACGCTATTATGACTATAAAGTATGCATTTTCGAGGGAAACTGGGACTACGCCGAAAAGGAGTATATTACTTTTACTCCCTTTTGCGTAAACTGAATATACGTCAATGTGTGCATACTTTTTACTCCTTTTGAAAAGTGTAAAATGCATACTTTTTACTCCTTTTGAAAAGTAAAATGTGCATACTTTTTACTCCTTTTGGAAAGTATATATGCATACTTTTGACTCCTTTTGAGAACATAACAGATGTATACTTTTTACGCATTTCACAAACTCAATATTGTTCGAGTATGGCTGAAAACGGCTCAATTCCGAAATTCAAATTAGAAAGTGAAAAAGACATCAATAAATTACACAGACATGTTTATTAATTGAAAAAAAAAAAAAATACAAATACATATCTAGAGGTTTTGCGCAAAAATTTACTCACGCATTTTGTTACAGAGTTGATTAACAGACGTTCTGGAACTATTTACTTTAACCTTATAGCAGTGGCTGGATAGTCAAGAAGAAAATGAATAATTTTTTTTTTCTCAGGAAGTACAAGCACATCGGCTCCAAGCTCGGTCCCAAGCTTAATGATTCGTCCCTAATAATGTATCTGGCATCCGGCCACAGGGCATGAAGGACCTGTTTTGTTTCATACAGTGTTAAAAATTTGTAATTACTTACGAAAGCAAATATTTAACTTACCTGTCAACTTCGCGAATACGTTTGTATCCAACGTATTGGAATTTCCTCCATTTTCTATACTGCAACATCCTAAAATAATTCCGGAAACTTATATACGATGCTTACAATATAAATGCTTTTTTGAAAATGGCGCCAGCATCAAGTCACGGGCAGAGTAAATTTTTTCTCCGCGGTGCCTACTTTTTACGCATTTTTTGTCACCGTTGACATACTTGAAAAGGCGTAAAAAGTACTCTTCATACGTGTATAAAAACTAGTCACTTTTTGACGTATCAACTATAATCTTGAAAATGTGCAAAATATAGTCATAAAAGGAGTTTTCCAGATTTACCGTGTGAGTTGGTTGTAGGGATGTCAAAACAATGGTTTAAACACCGACAAACGGACATGTCATTTGATTTCCAATTTATGCTTAAATAAATAGATCATTGCACGGAACGTATTTACCTCACTTTTTTGACAGTTTAGGGAGCTTTTTGACATGGTGTTAGAATTCAAACCGCTCAAACGAAATTTTTCATTGGCTTTTTCCGGATTCCGTACGATTAGATTCAGGAAATAATGTCAAAAGAGGCACCTGTGTTTGTTTTCCGGCTGTTTTACTTCAATCGTAATAAATTCAGAGCACAAAATCTCAAACCGATCTTACCGAAAATATTCTAAGTCCGCGCAAACAAGCTCCCTGAACTGTCAAAACTGAATTGATGACGCCATCGTGCAATGATCTATAGCGGCCATTTGTAAACAATGACTCCAGACAATCCAGCTACTCCATATGGTAGAACTAACATTGTTCTACCAAATGCTGCTTTTATTTCAAGAGAGTGATTTAAGATTCAAGAGAATCAACATTTAAAGTCATTGTTTACAAATGACTTTTAGGCCCTTAACATGAATTACTCGAGAATTCTACTAAAAGCGATTGCTCCTGTCGATTGTGAACGAACGAGCATCCGGCAAAGCCTAGCATATGGGTACCTCGTTTGATTAGATGATGCAGCAGTGTGTGAGAAAAAATTTCACCTTGACGTTCGCATGCATAAAATTAAGAAAAACGTAAACAAGCAATGCAATGTATACCTATTTGAATAAGAGTAGGCCGTGTGAAAAAGAAGCATATTTTATCAGATTTTTTGGGACTATCAATATGTATTAGCAGCCATGTCGGTTTGTCGGTCAATGCACGAATAAAATATTACAATACGATTACAATACAAAACCATAAATGTATCCTTACACACTTAGAAAATTTTACAGTATTCGGTAATTTTTTACCGAACTTTCAACAGCTGAACATTCGATTTACCGGATTTTGGTGAAATTTTACAGTATTGCGGTAAAAAAATTACCGGAACTTGTCAAATTTTACCGAAATCCGTTAAATCAAATTACGGAACGTTCAGCTGTTGAAAGTTCGGTAAAAAATTAACAAATACTGTAAATTTTTCTAACTGTGTACACTGATAAAAAAGAAACGATAATATCTATGTGTCCCAACTTTGATTTTTTGCAATATAAACAACAAATGATATCTATTTGAAACCACATATACTTTCTATGTGTACACATAACCACTATGTGTGGCCACGCATACTTTTCATTTGCTACATAAATTTCATTTGTGTTTCTCAGAAGGTTCTGTTTCTGTGTGAATAAATGAATATTATGTGGAATTTAACATGGATTTAATATGTGTGGATGATTTGCCGTGTAAGTTTATTGTTGGACAATAAACCATGTCGTTCATGTATAGTTTCATTAAAACGACTCTATCGTCACCATAATACATAGAAAATAAAGTCCATTGTACACAAAACTTCGATAGTAAAAAAACAAAAGAAGGAATGGTTTTGGTTTGAAATTGATGGAGACAAAATGAAATTTTGTATCGTTCAGATACACAAAACCCCTTCTTTTCCATTGTAAATTGCCATCTACAAAAGATTCTATCGTGGCAAACAATAAGTTACTGTTATTTTAACGTTTAAAACAATAGAACCTATAGTACCTACGATTCACTTCACTTTAGTTTTACATAAGATTTTATCATATTTTCAATGTGATTTTTATGAAGGTTTCTTGTTTGTGAATTATTGGAGAATATTTGACTAAATGACTGACTATTACGACTACACGATTTGTTATTAACACTTATCCCCCTCATTTTGTATTTGCTCAGCTTTTGGTAGATTTTTTAGAATATTTTATTGTAAATAATTTAATGAGCTCTTAAGGTAACATAATTATTTACTAAAACTGATAAAAAGGCATTAACAAACACTTTGTTTGATGTCAATGGAAAGCTCCGAAAATTGAATTGTCTGTGGACCTAACTTTTGAAGAAGTTGGTTAATTGTTTAAACAATCATGCCTTGCTTGCTTTGTTCTTTTTTGCTTACAAAATTATATGATGCATGCATTTTGTACACTAATTTTAGTTTTGTTATTTCTACAAGTTTTATCATCCAGATGATCATCAAATCAAATGTTAAAATCATTTTGATAAACATATATTTTAGACGATGAAAGTTACTTCCCTCTTTCGAAGATGTACATTCCCGGAAACAATCGACACTATTCCATGGATAATTCTACTATAAGTTTGAACAGAAAGTTATGACGTTGCCATTTCCGAGCGAGGTATTTCTAGGCCATGGTTTAAGCCCTTGAGATTGGCTGTCAATCAAGATGAGTACCAGAAAGACTGTTTGATGAAAATTTTGATCCCGTTTTTACAAAAACATCATGCAGATGGACAATACGTGTTTTGGCCGGATAAAGCGTCATTGCATTACGCCAACAAACACAATCGTTTCTGAATACCCATTCGTTCCCATCTGTACCCAAAAACCACAACCCGACAAATCTGCCTCAGTGTAGCCCAATCGAAGATTTCTTCAGGTATTTGAGCTCCAAAAATAACACGAATTGCAAACAGTTGATTGGTAGAATCAAGAAATGCATTTGCAAAGTTGACTGAAGGCCATACAACTGCTGGTTCAGCTCATATAAGGTTGCAATCAAGTCTAGAGATTTTTTCGCAAAGGAAAGTTTATCGGCACCCTTGGTATCAAGGGACCGGCGTGTGTATTTTTTCGGTTCAGTGAGTAAATTTAAAAGTTTTTTCTTTTTCTAAATGGACATAGCTTTCTTTTTAAAGCTATGTCCATTTAGAATCCGGAATATTAAAATCATCGGTATCTCGGTAGCGAATTGACATAAAAATACGTTTAATACATCAAAACAAAGGTAATTTACCGTACTTTAAGGAAAAAAATATCAATACAAATTATTTCTCTTCGTTTCTAATGAAAATTCGCACTTTCTTCTTTATTCCTCCCATCAAACCCATCGATGAAATCTACGTTATTATCGCGGTACCACTGGGTGACTTCCCGGCTGTAGTGGCAACTCGCCAAATCTGGCCAAAACTTCACGGGACCTTTATGGGCTTTAATGAAAGGAAGTACGCGGTTTTTGGGGCATTCTTCCTTGTACAGCTTCGAGTCCATCGTCTTATTCGTCACGAACACTTTGGTCTTTGCTCCGCAGCTGTATATCCCTTGCCAAATCAAACTTAAACTTCGCAGGAACATCTCCTTGTGCCGTCGCCATGTAGAATTGTTGGCCAGGAAGCTGTCCGAAATCCATTTTGACGTAGGTTTCATCGTCGATGAGCAGGCATCCTTGGTACTTCGCCAAAACCTGCTGGTACAATTTCCTAGCTCGAGTTTAGGTGACGAAACTTTTCTTCAACGTTCTGTTTGGTTGCTTGCTGGCTCGATAAGAATGATATCCTGCTCGCAAACGAATTCTTTGAACGGTACCTCGGGCAGCAGCGTATTTTTGTGCGATTTCATTATCTGATAGTCCAGGGTTTGCTCTGACAATTCTCAACACCTTCTGGTTCTGGCTTGCGATCATATGCTCCACTACGATGCTTACCTTGAGGCACTCGATCCACGATCTTTTGCTCCCTGAAACGTTTGAGCACATCATACACGGTTGATTTGGTGATTTGCAACGTCTTTGAGATTGTTATTGCGGACCACGATGAATTATGAACGTGGGTGTGCAGAATTGTTTCGCTCCTCTTGGCCTACACCTGGAATAACTTTTGATTCACTGCACGAAACACCGTGAAATTTATACCACGAAAAGTGAGAGTCTTGGTAAACAAACTGCTGTAAAAGAATTCTTGCAGCGGTCATTTTCCGTGCCGCTGCAATACAATAACTGATTCCGGATTCTAACTGGGCAGAACTTTATGCTTCCGATCTTCCAAATGCGAACAGTTGGGCTTTACGTTTCGCACTTTCCATCAAGTTTTGTACCGCTGTTATATCCTCCTTATTTGATACTTGAACTGTTTTTCACTTCCAATGATTTTTTGAGTTTTCTTGAGGTTTCTCTTTACGATTGCCCAATATTTTTCAATAGGACGCAGTTCCGGCGAGTTTGGAGGGTTTTTCTCCTTGAGTACGATTTGCACACTATTGGCGGTATACCATTCCTGAGGCGTCTTTACGTAGTGGCAAGAAGCGAGGTCTGGCCAAAACAGCATGGAACAAATATTTTTTCTTCAATAAAGCCAATAATCGTTATTGCAAGCATTCCTTTACATAAATTTCTGAGGCGAAAAAAAAGGCGAGGCGTTTTTCTGAGGCGAAAAAATCTGGTCATATCTTCCTTCGGAAGGGAGGTAAAGCCGTTGGTTCCGGCTCATATTCATGAGTCGTTAGGTAGGGACCAGGTGGTGGAGTCGTCTTCCTGGCGTCGGCGATTGACGCCATGTGAGAAAATAGGCCGACGTAAAATAAAAGAAAAAAAAATATCGTGGTTGGCAGTGCCAGTTGTTACGAAAATTTCGATTTTTAGCCCACATGTGCAAATCTCCGGCCAAACCAAGTATTTTTTTCGGGAATTTTGACATTTTTTTCTGCTTGAATTTATCCTGAACCTTTCCTTTTCCGGTAACCGTATAAAACTCTTGACCTGGGAGCTGCTTGAAATCAGCCTTGACGTATGTTTCATCGTCCATTACGACGCAATCAAACTTGGTCAAAAGACTCGTGTACAACTTACGCACTCTTTCTGTGGCTATTGTGTTTTGCTTATCATCTCGATTTGGTGTCACTGTAACCTTATATGTTGACAGTCCGGCTCGTTTCTTTGCTCTTTGCATTGTTGTGTGGGACTTTCCCAATTTGTTTCCGATATCTCTGATGGAAAGGTTGGGGTTGCGTTTGAAAAAGCTGGCCACCATTCTTCCGGTCGCTACGGCTTCCTGGTTTTGGTTTCCACCTGATTCCGGCTTTCCGAATACTTTTATTACATTCGTCACGGTTGATTTTGCAATATTAAGTGATTTTGCCAAGTCGGCGTCGGAATAATTTGGATTTTGCTTATTCTCGTGCAAAATTTTGATGCGCTGCTCTTTTTGCTTCGACGCCATTTTGACAACTGAATAGAAAATGGCAAAAACAAAATAAAGTCAACATTTCGTCCACATACACCTACAAAATGAGGGGTGTTCAAGTTTTTTAAATGCACGATTATATAAAACTACGTCATATTTGAGTCGACCAAGTTTTGACCGTTCCATCCTTTAGGTCTCGTCGTCCATCAAAATGCATGCATCCGGTCGCTGCAAAACTCGCGAATACAATTTCTGGGCCGTTGTTGCTTCTGTTCTGCACTTTGTTTGGCGATTTTCTGCTTCTTGTAGGTCTTCAGGTTGTTCCGTTTCAGGTTGATACGTTGAATCATTCCGACGCTGGGTCCCGCTTTATAGGACTAATAACGTATTGACATTGATTTGTTCTTCTGAACAAAGCTACCGCTTTCTGATCCAGTTTAGGGTTGGAAGATCCGAGTTTTCTGCCTCTTCCTGGCAGTTCATCCAAGGAACAGTGATCGTCAAACTTGGTTATGATGTATTTTAAACTCGCGTGATGAATTTCAAAGCGCTTCGCCAATTATCGCATAGTTACACCCTGTTCAAGTCGCCATATGTCCTAAACCTTAGTTTTCACGCCTTTTTCAATGCGCGACATTTTGAAAACGAAGAATTTAAACCGTGCAAACAAGTAAACAAACGAAAGATGGCAGTCGAACGCACAGCATGCTGTGATGAACACATTAAAACTAGTGTGCCTGTATTAGTAGAGTGACGACACTGTCAAAATTGGAATCGAAATTTTCTGTCAGTGTCATTCCAATCGAGCAGGCGACCTGTCAAACGCGTGTGAAGAAAAAATAATGAAAACAAGTATTGTGCTGTTGTTTATGTCAAAGCTGTTTTTTGTTTCAGACATTCTGCTTTTTACTCAATTACAGTAAGTATTTATTGAATAATTGTTGATAAGGAGTGTATCGAAAATAAGCTATCCACAAACTTTCTTTCAAATTATGTTGAAAACCGATATTTTATTCATACAAAAAATTGATCCTTTATTGTACGAGGTTAAACTTGAACATAATGAAGACCGGATGAAATTTAAGTTATTCCTTCACGAATTTTCGAACTTTGGATCGAATGCTCTTCATCAAGTTCCGGACAAGTGTTGCATCGCATTTTTTGGACGCTTGAGCCCAAATTTTTTTGAACTCCTGCATGTTCCCAGCTGCCTTACCAGTCTTCTTGAAGACCCTCTTCACGATTGCCCAGTAACGTTCGATGGGTCGAAGCTGAGGGCAATTTGGTGGATTGATATTTTTCTCAACGAAATCTATACTCTTTTCCGCAAGTCAATTGAGAGTGGTTTTGGCATAGTGAGCCGACGCTAAATCCGGCCAAAACAGTGGAGGTGTACTATGCTTCTTATATAAAGGCAACAATCTCTTCTGGAAACACTCAGATCGATAGATTTCCGCATTTATAGTTCCGGTAGTGTAAAAAATGGTTGACTTCAAACCACAGGAACATATTGCTTGCCATACCAGTACCTTTTGACCGAATTTCTCCACTTGAATCGACCTGTCCGCATCGCTCACATCCTCCCCAACGACGGCAGTAAAGTATTGTGGACCTGGAAGGGTTTTTTAGTCCTACTTTACATAGGTCTCATCATCCATCAAAACGCATGCATCCGGAAAAGGCAAAAGACGCGAATACAATTTCCGGGCCCTTGTTGCTGCTCGCTTCTTCTGTTCTGCACTTTGTTTCGAGATTTTCTGCTTCTTGTAGGTCTTCAGGTGGTTTCGCCTCTTGATACGCTGGATCATTCCGACACTCGTTCCTGCTTTTTTGGCCAAATCTCGTATTGACATTGATTTGTTCTTCATGATTAGAGATACCCCTTTCTGCTCCAGTTTCGGGTTGGAAGAACCGGGTTTTGTGCCTCTTCCTGGTAGCTAATCCAAAGAATAGTGTTCCCCAAACTTATTAATGATGGTTTTAACACTCGCATGATGAATTCCAAACCGCTTCGCCAATTTTCGCATAGTAATACCCTTCTCACTTAGTCATGTGTCCAGAACCTTAATTTTCACTTCCTTTTCAATACGCGACATTTTGAAAACGCAGAATTTGAACCGCACAAACAAGTAAACAAAAGAAAGCTGACAGTAAACGCACAGCATGCAGTGTTCAGAGCATAAAAAACCATCACAAATACATGCGTACAACGCGAATGTATGTGGATAGCTTATATTCGATACACTCCTTAAGAAACTGTGAAATAGTCACCGACTTTAGCAGGTTTCTGAATTGCAGGGCAGTTGGTTTTTTCTGTCGTATCCTGATTTGTGAAAATAGATTTTCCACGCAGTCTTGCGTGAAACGTGAGGTCAGTAAAAAGATATAACCCTTTTCATTCAAAAAAAGATCCTGCAATCGAAGGATCGATTTCGTGGCAAGAATGACGGATGCCTGCCATGGTTTCCAAAGCTTTTTGTTTCCTACTTTAATTGTAAAGATTAACTTCTTGAAAAACTCGAAGAATTGCAGTGTTTCGTTGTAAACTTGCAAATTTTCTGAAATAAAACAGAAGACATTATTTCAATGCAATACGAGTTATGACTTTCTTACTTTTACTCAATGCCATCTCTTTTGACCTGTTTTTCGACAACTTGAACCATTTAGAACATGCTTCGATGAAAAATGCCGTTGGTAAAATTTCTGGACGATTTGTAGCGTGACTGAAAAATCGAAGTGCTGCAGCTACGTTTCGGTTGCAATATTTTTCGGAGTTGCTAACTTTCATCACATCAAAGTTGCTCCTTTTCTTTTTAAAGTCAACATCTTCTGGTTTCAGGTTATGCGCAGTTTTCAGAAAGTTTCGCTGTTCATAATAAACGAGGTCCGTCAAATGCTGAATGTTGACCTGATTCGTACAAAACCCGTTCGATTCAACTACATCAGGTGGTAGCCATAAAACTTCTTTCTTCAGCCATCCTTGTACTGTCGACTTGAAGACATGGACGGCGTCTGGCATAATCTCGAGTTTCCTAAGCGGGTCTGTGGGGTGCTCAATAGCTTCACTATCCATTACGACGTCCTTATGGAATTTAAGGTTTAAGCAATTCCACAGCTTTTTATTATTCGGGCCACAATCTGAAGTTATAAAATGGACTCTGCAGCCGAATGATTCCACTTTCCGGATAATTTCAAACGTGATTTCCTTCAGTTCATTTTCGGGAATACTATTGTGTGTGTGTGTGTGTGTGTGTGTGTGTGTGTGTGTGTGTGTGTGTGTGTGTGTGTGTGTGTGTGTGTGTGTGTGTGTGTGTCTGTGTGTATACAATCCAACGCCCACCGTCCCGCAGTGCTTTTATGGAAGAAAATTGTTTGCAGTTAAATGAACTGTTGTTCATTTTTAGCCCGGGAGTTGGAAGGTGATAGCTCTGTTGGGTTCCAGTGACCCATTTCAGAATGCCAGGTTACTCACGTCCATTCCGAGGTCACTTTTGCTTACAACAAGCCCCGCATAGGCACAGTACAAACATCAAATGGATATAGGTACTGTGCATACACTTCCATCATCAAATCTTACTGTTTTGAGGATGGCGCGTATTTAGCAGTATCGTTCAAATTTAGTTATAATCAGATAGACCTCACCGGAAATTGTTGCTGATATACAGTCTTCAT
Source organism: Aedes koreicus (assembly GCA_024533555.2). Taxonomy (NCBI): domain Eukaryota; kingdom Metazoa; phylum Arthropoda; class Insecta; order Diptera; family Culicidae; genus Aedes; species Aedes koreicus. Next base: position 482,043 of record JAHHFK020001809.1, read on the forward strand.
TTGGACGGCTTCCCTGTGATGCTAAAGGATGCTTTTATGTCTCTACACTCCGTTATTCGGCAAATATTTTCACATCATCCTTTTCGAATGGAACAGCCAGAATTCAATTAGTATTTCGCGCACAAATGCAATAAAATGAAAATCACAGGTAAAAAAAAGGACTTCTGAGAAAAAAAATTAACTTGAAAATCACAATCATTGTGCAACGAAAGAAAAAAAAACTTCACAGCTTTCCATCTGTGCATCTTTGCTTCTGACCAGCAAATGGCCGTTTGCTACTTTTCACTGGTTTTCTTTTCTCTCTCTCCACACTCTGTCAATAATAAAAATCCCCCGCTATGAGACGACTCTATATCGACTTCTAAACTGCTTATAATCATCAATTCACTCGCGACAAAGCGGAAAAATACTCTAATTTAATCATTTATGTCCGCGTGGCACAATACTAACAGCACTAACAAACCCAACTAAGCTGATATTAACTCTTCCTCCGGGTGCGGGGGCGAAGCACAAAAAACGGGGAAAAACCACCGACCATCACACATTTCGGGAGGGAATCGATTATATTCACTACATCTTACACAAAACACGTGTAGATTATATGATTTATATTTATTACGAATATATTTTTATGATTTTATTTTTCGCGAAAAGGACGCAGCAAAAACACGTCAGTTTCCAAGCACGGCTTGCTGCGATCAGAGTTCATTTTCGGGAATAATATTGCCCGTAAAATGGTAGCCAACAGTTTGCTTCTATCTGCTTCTGACCCCAACCAACATGAAAACAAGACCATGGGTATCGATTCCGGTTTGACCTGGAATGGTAATATCGCCGTAAAACATACTGTCAGCAATACAGAAGCTTCTTGCTTCTTCGATGGACATTTCGTCGAAAACTAGTCCACAGTCAAGATCATCTGGATGCATTGTATTCAGTTTGAGCTGCAAAAGCTCGAGAACATCGGTCAATATGCCAGTGTTAAAGTTCAAGTCCTCTACTCTTCGTTGGAGGGTTCGTTCAGATGGAAGCGGATATGTGTTCCGGTGATGTTCGTAGCCTCGCGTGCCACAAGCAAATTTGGTTTTTAGGCTCTCTGTAATAGTTTTGTCGCTGCTTCGGGTGCTGTTTTTTGTACATCAACATGTCCACTTGGTCGTATGGGCTGCAAAATGGTGAGTAGACAACTGGGATGGACCGTGCGTCCCCGCAACATAACACTGGTCCTCACAAGTTCCTACCTCATGCTTCCACGGGTCAAGAGATGACAAAGACCGCCAGCTAAGGGTTGCGTACTTAGCTGGTAGTGCAGCCTGGGCACTGTTGTCCTTCTGACTTCAGCTAGATTGAGGAGGTGCGTTCCGAGCGTCTGTTCACCAAGGAGGTGCAGCTCAAACAGCGTCTGTCCTGGCATCCAGCGGCTGAGTAATAAACGCTGTATCGCGTCAGCTAGCAGTCCCACCAACGCGATGTAGGAAGGTGGCATGCTGAAATCTTACCCTACCACAAAAAATGGAAGTATTCTTTATACGGTGTATAATTTCAGATCATCTATGGAATACCCAAGTGTTGTTTAATAATTTTAAATTTTTTGTTTTTTTCGTGGCAATGATAATGCAAGAGCGTCTACAATTGCAGCTGGACATCAGTCTACAGGCATGCAGACAGTACAAATATAATTGTTACTATCATTTTATATTACAACATCCCTTCACAATATTTTCAAAGCTATTTTCAGGTTCGCATCTATGCATCGTAGTATGTTTTAGCCCACCTAACCCACGATATGTAGTTGAAAAGATAGGATGGTTTTTAATGTTATTTTAGAAATGATCATACGACAAATTCTACTAAATACTAAATTGTTTATGATCTCTCATTTTCTATTGCACAGATATAATAAAGAATTATTTTTGGGCCCAGTAGAAAGCAAGAGTATCGGAGAATTCAAATTTCATTTTTCTTTTTCTCTCTTTGGTTTTTTTTTTCTTTTTTGTAGATTTATTAAGCTTCCGTTTTTGGGCAGTAATCATAATGATATGAAATTTATTTCGGCTAATTGTTTGCTTAAATTTTCTTTGCTATTCTGCATGGCTGCCCGGTGATCAACTTTCTTTCATTATATCACTTTGGAAATTTTTGCCATTTCAGAGTTTCAATCATCTAACATCACAGCAGAAGAAACAAATAGTTGCATTTAATTTTTATGTGTATACTATTACAACATCGTATTATTTTCACCATATCATCATTATATATATTAGTATAATCGTGTTAAAAATATTTGATAAAAGATTAATAATAATAATTAAATTTCATTTGCTTTAAGGTTACAAGGAAATAGATTCCAGATAGTACAGATATTTTATTTCATTGTATCTAAAGGTGTTTTTCTATGAATTTAAATCATTGAATTTTGTTAAAATTAATAAATGCTCTTCAATTCTGCTGATTATGTATATCTATATGTCATGAATACATACTTATTTTTTTGATTCATGTATAATTAAATGGTTTATGTTTTATTTAATTGCAATAAGACCTTCACATTCCAGAGTTATATTCATCTGCCACTGATTGAGCTGTAAAGATGCATATGATTATCATATGCCTATTATTACTATTTTAACTATTTCATCATATTATTTTATTTATAACCATATTTAAATTACAGGATGACGAACTCTAACCATAGCATATTTTAATTAAATATTATAGTATATTTCATTGCTCTATTATATACTGCATATTATGACATGTTATGTACATTATATATAATAAATACTGGGTTGGGAGGGAGCATCAGGGTATCATTCAAGCTGAAACTGGACGATGGTTTGATTGACTGCCTGAGTCTAGGAGGGAACGAGTATTATCATTTTCTTTATCCTACCGATTCGATTGTGATGCTGCGAATTCTACTCCAACAGTTTCAGTGAGAGTGACGCGCCCTTCTTAACAAGCCATCCTGTAGAAAGCTTAATAAGTATTGCGAATTCGGTTATTCGAATTGTTGGATCGTATCGTTGGAAGGAGATTCTTAATTTCCCGTGGATTTCGCGTGAGTGTCTCTGCTTACGGGTCCACCCCTCCGTTTTTGGCCCTTCATACAGCGATATTGTGAATTCAGATCGGTGGCTCAATTTGATCTTGCTATTAAGTGGAGCTGCATCCAAGCCAAGGGCATGAAGGGATGGTGGCTACCATACATACATACATCAACATGTCCACTTGGTCGGGATTGAATGTTCTGTTCAGCGCATCGAGAGAAAGGTGGGGGGTGGTTTTTTGTTTGTGAATATTTTTTTCCTGTTGTTTGCGGGCGGTGGGAGGAAATTGGGGTTGCCGTTTCTGCTCGGTTGGTTGCTGGTTGATATTGTATTGTTTTGGCGGGTTTTTTTTTTGTTTTTTTAATACCGGTCAAAAAAAAAATAAAACTCTTCAAATGAAATTAAAATTCGGTTAAATGAAATTTAAACCCGTCAAAACTACCTCAAAATTTGGGGGGGGAGGCTTCGCTTTATATTTTATAGAAAAATAAAAAGAGTTTTTCCAAAGTTTAAGGAGCATTTCCCCAAAAAGAAGGGTGCATCTACCCTGCTGCCGATATCAAATAGGAAAACCACATTTTACCTACAATTGTACCTTTCGTATGTTCGTTTGGTCTTAACACATACAGCTTGGTGTTCATCGGAAGGAGAACATCTGACTGGCAGATTCTCGGTTGGATTCCACACTAGTAAAAGAACTTTGCACTTGGTTTTCAGTATCCGAATCGTCGGGATTTAAATCCACAACCTGTGGTACGAGCTCGTACGCCGGAACTGCTGACCGCCGTCGCAAAATTTTGCCTTTGCTTGAAGCAAAATACATATCCTCCTGCTTGAAATGAAACTGAATTCGGACTTATAAATGGCAAAGGGTAAATGCACCCTTCTTTTTGGGGAAATGCTCCTTAAACTTTGGAAAAATGCTCCTTAGATGCGTTTGCCCGGCATAATACAATCGGAGGTATTAACCTTCTGGTTAGCGCTTGCCGGGTGTTTTGACGGGTCTTCAGTTTCTTCAAGATTGTATAGTTTTGACGGGTTTTAAGTTTCTGAATTTAAGAGTCGTCAAAACGAAATTAAGACCCGTCAAAACTAAATTAAGACTGTTCAAAATGAAATTAAGACTCGTCAAAATGAAATTTAAACCCGTCAAAACTACCTCGAAGATTGCGGAGCGAGGCTCCGCTATACAATCTTGAAGAAACCGAAGACCCGTTAAAACAACCGGCAAGCGCCAACCAGAAGATAAATACCTCCGATTGCATTATACCGGGCAAACGCATCTAAGGAGCATTTTTCCAAAGTTTAAGGAGCATTTCCCCAAAAAGAAGGGTGCTTTTACCCTGCTGCCCTTATAAATACATAAATCTTTGTTTCCTGCTGTGATTTAACGTACGGTACATAATCGAGAGCTTGCCGTGATATTGTAATTATCCGGCAAGTTGCCAAACTTTCTCCAAGCATCACGCAAATCGTCGTCCACCGGAAAACGAAAAAAGCCGATGTTTTTAAATCCCACCGTCGTTTTGTTTGTGCAAAATTTAGCACAGCACTTCATTTTCGAAATTTTTTTTTAATATCACTGGAAACGTTGAGGTAATAACCGTATTTGTACAAAGCCAGGTACAATATTAACTAGGTGAATTGAAGACTGAACGCGATGCAATAAAATATCAACAACGTTCTGAGCTTTGCAAAAAGTCACTTGAAAGTTAAAACAATTTCAGTGTTGTCAACTCAAAGCATCAGGGATGCCAAATTTGTTATTTTCACAGGGATGACATGGTGTCACTCTACTAATACAGGCACACCAATTAAAACCATCACAAATATACGCGTGCAACGCAAATGTACGTGGATAGCTTATATTAGATACATTCCTTAGGTTCTGCTATGTGTATCTTGGGAACTGACAATATCTTCACAGAAATATAAAATTCTCAGTAAAGTAATCGTTTAATTTTGACTTCATATTAAAAATTTAGCCCATACGATTTTCGAGAAAAGTCTTCAATTTGACGGTGGTTATAGCTTTCTTCAGCTATGAACGTTTACTAGAAATTATCCTATTATATACTGTGATCAAACGGGGTGACGATTTTCGTTAAGTAAAGTTCACTTTGTCGTGCAATATATATTGCAATAGAATACTATGATTAATACAGTTTGATGATATTCACATCCCTCAATCTCTTTTCGCTTGATCCATGCATTACCAAATATTAAAAAAAAAGAATCACAATATCGCACTCAAAAGAGCAAGTAGATTTAGTACACCCACCTAATCCACTTGATGTCTCAATCAATGCAATCCATCCACTGAAGTACACCAAAGCCACCGCATCAGAAAGCATCGCTCGATCGCACTCCGCCCGGCTGTGAAAAACACTCCACAGCCAAATTCGTCCAAGAGACTTGAACGCATGTTCAAGAAAGGAACCCCCCAAAATCGCTGGTACCCGTTGTCACCGGCGGCAAACCCCGTCTTCGCCGGACAGCTCACCGACCAGAAAAAACCTAGGGTGCAACATCCAGCGATGATTGATGGCGCCAATTAATGCTGATCATCGTAGCATAGACCAATAGAGACACATTCGAACTCCCCCTAACAAAAACCACTAATGGGGGAAAATTCGGTAGCATCATAAGTTGCTTCAATATTTGGGTTAAACAGAAACATTTGAGCCGTAGCATCATAATTTTATCGTTGAGGTGGACAAAAGTTAGGTGCTTACTTAGACGGCAAGGGTGAAGCTGTTTTCGCAACGAAGCGTCTTGACTTTTCTGCAGGAATTTCCGATGGAGGAAAAAGCCCATTAAGTCTGAAAGATCACTACGCTGTACTTGTAAGCCATCCACTCGGTATGGTTCACGATTGAAGACGTTGGCAACAAAGTCCGAAGGGTCATTGCCAACTCCACTGACTGCAACAAGCGTAGGATAATAAGGAATTTTTAATTCCCGGGCAGACGGTGGGTTTTTCGGAAGGTACAAGAATAGACACGCCAGTGAGTTTATCGTTTTTAGGCAGGCGAAGGAAGGGGCATAGTTGTAAAAGCCTGTAATAACACTTTGTAGTATGCGGTGAAGGAGGTGGAAATTCGATGCTGCATGTTAGTCACGTACAAAACAAATCAAAAGTTCATCTCATCTAGTTCGGAACAACCCGCGTACAAAACTTCGCCGCATGAATATTGTAAGTAATAAGGGTTCAAGCAGCGTGTTTCACGCAGTTAATGACTCAATTGAGTCGGAACTGTATGTTTGAGAAGCTTCTGAAAAAGAATTGAAGCCACGCGGGAGAGGCATGTTTGTGTCAGTGCTGAGGGGTGGCTGAAGTTGAAAAGTTTAATTTTAGAACTATCAATCGCTTAATCAGTGCTAAAATGTGCATTGGCTTTGGTTCGCTTGAGCATGGAGCTGAGTTCCTCTCAACAGCCGGCAACCAGAAACTCCTACGTCTGCACATTTAATTTGATAATTACCGATTGTCTTTATAGCCCCCGGTTCAAATAGTTCCCGGTAGATCGGATGGAAAAACTCATTATAACCATTAATGGGTATTGAGTGAGCATGTTCTGCGCATCGAGCTGCCTGCGCAAATTAAACAAACTGTAAACAAAGAAGACATAGCTGGTATGCTAAAAGCGCTGTAACACTGGAATCAATATCAGCATCAGCGATAACTGAACAGGAAGGCCCAAACTCATTATATGTGTCATTTTGCACCTACTTCGTCACCCTTAGTCGAAATCAGCAGCGAGCGGTGGTTGGTGCACTTGTTGTGCCACTTCCATCGCTTACCGTGCCTTGCATTAACATAAAACTATCATTCGATTATTCCGTCGTCAATGGGCGCTTTTAGGCGCCCCGTTTCAATTCGCTGACATAATGTTGTTATGAAGATTTTTATGTTTGCTTTTTCTGGGGATTCTCTCTCGCTCTCCATCAACCATCATCAGCGCATCATCGATTTTTGATTTAATTTGGCGATCAAAATCTTGGTTTCTATTTTCCCACCGCATGATGCGTAAGGAAGTAATGTTTTGTCGAGAAAGGTCGACAAAGGAGTTGAAGGTCGGAGGACACCTATAAGAGATGCGACAAGTCGATCAAGCCGCATGGGTTACAGCCCAGCTGTGATGGATGGACAACGGGACAAAGTATGTCATGGACACGGATAAATCACGAGGGAGCATAAATTTGAAAAACTTCATCCCCCTCGATTCGAAGGGAACACTCTGCCACTTCGAGTGCTCTTTGCTTACGATTTTCTCAGGCAGTGTTCCAACAATCAATGACACAGTCGGTGAAATTTAATCCTTGAAGCGATCGTGCATCACAGGAAATCAATCGCGATGATGGTTGCATTACCATTTAATTACATCAGGGTGATTTATCTCTCCACGATTGCATATTGACATGGATCAATTTATTCTGCTCGATGTGACACCTTTCTTGGGGTACAAAGTAATTATTTCGTAGATCCGTGTTTGAATTAGATGAGACAATCAAACAAAGATAGATATAATGATTTGTGTAATGCACTTCTCAGAGTCCTAAGTCCAGAACTAGACCAGTTCAAAAATGTGATGAAATGAACAAAAGAGAATAGTTCCATACAACTCTGTACTCTGAATAAAGCATTAAACGCTGGCCAGACAGTTAGAACATGTTATAGGCCGAAATTGGTGACACTTTTCTTGTCGATAATTACTATAATATGATGATTGATTTCGGTTTTCCCTTAGATCAGTGGGTAAAAGTGCAGCTACTAAGTAACAACATGCTTAACTGCAGTAACTCTGGAAGTGTATTTAGAACACTAAGTTGAGGGCAAGCAATAAGCTAATTGTGAAAGCTATAATCTTGAAATGAATCAATAAAATAAAGAAGCACATTCAGTGCAAAAAGCATTTTTGCCATTAACGTACGCATTTAAAAAATGAACTAATTTAGGATTTTCACTTTTTTTAAAAACACTTTTTTAAAAAAACACTTTGACGAGAGTATTAGTAGAACGATTGTAATTGGTAAACTAGAAAATTTTAAACTAACACTTCACTTGATCACTTTTTCTAAAAAAATAACTGAAACACTTTTTTAAACTATCACTAGTAAATGCGAGCAAATTCCGTTAAATTCCTCTACAGAAAGCTTATTTTTTGACAGATAGGCCTATTTCGTTTGCGACTTTCCTAGTTTTTCAATTAATTTTGGATGGTGATGAAAAAAAAAGAAAACCACAAAAGTTAATTCAATGAAACAATTTTTCGTTTAATCCTACATTTAACATTCCTTGGGTGATAACATTTTGTGACGAATAAGGTGTTTCGGATCATATTGATCCAGATTTCAAACTCACATTATGGAAAGTTTATATGACCAAATTTTAAAGTCTTTGCAGTCAAAATGCTTGTTGAAGTCCCAATTTATAGTTTCCGGTAAGTACTGCACTTTTTGACCCGATTGACCACAAGGAATCTGTGCCACGTTCCGCGAGCCAGCGACAGATACAACTTTTCATCGGAACATGCTTTTCGACGTTTCAAACTTCCTGATTTTTCATGAGTAGTCTACTTTTAGCCTTGAAATGAATCAATATCCAATACAATGAGCTTACAAAATCAGCAAACCGGATCCAATTGACATAGCTTTTTTTGATTATCATTTTTAGTCAAAAAAATTGGGACGTTTTATGTGATTTGCGAACAACAATAGGAAAGCATGTAGCGGACACGATAGTGACTTGTTATTTTTGTTAAGAGTAATTCGTTGTTGTGTAAATAGTAATTCGTAATGTCATATTTTTTTTGAATTTGTATTATAAACTTCAATGTTTAGCATTATTAAAAACATTCACATTTTTTAATCTGGAAAATTTTTAATTAATCTATTTAGTGTTTTTTGTAAACAATTCCCATAAATCTTCACCGCTTCCAAGATTTCTTTAATTGAAGGCACTCAATTTATTATGAGATCCTGAGTGACATTCTCCCGCGTGTAGCTAAATAAATTGTGTACCGCGTGGTTCTAACCAAACGGACATGCTGTACGAATGCGTTCAGCGACCCGCCTGAAACCCTTTGAGATTTTAATGACCTTTCTGCTTTACTTCTTTCTCGGGTTTCTAGAAGAAATGTGTTGGTCGGGTAAATGTTTCGCTGGATAGAATATGTTCTTTGCTCCACCCCCTTTCACATCAGATTATGGTATGCGTAAAGACAATTTAGACTCTTCGGGAGGTCAATTCCGGTGGCGAAGCCCAGGGAAAATATCGCGCTTTATCTGAGGACTAGCAACCTCTACTCGGTCACTTTGATCTGGGTAAGGGAAGAGGCAGGAGTAGTTCGATATCAGTTCCGCGTCGTGGTGTGATTATTCTGGTAAAATCTAAGTAATATGAAAGTATGCCAAGTCTCTAATTTAGTTCTTTTCCCTCGTAGAGTGTGCAGTTTAGTAGAAGTCAAAGTATTTACTGTAGTGCTGTTAGTGAGTGCAGAAAACGAATTTTATGAGGTAATTTCAAAAGAGAAATGTGTGCTATTTCCATGTGCTGATAGGTGTGCGCCCGGGACATTTTTTCGTTATTAGATTTGTGGCAAGAGCCAGCTCGTCACACCCCACCCCTCTCATTTACGACCATTCCTGACCCCACTACCCAGCTTCGGAGTAACCCGGTACGGTGGTACACGTGACCGGAAGGGGGTAGCAACCGTTACACTCGCACCCCAGACAGGGCTTAAGGCATCATCAAAGTTCATTCGTGAATGTGTTAACCAGCTTTCGGTGACGATCGAGAGCTTGCGACGGGAACCCCGTCGGTACTAGAAAGCCCACAGATCAGCGTGTGAGGCGCCGTCGGCGCGCCGCGAACAGCGATGCGTAAGCGGTGAGTACCATCATCCGCAATAGAGAGCAAGGAGAAGCAACAGCCGTCGTAGCATACGACTCCCGGTGATCAACGAATCGACCGATGAGTGATCGACCCTAAAGCGTCCGCAGAGAGAGAGAGAGAGAGAGCGAGAGTGTCCGAGAGTCATCCAACCAACGTCCAGACCGTGAGTAAAGCATGCATGCACTGTAAACCCATACGTATGGTACTTTTCTGCCCGCTCACATAGCCAACTCGTGATGCGTCGCATTGCTCAGAAGCTTTCCTTAGCCGCTCTAGAAAGCTTCTCGAGCCTATACGGTATAGCACACTGATCAGCACTCTAGAGAGTAAGAAGTATGGTAGGAGAAAGAGAGAACTCATTTAGAGGGAAAACTGTTAGCTAGGCCTAGGCAAATCTGTGTAAATAAATGAAGGATAATCTAAACGAAAGCTTATTGGATTCCAACAAATGTTGTCGTAGAATAAATATCGGTTTCACAGACAAACAGAACAGTATTTTATTTAAATGAACTAGATGAGATGTAAGATATTTTCACGTTGCTCGTGGTCGTAATTTTCTGTAGGTTTCTTGTACTGGGGAAGGTGGCTTCGAAACCACCAATTGGAAAACTCTTTCTTTTTCCATTTTCGGGATCGATTGGTCGGCAAGGTTGGCCTGTGATGAATCAGAGCGTGATCTTGGGTTTGGCTAATTAACTAAATCTAGATCGTTTCTACGCATAATAGCAATCTGATGCTCTTGTTTACTTTGAATATAATCCTTCTTAGCGAAATAAATATCCGATCCACTCGTTCCCCCTCCACATGAACACATACCCTGAAAGGGTCTCAGGCCGGGCAAGCTTCTAACAGGTGGATGGTCTCCTCACGGAGTGGCGCTTAAGCCATCCACAAATAAGGCGGGGAAACAAATAGGGTGGTAGGGTTACAAGCAATCAAATTTACCAGTAATTAACCCTAGGAGCCACAAGGTTCTCTTCTTGACCCATTTCTGTTTATTTTAAAGACTGAGCGGGAAAAAAAAAAGACACAAAAAAAAACAAAAAATTAATTTTTTTTTGATACTTTTTTAATCTTTTAGATTAAATAACTATATATTAGCTATGTTTTGGCATAATTTATTTATTGAATTTCCTCCCCAAGCTGAATGCTCGTACATTTCTCTTAACACTGCTCATGAGATCTTGGGCGAGGCTTTGTCCATCTTCCTTACACAATTTCTCTCAGTTTTTCTTCAAAGCTTCATCGGTTTTGAATGTTTTTCCGCTTTTCTTCAACTTCTTCTTCATTATCGCCCAAAACTTTTCGATCGGACGAAGTTCTGGTGTATTTGGCGGGTTCGCCTCCTTCGGGACCACATTAACGCCCTTCGCTTCGTACCAATCCATTACAGGCTTGGCGTAATGGCACGAAGCGAGATCCGGCGAGAACAGCGTGGGACTACGGTGAGAGCGGAGGAAGGGCAGCAAGCGCTTCTGCAAGCATTCCTCTCGAGAAATCTGCCCGTTTATGGTGCCGGTTGTAACGAACGGCTTCCTGTACTGTCCGCACTCGCAGATCGCCTGCCACAACAGGTACTTCTTCGCGAATTTGTCCATCTTTCTCTTCCGGAACCTCCATGCGGGACGTACCGACAAAAAACTCGAGGCCGGGGATTTGTTTGGTGTCCGCCTTGATATATGTCTCGTCGTCCATGAAGAGACAGCCTGGCTTGACCAGCCACTCACGGTACAGCTTCCGCGCACGCAATTTGGCCACCGTGTTTTGCTTGTCAGTCCGGTTTGGCGCCTTCCTGACCTTAAAAACACGTAGCCCAGCCCGCTTCATGGTCTGCTGGACGAACCACTTCGACGAATTGACCTTTTTGGCCACGTCTCGGGTGGAAAGGTTCGGGTTATTCTTAAAGTACTGCCGCGCCTTCTCTGGGTATTCCGTTTTCGGTTTTCGGCCGCTTCCAGCGCGCCGCTCGATGGCTTTCGTCTCCTGGAACATCTTCACAACGCGGGACACTGTGGAATGGTGGATTCCAAGCCTTTTGCCGATCCATCTGTGCGACTGACCAGGATTATCGATCACCGCGCCCAAGATTTGCTGGCGTAGCTCTTCTTGTTTCGAATGCATCTTGAAAACTACTTGACAGATCGCGATAAAATTAACATAATACTCTAAAACCAAAATTATTAATTTTCAGAAAAAGCCCAAAAAATTTTTTTCCGAGTCCAATCTTTACTTCTGATTTTTAATCATCTGATTTTACCCATAAAGGGTGCGGGGCCAATTTCCGTCACCAATCGCTATTACTCAACCGCACAAGAACTGAATTACTTCACATTTTGTTCGTGAGTTTCATATATGGTCATTGGTCCATTTCAAGGCTAGAATGACTACTTAACAATAATCATGAATCTTGAAACGTCAAAAGGCATGTTTCGGAGGAAATACGTATTAGCTCCATCATAAACAGTTCCCTCGGGGCCTTCGGATTGTCCCGGAATGGTCAATAAATTGATCCATTTCAAGGCTAGAAGTAGACTACTCATGACAAATCATGAATTTTGAGCCGTCGGAATGTTCCGATGAAAGTTTGTAAAACATCCCCTCTTCCGGCACAGATTCCTTGTGTCCAATCTGGACAAAAAAGCAGTACTCCTAGGAAACTGAAAATTTGGTCATTAGTCGCAACTTTTTTTTTCAACAGCTCTTTAGAAATGTAAAAAAATGGTGTTCGACGCAGAAACGTAACTTTAAATAATTTATGAAAAATCAAGAAAATTCAAACTTGCAGATACTTCTTTAAGAAAGTTATAGCATTTTAAAACTCAATTCCGGATCATATTTACCCCCCACCTAAAGAAGCTTAAGGAGCCTTCTTCAAAAATGCTTCTTAAGCTTCTTTGACGTCCGCGTCCTCCCAGGTGGCCTTACGGCAGTTGAAAAGGTCGATGTCAGCATATTCTTCAGCTTTTTCGAGAACTTGGCGATAAGCTGTTTCTCCGTTTCAATTTCAACATTATTGGAGTAGAGTCTTGAGATTGAGATTTTAAATTTGAGATTCGCAAGAAATTTTGCGAATGGATCGTTTCAAAGATGAGTCGAATTGATCTGAGCACGCGAAAGAAAATTCTGCACATTTGGTGCTCGGAAAAGGGTGTCACGTACAACGAAATTGCAAAACGGGTGAAAGTGAACCAAACCAGTGTAAAAAATGTAATCAAAAAGTTCGGTGAGACCCGTTCCGTGAAAAAAATACTCCGATCCGGCAGGAAACCGGGTCCCAGCTAGTCCGGCTGGGACTTGAAAGTGGTTGAGTACATAAGGAAAAACCAATCGGCGTCGGTGCGGGACTTGGCCAAGCAATTCAACACCAGAATTTTCTCCATACCATTTTTTGAAATTTTGTATGGAGCCTAGACTTTGGTAAAACCCCCCTCCCCCCAAAAAGTCTACGTGGTTTATGAATAGCCCCTTACGTGCCCTCGACTTCGCCCGGCAATCTTCCTTTAAGATCTTCCGTGCCCTAAAGTCGCTTATCTCGTGATCCTTCGCCATCGCTCATTGAACGCACTGGATTCGCCCGAATCTTCCTTTTGATGGCAGCGTTGTCCTTTCTTTTCTCGGTCTAAGACCCCTTTCAATGTCCACCGGGACACTCCCAGGGCGATTGAAATGCCACTCCGTCATCGTGCAGCTGTCAAACTAAGAAAGTCGGCTTCTATTACTTGCTGCCTACTGTAATCCCAAGTAGCACAACTTGTTTCAATAATGCATAAAAATCTCTCTTGAAACAAATTAGGGATAGTTTTGTTTGGCTATGTACCGCAAAATCATACACAACAGCAACGCAAAAAGCGCAAGGGTGGAGCCTATTTGCAACTTGACGCTGGTTCTACAGAGTTGCAACAGTATTTTGTAAAACTTAAAAATATTGTAAATTGCGTTGCAGGAAAGTCCAATGATGCCGATGTTTAAATGAATGTGAGGATAACTTTTTTTTAATGGATATCGTTATCAACCAAACATTCCTGATCAAAATATTGAGAAGTAAAATGATCTGAAAATCGTGTTGGAATAAGTTTATTTTTAAACGCTTTCGGATTTATGGATCAATATTCTGTTCTACTACGAAAAATATAAACGCCCTAGAATAAATCCTCGAGAATAAAGCATTGCTTCCGGATTTGAAAAAGAAAAAATTGAGTAACATTATGTTTACATGTGGAAGAATCAGATTTCTGATTCTTTCGAAGAATTATAAATCGTTACAAGTTCATGTTAGGTTCAAACTCTGGAAGAATGAGTGAAATTGAAAAATATAAAAATTTTGGCATATGGCGACTGCGAACAAACCAAATACACTACCGGCTAAAATAATCTTGAATCCATTCTTAACACGTGAAGTACTTCTATGATATTTATTTATGCAGACATCTTAAAATTATAGCTATCTGGTAGTGACAGTCGTAGTTTGATAGTGAGTTTTCTTTGTTTGTGTTTACCTTATTTACTTAGAATTAAAAACTAATGTATTATTAATAAATTTAATATTACACTAAACTAATAGCTGCTTATTTGTTCAAAAGATATGCATAACCTACTGAAAAGATAATGTTTGACATACATTACAATTAAAACAATAATGTCCTATACGCCTTCAACAAAAGTGTTCAATCCATTGGCACACAGAATTAGAATAATTCAGATGCTACATCATGTTTTTTTTACTTAAAAAAATTAAGAGCAATTTAGTGGGGATTTCGTTAAGAGGTTCAATCGGAATAATTAAATAAAATCCTAGTTTTATTATTTCTTCCATGAATTCGAAATCTGGATTGCTCGCGATTGGCTAATCCGAAATTTTTATCTAGGTCAGACACAAAAATTTCAAATGGTATTATAACATAAAATAAAATGTTTTATTTCAATTACTTAAGACACAACTGGTTCTAAGTGCAGTTATCTTAGCAAAGGTAGAAAATATCAAACCGTTGTTAACATTTAGAACTTATAGTGCAATTCATTGATATTATTTAATTGCATTGTTTATGACGAAAAACCACTAGCCTTATAAATTCAATCATATGATTACTTAAAGGAGCTTAATAAGTCGTCTCCTGTTCTGAACCACGAGAAGTTAAATAAATTTCTTTTAAAAGACGAACACTTTGTCTCATCATTTAAGTTGGTCGTTAAAACCAATCTTGATAAAGTTTTTTTTATCGTTACTTTAAGATTATTTTATTGTTACTTGAAGATTTATTTGCTTAACTCACACAAAAATTTCACGTAACAAATTTATTGAACAACTTTATTATGATTATTTTCGCTATTTCGATTATTCCATATTCAAAACATTACAATCCCTACTTTACAGATATTGTTGCATGGGTTTTGATTTAAATAAGTTATTTGAAAAAAAAAAAAAATACAATCAAGTACTGATACATTGGAAATTTTTCCAATGCCAAAGCTTTACTATGTGATGAATACATTAGGTCGTAGTTGGGAACACGAACAGAACGCTTCATTGAAACACGAGTGTAAATTATTTGTTATGTTGCACTGTAGGTAAAAAATACCCCATAATAAACATCACATACACTGGAAAATATTAAATATGCAACGTCATGATTATGTTTACTTAGCTGCAAGTTCACAAAGACAAACAGGTCTCGACTAACTTCAATGTTTGTTTTGATTGGTCTTGGCAAACCATTTAAGCAACACCAATAAAATATCTAGTATATCGTATTCGTGAAATAAACTCTGCTGTAACAAAATTTCCTTTTTTTTATGGAAATTTTATAAAAAAAAAAATTTGAAAACAATGTGTTATATATAAAATTTGTTTTGTGTGCTGGGGGATATGAATTATTGCTTACGTGCAAAGAAAACCAAGGCATTGTATGCACAGGTAAAACGGGAACCTTATTTGTACGATGTTTCAAACATTATCACGTATACGGTACTTATGTTCAATTTCAACTGTTTGTACTTCAACCATCTACTTAGAGAACGTATATCTGCATTGGAATGTGAAGCTGCCTCATGAAGGATTTTAATTGCAATGAATAACACGGTATCGTCGCAAAAAGATTAATATCACAAAATCACAAGACTCAGTGCATGCCATTGATGTATAGAATTATCAAATTGAACCCTAATACACTCCCTTGTTGTACGCCAAGGCTGTTCTGCATTGGGCTTGAAACAGAATGATTCAAAGCAGTCTGTTGAGTTCTGGCAGACAAATAGATTTTGAACCAATTATTGGCAGAACCAGAAAATTCAAAGTGCTCGATTGTTTCTAAAGAGCCGAGAAATCGTTAAAAAAATTCGTTTCATTGTAAAAACAACAAAATGCATAATTTTCAGTCGAAAAATAAAAATAATCAGATTGATGCTATAATATTTGTTTGATGGGGGAGGTTGGGGGGGAAAATTTGGGAGATTTTTAAAGGGCGAACACGAAATTATTGCGACACCGAAAATGTCATGCCAATTTTCTTATAATGTTTAGAATCAAACCAAAATTTTAGGGTAGTTTCATACATATATTTACTTCAAAAATCGAAAGGAAAATTAATCGATGGAGCCTTGAGTGTAAAATTGAACGCATTTTTGCTTGATGCCCTCCATCAAAGTCTTTACAGTGTCATCCGGTACCAGTTTCTCAGTTTTTTTTTCCATTTTCTTAACATGTCCTTCTCGTCTTTGACTGTCTTCTTGCTCTTCCGAAGTTCCCGCTTCATCATTGCCCAGTACTGCTCCACCGGGCGCAGCTCCGGACAGTTTGGCGGATTCATGTCCTTTGGAACAAAATGGACAGAATTGGCCTCATACCACTCCAGGACACTTTTAGAATAGTGGCATGATGCTAAATCTGGCCAAAATGGCGGAGCTTTGTCGTGCTGCTGCAAGAACGGCAAAAGGCGCTTCTCGAGGCACTCAGATTTGTAGATCTCGCCATTTACTGTGCCCTTTGTCACGAAAGGCTCACTCCTCAGTCCGCAAGAGCAGATGGCCTGCCAAATGAGATATTTGGAGGCGAACTTCGACATTTTCTTCTTCTTAAATTTGTCGTCCACATAGAACTTGCTCTTGCCGGTGAAAAACTCCAACCCCGGAATTTGCTTAAAATCGGCTTTTATGTACGTTTCGTCGTCCATCACACAGCAGCCATATTTTGTCAGCATCTTCTCGTAGAGCTTCCGTGCCCGAGTTTTAGCCGTCGATTGTTGCCGCTTATCGCGGTTTGGGAAGTTGTGTACCTTGTATGTATGTAGTCCAGCTCTCTTCTTTGCATTCTGGACGTAGCTCTGCGACATGCCGATCTTTTTAGCCAAATCACGGCTTGAGACGTTGGGATTTGCTTTAATCATCCGCTTCACCTTTCCCTCCGTCTTTTTGTTCTCCGGTCCCGGTTTTCTTCCAGCTCCTTTTCCGTGGTCCAACGTCAACCGCTCCTGGAACCGCTTCAACACTCTGGAGACGGTTGAATGGTGAATGTTCAACATTTTTCCCAACTGCTGGTGCGACAGGTCAGGAAATTCCAGGTGTTTTGAAAGAATTTGTTCTCTCGACTCGCGTTGGTTCACCTCCATTTTCGTTGAATCGAAAAACACGACTTCGAGTTTGACAGCATGTAAACAATACACATCAATGAGAAAGTGTGCAAAATTTGGTTGATTTTTACCCAATGGTAAAAAAGTTATGCCCTGTTGAATGTGTCGCAATAATTTCGTGTTCGCCCTTTACTGTGGCAAAAAAAAATAACTAAAACAACGGGTTCCAAAGATGACATTTATCCCACATAAAAGTATACATATATTCAGCCAGGTTTGGATTACGATGCTGTTCGCTGCTTTCGGATGATGATTTCGATCCCACAACGGTAGTGACATTGCGAAATGCAAAATGAACTTTGACTCCGGAAAGCTATCCCAAACTGAGACTCGATCAACTCGTTTTGAAAATCGTTAAACATTCACTTGCTGCATGAATTAAAAAGAAAGCAATTAATTAAAAGCTTATCAACCTCGCGGTGTCTTCCGAAATCCGCATGTTTACATAAAGGTATCAACCACGCAAAAAGTAATATTTAGGCATTAACGAAGATAAGCGTTGCGATAATGATTATAAAATGAGTTAGCACTCTGTTGACGCTTGGGTCAGTTTGTTGTCCAGGGGTAATATGTAGATTAGGTTCATGGACCGGTTGCATCCTGCTCGATGTCCACTAGTTCAAAGTTTTATTTTTCGGCTCACGAAACCATTTTCGCCAAGTGAACTTTAGCCTCTGATTTTATGATTTTATGCTAACATGTACCCAATACATTCAAACCAAATTTGAAAACAAAAAATCGCTGGCTGCGAGGAGCCAGCAGCTGGAAATCATTTGGCATCCCACTTATAGCCAACCAGAACATTGTCGCAACTCGCAAACATTGTGCCAACCAATGACGACAACTCCATCAGTCACTTGCATTCTTAGCCATCGTTAGAAGCCTTCCAGTCCGTCAACCAGTGAGTTTAATTTGTTTACAAAAATGGTGCTCCGGTGGGTGCTTATGCAAAATGTTACCGCCTGACATTTAGCGGGCAGGTTGGTTGGCAGAATTTTACTGTCTTGTGCCGTGTGTTTTCCTCCAAAAAGACTCAAAACAAAACATGTGTCCGCGTTCAATCTCGAATGTGGATGACAATATGATAGAGCCGCACGCGCTCGTCGTGAGTACGTTTGACGGGTGATTCGGTGGGCGCGTGCAGATCCAACCACGATTGGAATGATGGATTCCACTTCTTCACGAGTCCCGTTGAAAACTTGGTTTTTTGTTTCCTTCTCGATGTTGAGGGAGCGAGAAAAATTTGGCGTGCGCTTCATCGACCGGCTTACTTAGTGAGCGTCGAATGCGCGCGCTCGCTGAAAGCACGTGGTGATCGTCTACTAAGAGAAGATCTTTTCTCGCTATTGACTACTGGCCATAAGCATCCAATAGCAACAACAGCTACGGGCATCCCCTTCTTCTGGCTTCCATAGTATATATAAGTATCGTCGATTGATGGATCCTAAACTTCATTCACGATAATTGTTTGATCGAGTTGAGATCGGTCTCGGTTCGGTTGGTTTCTCGTTTGGGACGGCAGGACGTTGGTGCAGATTGTTATTTTTTCCAGGATATTCAAGATCTTGTTTGCGTTTGAGTTCTTCAGAAGAAGTTATCGAAAAGACTGTCAGTATCAAAGTGAATTTGTAAAGGATAAAAACACTGAAGGTGACACTACCGATAGGCTGCGGATCGGATCCAGTCCAAAAAAGGACATTGTGGAAGTTTTAACGTGGAAGATAAGTGAAGAAGTTTGAGCATAAAAGTTCACATCCAACTGCCTTAGAAGTGGCTTTCCGCGGCTTGGTTAGACCCCTGGAGAGTGGTGCGCATCTTCAGCCAGCAGCATAGAGTGCGAAAGAGAATGGTGAGTGTGTTTTTCGTGCTAAGCCCGATTGTTGGGGATCTACTTCATGGGGGCGGTTGATGTCAAGCAGTGAGGATCCACTTCGGCGTGAGTCAAAAATATTGAAGCAAATGTGCAGTTTACCCATTTTACTTCGATGGTACCCCAATATCTGTGCGCTTATATAAGACAGTTTGACCCCGTGTTTTTGCAAAACCCCGAGAAGGGGCTCTTGATGGACGATGATCGGAATCTGGCCTATGAAGGCGGTGGAGATGACGATGGCCTCTACATGATCTATCTGAGCTGATCAAAACTGGCCTAATGGTGCGCGATCGCGGAAGAACTGGGTCCCTGGGAAAAAAGCTGTATCTATGCGTCGAATGGTCGTGCAGAGTGCTTTTCTTGGGGAAGGAGTGAGAGGCCTTTCTTTCTGGATCTGGACGGGGGAATATGGTTTTGCTTTTCCTTCTGGTTGGCTGTCGTCGTTATAACCGTTATGGGCCGTCGTCGTGTGTTCAAGAAGTTGTGAAGATACGAATCGGCTGCAAATTTAAGACTTGAATTATGTCACAGAGCCACCGCCATCCTCGTCGTCGTTGTCACCGCCATATCGGTTGTTTTGAGGTTTCGTTTGGGATGACCTTTTTGTCGTCGTTTTGTGTGAGCCACGGTACGCGGGGTTGCATTATGTGCGGTGATAGTATTTATTGGAAGAAGACACTCGGCGAGCTTTCGGAACAAGTGATGGGAATTGGCTCGTGCAACGATGCTGTGAGATCTGCGGTTTTTCGGGTTGACTCTACTTTTGGAGCAGTGCACAAATGAAACCAAAGCGAAGTTCTTCGAGCAACGATTTTGGAATTAAGGCATCTTGATTTTGGAATTGAACCGTCTTGAGAGAGACTCGATGATTAATGGGTGGGATGGGTAATAAATCAAACTTTGTTCGCAAGTGACACGTTGGCGGCAATGTTGGGTGGTAAACGATCCGTGATGAAAATTTGCAATACTTCTTCTGTTAATTGAAAGTGTTTGACGTATGCAGCCGAATGTAATAGGGTTCCACTACTTTCAATTTTAAATCATTTTTAGAGGCAATCAAGAACTCGTTGAAAATGTTTAAAGACTGGACTTTAAATGTATGTTTTTGAGTTAGGATTGTGGTTCGCTTTTTTACACTTAGTATTCTACATGAATTAAGCCAAGATAATTATTTTTGTTTAAAAAGGCAAGCAATCCAACAATTTGTATTTTTGTCAATGTTAATAATAGTGAGATAATTCTTAATTGAACAAGCGCAACAAGCGGTCACATTTTAATGTGTATACAACTTGAAGATATTTTAATACTGGAATTCATACACTTGTTTTGTTTAAGATTACTAAGCTGTTTAATAGAAACTTCTTACATAGAATCAGTGACCGAATTTGGTCTTTTGTTCAAAATTGCCCGCCGTTAAACTTTTCTTAAACTGGAGTATCACCTGGACAATTTAAATGTATATTATTGGTCTAAGCAAAAAGAAGGTGAAACAATTTTTCCCTCGAAGTTTAAGAACAGGCTTTTTTCTCATGTCGATGCCTTTGTTCTTTTTTTTATAATAAATATCCAACGAAAATGATGTTGAGCATTTTTGCATCATTAACCTAAAATATTCATTTGCATACATCAGATAAAACGTTGATCGAAGAACAATATAACGTCATGAGTTTTTTATTGATGGATTGGATCCACTGACCAACATCTCATCCATTTCCCAAAACTTCAAAACTTGGCACGACCACCTTCAATTTTGATGAAAATTTGCATATTTTACCGGTATGGGAAAAGATGTACTTTTCACCGCTTTAGAGATACTTGAAGGTTGCTAGAATACCAAAGATCGAATTCCGTCGGTTTTTTATTTGAAAAATGGCTCTTAAAAATTTTTTTAGATAATCACCAAAAATTTAAAATGCATGTGCACTGTTAAAAAAACCTGTTAATGTTTCTTACAATTGAAAATGAAACTTATTTTCTTAATCTCCAACCTCTCCAACGTACGATTTTCGCCATTTTTTCAGTCTTGAAGTAATAAGAGTTTTTTTTGGAGATGCTTTGAACAAGAAAGTGTTTGGACGAGAAATATGTTATTGATTTTGGAAGCGTCCCCGTCGTAGTGGTTAACATCCATAACTCCCACGCCAAAGTCACGAATTCAGATCTCATCCCCGGACAAGTCATAAAGAATACCCAAAATGGTCACTACGATGGGTTATTAACCAGTCCGAGGCTGAAAATCTCGATAATAATGAGAAACGAAATATGTTTTTAATTGTTAAAACAATTGTTTTCTTATCAGAAGGTGCATTTTAGTAATAGCATATGAATTTCTAATCTGCATTTAACGCGTACGTGCCCAACCCCTTTGAAAAAGAAAAAATCAAATTTAAAACTAATGATACTCCTTTGTTAGCCATTGAATTTTGATGCGGCTTTTTGCATTAGATCACAAAATTATCCTTATTTGTGGATCTGCTCTACTTATTCCGAAAATATCCATAGTTTCGGATTCCAAGGTGGGAGTACTGGGGTAAGTACCTGTCCAGGGATGGTGGACAGAATATTTTTGAATGCGAAACATGGCATGCGGCATATCAAACGCTATGATTTAGCAAAACTAAGTCATCAGAAGACATTTTGAGGAATTCTGACCATACTGGCCACTGAAAGAGGCCTTGTGGGATCCAAGTTCCTTCGGAAAAGTGGCCATATTCAAATCTTTTCCAAAACCTGGCTTGCGACGAATCAAACTTCATGATTTTGCAAAACTTTGTCTTCGGAGGACACTCTGACAATACTGGCCACATTAGGAGGCTCTGCAAGATCCAAGTTCCTCCTGGAAAGTGACCATATTCAAATCGTTACCAAAACCTGGCTTGCGACCTTTCAAACTTTATGATTTTGCAAAACTAGGTCTTTGGAGGACATTTTGAGGCTGTCTGACCATACTGGCCGGTTGGAGTGGCTCTGCGGGATTTTTAGTTCCTCTGGGAAAGTGGCCGTATTCAAATTGTTGCCAAAGCCAGGCTTGCGACACATCAAACTTCCAAATTTTGTAAAACTAGGTGATGAAAAGACATTTTGAAGATTTCTGACCACACTGGCTACTTAGGGAAAACCTTTGGCATCCGAGTTCCTCCGAAAAGTTGGCATAAAACATGGCATGCGATATATTAAACTTTATGATTTTGCAAAAATAGGTCTTCAGAGGTCATTCTGAGGATTCTTGAGCATCCTGGCTTCTTAAAAAGGCTCTGCGAGATCCGAATTCCTCCGGGAAAGTGACTATATTCAAATCGTTACCAAAACCTGGCTTGCGAGTTATCGAACTTCATAATTTTGCAAAACTTTGTCTTTGGATCAATATGGATCAATATCCTTTTCCAACGAGGCTGAATCCGGAACCACGATGCTTGAAGTATCGGATTCAGAGTCACTCATTTAGCACAAAAATAATTCACACTGTCGAACAAAACAAAAACCAAACTGAAAATTCCGTTTCAAACGCAAAACCACAATAGCACAATGCCCCAACCAAACCATTTTTTACAAAAGAATACTGTCG
The DNA here is from genome assembly GCA_024533555.2 of Aedes koreicus. Taxonomy (NCBI): domain Eukaryota; kingdom Metazoa; phylum Arthropoda; class Insecta; order Diptera; family Culicidae; genus Aedes; species Aedes koreicus. Next base: position 505,051 of record JAHHFK020001809.1, read on the forward strand.
AGCTAGAAAAGACACGCACATTTTATTGCACCAAAGCGTTACTAAATTCAGAAAAAAGAGTATGAAGAGGACGGACGGATAACAAAAGTGAGGCAAAGTCTTCTTTTTTCAATCTATCCTACGATCATAAGCAGTACACAGAAAAAAATAATTAATTTTAACAAGCGCGTAAAACTTCACCTCGTTTAATTCCAAGCCAAAGCAAGCGTAAACCACGTAATTGTTTGCAATCATTCATGCGCCATACAACAATGTTTGCAATCTTTCATACAACTGGCTAGATTCAGGCGTTATCAGGTTTAAGTATAAATGAAATATCCCATTATTTTCTGCCAAATCTAGCATTCCCTTTATGTGCATTAGATAACGCAGAAAATTCAATGTTTCTTTTTATCTGTGTACGATAAAGTTTCCTGGAAAATGATTTTAAGGAATTCAATATATGTCCTCTGAAGACAAAGTTTTGCAAAATCATGAAATTTGATGTGTCACAAGCCAGTTTTTGGTAACGATTTCAATATGGCCACTTTTCCGGAGGAATTCGGATCCCACAGGACCTCCCTAAGTGGCCAGTATGGTCAGGAATCCTCAGAATGTCCTCCGAAGACCTAGTTGTGCAAAATCACTAAGTTTGATAAGTTGCAAGCCAGGTTTTGTTAAACATTTGATTATGGCCACTTTTCCCGAGGAACTCGGATCCTGCAGAGTCATCCGAAGTGGCCAGTATGGTCAGACACCCTCAGAATGTCCTCCGAAGATAAAGTTTTGCAAAATCATGAAGTATGATATGTCGCAAGCCAGCTTTTGGTAGCGATTCGATTATGGCCATTTCCCCGGAGGAACTCGAATCCCGCAGGGCCTCTCTAAGTGGCCAGTATGGTCATGAATCCTCAGAATGTCCTCCGAAGACACAGTTTTGCAAAATCATAAAGTTTGATATGTCGCAAGCCAGGTTTTAGTAAAGAAATTGATTATGGCCACTTTCCCGGAGGAACTTGGATTCCGCAGAGCCTCTCTTAGTGGCCAGTATGGTCAGACATCCTCAAAATATCCTTCGAAGACAAAGTTTTAAAAAATCATGAAGTTTGATGTGTCGCAAGCCAGGTTTTGGAAAAGATTTGAATATGGCCATTTTCCCGAAGGAATCTTAAACCACTTGAATCCCGCAGGGCCTCCCTAAGTGGCCAGTATGGTCAGAATTCTTCAAAATGTCTTTTGATGACCTTATTTTGCTAAATCATGACGTTTGATATGCTGCATGCCGTGTTTCGCATCTAAAAATATTTTGTCCACCATCCCTGGACAAGTACTTACCCCAGTACTCCCACCTTGGAATCCGAAACTGGAACTCCGACATTTTCGAAATAAGCAGTACAGATTTACAAACGAGGATAATTTTATGATCTATTGCCAAAAACCGCATCAAAATCCGATGGCTAACGATGGAGTATCATTAACTTTAAATTTATTTTTTTCTTTTCCAGTGGGGTTGGGGACGTACGTGTTTACAAACCACTCAAGTAGTACACTTGTTACAAACCAGTTGAGGTGACTGATTTGTGACTCCATAAAGTCACATTGAAGTTGTTGCAACTATTTTTGACTATTGTGTGCTGCTTGGGAAGGCTCATAATCAGCAACTTCTTAGTATTTCCAATTGTTTTTGGAATTTTTGTTTTGAAAATAAATTCAGCAAAGTTGGCTATATTAATACAGTACCCGTTTGATTCTGGTAACAGATTCGAAAATTCCATCTTGTTAAAATCTAACGGTACCAAAAGCGGATGGATATTTATACAGTACACTGTACGGTCATTTATGTTTCATGTCAAATAAAATAACAATTCTGAACTACACATTGATTGTTGTTTTTGTATTCTCCCAAGCGCTGAAGTAACGATCTTTGATGAAGTTTGTCAGAAGTAGATAATTTATCATCTCCATGCGAAGCGCTAGGAGTGGACGGTAATTTATTGCTAGAACGAAATAGACATGAAGAGAAAGTGTATTGATAGTTCCGTATAGGGCAACGGCAGGCTTTGAAAATTGAAAGATCAAGTTTGAAAACGAGCGGAGGGCATTATTGAACGGTAGTATCCGATCAGGCACATAATCCTTTACCGTACTACCCCATGCAGGATAGGCTAGAGAAGGAAATCCAGTCGATTTAAATCCAGACGATTTAAAAATCGCATTCTGCTATAAAAATTTGCTTTTTGTTACGAAAACTCAAAGTTCTGAAAATTAATAGAAGCAATCTCTTTCATAAAATTTCTTATTTGAGGCTTCTTCATCTCTAAAAAAACTTCTGTTTGCCTGTCCACGTTAAATTTCGGAGACCAAAATAATGCCAGCAAAAATAAAAGCTAATTACATATACACACTTAGAAATTATGAATTTTACACGAGACGTAATTCATGTTTGTAAAAAGTCGGGGAACGTAAAGAAAGATTTCGTGTAAAATTTTGTCTCCTGAAACTGACACATATGCAATTGGGCGAAAGATGTGTTTGATTGAATTTATTTTCTCATCTCTTTCAACTCATTCTTATGTGCTAAAGGACGCTTGCATGTGTCGGTCTCTGGGGACAGAAATTTACATGACATTTTGGTAGTGTGTAGTGTATCTGAGGATACTGTACGAAATAAACAATCATTTTTTTTAAATTACACATTACCAAAACGTCATGTAAATTTCGGTGCCCTGAGACCGACACATGCAAGTGTCCTTTAGCACATAAGAATGAGTTGAAAGAGATGAGAAAATAAATTCAATCAAACACATCTTTCGCCCAATTGCATATGTGTCAGTTTCAGGAGACAAAATTTTACACGAAATCTTTCTTTACGTTCCCCGACTTTTTACAAACATGAATTACGTCTCGTGTAAAATTCATAATTTCTGAGTGTGTAGCGGTGGGGGTTCTCCATCTTGAAATCATCGATCCTGTTTGCTTTCTTGTTAGTTTCAAGGAGCTTCCACTTAACCAGAGCCCAGTATTTTTTTTCTAGCGGGCGAAGTTCTGGACAGTTAGGTGGATTGGCTATGTCTGGCACGCATTTGACTTCTTGTGCCTTATACCAACAATCAATATGAAACGTGCGATTTTAAATTGGTTGGTACACTTTGCAGCTTACATCTTTCAAAAAATTCTTTCGCATTTGGTACTAGAAGCTCGTCGTTTTTGTTTTGATACACTGTGTTATTTGGACATAATATTTGTGGATGTATTCGTTTCAGTTACATTATTATGGGCGAATCATTTAGCTTGGGACAGATATGCTGGTACTTCCTGAGCCAAAAATTATATCCATTTTCTTCTTGCCTGTCCAGCCCCTGCTTATACCTTTACAGGGTGGATTTTGCATAGTGACAAAAGGACAAATCAGCCCAAAACAGAGCTTGAGAGTCGTGGTTTCTTATAAACAGTAGCTACCGCTTTTATAGACGATCTTTCTCGTACACATCCTTGTTCATAGTGCCAATAGAGACAAAACTTTTGAGTTATCGACCACAACTACATATGGCCTGTCAAGCCAAACACTTCTTGGAAAATTTAGACAGCTTTTTTGTCCAAAAAAACTCAGCAATGGCGTTTCTTTGCATTGCGTGTGAAAAGCCAGACTCGGGAGCTGTTGAAAATCTTCTAGCACATATGTTTCGTCGTCCATTATGGCAAAAGAATTTTTTCGAAAAAACTTTGTGTGAAGCTCGACTTTTTGCAGTAAAATTTTGCTTGTTATTACGGTTGGGAACCTTTTTCACTTTGTACTCCTTCAGTCCTTGCCTCTGCTTCACTTTTTGTACGTATGATTTTGATTTTCCAACTTTGCGAGCCACATACCGCACGGAAAGGTTGGCATTTTGCTCAATAATGGTCTTCACCTTCTTGTCCATTTGGCGGGAGCATACTTTTTGGTTTGTTTCGCTTCTAACCTTCCTAGCAACAGTCATGTTGAGGAGGTTGAGATGGGCTAATATCATTTTTTAATTTACTAATAAAGAGTGTATTCGATAAAAATGGCAAACTGAAAATTTTCTGTAACTTTTGAACCGTATGAGTAAGAAACCTGAAAATTTGAACAATCTTCTCCATAGTGTATTGTTTATACCTGTTATATTTTATAGTTATTCATACTGTTGTTCCAGTCATGTCGTTGAAACAAGAAATTGCCCGCGAAATTTTTTTGTGCAATAACAATCAAAATTCAGAAGCGTCCGGAGAGCTAAAAAACTTGGAATTGCAAATACAACTATGTCTCGTGTGATAAGAACCTTCAAGGAGCGTTTGAGTGCCCGAAGAACGGAAGGGAGTGGTCGTTAAAGTAATCCAATGGACAAGAAAAACATGTCAATTCGCGATGTCCCTGAAGAGTCCAAGATGTCAGTTGGTTTTTGGCAGGAAACCATGAAGCGTGTTGGTTACATGTTTACAAGGTGCAAAATCCCCAAAACCGGATTGAAACGCATAACATCACTAAGTTTGATGTTTCTGAGGATGTTCGAAAGAAGAAATTATCGAAATTTGCAAAAAAGTAGGCGATTTGTGGATGTGGTGAAATAAGCGCTACCTTCATCACTTCCGGAACAATCAACGGTGCGATTTACAAGGAAGAGGGCCTTAAGAAGCGTCTCTTGCCATTCATAAGGAAGCACAAAAGATCAACTCTGTTTTGGCCTGATCTAGCATCCCGCCACTAAAAACTGTATTCGATGAAATTTGGACACACAAAATAAGTTATTAAAAATTTTCCTGGAGCCCGATTCTTTTCAAACTTTCTGGAAATAAAGTACTACTAAATGGTTAAGTTTTGACATCATTGGTTTATTGAACCTCTTCTCCCAACCCAAATGCCCGCACCTTTGCCTTGACCCCTTTCATCAAATTTTGGGCAATGATAGGACCGACTTGCTTACTTACTTTTAACCACACTTTCTTTCGTTCAAGTTCATTTTCTATCCGTTTTGGAGTTTTAACGAGCTTTGCCTTCATGATTGCCCAACATTTTTCAATTGGGCGAAGTTCCGGAGTGTTTGGAGGGTTGACGTCTTTTGGTACAAAAACTACATTATTATCTTTATACCAGTCTAAGACGGGCCGGGCATAGTGGCAAGATGCCAAATCCGGCCAAAACAGTGTCGGGCCATCGTGAGATCCCAAGAAGGACAGAAGTCGTTTTTGGAGGCATTCGTCCTTGTAGATTTGTCCGTTGACGGTCCCAGAGGTGATGAAGGGCTGACTCATTTTGCCACATCCGCAGATCGCGTGCCAGACAAGGATTTTTTTGGCGAATTTCGACAGTTTCTTCTTCCGTACACTCTCCGGAACGGCCAACTTAGAGGTGGCGACGTAGTGTTCCTGTCCTGGCATTTGTTTGGTGTCGGCTTTAATGTAGGTCTCATCGTCCATCACAATGCAGAACGGTTTTGTGAGCCACTCCCTGTACAATTTTCTTGCACTAGTTTTGGCCACCGAGTTCTGTTTATTGCTCCGGTTCGGTGCCTTCTGGACCTTGTACACATGTAATCCAGAACGTTTCATTGTTTTCTGCACAAAACAAACTGAAACTTTCGCCTTTTTCGCAACATCCCCGATCGAAATGTTGGGATAACGCTTAAATTGGTTCAATACCATCCTGGCCTTCTCCGGATTTGATGTGCCACGTTTTTTGCCACTGCATTTTTCCGTTGTTGTCTGGTTTGAAGTTTTGTAAGAGGGTGATGGTTCGGGGGTTTCCCCAATACTATATAAAATTTTCACTTTAGATCTCCCTGATTTACCTTAGGGCTGTCACAAATCTTGTTTTGCTGATAACACAGGCATTTCCGCTAAAGGAAAAAGTCTATGTGTTATATCCAGGAGGTTACAGAAAAGCTTGGACATTTTTACAGATTATTTTCAAAAATGGAAGATTTCTCCTAATGCTTCCAAAACTTAACTTATAATATTCCTACAAAAGCCTAGAGCTGCATTTTTGAAACCAAGTAATAGTCATATGGTCACTTTGAACGGAGTTCCAATTTCTTGGTCAAATCAAGTAAAATATCTTGAACTGATACTTGATCAAAAATTAACTTTAAAAGATCACATTGAGGACATTCAAGCCAAATGTAATAAATATATAAAATGTTAACATCCTCTCATAAACAGAAAATCCAAACTTTGTTTGAAAAACAAACTTCTAATATTCTAACAATTTTTTAGACCGGCCATGCGTTATGCTGTGCCATTATGGTCTAGTTGTTGTGCTACTAGGAAAAAAGCACTTCAAAGGATTCAGAACAAAGTTCTGCAAATGATTTTGAAGCTGCTTCAGAACTATTGAATTACATATAATTTCAAACGTCGAGACTCTAGACAAAATGAAATTTTAACTGAATGTATTTCATTGTGTTGTGTCAATTGTGTAATGAGTTTCGTGAAAATCGGTCGAGTGATTTCAGTGATGGCTTCGAATGAAGAAATAGTGCGCCAACAAATTTTGGGCACTCACTTCGAAAACCCAAACGCTTCTCATCGATGGATCGGAAAACAGCTCGGAATCGCACATTCAACCGTATCTCATGTGATCAAAACGTTCAAGGACCGAGACAACCAAGCGGAAAAATGGTAGTGGCAAAAAACGTGGCACATCAAATCCGGAGAAGGCCAGGATGGTATTGAACCAATTTAAGCGTTATCCCAACATTTCGATCAGGGATGTTGCAAAAAAGGCGAAAGTTTCAGTTTGTTTTGTGCAGAAAACAATGAAACGTTCTGGATTACATGTGTACAAGGTCCAGAAGGCACTGAACCGGAGCAATAAACAGAACTCGGTGGCCAAAACTAGTGCAAGAAAATTGTACAGGGAGTGGCTCACAAAACCGTTCTGCATTGTGATGGACGATGAGACCTACATTAAAGCCGACACCAAACAAATGCCAGGACAGGAACACTACGTCGCCACCGCTAAGTTGGCCGTTCCGGAGAGTGTACGGAAGAAGAAACTGTCGAAATTCGCCAAAAAAATCCTTGTCTGGCAAGCGATCTGCGGATGTGGCAAAATGAGTCAGCCCTTCATCACCTCTGGGACCGTCAACGGACAAATCTACAAGGACGAATGCCTTCAAAAACGACTTCTGCCCTTCTTGAGATCTCACGATGGCCCGACACTGTTTTGGCCGGATTTGGCATCTTGCCACTATGCCCGGCCCGTCTTAGACTGGTACAAAGATAATAATGTAGTTTTTGTACCAAAAGACGTCAACCCTCCAAACACTCCGGAACTTCGCCCAATTGAAAAATGTTGGGCAATCATGAAGGCAACGCTCGTTAAAACTCCAAAACTGATAGAAAATGAACTTGAACTAAAGAAAGTGTGGTTAAAAGTAAGTAAGCAAGTCGGTCCTATCATTGCCCAAAATTTGATGAAAGGGGTCAAGGCAAAGGTGCGGGCATTTGGGTTGGGAGAAGAGGTTCAATAAACCAGTGATGTCAAAACTTAACCATTTAGTAGTACTTTATTTCCAGAAAGTTTGAAAAGAATCGGGCTCAAGGAAAATTTTTGGTGACCTATTTTGTGTGTCCAAATTTCATCGAATACAGTCTTTATTTTTACACGCAGGCAAAAAAAAACTCTGTTGAAAATACAGAATAGACAAGGTATAATTAATATTAACACAATTTGATGTCAATGATAGCATATAAGGTTGAAATGTTAATTACTTAGCAGGAGCACTTACTGACTTTGTTCACCGGTCGGTTCGATTGTAATGATACACGTTCCAGTCAACATAGCACCATATTTTGGGCGGTTGTGTTGACATCTTAGTTAGTTTCAACCGCATTTCAATGATTGGCTTTCAATAACAGTGTTTCCGTTTAAAATACAATGTATAGCCTCGTACCCAACAAACACTACATGTTGTCTTCAAGTTCAAATCCTGCGATAAAATCCTCTAGGGTAGAGCTTCCGAGTGGATTGAGTTATTTTCTTTTGATTCCGTTAAACTGGTAGTAATTGCTTATATTTTATTGGATGTGCGTATTTAAAATCTATCAACTCAAACGCGCTTTCTAGAAATGTCGTCGCAGGCATTCGATGTTCACCGAACATGCTTCCAATCATAACTGAAACTGTATCGTAAAATTGTTGCATGTTAAGAAACGGGTAAATCTTTCACTCAAGAAGCTACGCAAGCCAATTCACATCAACCACATGGCATTCCAGTCGCAATAAGTAATAAACGCAAATATGCTCAGCACCACAAGTGGTGAAAGTGATTGGCGTTAAAGTGAACTTCTGAATTTGATGGGTTAAGTTATCGCGTTTAGCACTATATCTGCAGTCCGCCAATCGTCCAATAGCAAATGGTAAATCTGGTAACCCAGGTTGCAGTTTTTGTTCAGCGCTTTTAAATGTCACGTATAGCGTGGAATTATGTGGTGAGACACATTCTCCAATGAAGGTGGCAATCATCTGTATGGGATGGTTATTGTTATTTTTTTTTCTAGACTAAGCGAAATGTGTGCGCTCGTTTCGATGGACGGTGCATTCAATGGGCCGTGCGTAACCAGCCTTTTTTTACACTTCTTATCTCATCTTGTGAAGGCTAATATGAAAAATCACCCTCTTTAATTCTGAGCATAGAGGTCACATTGAACTTTTAAAATTTGAAATATGGTGAGATCTAACGGTTGAATAAATAACTTGTAAAAAGTCCCATTAAACCTAGGTTCAGGTGAACATCTGACCATTGATTTCGAATTTTGCCGCATATTATGTGCGTTTTTCGCGCGCTCATTGTATTTACTAGTGTTTCAACACATCAGATTCGCTAATGCTCCATACTCAACGGTCGATTTTTTTTGTTGCACTTGCAGCATCAACAGTCATCCAAAATAAACCTCGGAGATTGAAGATACCTAGCACAACGAGGCCGGCACGCACCGTGAAATGGATTTCATCGCTCTTTGAACTTTTCGGACGCACTGGGCCGGCGATTGCTATCGGTGGGGTCATATTCTTTCAATGGCGTGTTTGGATAGGTTTGTTTTGGCAGTATTTTTCTTGATCAGATATCTACTGAGTGGAAAACAATTACAATTAGCGAGATATGTGAAATGGAAACTCGATTAGAGCGATCGGTGAAGATAATTCTATAGGGGACGGGTTTCGATTTCCGTTGTGCATTAAGATTTTTCAACGAAGAATATCTCTTTTCTTCACCGGGCGTCGTAACAGTATTAAAAAAAAAAAACGAGAGTGTTACGCTGAAGTTAAAGATTTGGATACATTTATATCTTACGGTCATAGTAGTTTACAGTTGATGAACTATTAAAGATTGATGAAACATATTACTATAAATCAACCAATCGCGTGCATGTATGAAATCATGTCATTGACAAATGAAATAACAGTGGTGGACAAATAGATAGCGAGGACATAAAAAGCATCCCTCGGAAAGCCAGCCTCAGTCGTGCGAAGTGATGCATAAAATTTTCATTTTATCGATTAAAAAATGTTCGTTAATATTGTTTACAATGCACTGAGTGACATTAACAGCATCTTCGGAATTTCTATACCGTTCACGCTGAATTCTGTTATGAATGATAGTAAAGGGTGTCCACAGTTAAATTGCATCACTTTAAACTCGTCCTCAAAAACAAGTCTCTCAACCGATTGTCATGAAATATTCAGCGAATAAAATACAATGTATATTCTTGGTTTAGGTATTTTTATTTCACTATATTTTTTTACCAAATCCAAAACCCTGAACTTTCTTCTAAATACCACGCATAAGATTTTGTACAACGCTTGAACCGATATTTTCTTCCGCTTTCAACCATGACTTCAATATTTCCTGTTCTGTAGTGACAACTTTAGGATGCTTACGAAGTTCGTGCTTCATTATAGCCCAATATTTTTCAATTGGCCGCAACTCTGGAGAGTTTGGGGGATTAAGATCCTTCGGCACGAAATTGACACCATTCGTCTTGTACCACTCCAGAACATCCTTGGAGTAGTGACAAGACGCTAGGTCCGGTTAAAAAATTGTAGGAACTTTGTGTGTTTTGAGAAACGGAAGCAGTTGTTTTTTTTTGGCATTTATTCATGTATACTTGACCATTTACAGTTGAAGTTGTCACGAAAGGCTTGCTCCGTTTACCACACAAACAAATCCCCTGCCAAATCATGAATTTCTTGGGGAACTTTGACACTTGCTGTTTCCTGGGAGACTCTGGAACATCGAACTTGTCTTTCGCAGTCACATACTGGTTACCGGAAATTTGTTTAAAGTCCGCTTTTACGTGCGTTTCATCGTCCATGATGCAGCAGTGTGGTTTCGTCAACATTTGTGTGTACAGCTTACGCGCACGTGTTTTGGCTGTCCTATTCTGTTTTTCATTGCGGTTTGGAGCTTTTTGAACATTGAATGAACGGAGGCCGGCTCGTTTCTTGGCTCTCTGCACGAAACTTTTGGTCAAGTGCAGCTTTTTCGCGACATCCCGAACGGAACAGTTGGGTTTGTGTTTAAAGGCAGCAACCACTCGCTTGTGATCCTTCTTACAGTACAGAACACTTTTTTATCACTCACCTTCTTCCGATTGACAGTTAAACGTTCCCCGAAATGTTTTATGACACGAGGCACTGTACACTGTTGAATTTTCAACATCTTTCCGATGGCTCGATGCGAAAGAAGTGGGATGTCGAGGTGCGTGTGCAAAATGTTCTCGCGCACTTGCTGTTCCTTCAAATCCATTTTTGAAACTACGACACATTTCACAACGAAACTCACGCAGTTGAAACTCACATTTCACAAAAAAATTCGTTGAAATCAACCAAAAGGGCGAAATGTTACAGCTTATTGAAAGTGATGCAATTTAACTGTGGACACCCTTTACAATCTATTTTGCAACTTTTGGTCTATTATGCTGATACAACTTTGGTGGAATATTTACATTAAACTCGTAATATTCGTAAAAAAGAGGGAAATAAAATCACAACCATCGTACATAAAGTGCACTCTATCAGAATTTTGACAGATGTTTATTTTGAGTCAGTTGCGATCAGTCCACGCAGGAGGTGAAATTGTATTCAAAGCGTGGTGAAAATGGAATATTTGTTTCCGTAATCCATCAGCGATGTGTCTAGCGAAGCATCTTACCTTCGAAGAAAAGGCAAAAATCAAATCCTACCATGATGCAGGGCTCTTTTCCAGAGCAATCGGTCGGGGAATCATCCGATCACATACCGGTGTCGGTTTTCGAAAAACAAAAACCCGATAATGGGGGTTGCATCGACAAAAGTGTCAAGAAAGGCAAGGCGGAAGATAATCGAATAATTTATAGTGAACCAAAAAAGAACAGTATCACAAATCCGTGCAGAGTTGCATCTTCCAGTATCAACAAGGCGTGTCCAGCCAATGCTGTCAAACAACTTATACTTGAAGTGGCACAAAATACTGGGAAAGCCCAATTTGACTGAGCGGCATATAATGGATTGATTTAATTTAGCAGAAACATACATTTCATGGACGGATGAATGGAGAAATATACTATTTGTGGACGAAAAGAAGTTCAACCTTTACCAACCTGGCCCGATCTGCGCAAAGACACGGAGCATGACCGTCGGACGGCCGGAACTAGGCTCTAGATGATCTTTCTTTCGAACACTAAAGCGGTGATCTAGTTGCTGTATCTCATTGACACGGAGTGCCCAATTTACTGCTTTTGCCATGGCGTCTACAAATCAACGGATATCGCTGTCAAAGTTTGACTATTAACAATAGCGGGGATTTTTTGACGTAGACTACGTCTTACGGCAAGGGTAGGGGACAATTGAAAATCTAAAAATAATCGACCATCACGAAATATCGTTACAAATTAAACGCTTATAACTTAATAAATGCTAAATAAATTTTCAAGATGATTACATCAATCGGTTGGAAATTTCCCTATCAATTATCAATTAAACTATCAAACATTATCCGTTAACAATTTAAAACTATTGAAAATAACGAAAATAAAAGGTGATGTCTTATAATGTTGTTTTCCAGGCTAAATTTACTAAATGCACAGTACTTTCCAATCACAGATTTCAAATGTAAGCAGGTTGGCGATGGCATGTACCTTGAAGGGTGCACTAGCTTCATTCAGTAGGGCAGGGCGGCAAGGCGCCAATGTCGGATTTGGCTGGCTGGCGGTGGCAAGCACCATAGAAGGTGCACTGACGACCAACCAATTGGCCAGGTAGCAGATTACGCTGCAGGCTGTAGCTAGCAAGCCGTTGGCTAGGTAACCGTTGCTAGGCAGCCATAAATTATGCTGTGGTGTGCAAGGCAGTCGGTTGCTTGGGCCAGTGATGGTGTGTGTGTGATCTTGTTGGTAGCCATCTTTTAGTAAGGCGCAACGTGCAACGGCGTGCAACCGAAAAAAATTTAATTCAAATGCGGACCATTTCAAATCCATGCTTTTAAGGACGATCAATTCAATTTTGAGAGAGTTTGTTTGATTTGAATTTATCTAACATTACTTTCCAAGTTCTTACCAATTGGCAGATAGCGGTGGCTAAAACAATTTTAGTTTTCTCTTCGTTGCATGTCTTGAGCATTGCGCACAATTTACAAATGGCTGCCACGAAAAATTTAAATTTAAGTTCAATCGATCGTTTCTTGATTGATTTATTTTTGAGATTTCTGTTCTAATCCAAAGGTTTTTACGATTGCCATTTGATTGACTCAAGTATTTAAAATTTTACAAATAAAAGAGCAACATAAACAGAACAAGGTTCCTGAGTTTTCATTGAAGACACCGAAGCTAGTGGACCCATTGAGGCGAGACCCATCAGTGAAAAACCTTTTTTTCAGAATTGACGTGTTGGTACTTTTCAGTAAAAATACGCGGAATTATTATAAAACGAAGTTGATCCGGAATCCCAGGAGATGCTTGTTTCATGGAAAGATCATAATGAATTGAGGAACTGCTATAGGTGAAGTGAGCGCGGTCTGGAGTATAGCAGGGAAGGCACATATCCGACGATATGTATTGGTGGTAAATTCTCATAAATCGAGATTGTGTGTTCAGCCCTAACATTTCTTCAAAATTTTCTATTACTAGTACCACGTTTTTTACTTCACATTTGATTAATATTCTGAGCGAGAGCTCCCAGAACCGGTTCTGGAGGGGTTTTACTCCTGCCAGAACTTCGAGACTCATGTTATGCGTTGAGTGCATACAGCCAAGAGCAATACGCAGACAACGATATTGAATTCGTTCCAATTTTAGAAGGTGACTTTTTCTTGCCGAGACAAAGCAGAAAGAGCCATACTGAAGAACACAGAGAATGGTTGTTTTATAAAGGGTAATGAGGTCTCCCGGATGAGCACCCCACGATGTGCCACAAATTGAACGAAGAAAGTTGGAAAGTCTTAAAGATACCATGCTGTCATCAGCAAGTTGTCTTAGCGTGCATTGTTCTGCCAAACAATTATCAATATATTTGACGTAAAAGTTATAAAAAAGGGGACTTAGACATGAGCTTTAGGGCAGGCCCATATAACTAATTCTGGAAGTCGTCAGTTATCCAAGTGAAAAGTTCATTTCCTTTTCTGACAACAAATTGTGCAAAAAATTATTGAAAATTACAGGAAGTCCACATCTCTGCAAATTTTCTGATTTCAATGGAAACTGAATCAAAAGCCCCCTTAATGTCCAAGAATACTGAAGTCAGTTGCTCCTTGTGCGCAAAGGCCAGCTGTCACTTTGGCCTGTCTCCACTCAGGCGGAACAATGTTGTTTCGAAGTAAGGAATTATATAAGTCCAGCGTCTTTTTGCGATATCTGGGAGATTTGTCGGAAGATTGAATTTTATCATATCGCATCCGGATGAGGAGTTATTTGATGAAAGAAGAGCCATAGAGAATTCCAGCATTGTGAATGGTCTGTCCAGAGAGCCACCGTTTGGAGACGTTTCTCTAAAAATATGTTTTGCTGGAACAGAATCCGGACAGACCTTTTTGGCGAAATCGAATATCCATCGGTTGGAGTATTCATTACTCTCATTAGATGATGAGCTGTTACGCATGTTGCGAGCCACCCTCAACAAGGTGGACTTTGAGGTTTCTCGTGAGAGTCCCTCGACAAAATTTCGCCAATAACCGCGTTTTTTTTGCTTTGACAACTTGTTTTAGCTGTGTTTCAAGCTTGGAATATTGTTCGAAATAAGTGGAAGTCATGTGTCTGCGAAAAGCTTTGAAGGCGTCATATTTGTGTAAATACAGTGCATTGTGCATTCATCATCCCAGCCAGGTATGGCTGGTCTCCTTGTGAAGGGCGCACTTGGAACTTTTCTTTTTTGTGCTTCAAATGAGCTTTTGTAGATCAGATCGGCAAGGAATCGATATTCTTCCAACGGTGGAAGTGTATCGACGGATTCAGTACCGATTGTTACCGCCGTTGCATATTTTTGCCAATCGATGTTCCTTGTGAGGTCGAATGGAACTCGAGATGGTTCTGAAGGTTGAAGGCCACACTTAATTGAAATGATGATTGGTAAGTGTTCGCTACCATGGGGATCATTAAGGACTTTTCACAGACAGTCCAATGAAAGCGATGTTGAACAGAAAGATAGGTCGAGTCTGCTTTCTTGAGCAGGAGGTTTAGGTATACGTGTCGCTTCACCAGTGTTCAAAATTGACAAATTGAAATCGTCACATAAATCGTAAAAAATAGCCGCTCTATTGTCATCATATAGGTCCCCCCACCCAGTACCATGGGAATTCATGTCACCCAGAATCAATACAGGAGACGGTAAGATAGAAACTAAATTCCAAAGTTGACTGCGGCTAATGAAAGTTCGAGGAGGAACGTAAACTGAAGCTATACAAAGGTCTTCATTCTTTGCAGCTATTTGACAAGCGACGATTTCGACGCCTGAAAGAGCTGCTAGAGAAATTTTGTAGAAAGGGTAGCACTTGTTGATCCCTAAAAGCACTCCTCCGTAAGAATCGTCTCTATCCAGGCGTATAATGTTAAATTTCTGCTCTAATCTAAAGGTTTTTACGATTGCCATTTGATTGACTCAAGTATTTAAAATTTTACAAATAAAAGATGAAAATATTTCGCGTACATATTCATCAATCGGTGTTGGAAAATTTAAAAGAATGTTGCTTCCCGGCAAGTATCAAGCAATTCTCCATCACGGAGGGTGTTTTGTTGTTGGAGAAAATTTTTGGGGGGAATTTTTTTTTTTACATTTTAATTTTTAATGTTATAGAAATTTTTTTTGTTGTGTTATGGATTTGGGTGTGTTATTTTTTTTTTTTTGGAAAAAAAATGAGCATGAGCATGAGCATGATTGACCGCCCACGGATGCAATTCCGTTATTGCCAGATCAGCTGTATTTGCACAAAGAACCAACAGATGATGTTTGGGACTAACATACATCTTCAATGTGTAAAAACTGGTGACCCATTATAAAGCAATACCGGCGCCGGCCGTGCCCGAATGCTGGTCAAGTAGGGAATGGGAAGGAACGTGTTGACATGATACTCGCTTTGGAGGAAGCCGAGAAATCCTCTGCACTTCCACGAGAAATCACTGGGATGTTGGATAGTTGGGGAAGGGTTAGCAGCAGGGTTCGTTTTGGTTAACGATACGCTGAAAGTACATACCTACACCATCCGCCAAAAGCAATAGACCGCTCAAATGTGACTGAAAATAGACAAACATAACGAAAAACAAAACAAAACAAAATAGACAAAATAAAATAAAATAAAACAGGATATTAGATATTGTCTTCAAAATATGGTAGAAATAAATAATTTGTTGCTTTGCAAACCGGCTCTCCTCGATGTCCTAGATGGCCACGTCCTGCTGGACCCGCAGCTGCTGCCGTCGGCACTCGTCCACATCAACCCGGCCGTCGCCGACGTGTCGGAAACCTTCCGGTAGTAACATGATATCTGTGTCTAATGCACTCTCCTTGCACCGATTAATTTACAAACTAGGCCTGCACACCGAATCAAAATTCACTTTGGCATGGTTGTGGTATTTTTCTTTAAAATCTAGTTCTAGATATTTGCACTTGGTTGCAGGAAACAGAATCAATAAGAATAATAAACTCGCTTATGACCTCTAACTTTACACGGTTGCTAAACAATACACACTATCATCCCCCACAATACCCGCGAACGACGACACTTTGGACCTGAGCTCGCTTGAGGAAAAATCACCAACACACCACAGCGCAATTGATTGTATGCAGTTTTTTGAAAGAATCGCGAGCACGGCGCGATCCCGCTACACGCAACACTCTTCTAACTTCAGCTCACCGGAACAAATTGCACACGCACACTAGTAATCCGCGACGCAGAACAACGCGACGCGCGATGAGGTGCTACTGCCGCAGTCGTCGTGCTAGATGATAACGTTGTTGTTGTTGTTGCCGCCGATGCGATGCAAACTACTGCCAACACACACAATCACCTACCTCTCTATCTTTACGTTTTGATGAATCGCATCCAGGGTGGACGAAACAAAAATCAATCCATCAAACTCACACCAACACCACTGCGCTTCTCTCACAAAGTGCAAACGCGAGCAACAGACAGAGAGAGAGCTATCCGTTCAGCGCGAGAGGGAGAACATTTTCAACAAGAAAACTCCTCTTCACTGCCAATGGAGGCTGAGAACCAAGCAAAAAAAAAAAATGTTTTCACCACTTTTCCAAACTGTTTAGCGACGGAAAATATCACTTCCACAACGTACGCGATTGCTGCTAGCCTGGAGAACACTTTTCAGGCGCTTTCGAGTGCGATTTCACCCGCACAGTACGGACTTTTTCGCGAGCACAATCTATCCCGACCGAATTTACTCACTCTCAACTGTTATTTTTCTATTTTACTTCTAGGAAGAAATATGTTTTGAGAAACTGTGAAAATGAAAATAAGTGCGATGCCTTATCGTTTTGATGCCAACCGTATGCGCAAATTTCGGAAGAGCGTTAAGATCGAAAAAATGAAAAATTCCCCGAAACACCAACGCCCCGCCCATGTTATCGGCCCCCCCCACCACGGGGGGGGGCGCGGGAGAAGAGCCCCCAACACGACGCCATATAAAAATTTAAACAAAAAAAAAAAAAAAAATTTAAAAAATATTAAATTTCTCAAGCTTGTCTAACGATCTATTAGGACCACACTCACTCTATTTTGATCAGACTACGCATTACGGCAAGGGTCGGGGTCAAATGACAATTTGAAAATAACTGAATCAGTTGGAACGCTAATAGCTTTATCATTTCTCGATAAATAGGTAATGTTACTACTTTTTAAAAATGCGTCTACGTGGTTTATGAACAGGGCCTAACATACTTACTCTCTTACTTATGCTAACCCAATGTCCCATTAGAACAGAGTCTGCGTTGCAATGTTGCACTATGAAACTAACACTAACGAAACTAATCAAACGGTTTAACGTAGTCTTCGTCAGCCGGTCGTGTGTTAAACACAACCCCACTGTTTTTTTTAAAAATTATCGTACAGGTTTGGGCCGAAGGGTCTCAGAAACTTTGTCCACGCGTAGGACTCATAGATATATGAAAAAAAAACAGGGTTGCCAGTTTTCCTGGCAAACGCCGTTTGAAGTTTTCCGATTTTCCCGAACATCACTAACATCAAAAATTTATAACTCAAGAACGATTCATCGTAGAACATTTTTTTTCGTTTCCAAACTATAATGAAATTTTCTCAAGAATAAAATCTTAAAAAAAATCTAATTTTCCACAGTGAAAGTAAATTGCTTGGAAAAGCCGGAAAAAACCATTTTCAGAGTCATGTAAAATTTTGAAAACATTTTTTCTTGTTTATTAATTTATTAAATATCTTACATTGATGAAATTTTGGCGTTTTGTTTTGTTTTTCAGTAATGCTCGAAAAACTATGGGCCCGTCACTCGTCTTTATAAAAAAATGAAAAACTTCCTAAAACTGTCGATTTGCAGTCGATTTGCCTTTAAAAACGAACTAATTTTAAAATCGAGCTACCTAGTGGCAACCAATCGAATGGGAAACAAACCGAGCAACCATCTGAGAAACGTACGTGCAAACAAGAAGACGACAGACGACGAACTTTTTCATTTTTGTATGAAGACGAGTAACGGGCCTAGAGTTTTTCGAGCATTACTGAAAAACAAAAAAAGCCCATCGCCAAAATTTCATAAATATAAGCTTTTGAATTAATAAACAAGTAAAAGTGTTTTTCAAAATTTTTTCATGACTTTAAAAAATGTTTTTTTCCAAGCAATTTTCCTTTACTGTGGAAAATTTTGTAGAAAATTATATTTTTTCCAAATTTTTGAGAAAATTTCAATTTTGTTTGGAAACAAAAAAAAAAAGTTCTATGATGAATCGTTCTTGAGTTATGAATTTTTGAAGTCAGTGATGTTCGGGAAAATCGGAAAACTTCAATTGACGTTTGCCAGGAAAACTGGCAACCCTGATTTTTGTTTGTTCATAAATCCATGAAAATCCCCTATGGGTATTCAACGATTACCATCAGGTGGCAGGAAATTACATGTGATGAAAACTGTCTATTTATAAATTCAGACGTTATTCGGGGCTATGATGCTCACCCACTATCGAAGACCAGCAATTGCCACTGTTGTTGACATTTTGTCGCTCTCAACTCTCACCTGAGCTAACTGTATTTATACCACAAATGTTTGGTAAATATAGGTTTCCTAGACTCGATTTTATATTCAATAGTGCAAATGTTACAATCATTTTGCATAGCATGGAATTGAAAAATCTGTTTAGAAATTATTTTCCTAGGCGAATACTTCTTCGTGGAAACCTCGGAGTACAACAAAAATGTTCTTGACAATCAAGTATCCTCTCTTACCTGAGCTACTAGATAAAGCAAGACCATGTTGGAAGTAATTCAAATCGATCACTGAGCAGACATTTTTCCAACCCTCAATAGACATTTTTCAAATTGCTTCTAAATCATTTACAAGAAGGTATAAAGCCGACGTAATGTCTCAGCAGCGACGTGATGAAGCCAAAAAAGTAGATGGATTAATTTCAAAACAAAATCCACCGTGTTGTTCCTAAATTGGGATCATTATGATCTAAAAGTGACCTACATCGGCCATTATGGGCAAAGGCTTCACGTTTCTTTCGCGTAATTCACCATCGTCGATTTGCATGTTCCTATAATAGTTGGATCATTGATTTGCTAGCACCATCCATAAAACCTTTAGCCACCCACAAAACGTAACCCGGCCATAAACGGGTAGTCATGCCAGCCATGCCCTCCACTGAGCTAATTAGGTACAATCAAACACCCCGAATCGACCGATCGCCATGATCGAGGAACAATCCGATAGTCGCACTCTAACCTCAAACTCATCTGGCCCTTTGCTGCTCCGGCACAAGCTTTGAAGGTGGGAGTAAAATTAATGATAACCATTTTCTCCAATCACTGAACATCAATCGCTTCGTTTTTTTACATTTTCTTCTTTTCCTCAAATTTAAACGATCGCCTAAGTCATCAGGACCCACGACGGCACGACATCTTCCCTTTGGTGAGCGACTCACCCTACTTGAGAGGGACCGGTCTGTCGGTCGGTTAGAAAGACAGGAAAACGAAGTAGCGAGAATAGGTGGACCAGAAGCGCTTATAGGCTTCAGCTACGATCAGCAGTGATCAAATCATTAATTTAGACCCGCAGCCTTGGAGCATACATTTTCCCTCGTGGCTTCCTCGGTGCAGCAGAGTAAGAGTATTGTACTCGTTTCGACATTCGATTCGAACACTAGATATATGCAAGGTTTTGTGTGGCTGCCGCCGTTGTTCTTCAAAACAATTCGATCGCACGGTCGTGGTGAAGGGGATCTTCACGGGTTCAGCTCTCATGGGAAAACTATCATCAAATGTTGATGACCGTTGCACCGTGGTTTATGACCCGGTCTGATATCAGATTTGACTAAGGTGTCGGGGCATTTACCGACGAGCTAAGAGTTCTCCATTGATAATTTATGCCTTTCCATTGCTTCTCTGGTCTAATTGCAGATGTTGAAACTACTGATAGCGATGTGCCTGGTGACGCACGGCCTTGGACGACCCGATGTTTCACACATTTTGAAGCGAGAGAATGAAAGTGGGCAGCAGCAACAGCAGCAGGAGAAGAATAATGCCTTTCATCCATTAGACTACCTCAATCGGCAGTTGGGAAATGGTAGGGAGTTTGAAGCGCGGGCTGCCTCGGAAAGTGAGTACAATGTATTCGATTATCTGACAGCAATTAATGGGACGGAGATTAACGGTCTTGAGGGAAAATTCTCATCACCCACCGTTGGCAGGCGCAGTGGTGCTAGATCTTTTAGGAACATAGTGAAACCTGCTCCGTTTAAGAAGAATACGGCCGTATATGGATATACTTATGAAAAACCTGCTGATCCATTCGATTTCCCGATAAATCCCGATGCCAACTTAATTAAACCGGTATCTACTCAAGCTCCTGAATATCTGCCTCCTTTGGAGCAAGACTCTCTAGCTGGCGCAGGAAAGCAGCCGCCGGCTGCCGTTGAGCAGCGTCCAACTGGACAGAGCGTAGTGTCAACCACTTCCCCTGAAATACCTCCTAGTGCAGTAAGTACCGAAGGACCTTACTTCTATCCTAGTCCACAGGTTCCAAATAATATTACGGCTACTCCGGAATCACCAACCGTCCAAAGTCAAAACGGGTACAGACCTTACCCTGTTACTGGAGGTGATCAAGTATCATCACCATCGCCAATTGATAACTCTAAACAACCACCTCAGGAGGATGTACCTGGAGTAACTTCAAGTTCGTCGCCTGTTTCAAGCACTAGTTTTCCACAAAATCAAATGACAACCGCGGATGACTTTACGGGATATTCTCAAGGACCAAGCTCAAGCCTAACACCAGCTCAGGGCTCTTTTACAACCGGTTACCCTCAAACAGGGGTTCAAACATCTACAGAAGGAAGTGACTTCAGTGGGTATTCTTATGGTCCGAGTTCAACTCCGTCTCCAAATTATACACAGAAACCTAGTCCACCTGAATCTACCCCATCCTCAACTGATTATTCTGAAGAATCTAGTCCGAGCTCAAACGAATACCCTCAAGGTCCTAGCTCAACTCTCTCATCAGATCAAGGATTAGTATTTCAATCATCAACCGGTTATCCGGAACCATCTACTTCAAGCTCTAATGAATTCACTGGATATCCTCAAGGTCCTAGTTCCACTCCATCACCCGATCAAGAATCATTATCCCAGGAAACTAGTTCAAGTGTTATTGAATCTTCGACTGGTTCTAGTCCCAGCTCAACGGAAAATGAATTCACCGGATATTCCCAAGCAACTAGTCCAGCAATTACATCACCGGATCCAGATCGACAACCAGACATTCTTGGCGCTTCGCAAATGCCATCCAATGGATATCCACAGCCATCACCATCGAGTCCTTTGAGTGAAAGTTCAACAACTCAAAAACCAGGTTCCCCTGCTGATGTCACAAGTTCAACACCAACACCTTCGACGACTGCGGGAGTTCAACTGACTACTCAACAGAGTTTTGACGAGCAACTAGGCTACAACTACGAAAAACCTATTCTTCCACCAAATCTCACCGAAGTGATTGGAGAGCCTTTCGATATCAACGAGTTGGCTACTACAACATTACCTTCTACAACGACTCGAAAACCGAGCAATGGAGACATCATCCCACCTAAGCCCCGACCAGAGCTCATAGTTCCCGTAGAAACAAGCACCTCTCAAACATCTGATCAAACCGAACAACCATCGACGTCGCCATCCACGGTAGTAACAACAACTCGCCCATCATCGCCCGCACCTGTTTCATCATCCACTTCTGCTCCGGAATATCTCCCACCAGAGGAAGCTGACCAACCAGAAGAGCCATATGATACTACTTCGGAAAAAACTGCCTCCACTAAAGCACAATCGACTGGTTATACAAGTGAATCCACTACAGCATCAGGCTTGCCAAGCTACAGTCAGGAGGCGACCACATTTGCTGGCTATCCAAGCTATTCTACGCTAAATCAAGAATCAACAACTTCTTCCGGATACCCAGAGTCCACTCAGGAAAGCACGACTTTCTCTGGCTACCCCAGTGCAAGTCAAACAACTATCAACACTTCTAGTTATCCAAGTTCAAGTCAAGAAACCACTACTGCTTTCAATTACCCAAGCTCAGTGGGACAGGAAACAACCACGTTTGGTGGATATCCCAATACCGAAGGAACATCCCCGGAATATACAACCACATCAAGGGTTCCAATTTCCACTCCATATTCGGACTATCAGACTACTGCCGTGTTCAGTAGCCCGTTGGTTCCGGAGATATCGACAACTGCTGGTCAGCCTTCAACTTTAGAACCGTTCGGAAATGTCTCTGCTGTAGGACAATTATTCCCAACCAAACCAAGCTACGAACCTATTCAGTCCACTACGTCTGAAAAGCCTTCTCCCGCACCATCGTCATCAGGAGCTCCTGAGTATCTTCCGCCGAATTCTAACGATACTTCTAGTCAGTACTATCCCCCAGCGACCAGCACAACGGCAGATCAGATCACTACAACTTCTACACCTCAGTACCGTCCAGATCAAACCGATCGTCCAGGAACTCCATCCGATAACCTAGTCAATCAGACAAACCCCGGTGTACAACCAGCCGAACCACCATCTCCTATGACCATGGGCATGGGTATATCATCGGAAATCAACGGCCTCATTCCGGACAGTCAACCAAACAACGGCTACCTGCCACCGCCATCCGCGAACAACGCCGGCTTACGAATTGTGGTTGACGACACGTTACCCACGGGGTCCGTTGCGGAAACGGACGCGGAAGGATCCGAGTTACAGCCTCGCGTGGCACTGACTCCGTTGACGAGTGAAGGCTACAACTACCAGGCGCCGGAGGACAGACTACCCGTGAATCCCGTGATACCTTCACACACGCTCGACGACGAAGGTTACCACTACAAAATTCCCAGTATTCCTTTCCCTTAGTGTATAGCTAGTGTTACGTTACGTTACGTTCTGGGAGTCGGGTCAATTCACCCCCAACCTATTCATCAAAACCGACTCCATAAGCTTTCAATCAACATCATATATCATATTTCTCATCCCAAATTATGTGATTAAGAAACGGCGTGACGCCGAGCAATGTGACCTTATACTTTGATCGGAAAATTGGACATGACTACAGCCGAAAATTTACCCAGGTATAGCGCCAGATAATTTATTTATTTTTGTTTTTCATCGGTTAGCTTTTTCCCCCTATTATAAGATCTACGACTTTTCCCATGCCATCATCATTTTCGGTTTCGCACGGGGTTTTTTTTTATTCGGGGAGGATGGCGAATTCTCTTCGTGGCGCGCATCGCAAAACGGGGACCCACTCTGTCACCGATACCTACTGTGTTTGGCTGGTTATGCAATCATCATTCGTTAGCTGGAACAATCGATTTCGACGGAGGAGATGACGACGGCGACGAATCGCGAAGATGTTTTTGGCTTTTCGGTCGGGATGGGGGCCAAAGGGGAACGAAGATGCACTCGCCGTCTCTCGTGGTGGATCGCATATGGTTGGAAAGAAAAGGTGCGATTGTTTGGGATGCAAGCGGTTCGCCAAATTGCGCCTGGGTAACAAGCTTAACTTGCACTAATTGCAGCGGCGTGAGGGACGGGAGAGTAATGGGTTACAGTGTTGAATGGCAAGTATAAATATTGTGGATATTGGACTTTATATCTCGAGTACTTTTTCAAATAGACGTATCTGAGTTTGTAAACAAAGAGGGGAAGTAAGATTCAAACGTAAATTTCTCAAAACTCTCAGCACCTTCACGGAAAGTAGCGTCACCATCATGTTAGGGAAATGTTATTCCTTGTGTTGGTGGCCCTAGCTTCCATCAAAGTGCTAAGGGTCTCAAGAATTTAACGTTTGAATCTTACTTCCACTCTTTGTTTACAAAATCAGATACGTCTGTTTGAAAAAGTACTTATGCATAGTGGAGGGGAGTAGCTTCCATGATCGGTGTGCTAGGAGAGCGACAACACCTACAAACCAACAAACCACGTTGACGTGAATTATTTAGGAATCTTCTGTTTTTGAAATAAGGTTCCTGATAAAAAAACGAAGCGTCAAAAAACCAATAACTGCGTGGTAAGCCTCCATCGATGATTGTGAAGATTTTTTTTGATAGTTCCTTTTTAATTTCTGTCAACCAGCGTTTCGGCCGTTTCACTCACACATTGATATTCATTTACCTATAATTCTTTTACGATTGTTCTCAGCGTCATATCAAAACCAATCATACAACTATGTACAACACTACATTGCCCTCACTCTAATATCTGCGGCGTTAGAGCTTATATTCGGCCTTATATTCGCGGTGAATATTCACAAGTATTTGGCACGAATGTTACTCCTATAAATATTTTGAAATTCAGCTTCTGGAATGAGCTCTCGGAAAACGAAATAAGTGAATCTAAGTGAATGGCAGTAGCCCAGCTGTCAATAAAAATATGCACAGCCACATTGAGTGGTTTTCGACTCGATTTCGTCGAAAATTCTACATCGACTGCCATGTTTGCGTTATGACAGACTTCAGGGACTTCACACAAGGGTGAGATGTTTTGCAGGCTTATGTTTCAACATACGCCCAAATCGAGTAATCCAACGGACTGCGGGGGCCCAACATTTTTCGGCCAAAACTTTGACATGTGACACGGCCTCCAACGTATTGATCCTTAGAGAAGTTGACCTCCACAGGAGAAATATTCAGCTAAGCTACCTTTTTACCGAATGCGAATTGCCGGGTCTTTCGTTTAACACCTGCCATAAGATTTTGTACAGTCTCCTTGTCCACTTTATTCGCCACAGAACGCCAGTTTGCCTTGAACTGTTTCTCGCTCACAACAGTTTTTTGAGTCTTCTTAAGGTTCCGCTTGACGATGGTCCAATATTGTTCGATTGGGAGGAGCTCTGGCGTGTTGGGAGGGATCTTGTCCTTGGGCACCACTTGAACGTTGTTGCCAGCATACCACTCCATGGCCTTTTTTCCGTAATGGCAAGATGCCAAATCCGGCCAAAACAGAACGGAACAATTGTGTAGCTTCAGGATAGGCAGTAGACGCTTTTGTAGGCACTCGAACAGATAAATTTCCTGGTTGACGGTTCCGGTCGCAATGTAAACGTTGTTCTACAAGCCACAGGTACAGATTGCCTGCCACACCAGATACTGCTTCGCGAACTTTGACAGTTTAATGTGCTTGAAACTATCTGCCACCTTTCCCCGTCCGGTTGGCGTATAAAATTCCTGTCCAGGAAGATGTTTAAAGTCTGCCTTGGCGTAAGTTTCATCGTCCTGTACCACACAATCAACCTTCGTCAGCATCGTCGTATACAACTTTTACGATCGTGCTTTGGCCGACGTGTTTTGTTTATCGTTGCGATTTGGAGACACCACTTTCTTGTAAGTCGACAGTCCAGCTCGTTTTTTAGCTCTATCCACGGTTGAAGGCGCCACTCCCAGCTTCTTTGCGACATCTCGGACGGAGAGGTTGGGGTTCCGATCGAAACAGCGGGCAACTTTTTTTGTCGTCGCTGTGGCCTCCGGCTTTCGATTTCCCCCCGATCCAGCTTTCCTGGCTGTCGACAAACGTCCAACTAACATTTTTAATACGTTGGTAACAGTTGATTTAGCCACATTCAACAATTTCGCCAACTTGGCGTGAGAGTAGTTTGGATTTTCACCATGCACGTGCAAAATTTTGATGCGTTGCTTCTCTTCCTTCGACGACATTTTGATAACTGAAGTGCTAATCTCAAAATCAAAATAGAATCATGATACACGCACACATCTTCAAAATGAGGGGTTTAATGCACGATGAAAGGAAATGCGTCAAGTTTAAGTCGACCAAATTTTGATCGAAACACCTTTTAGTACACGCAAAAAAAAACCGCTGTAGAAACTACCATTTTGAGGGTTAAATTAACCGCAAACACCAACAATTTTCAGCTGACTATAAATGAGTTTGATTTTACCTTCCCTGCGATTAGATCAACCATGGTGCGGTTGATATCAATATGAGGTCTGTCAAATATACCACAAATGATGAAAGTTTTACCATAAACGTAGTAAATTTGACTGAAATTTCATGGTAGTTTTAAAGATAGGCATAGTCGGGGATAATGGTAGTTTTTACTACAAGATTTTTTCCTGTGTATGTTTCAAAATGACTTCTCCTTTAACTTTCTTTAACAAGCTCAAACGTTTTTCGAAACTGTCACAGGCGTGCCGTACTGATACCATGGGCATATTCTCCCAACATATCCGGATAACTACCTTGAACTGGTCCCAATTCGAGATTTTGTAGTCCTTCAGTTTGGATAGCATGTAGGACCAAACGAAACAATCCAATGTATTCATATCCGCACAGAAAAAAATAATTAATTTTAACAAGCTCGTGAAATATCCCCTCGTTTAATTCCAAGTCAAAAGAGGCGTAAACAACGAAATTGTTTGCAATTTTTCATGTGCCATACAACAATGTTTGCAATCTTTCATACAAAAGGCTAGATTCAGGCGTTATCTGGCTAAAATTTACATGAAACATCCCATTATTTTCTGCCAAACCTAGCATTCCCTTTATGTGCATTAGATAACGCAGAAAATTCAATGTTTCTTTTTATCTGTGCGGAGAGCTGGGAGGCCATTCGTTCTTCGCTAGGAAATCCGTCAAATTATCCCTACACCAGGCCTGAACAATATTCGCCGTGTGAGTTGGCGCGTCTCTTGCTGAAATACATAATGACCTTCTCCGTAGAGCTGTCGTAGGTTAGGAGTAGGAATTTTCTCCAAAACTTCCGTTTTACTGAATCACTGAATCACATCACTGAAGCGGCACTTTAAAATTGAGGTACATATATCTGGGGCCCAGGAATATATTCCTTAGCTGCTGCCCAGACCCGATCATTTTGTGCGTTGTGAGACTGCTCCAGGACAAACAGTTTCTCATCAGAAAAAATGAAGTTATGGCCAACGTGCCGCGATAGTATCTCCTTTGCTCTATCCTTTGCTTGGTTGGTTCGGAAACGGCACGAACCTTACGTTTTTTTTAAAAGCCTTGAATACAGGAACACGTCGTTCAATATTGTGAGCCGATCCTCACACAGTTCGAACAAGTAGTGTGAATTTCTGTGCAATATCATGCACATAAATGGAGTGTCACAAAACATACAAATTAAGAATATAAATCGTGTTATGTTCTGGGACATTCCATACATTGCTGATAATGTTGTATACAAAAGCTTGTCTTTATTCCAACTATTTCATGCAAGTTTCTCCTTCGTGGGAAAGGACATAAAATTTCACATGATCTGATATTTACATCACAAGGAAAATTCAGATTTACTTTCTGTGTACACGGGAAAAAAACCGGTGCTCGAAACTAGCAAAATGGTTCATGATATAATAAAAAATGTGTATTTTCATGTTATAAATATACACCATGAATAAAAGCAATGAAATCATGAATCAGCTTGTTATGATCCAACGTAACGCCACTTTGGCGTTATGTTTTTGATTTTTGATGACGAAAAGTGGCAACTTGATTCATGAAATCATGAAGCATCACAGATAAAAAGAAACATTGAAATATCTGCGTTATCTAATGCACATAAAGGGAATGCTAGATTTGGCAGAAAATAAAGAGATATTTCATGTAAATTTAAGCCAGATAACGCCTGAACCTAGCCTGTTGTATGAAAGATTGCAAACAATGTTGTATGGTGCATTAAAGATTGCAAACAATTTCGTTGTTTACGCCTCCTTTGGCTTGGAATTAAACGAGGGGAAATTTTACGCTCTTGTTAAAATTAATTATTTTTTTCTGTGATCTGATGGTTACTAAATTAAATTCATGAAAACATGCACTACTGTTCATGGTTATTGGCACCAGTCATTTATGATTCCAATTTTCGTGACGAAAACGGTCAGGTTGATTCATGAAATCATGAAGCATTTCATTTGGAACTACGAAAAAAATCATGAAAACATGAACATTATTCATGATTCGACATAGGTACCATTAAGCGAGTTCATGGTAACATGAAACATGTTTATGAATATGAGAAAAAAACGGATTCTTTCAGGTATTTAAAACGGGTTCTTTCAGGTATTTGATAAGTAAATTCATTCAATAGTTTTTGGTTTTGTTTCGTTTTATGTATGTTACGGAAATGGCATGAAAACAAAGGAAATGAGGAAAAAGATTAACAATCAATCAATCAATCAATCAATCAATCAATCGGCTTCAGCAAATCTCGTGTGCTTCGGTTGGGTTTTGTTCGTTCTATCTTAAACATGACAAAAGCCGTTTTTGGAGGCACTCAGTTATGTAAATCTCTCCGCTTATGGTACTTTGGTTACGAATGGTTCTCTTCGTTTGCCACAAATGCAGATGGCCTGCAAAATCAGGTTCTTTGAAGTGAATTTTGACAGCTTCTTCCATTTAAAACGGACTTCCACAGCAAAATTGTCATTACCCGTGAAATTTTCCTGTCCGGCAACTGTTTAAAATTCAATTTGATGTAAGTCTTACCATCAATGACGCAGCACCGACATTTCGCTAGCAACTTCACGTAGAGTTGCCGAGAACGCGTTTTGGCAACACTTAGCTGGCGTTTGTCCCGTTTTGAGAAGTTCTGCACCTTGGTGGTTTTCAATCTAGATCGTTTCTTGGCCCTCTGGAAGAAACATGGCGAAACACGAAGTTCCCGCGTCGAAATCTTCGAATTCCGCATGAAACGAGCAACAGCGCCCTCTCGGCTTTTTTGCGTGTTGTTCGTCCAGCTTTAGGTCTACTGTCATCCGTTTTTTGAATCTTTGAAGGACCCTTGAGACGGCCAAATAATGTATATTCATCAGGTTTTTGCAAAGCGCGATGGGATAACCCAGGATTTTGTATGTGGATGAACAAAATCCTTTCGCAAACGTTTTGCTGATTTTTTTCCATCTGCACAACTGAGTGGATATAAACTACTCACCCAACACAAAACTGTCATAATAGGTAGCAGCAATATGATTGTGACCTAATTAAGTCGCGTTGAAGTTGTCTTAACAAGTTTGTAACAAGTGTGCTTTAGGGAATACACTCTAAAGAGAAACTAGGCAACATTTTGTTGATTTCGGTCCAGTATGAAAACAGTTACACAAGTTTGAAAGTGTCACAATAATTATAGAAATAGAATTATATTTTATGCATAGTATTGTCACAGTGTACGCGTTTAACTTTCTTGAAAATTTGAAGTGCTAGAACAAGTCAACGAAACCCTTCCAAGGTTCCGTTATTACCCTGGTCAGGGGACGATGTTTTCTAATCAGCTACTTTGTTGCTTATTTGAAGATGTTTTGCTCTTCAGAAAACAATTCAGCTCAGTTTTGCGACGATTTTCGAAGATGGTATTCTTATGACTATATGGTCAACCTACGATCTAAGTTTAACCTGTTCAACCAGTTATATCATCAAAAGGACTCTTGAGTGCAGTTGTAAATATTATTATTTTATTCTAAAATCGTAGGACAAAAGTCAAGAATGATCTACAAAGCCAAAGATATCTCACAAATTAGCCGGAGCGGATATTTCATTACTTGTTATTTAGCCACAATAATTGAATACTACGCCCACTAAAAGTCGGATATAAGTGTTTTACTAAAGGTGGAAGACATTTTTAAGAGAATGATGAAGAGAGTAGCGTGATTTTTGTTCACCACTCACATTTTCGAATTTTTCGTGTTCCAGGTATTTTTGATTAAAAGGACTTTTAAGCACCTACAGTCCGAAGAAACTCCATAAATATAAGGACCTAGATGAAAAAAGTAAACATATTTCTTTAAACAGTTAAAGAACATCAAATTGTTGAATTTGTTGAGATTTTTCCTATTACGGAAAACACATATCTGCCCATTTAGATCAAAAGCTACTTCATTTTCATTGGTAATTTTGAGATTCTGCCTGCGGGAGTGACACATCCAAAACTCGATTCAAAATTATCAAAAAATCGCTCGCTAGCGAATCAACGTATGAACAAACGTATTTGATCTTTTTAATCAGAATTCAACATATTGCATCGCTCTCCATCTTTTTGCAGTAAATCTTTAAACTCTTCATCAATCTACACCGTTTGAAAAAAATGTGTAATTTTCTGCGTTATCTA
This sequence comes from Aedes koreicus, assembly GCA_024533555.2. Taxonomy (NCBI): domain Eukaryota; kingdom Metazoa; phylum Arthropoda; class Insecta; order Diptera; family Culicidae; genus Aedes; species Aedes koreicus. The sequence goes on from JAHHFK020001809.1 coordinate 535,312, forward strand.
ATGCACATAAAGGGAACGCTAGATTTGGCAGAAATTTATGGGATGTTTCATGTAAATTTAAGCCAGATAACGCCTGAATCTTGTCTGTTATATGAAAGATTCCAAACATTGTTTTATGGCCCATGAAAGATTGCAAACAATTTCGTTGTTTACGCTTCCTTTGGCTTGAAATTAAACAAGGGGAAATTTTACGCGACTGTAAAAATTCATTATTTTTTTCTGTGTACTACACGTTATCTTTCAATCTACTAAATGTGCACGCATTGCACAAAAGCAAAATTTGCCTGCATCTGCTTCTAGAGTCGCTCCTCTCGAGTTCTTCTCTGTAAAAATCAGCCACAATTAAAACGTCCAGATTGCATTCACTGTCACTTGATAGGTTAGCCTCGGGAACGGGTGAAAACATGAGAGAGAATTGTGAGAGCAGTTTCTTCTTATGACGTGGATGGAGATTAAAGCTGTTTGCAATAAGTATTAGAACGTATTAAAATAGCAAAATATCCAGCTAGAATATTTCGATTCGAAAAGTATGAAAATTTAAATTAACACTTCACTTATTCACTTTTAAAAAAAGTCGAAAAGTCTATCGGTTAAAGAATTAACACTTTCGAGTGTTATTTGAAAGAATTTGCTCACGTATACTAGTGATAGTTTGAAAACGTATACTAGTGTTTCGTTTTTTTATATTTTTAAAAGTGATCAAGTGAATTGATAATTTAAATTTTCCTAGTATAATCCTAGGGGGAGGGGTCTCTCATAAAAATGAAACAGAAATTTCAACCAAACATGAGAATTATCTTCTGTATTGTTCTGTATTGTCATTCACTACTTCCTGGATTCGAATTCCTTCTTGGCAGTTTGATACTCTTTTGAAACTTTCCACTGTGTAGCAAGACTCGGAAAATATAAAGCTTGGAATAGTGCTTGCTTTTGTTAGCGGCATCTTAATGACAATCCAAGAACTTTATTTATTTCAAGTATGTATTGCACTAAGGATTTATTATCTGTTCTAGTCTTCTTTTCACTGAAATTGTCAACTTAAGGGGATCCTCCCCTGGAATTGTGCAAAAATAAGTCAAAGTTTGTATTTTTTTGTGGGAGAATGAAAAAGCGTACGAACTTTCGGTTTTGACGATTAAATTTGATTATTTTTCAAGATTTCAAAGAGATAAAAAAATTGTGAAAATTCAAAATGGCGGCTACAAAATGGCGATTTCCGTAAGCCTCTGCGCACAAAACATGAGGCGACAACTTCAAGCCTGCAGCCTCTTGTAGTGGACAGAAATCAAATCTAGTTATTATTTCTGAAAGATAATAAAATTTTCTACGGCTTGAACTAAATTTCAGACAATTTAAAGTTAAACTCATTGCAAAGCGATAATTAATTATTAATGCCAATTTTTAGCTCAGGCGGTACCTTTCAAACAGTTATTTGATGGAGGGAATCGAATTAATAGTTCAAGCCAGGGGCTTGAAGTTAGATTGAAAAACATAGTTTCGAGAAAAACGCGTTCACAGTTTTTTAAAGCCCCCGAAGCGCACGTGAGACAGGTGTGTTCGTGACGCTGCCATTCAATAAATATTCATCGTATCAAAAAATCCTTCTACACATATATTCTACGAATATGTGGCTTTTATTTTTTGCTAAAAAAAAATCGATTTTTTGGTTCAAATTCAGGGGAGGGTTCCCTTAATGATTAATAAGTAAACCACTTCTACTATCTTGTGCATTGACGTTCAACCATACTCATACAACTTAACTAAACCACCCAAATGAAGTATCGCATGCCAAACATGAATCATCGATTACTTTTGATAATTGTCTCAAACAATTTAAATTAAATTTTGACTAAAGGAACCACCCTAATGAAAGAACCACTAAAACGAAATTTCACACACCAATTATAAAATGCTATTTAGAATGCTTTATCCGGAATTAAAACACTAGAATGGACATACCGTAGCAATTCCAATTGCTCCGTTAATAAATCTGAACTCGAAAGTTTTCGAAGTTCCAGAAAATTCAAAATTTTAATCGATTAGATTCTGGTTGAGCTCAAATTTGGCATGAGTGCATACTTTGGGACAATAAATACTTTGAGATTTTCCAAATATTTGTGCAAGATAGATTTCCTGCATGCTAGTTCAGACGGCACCATCTTGAATACAGAATGCGCTTTTGTAAACAATGTGTTTGATTCACGTTTGTCTATGTATTGGTTATGTACATAACAAGTTTCATTCCACTTCGTAGTGATTTGACTTAGAAACAGGATAAATACTTTGTCCGGATTTTGGTGTGAACGGCCTTTATTATGTACCATAAGGCTTGTTCGCGACAAAATCTGGACAGATTTTTTAATTTGGAATAAAACAAATTTGCTGTTAGTTCAATCCAAGATGCATTTTTAATTGATTTGACTGTGCATTATTATTATTATTGTCATTATTATTGTCATCTTAAAACTAATTACATTTACTTAATTAGGCTGTATGAAGAAACTACGAACTTCAACTTTTTGACTCCAGCCATTAGGGTCTGTGTAGTCTGTAACCGATTTAGCTGCTTTTGTTCAAGATATTCGACATTTTTCTATATTTAGCTTGTTGTTTATATTGAGAGAGTTCTCTCTTCACGAGAGCTCAATACCGCTTGATAGGTCGCAACTCCGGGCAGTTAGGTGGATTCGCCTCTTTCGGTACAACATGGACTCCATTCGCTTTATACCATTCCAAAACATCTTTGGCGTAGTGACAAAATGCCAAATCAGGCCGGAATAGCGAGGGAGCGTCATGGCTGCGTAGGAATGGTAACAATCGTTTCTTTAGTCATTCCCCACGGTATATTTCCTTGTTTACCGCTCCGGTAATGATGCAGCTTTGGCTTGCTCGACCACAGCTGCATATTGCCTGCCAAACCAAATATTCTTTGGGAAACTTGGCCTTTTTCTTCGTCCTGAAATGCTCCTCTACGCCGTTCCGTTGCATGGCAGTATAATAAGACATTCCGGAAAGCTACTTAAAGTCTTCCAGCATATAAGTTTCATCGTCTATAATCACACAGGAAAACTTCGTCAAATATTCGCGATACAACTTGCGAGCCCGGGTTTTAGCCGTCAAATTCTACTTATCATTATGGTTCGGTACAGTTTTCACCTTGAACGACTTCATACTTTGCCAGTGCTTTGAAGTATGCACGAAAGTTGGTGCCATTTTTATTTTTTTAGCAACAGTACGTACCAAAAGATCTGGGATGGCATTATGTAGCTCGAAACGAACAACTTTTTGTACGAACGCTTGTGAGAAAAAGTTTCTCGTTTCGAGATCCGCAATACGCCCCCTGGCCTCTTCTGCAATATTTACTTCACCTTCGCGTCCTGCTGGTGGTTCCTAAGATCCGTTTTTGTTCCGCTCCCAGCCTTTCTGGCTGTTGTCAAACGTATACCGAAAGATTTAAGAACGTTATGGACAGTGCTTGCCGGAAAACCAAGCTTTTTTTCGAAGTTTTCTTACTGACAGATCCGGATTTTCATTGCGACCGCACACTATTGCTTTTCGCACTTGTTCTTCTTTCGACGCCATCTTCGATCTAAAAGCTTGTAGTATCACCAAAAATTGATTTTACACAATGAACAGCGAAATATTCTGCGAAATATTTCAAGCGTTGATGAAGTATTTCCAAATATATACGTATTTAGGGATGACCAGATTTTGTCGCGAACAAGCCTTATATGATCTTTAGTTGGTTGATCCAGGAATGAAAAAAAAAGTGTACCGCAACCTGAATAGATCTCTCTCATACCGTCATCATTCTATGCATATATTTTATGAGCGGTTATTTAAAAAAATCTGGATAGTCATTTATGTATTCTTGGATACACTTTTATATTGAATTGGAATTTTCGATTGGGAATCAACAATTTATTATGTTAAAAATTTGGTTTTGCCACTGGCAAATAGACATATACCTTGAACATTTCATAGAGTAATTTATAAAACATAGCTCAAAACTCAAAGGGTTGAATAACTCGGTAATAAATAGTTGAGATTTGATCATAAAGACTGTATTCGATAAAATATGGACACACAAAATAGGTCACCAAAAATTTTCCTTGAGCTCGATTCTTTTCAAACTTTCTGGAAATAAAGTACTACTAAATGGTTAAGGTTTGACATCATTGGTTTATTGAACCTCTTCTCCCAACCCAAATGCCCGCACCTTTGCCTTGACCCCTTTCATCAAATTTTGGGCAATGATAGGGCTGACTTGCTTACTTACTTTTAACCACACTTTCTTTAGTTCAAGTTCATTTTCTATCCGTTTTGGAGTTTTAACGAGCTTTGCCTTCATGATTTTTCAATTGGGCGAAGTTCCGGAGTGTTTGGAGGGTTGACGTCTTTTGGTACAAAAACTACATTATTATCTTTGTACCAGTCTAAGACGGGCCGGGCATAGTGGCAAGATGCCAAATCCGGCCAAAACAGTGTCGGGCCATCGTGAGATCTCAAAAAGGGCAGAAGTCGTTTTTGGAGGCATTCGTCCTTGTAGATTTGTCCGTTGACGGTCCCAGAGGTGATGAAGGGCTGACTCATTTTGCCACATCCGCAGATCGCGTGCCAGACAAGGAATTTTTTGGCGAATCTCGACAGTTTCTTCTTCCGTACACTCTCCGGAACGGCCAACTTAGAGGTGGTGACGTAGTGTTCCTGTCCTGGCATTTGTTTGGTGTCGGCTTTAATGTAGGTCTCATCGTCCATCACAATGCAGAACGGTTTTGTGAGCCACTCCCTGTACAGTTTTCTTGCACGAGTTTTGGCCACCGAGTTCTGTTTATCACTCCGGTTCGGTGCCTTCTGGACCTTGTACACATGTAATCCAGAAATGTAATTTCACGAAACTCATTACACAATTGACACAACACAATAAAATACATTCAGTTAAAATTTCAATAATTTTTACCCACACGCTAAAAAGTTACGAACAATTGCGTGTGTCCAAATTTCATCGAATACAGTCTTTATCCGTAGAGCGTCATCTTATATATTCGTAATAAGGAACCTAACACCCTATATTGCGACAGACAAGTTCTATAGAACAGTTGCAGAAGCAGGCAATTTTATCTGTGTGATTGAAAAACGTTTGTCAATAGGCACTAATTAAACTGTCATAGATAATCTACCTTCTTTGACTGCATGCTGAATCGATTAGTTAGTTGACACATCTTGATATTTACATCACTGACTTATGTAATGCACTCAGAGAGAAGTCTGAAAACCTTGAAGTCGTAAATCTCAAACATTCGTGAACTCCGTCTATTACTTACATACCATTTAAAAACAATTGAAAAACTTGTCCATGTTTTAAAGAAGAAAAGTCCTTCGAAGTACACATTTCAAAATAACTGTTTATATGCGTGCCGTAATTCTTTTTTGATACTAATAATTGTTTGTGGAAGATTTTATGGAAAAATACAGCAGTAATAATTTGGAGATATTTTTTTGCAATCAACGTATTGCAAATTCAATTTCAATGACTTTATGATTTGGTACCACGTAGCAACCCATGTTAAAGGTGGCTGGGTTCGATTCCCGGTCTAATATCGGAATTTTTCTTGAAGGAAATTTCCTCGACTTCCTGGGCATACACACTACTAAAAAGTCATGTAAATTTCGGTGCCCTGAAACTGACACATGCGAGTGGCCTTTAGGACAAAAAAAAAGTGGAAAGAGAAAATCAATTCAATCAAACACACCTTTTGTCGAGTTGCGTCTGTTTCTTTTCCGCGACACTCAATTTAACATGAAATCTTTGTTACGTTCAGTGGCCTAAATTGAATTTGAATTCTTCTTTCTGAGCGTTTCAAGCTTATTGCTTTCACAATATGCTTATTGCTTGCTATCGAATTAGTGTTCTAAACGCACTTCCACAGTTATTAGCTGGGAGCTTTTGATGCCAGGTATAATTTTTGTACAGGGATGGTTGTGTTGCGAGTACAATCATACCCTATGCCCAGGCAGTCGAGAAATTTTAATTAACGAAAAATGCATAGACTAGACCGGGAATCGAACCCAGCCACCTCCAGCATGGAGTTGCTTTGAAGCTTGGTTTGTTGATTGAGCTAAGGGAGGCCCTGTCTTGTGTACGTCTCGTGTAAAACAAATAATTTCTAAGTGTTTAGGGTATGATTATATTTGGCACACAGCCATACTCATGCAAAAATACCTGGCATCGAAAATTCCCAATGAATAACTATGGAAGTTAATTTGAAACATTACGTTGACAATAATTCACAGCATAAAACAAGCTTATAGTAATAGAAATAAGCTTGAAAAACTAAGAAAGAAGTTGAACATCACTTACAGACTTCATAATACAAAAAGCCCACCAACCGCCCCCCTCTTTTAAAAAAAAAAAAATACTATATGCCTAATTTCAATTCAATTTCTTCAAGAATTCCACTGAAGTCCAAATCCATCTGGGTAAACATAACCAAAAAATGGAATTAGAAGTATCATAAACTAACCGTCCAGACGAACCGAATTTTACCTTTCCACTAAACTTATATAACGAAAATCTGCATCTAGCACAACATCGCACTCGACGACGACCATCCCGTCGTCTGCCTGAATCCGCAATCCAATGTTTACATCTCAACGCAAAACGGCTAAGCTCACGGCTCGAGCGGACGCGATGCAATGCAGCATGGTGTTCTCACACTTCACCACCAAAACGAAGAGTCCCACCAGCCAAACGCCACCGAAGAGCCACCGACTGAACAAGTCATCAACGAGTGCGCATTACTCAGGCTCATCGACTCATCGGCTCAACGACTTGAATCGTTTGTTTACAGTTGTTAATAAATAATTATCGATCGAAGCATCGCGTCTTCGGAGCAGAGTTCGTCTCGCTCGCCGTTTGTCTTTCTAAGGTTTACAATGGGTTTTATTGGCGGCGCTTAAACGTCGCGGAGCACACAACTCGTCGGTCGGGTTCCCTTACCCCTTCATCAATCTTCCCACCTAGTGCGAGACGATCTCCTCTCCTATTATGAGTGTTGACCCCTAGCAGGTAATTATCAACGCAGTAACATCATCTCCATCACGATCAGCTGCGTCCGTCGAATTTTTGCCTATTACCTAAGGCGGTGCGAAATGGGTCGAAAAGTCGGCTACCCCCATTGTGTCTCCCATCCTGCGCCGAAATGCGACACATGCGAAAATTGACCGATTTCTCAAAAACCTGTCGAAATGTCATCCACCCCTATAGAGATGCGCGCACGCGACCACAAAAAAACCTCCTCCCAGTCCCTCTCACACCATCATCATTCTATGCATATATTTTATGAGCGGTTATTTAAAAAATACGAGAGAAGAAGTAAGCAGATGAAGATGTTGAATAAATATTTCAAGTGTATTATTACGACAAGATTGTGTTTTATTTCTCCATTGACTCCCTTTCGACAGCCCGATCAACCAGAGCTTGCATTCTCAAGTGTATTATATCAATTCATCGTTTTTTTTTGGACTGTCTATGACCCAGCAAGGCAGTCGTTTGGTTATTGTTTTTTGTTCGGCCTGATTGCTCCATTGAGGTGATTGTTTTCATTTGATTACTAGCTACGGCAGACTTAGCAGGTAGGTTAGGAACCCGAGTCCGATGACCAACAATGCAACAAGCCGGAGTGGATGGAACTAATTCGATTAGGGGGCGGCAGTTGCTATGAGACTGCTGTACCAAATTGGCTCTTCAGCATTGAGGTTTGATGCGTACGCAACTAGCACTCGCCAATAGTAGCTTCTTAATTGGATCTCTGGGAATAGGTAAGTTGCATCAGGGCGTAAAAGTTGATAGTTCAGGTATCGGGGATTTTCGGTGCACAGCAAACACAGTCAATGTTTGCTAATCTAGTAACAATGGTTCAGAGCAGTGATGACTATGGAAAGACATACGTTTTATTCGCCAGGCGATGCTCTGCTAAAACGGCCAAAGCATTTGTTCCTTAGTTAGTTTTCTAACCAAAAATTAGATTTCCTATCAAACATCAAGTTCTGACCGATCTGAATTGATTTGAATACTGTAGGCCTCTAGCAATACATCAAACTTTTGGTTTAGCAAAACAGCTTCTGTTAACATCGATTCCTGGTGGCCGCGGATATCTAAAAACAATGTTTATCAACATTGTTTGAAAAGTTAACAAATTTTTTCTATCGTTTGAGGTAAAAATAATTTAAATCGGCGAAGAAGTCGCTAATTGATAGCAAATCTTATTTACGAGCGCATTTTATTGTATTACTAGGGGAGTTTCCGTGGAATGTTTTTTCAACCAGAGGTAATCTGCTCGCAAGTCATGACCCCGAGAAGGTAACTCAGGGGTTGGGTTGGCCGGAATTTTTGCTATAACCGTCGACTAGAAAGATGTTGGCAAATTTTTCAACTCTCTGGTCACCTTATTGATCAGTTTCTTTTCGGGTTACGACTCGAAACGGTTCGAATGAATCCTCCGCTTCATGTTCGACCAGAAATTTTCAATTGGGCGCAGCTATGACGGGTTGGGTATCTCCTCCAGCGACAAGCGGAATGTACAGAAGTTAGATCCGGCCAGAACACGACATCGTCCTTCGGGTGTGGTGTTTCTCAATGGGCACCGCAACTTACAATGAGCACTTTGTGCTGTACACCGCCCCGTTGATCGCAAGTCCCGAAGAAAAGAAGAGCGGCTTTGTCATCCCCTACATACTGATTGTGAGCCACATGAGGACCTTCTTCGGGAACTTCGTGTGAGAGGGACGTGAAATCTTTGATGAGCACCTTCAGCCTTTGCTTTTGGGTGGCCGCATGCCCTTTCAACACTGCCGTCTTCGACTTTCGCTTCCTCATGCCGATGTCCATGTTGGCCAAATACTTTTTGACGGTTTGGTCGGGGGTGGGATGTTTGGCGTAAGGACGTTTGGCATACACGGTCGTTTGTAAAAACCCATTAATGGGTGAAAAAACACTCATTTTCGCTAGAAGTGCCTCTCCCCATTTAATGGGTAAACCCGATTTACCCATTAATGGGTAAAAGCAGTTAATGTCACAAAATGGGGGTTTATTCACCCATTGCAAAGAAGCCAAAATGGGTATTTATTCACCCATTGCAATGAAGCCAAAATGGGTGAAAAATTACTCATTTTTGCATATAGATTATGTAGCAGTTTGGTTTGGATTGGAAATTCATGGTATTCGTAATAATAAATCAATAATTGCAACAACTTAAAAAATAAAATACTTGTACTTGTTTTTATTCATGCCTTTTCTGGTATAATAATGGAAACGACGAATATGTCTGCGTCCAACTTCTTCCAAGTTCCTCCATGTTCCGACGATCTGGAAGCATAATTTTGAAGCATTAGATTAGATTCTATTTTCAGATTAGATAAATACATTATTATTCTTACTTACGTTGTTCCGTGAGTGTATAGTTTCAAATATTATATTAGATTTTGATAAATTAATGAACTGAAAAAGCTGCGCTTTCCACCAACGATGTACCGGATACGATTGGTTTTGAACTATTTTTTCACCCATTAATGTGTAAAAATACAACCATTTTTTTATTGTATGGGGTTTCCTCTAATGGGTATTTTTTTACCCATTGCATGATTGAAAATTCCCCCATTTTATGACGGATAGGAATGCTATTTGAAAATGGGTGATTTTTTACCCATTAATAGGTTTTTGCATACAACCGTGTATGGATCTTCGGCATATGGATGTTTGTCCGAATGGACGTTTGGCCCAATGGATGTTTGGCCGAATGGACGTTTGGCCGAATGGTGGTTTGGCCGAATGGACGTTTGGCCGAAAATTGTTTATCAACATAAATGTTTTGCAGAGAAAAGGAAATAAGAATCTAAAAAAGTATTTTCAAACGCATTAGATCTAAAAAAGGAAATAAGGAACCAAAAAAACATTCTCGAACGCACTAGATAGCATCCCGATATTCTCGACTTATTACACTTAGAGTTTATCAATATGTGCGCGCATTTGTAGTAATAAGCATTCTAATTAAGTTTCAACTAATTACTTAAGTTTCACTTATTAAGTTTCATTAAAAAACGATTTTTTTATGTTCAAAAATGCAAACCATGGTATTTGGCCATTTGCCCGTATATGAGAAGTATGAATATGTTTTGATGAAATCGTAGACTCTTGATTTTAGGTGGAAATATTTATTATGTTAAACAGCTAGACAGAATGGGTCATTATTTTTGATAATCTTGAAGAAATATGCAGTTCCTCCGAAAGTTACCTTCTTTTGATTCTTTGCACATGGGCCTTCTATGACGATACATATTCCTGTATTTGAAAGCAAACTTCTGAATAAAGTGCTTGCCCGGTTTATTACTCTTTGTGATATTGTTCCTTCTTTCAAACATGAGCAGTTCTTTGGAGTTTCACTGATCAAACAAATGTAATTCTCATGATTTCATGCATTTCAATTTGCGAAATTTTGAACCGACTGGTGAATTATGTGAAAAACTCATATTTGATAATGTTGAGCTTTAATAAAATTGCATTTTTCTTCTTTTACTTTTCAGACGTTGTTTGGAATCAAATGATTAGAAGATATTTGGCTAAATGGCTTCGAACCCTAAAATTACTTGGCATGGCATTTCACAGTAGAATCCGATTTTAAATTTCGACTTTTCTCAAATGAGGTATTCGTCCTTTTGAACAATAGTTACAATAAACTTTCTCAGTAAAATCTATCCACAAAATAACTGACGATTATCAAAACATGGTGAGGGATAGTATGATCAAACTTAAGCAAAACAAATGGGACAAATATATGAGAATTTCACAATTTGAATGAATAATACACATAAATATACATTGACCTATTTTATTTCAATATCACGATCAGATCCATCTAAAAACTCATACCTGCCATGCATTGGACAAAACGAGAAATATTGTTTCTGCACTTCACCTCGCGCATAGTAAACTGAAAGAGATTTCAGCTCTGGTTTATAACGACTGAAAGAAGGTCCTTTGATGCGCACCAAAAACTCGAGCCAACCGTCACAATCCCGGTATCCGTTGACCCCAAAGAAAAAGGCTTGATTCTCTCCGCATAACCAAAGGTCTGGGATACAATAATATTCTTGATATATTTCGGCCACTTGTAGGCTAGACTGCAAAAATCTTGAACTGTGAAGAGAATATCTGTCGAATATTGATTTTCCAGATATATTTTTGAGAGTTGCTCTAGTGGATTATTCATTTCAAGAAAATTCCAAATTTTGAGAGCTCTAACACTACGTCAACAGTTCAATGTTGTTATGGAAACATTCTGCTGTTTGGAATGAAGTAGACGATTGAATGATCGAAAATGTTCGTGCTAAGAGTGACATGCTTTTGCCAACCATGAATCTGTCACTGTAATTTAAGCATTTCATTGCTCGGTTGTGTTCTTGCAATCTTAGATCTAATGCGTTTGATAATACTTTTTTAGATTCTTATTTCCTTTTCTCTGCAATACATTTATGCTAATATACAATTTTCGGCTAAACGTCCATTCGGCCAAACATCCATTCGGCCAAACGTCCTTTTGGCCAAACGTCCATTCGGCCAAACGTCCTTTTGGCCAAAAGTCCATTCGGCCAAACATCCGTATGCCAAACGTCCGTATGCCAAACGTCTTTATGCCAAACGAGGTATCATCGTCTGGTCGGTTGCGGAAGGATTTTACCATCTTGCCTCCCTCTTCAGCGTTTGCTGCACCTCCGGTCACGTGAAATCGTCGCACGGCTGGAGTCCGGCTTGAAAAGTCACCAACATGGAGTTGACAAATAGAAGAATTAGATCACTGCGATCGCCCGAGGAGGAAGCCCCTACTTGATCTGGTCCTGAGATGGGGGATGGAGCGAGCGGTCAGTGGCTGGAGGAAGATGAGGTGCAAGAGCGGCCTTCCTCAGAACCTCCAGTTAACGGGCCCAGCCCGTAACTCATACGCACAACATAACAGGTAGCAATAGGCAACATGAAGGCAATGCTGCACCTGCTAATGGAAGGCAACAGCCCAATTAACAATTTTAGTTTTTTTTCCAGCCGTATAGCACTCCTCTCGGCTTGGTTGATAAAACTACATTCAAAACTGTTTTGTCTACCAACACCTCCTCTATGCTTCGTTAAAGCCGAAATTTGTACACAGTGGCCTACACTACAGACGGTTGTAAAAACAAGTTAATAAAACCTTTATAAGAACATAAAGATTTTGAAAATGTTCTTGTGAAAGATGTTATGACCACTTGAGAACATTCATAAAACCTATTGGCTGCCATGAAAACCAGCTTACGGCCAAATGGCCACAGCTGTCAAACTTTACTGTGATATCGTGGTTGGTTTTTGTTGTTCTGCTTTGTTTAATTATCTGCTCTCCTGATTCATTTAGCAGTAAATAATATCTATACCGGAGATTTTGTTTGATAGCAAAGTACCAAAACAAGTTGAGTTTTTTGATGCGCTGTATGCTCCAAATCATATGTGCATTTAATTGTATGGTGAATGTTGGCACGATATGAGCCGAAAATTGATACGCCTCCTAAATTATGTGAGTTTACAACAACGATAAAAAATTTTAACAAATATATTCGATAAATTAATCTTGAATTTCCTAAAATTTGATGGAATTTAATAAAGTTATCTAAAATAATGCCAAATTGGTCTCAGATGTTCAGTTCATTTGTATTACTCTTAAAATTTGGTGCATCTATTTTTCCACATTCCAATTATTATTTATATTTCAATATGGCGATTGGAAAAAATCACAGTTTTGCCAAAAAGTCAATTTATCTTCGCAATGACTACTATAAAACTATTTGGTCATGTCTTTTGCAGTCTTAAACCCACATGACTTCCCTCAATGCCAATTAGCCGTTTAATGCATTAGCTCAGTCGGCAAAGGCGCAGCTACAAAACAACGCCATGCTGGAGGTGGCTGGGTGGGATTTCCGGACTGGTCTAGAAATTTTTCGTTAAGGAAAATTTCTCTATTCCCTGGGCATAGGATATGATTGTACTTGCCACACAATCATTTAATGTAAATAAATAGACGGCTGCGAATGAACACGAACAGCATTATACTATAGTCTCACACATACAAAAGAAAAAAAAAACTAAACGATGGTTCACAAATCAGTAAATTGTAGCTACTACACATGAAAAGGTTAATGGACTTCAATTGTAAATTACCATCAGCTCAGATCACAGCTGTTTGATGAGCCTCTTTGGACCATTCTTATTGTGTAACAGTTGCAATTCCTCAAATATTGTTCGTAAAACTCATGTGTACTGGATCAAGGATGAGCTTAGTAAGATGCCTGTTCACTCTGTATCAGCCAAATCTGCCAAACAAAACTACTCAAACTTGCATGAGAGTTATTTTCGCTTTGCTGTATCAACAGAACCACGCAATGTGTTACTCGCAGAATTACTACAGCACCCATACACCAAGCTCGAGTCAACGGCAAGTTTGTGTACGACGCCCGTTCGTTCCGTTTTCACCAAATCTATTTACGTAGCTATTGCTTATCATGCATGAATTTTATTTCCTATTGGCATCACCATAACCACGCATGTGTGCTACTAATAGAATTACTTCAGCTCCTATGCACCAAAACTCGAGTCAACGGCTAAATTGAACAAGACGTTTGCTCTATTTTCTTTAAATCTGCCAATACAATGATCCTTTACTCAAAATGTATTTCACAATAGCTAGAGTAAAATTGTGTGCACGTATAAGAGCTGCTACAGCACTAATACATAAAACTCAAACTCGATTATCCGTTCCCGCGTATAGAGCTTCCATACAACCATACAGCAACAACAACAGCCCAATTCAGCAACTCAGCAACCACACAATAATTCTAGTGTTTTTTTTTTTCATTAGGGCGAATCTACATTTGAGAGATTCTCTCCGGGCTCGCTCTCTTTCATTCATTACAGCGCCATTATAAAACTTTCGAGGGATTCTTTAGTACAGATCGAAACACAACAGTGCTGGCTAGCATACTCTACAAATAGTAGAATGAAAAACGTAAAGGTGATTGGTTTATGAATGAAAGAGAGCGAGCCCGGAGAGAATCTCTCAATTGTTGATTCGCCCCAATGAAAAAAACCCTAGAATTATGTCCCTGGTGGAGCTTTATTACACCAAAAAGTATTTGCTTTTTTCAACACTTTTTCCGTACAATATCTACATCACTGATTTTGAATCATCTTTTATTACTCAAGATCAAATCAAAGAACTCAATAGAATTATTGGAATGTTTTGCACTTTATAATTTCTATTCGAAATTTTTTGAATCAAAGACACGTATCAACTATACAACAGCGTTGCCAGATACATGGAATGTAATACAGCACGTAAATGAAGCGATGATCCCACCTTCAGATCGAAATGCTGCCGCAAAAATACCCTGATTGTATTCACCTGCAAGAATTTAGCTTTATGATACGGCATGCATACGGTGACTCACTCCATAGCACAATCAAAAGACTAGAAGGCCTCCTCGCCGTACCTAGACTTGACGTCTGAAAAGAAGGAAAGTGTTCTTCCTGGGTGTCACCCGCCACTGCTACTGCTAGGCTACTAGCTAATAGGATTCGCTGCAACCAATAATGGTGTATCGGTGGTCGACACGCGGAGAACACAGCTCGTCACGGCGATTATATAATTATCGAATCAACATCCGTGCGCGCATATCATCAAATTGGGGATTAAAATAAAGTGATTATGGCATTCATATGGCGGTGTGATGGCGTCTTGTAAAGATCGATCGTGTTAACCTTTTGTTACACGACCTCACCACTACCGTAGCTGGGTTATCGTCGAAGTGTCTCTGCAGCTGTGAGTGAAGATGAATCGGTTGGATTCACACAGTTGACAAGTCATGGGAGGTGGTTACCACGTTGCATAAATTGTAATGCTAACAGATTAGGAGATTGGTGGTTGATTATGGGACGCCAGATGCACGATGGTACCACTAACTTAGAGTAGGATGAGTTGGAGTTAGTAGATGTTAATTATTATTAATACATCGGAATTAAGGTATGATTCATGCAATACTTCACAAAATATTCTCTGATTTGAAAGGTCAAAGCTAAGTGCTGAGATAACGCGAATAATGAGACTATTGAATAAAGCTACTTAAGAACATTTATTGGAACAAAAACTTAGCCTGAACAAAGTATGCTCGACTTTGTAAAATTTTTCAATCGAACTTTTATCACTCTTTGAAAAAAAATAGTTTAAAATAACATTTCATTATTTTGGAATAACCTAGATAAAACAAAGCAAATCTTAAAATACCTTAAAAACTTCTGGTAAGAGGTTCTAATTTGAGGGGAATCGTATTATAGAAGTGGCGTTGAATTAAAAAAAATACCCTTATTTTCAAAATTTTTTTGAAAAAACCCAAAGGGGGGGGGGCTTTTTTGTGGTTTAATTTTTTTTATGAAAAATAAATTATTATTTGAAAATTATTTCTCTTCCTACCTTTTTTTTTTTCTTTTTTTTTATTTTCTCCCCCCCCGCGCAGCACTTTTGTTAAAAAAAAAAAATATTTTTTTTGTTGTTTCTTTGTGTGGTCATCCTGCTGCTGCTGCAACTTGTTATGAGTAGTTGGTGGTGGGGGGGTCATTTTTTTTTTTAACAAATATTTTTTTTTTTTTTTCTTGGGAATTATTTGTGGGCGGGAATTAAAAGGTAGGCTGTTGTCGGGAGGAGGAGAAAAAAAAAACAACAAAAAAAAAAATTATTAATATTATATTAGGTGCGCAACTAAGTTCTCGCTGTTTTTTTTGGTGAAAAAGGAACTTTATTTTGAAAACAAATGTTACAAACGAATTATTCAATGTATTGCCCATCACTAGCTACGACTTTTTCCCATCTTTCTGGTAGAACGTGAATACCATTTCGATAGAACTGTTCGTCTTTTGATGCTATCCAAGAATCAAGCCATTTTGAGATGTCATCATATGAGTGGAATTGCTGACCAGTGAGACCATGTGCCATCGAACGGAACAAGTAATAATCGGACGATGCAATATCAGGAGAATATGGCGGGTGGGACAGGACTTCCCATTTGAGCGTTTCCAAGTAGGTTTTCACGGGTTTCGCAACGTGAGGTCGAGCGTTGTCATGCTGAAGAATCACTTTTTCGTGTCTGTGCTCGTATTGTGGCCGTTTTTCGTGCAGTGCTCGGCTCAATCGCATCAATTGAGTTCGATACCGTTCCCCGGCAATGGTTTCGTTTGGTTTCAACAGCTCATAATAAATAACACCAACTTGGTCCCACCAAATACACAGCATAACCTTCGCAGCGTGAATATTCGGCCTAGGCGACGATGTTGAAGCATGCCCGGGCAGTCCCCATGAATGTTTCCGTTTTGGGTTACTGTAATGAATCCATTTTTTGTCACCCGTCACAATGCGATGTAGAAAACTCTTCCTTTTTTGCCGCTGGAGCAGTTGTTCACAGACGAAAAAACGACGCTCAACATCTCTTGGTTTCAAATCGTAAGGAACCCAAGTTCCTTGCTTTTGAATCATTCCCAACGCATGCAATCGCTTAGAAACGGCTTGGCGGGAAACTCCTAATCCTGAACCAAGCTCTTCTTGCGTTTGACATGGATCCTCATCGAGCAATGCCTCCAATTCAGAGTCTTCGAAGTTTTTTGGCCTTCCTTCACGCGGACGATCATCAACACTGAAATCACCGTTTTTGGAGCGACGAAACCAATCACGACACGTTGTTTCACTCAGAGCAGCATCACCGTAAACTTTTTGGAACTCTCGATGTGCTTCAGCCGCCGTTTTCTTCGAATGAAAGAAGAAAATCAACACTTCCCGCAAATGACGATTATTTGGCACGAAATCAGACATCTTCAAACAACCAAAATATATAACACTAAACCAAAATCACTGATTTGGCAAAGCGGTTTGTTTACCATATGTCTGAGCTTGGTTTATGACGCTTGAGATGTACAACATTCGACCAGCACTTACTACTGGCGCCATCTATTGCTAAATAGCGGGAACTTAGTTGCGCACCTAATATTTATTGATCATCTTACAAAAATAGGTCCACACTCCTTTCGGGGGTTGGGAAAAAACCTGGGCCAGGGCCAGAAAAAAAAATGGGGTTTTGGTTTTTTTTTGGTTGCTGGGGGGTGTTTTCTATTCTTTGTGTGTGGGTTTTACACAAAAATGTTGGGGGGGGTGGCGGGGGGTTTGTTTGGGGACCAATTTTTGTGGGGGGGGCGCTTTTTTATTGTGGGGGGGGGTTCGGTTTTTTATGGGACAGGGGTGATTGTAGGTGGTGGGGCGGGCCCCCGCCACACACCCCCCTTTTGTATGGTGACTACGGATGAAGGTGGTCTCTTTCTTTACTCACTACTATCCGGTCCCCTGCCAGTCATTACCATCCAGGAGCATCTATGACCTTTGTTTTCAGCCACTGCTTCTGGGTGGTAACATGCTTCTGCATGTCGATGCCTATGGACTGGAGGTGTTTTTTGACGGTTTGTCCGGTTGCACCTTTCGGCCCAAGGCACTGAATGACTTCGTCATCTTTTCCTTGGTTTTGCGTTTCTGCTTCTGCTAACTTTCCGGTTGCGCAGGATCTTCAGACGGGAGGAACCAGGTTTATTCTCTATGCTCTGTACCTCTCTCTTTGACCCAAGATGGTGGATTTCATCGCCTAGCTTGCAGAGAACCAATTGCCTTACAATACACCATAAATTTAAGTTGGAACACACGCACACTACTTCAGGATCGCTTGACTGTCAATCGTTTGTTTAGAAGCAAGCGAAGCAGGTCCTGGAAAAGTGGAAATTAGTGGAAAGTTAGTAAAAACCAGTAAGTTCAGTGTAGTTTCGTCATCGTTATGCGTTTCATCCAGTGCAGCAATCTTGATGTTCAAACAGCTTTGACCTACAGAACATGGTTCAACCACATCCGGTGCTTGCGCTTCAAAGCTAGCTTCCGATTCTTCCTCTAAATACTCAACATCGAGATATTCAACCTCCAAAGCTTGCTCCTCCGTTACATCCTCAGTCAATTCATGATTGAACGGACTGGGAAGGAACTCGACGTCTTGGAATTCAATTTCCGTTTCGTGGGATGGTTCACCAGGAATCTCAGGAATAATGTGCGTAGTAGCAGGTTGCGACGGGACGGCATCGCTACGTAACCTAAGCAATGTTCCTATGTTCATAATAGGGGAAAGTGGTCTAATGTGGGTCTATGGGTCTAGAATTCGGCCTATCGTTAAAAATTGCCTGTCTTTAAGTTTTCTTCATATTGATATGTCAGTGGTACAATAATACTGTATATTTTTGATTTTCAGGATAACAATAGTGAATTAATAATAAGCTGCCGGGTTGAAATGGCCGGAGCATAGTTTCCGCTTTTCGACCGCCTTTTGTTCGCCTCCACCTAACTCCGCCACAAGCTCCCTTGGCTGGCAAAAATTCACCCACTGCGCGCATCTACTTGATGTCAAAATTAAATTCTATGTAATAGTAATATTCATCTCAATATATTTCATACCTTTCCACGTCACGGGGAAAACGAGAGAAGGATTTTTCGCAGGTTTTACCTTCCCGATTAGAACAAAATAAAAATTCACATTTGCGTCCCTTGTTTTGACGAAAAAAAAAAAAAACAAAACATTACCAAACACACTCACACTTGCAAGCGATCACAAGTGCAAAGAAATCACTCAGCAGGAAAATGTCATAATTTTCGATGCGATCGCTGTGAGTGGTGGCTTTGCCAACTATTTGTATTCGAATCAATCGTTTTTTTAGGTGGACGATCGGCATCAATTAGAGTGTTACGTCTGTTTTTCTGTGATTGCATCATCATTTATAGAAGTCTCCGAGTAGAACCTCACGAACATTAATGTCGAACAGAAAAAGAAGAAAAATATGATTGTGCAATCAAAAGAAACAACGATATTACAAATACCTAAGATCAGTTCAGCAATTTCACGTTAACTGTTGTGCCTCTGGAGAACTCTATAGCTAGCGTCATCAGTGAAACAAACAAGGCTATTCAGCATCAAACGTTCACATTTTAGTTATTTCCGTCAAATTCTTGACAGCTTTTGGAGGATTTTATTTATCTTTTTCTTAATTTTTAAGATTCAGATTGTTATAAATAATGTTTTGACTTGTTCAAACAAAATGTACATGAAAGTTCGATAATAATGGAGATTTGGACACCGTGACACGCAAGCGTCTTTTAGAACAGAAGAAAGAAACGCAAATATAAATTAAATTTAACCTACTTTTTGTCGAGTTGCGTGTGATTCAGTTTCGGGAGACATAATTTCACATTCTCCGATTTTTGTCAAAAACAAATTACGTCTTGTGTAAGCTTGTACCCCAATGGAAAAAGCATCATAGTGTCAATAATTAAAATTATGTATGCTAAGATGCTATCCTTTGCTAATCAGGATGTTGGAAAATATTCAATAATCTAGAAAAACATCGAAGAAATTAGGAAGGTACTCTAGATATTCAAGATTTTTCAAACTATTCTCACGTTCATCAACTTACGCTCACTGCAGCTTAAGTTCAGCTCGCTAAATTATTCTTAACATAACATGTGGTTGTTAAAAAACCATTTTCTATGGTGATGTTGTTTTTGAGAAGGAAATAATTTCTCATCACACGTGAGGCTCTAGGAGTTACTCCGCGTATGGGAGAATACAAAGAAAAGACTATGTCAGTGCATTTTCTATGGGTTTTCATTTAGCACAGCAAATTCATCATTTGAACACATGTGGTATTCATCGACGTCTCGTACCATGAACTATGTTTGATCTGCCTCAAATTCTTGATAAGTTTTCGTTCCAGTTATACCGATGAGAACTGGAGTACTGACTTGTTCAAACATACTCATGGTTTGAAATTTATTTACCCCTTCACTGAACATCGCAAGTAAGCAAACTTCAAACTTAGACACTATTGTTTAGAGATCAATCTTATCACTTTGACTACTTCAGTTACTACTGCTGGCTATACTATATAAACTTCATCCAAAGCCGCCACATTAATAGTTTCACTCAAATAGTGCACCGGAACT
Organism: Aedes koreicus; assembly: GCA_024533555.2. Taxonomy (NCBI): domain Eukaryota; kingdom Metazoa; phylum Arthropoda; class Insecta; order Diptera; family Culicidae; genus Aedes; species Aedes koreicus. The sequence continues at coordinate 555,453 of JAHHFK020001809.1, forward strand.
TTAACGATGAAACAATACAAATCAGTGACCTTCCTGGTGGCAGTGATTGTGGGCGCTGCGATCGCTTACCCAGAACCAGGACAGCCGGAATCCATTGTGGATTTGGACAGCACAGTGGAACGAGAAATTCGTCTCCCAGAACCAGGACAGCCGGAATCTTTTGTTGATTTGGACAACGCAGTAGAAGAAACAATACGTCAACAAATCGCTGAATACGTAGCAATCATTTATGACACCGTGAAAGAACCGAAATTAGATGGCGATTTGGAGATTTTTGAGGAGTTGATTGCTGCTTCATTGCCGGAGGATGTACATCAGGATGTTATTTATGAGTTGAGTGATGAATACAATGCAGGAACCTTATCTGATGGTTTGAAGAACCGCATTCGTCAGCATACTCTGGATTGGTTTCTGCAGTACCTTCCGGAAGATTTACGGATGGATATAACAACGGTTCTGGAAGAATATCGCAGAACCGGTCAAGTGTTAGAGAACAACGAAGAATTGGTGGTACGACTTCGCCAATATCTGGCGAGTGTGGAATTTGATCCAAAACGAAGCAAGAGAGGATTTTGGAAAGGTCTTCGAAGAGTTGTAGCGGAATATTGCATTGAATTTCTTATTTCGAGTATATTTTCGTTTTTCGGATAAAAGTTCCAACCCTTTCCAATCGAAGTACCATGGCACCGTTGCGTTTATGCGATATTTTCATATCTAGTGCACGTGCAAAAATAAGATTATTGTATGATTATTTGTATGCATATTCAAAATAAAACAGCATGATAAAAAAACGTCCTACAAGTTTCATTATGATTCATGCGTACAATTACGTAATGAGTATTCGTTATTTCCTTTCTTCGAATACATTCGTATAGGGACCGACCGTTTAAAATTCATCAGGAGAAGACAAATCAATGTTAACCTATGGTTGCGATATAAGAAAATTTTGTGAGCATTAATTAATACAGTGATTTTTGGGCTAATTTGGACCGTAGAGTTGAAAGCATTTGCAACTCTTGTTTGTTTGTTCGACATGAGTATGTTTCGTGTCTGCTACGTTTTGTTTTCGTTTGTCACCGGCAACGCAATATATTAACCACTGTTGGTTTGTAAAATAATTGATTTGTAGTTTATGTCTAGGATTTTATTCTTCTAGTTATATCAGACCTTTTGATTGCTTTAATGAGTTGCTGTTAAATTTCAGGGTCTATGATAATGTTAGGTTCCGTTTCTAGTCCCACAGCAATCAAAGTGATCAACGATAGTTGTATATATTCTACGATCAACGGTTGTGTGAAGACGCGTTCATGCTCCGTCCGATTTATGAGTGAAAACTTTAAGTTTCAGTGTCGTATTCCTGGGTGCGTGTCCGCTGGACGAATCTTTTCCTGCCTGAAAGAGAAAAAATGTTTAATCCTGTTGTAAAGGGTGTATTCGATAAAAATGGCACACATATATATACTCATCAAAATTAAACTGATTATCGGATTTTCTTGAAATTTTCAGGGAATGAAGAACTACTAATGAGTTTTGATTTACAACATTTGTTTTATTCAATTTCGTCTCCCATCCCGAATGCCCGCACCTTCCTTTTCACTCCACCCATAAAATTTTGTACAACCGATTTTCCCAGTGTTTTTGTTGTTTTTACCCAAATTTTCTTCAATTCTAGCTCTGTTTTCATAGTTTTGGGATGTTTGCGAAGTTCCGTTTTCATAATTGCCCAGAATTTTTCAATTGGACGAAGTTCCGGTGAATTTGGTGGGTTCATATCCTTTGGCACAAAATTGACTCCGTTGGCTCGGTATCACTCCAATACGTTTCGAGCGTAGTGGCAGGATGCTAGATCAGGCCAAAACAGAGTTGATCCTTTGTGCTTCTTAATGAATGGCAAGAGACGCTTCTTAAGGCACTCTTCCGTGTAAATCGCGCCGTTTATTGTTCCGGAAGTGATGAAGGGAGCACTTATTTCACCACATCCGCAAATCGCCTGCCAGATTAGAAACTTCTTTGCAAATTTCGATAGTTTCTTCTTTCGAACATCCTCCGGAAGATCGAACTTCGACTTGGCAACGAAATATTCTTGCCCAGGAAGTTGACGAAAGTCGGCCTTGACGTATGTTTCGTCATCCATCACGATGCAACCGGATTTGGTGAGCAGCTTCGTGTAAAGTTTCCGGGCGCGGGTTTTCGCAGTGATGTTTTGTTTTTCATTCCGGTTTGGGGCTTTTTGCACTTTGTAAACATGTAACCCAGCACGCTTCATGGTTTTCTGCACAAAACCGACTGACACCTTAGACTTTTTAGCGACATCTCGAATTGACATGTTTGGACGGTTCTTGAATTGTTGTACGACTTTCCTGGCCATTTTACTGTCCATTGGACCACTTTTACGACCACTCCCTTCCTTCCTTTGGACACTCAGACGCTCCTTGAAGGTTCTTATTACACGAGACACAGTTGTATTTGCAATTCCAAGCCTTTTAGCAATCCACCGGTGGGACGCCCCTGGATTTTGATTGTGAGTGCACAAAATTTTCTCACGGACAATTTCTTGTTTCGACGACATGACTGGAACTACTAAATGTATAACTATGAAACTTGGCAGATGTAAATAATACACTATGGATAAGATCTACTCAAATTTCTAGGTTTTTTACTCATACGATTCAAAAGTTACAGAAGATTTTCTGTGTGCCATTTTTATCGAATACACCCTTTAAGACTAATCATTATTGATGTTTATTATTATCTCATTGTACACGGTAAAGCAAATCAAATCAATTGATAAAACATTACCTTTTTTAAAAGATCTCAATTTCTCACTCCAAGCATGTCGCACAGTTTTCGAGAACGCACTTACGCCAACCCTCTGGTCATTACCTGATACCTGATTTTCAGTCTGCAAAACCACTGAACGTTTTATCAGCCCCCACATACGACCAATTCGATGTAATAATGTATTATAAATGAACTATTGAGAAATTGCTAAGGGTAAGTTCATAGGCGTAGCCAGAGGAGGGCAGGGTGGGGCCGTTGCCCCCCACCCTCTCACTTTTGATTTTATTTTTAGATTTTTAATGTTTGTTTCAATTTTTTATTATTTATTTTTAATGTGCCTTTCAATGAAAAAGCGTGAAGTCGCCTCGATTTTGTAATAAGTGTAGAAAAAAAGCGCAAAAAGCGGACATCCAAGAGATTTTTTTTTAAATAGTAAACCCAACTTAGCTAACCTAGCGTATCTAAAAAAATATCTCTAGAAATGCTAGCTATGATTCAAGCATTGATTGGTTTTTTTTCTCGCTAGCTGAAAGTGGAGAAATGCTATTCCCTGTTAAATTTTCAGTTCTTGGCAATCAAAAAACTTAATATTTTAACCAATGTTATAACTTTCGGAAGCCAAATAACACTAGATTGAGAAACATAATTCATAATTCATAGTTAGAAAGTGTATCAACGGAAAATGTATATCTGAACTTTTCATGATATGGGCCAAACCGATCAATGTTACCCCGCTGATCAATAATATCCCGTTTTACGGTACTGTAGTTTCGTATTATTGAGAATATATGTTAATCATATCTTACAGTTTGATTCAGTATTTTGAAATGTTGTTTCTGTATCCAAGAGATATTAATGTAGCACATGCTACGATATAATCCAGGTGAAACGAGACGAATCGTATCCGATTTTAAGACCAGTAATTTGATAAGCGTGTGACAAAGCAAGACAGCATGCTAATCAGTGCGAGAAGTTGCAGTGGTCTTATCCTATTCAAAGATTTTATCCCTTTCTATGAGCATGAGCAAGATAATGAGCACGATTGACTGCCCAAGGTTGCTACTCCGTTGCTGCCAGATCAGCTGTTATAACACAGAGAACCAACAGATGATGGTTGAGGCTAGCATACATCCTCAATGTGTAAAAACTGGGCATCCCAAACTAAGGCAATACTGGCGCCTGCTTCACCCGAATGCATGCCAAATAAGAAAAGGGTAGGGCCTCTGCACTTTCACTGGGATGTTGGATAACAGGATTGGGTGGCAGCAGGATTCTTTTTGGTAAACGATAAGCTGAATTCACGCGGTGTTAAGTGAATTATTTACCAACAGTGAGGATGATATTGGGGCCACTCACATAGTGTGGTGGTGGTTTTTCATTGGAAAAATAAAAAGATTCTCTATAATGTTGGAAATCCGATTTTAACCCATTTAAACCATTAGTAAGGGTGGTATTGGAGCCACTCACAAAAAGGTATAGTGGCTTACTTTCTGCAAGTGACACGGCGAGTAAGGCAAACCAATATTATGGATGAAAATTCATTGTGATCCTCATCACCGGTCCACCAGCCCGGCGAACCATCACATCTCACCATGAAGCATTTTTGTAGTTTTTTTTCTATGCTCACTCGCATCGCTGAATTATAGATAACCGAAACAATACGAAACGCGCCATGCCCTATAACAAAATAGTGCATAATTAAGCATCGACACAACCTTTCACAGCCGATGCTCGAAGCATACTCTTTTTCATAAACTTTAAATTTTTACAACTGTATCAATCAAGTAGAGGCTTCTTAAGAACAATCTATGCTAATCCATTTAAATTTACGATTGAGGGATTTGGTAAACATAAGAGTGCGTAGATGCATTTCGTGTCTTCTAGCAACTTTATGCTTCTATTGATGTCCAGGCTCATCCGTTTAGCACCAACCGAGAGAGTCTTGGTCTTATACAAAATGATTTCATTATCTCCATTCCGCTAAACCAATCGCAAAGTTTTGAGATATACAGAACGGATTATTATAATTTGAGATAAATCAATGCAGACGTCTTCCAAATTTGGCAGATCGACAAGCAATTGGTGGAGAGCTTAGAGGAAGACCGGAAGAATAAGCGATGGTTCTGCACGTGTTTATAAACAGAAGAACCTTCATAACAAAACGGATCACCGGATAGAATACATACATAAGCACTCGGTTACTATTTTGCATGACAATGGCATAAAACAAGAATAATTGAATAGGTTCATTGGCAGGAAATTCATCAATCAAATACATACCACAACAAGTCGAGAACACTCGCATGAACCCAGAAGAAAGCTACTATTAAAGTCGATGTTCATTACTTCTCATTCTAAATTTGATTTCGGAAAAGTGCTCTGCTGGTGAGTGCACATTGTGTGAATTGCGCAATGATTTTTAAAATTATTAGCAGTTCTTGGATTTATTGTTATCTAGTAGTACCATAAATGTAATTAAAAGAAACAAACGAACAAAACTAAATAAATGCCGCTGCAATAACCACGAAGAGAAAATTATGCAAAATGATGGTTTTTCTCGAATTTGAACAACAATTTTAATAACATTCAATAATACACCATTTTTGTTTTATACTACTCAGATACACTCCACTTGATGCGACGACACTATACCATCGATACCATACCGTTTCGACAGATCGTGTTTCACTTGGATCATATCAGATAAATCGGTTAAAATTTCAAAACGCAGATGCACCAGTGTATCGGAACTTACCAAAACCACCAAAACTCAAAATGTATGTATGTTAAAAGCTAACCATTTATTATTTGAACAACCATTAAAAAAATTCTATTGAAACGGTGTGAGCAGTGTGAGTAAAAAAAACCATGTTTTTGCGGTATTGCTCTGTCAGTATATGCACTGAAAATTTATTTTCGTGAATTAGCTTTCCCTTGTTTCGTAAACATGGATTTTGTTCATAGAATAAATTCCTCGTTATTTGTATGAAACATTCCTTATGCTTGTCATCTGGTGAAATGCTGTCATAACACTTTTTTTTTACAATGCTCGAAATGAATTTCGTGAAGACCAACAAATTGCTGCTTCTCTTCAATCGTACTCATACATGTTGCTGCTTGGGTGGGCTGGAATCATTGATTTATCCCAAAATAAAAATTGAAGCGCTATCGAGAGTTATAAGTTCATACTCACCAATCAAGTAACTTCTAACGAGTCACCATGGCTTAGTGAGATCAACCACGGATTCAATAACAAGTCTTCCCAAAAATACAGGTTCGAACCTCATTTCAGAAATATTTAAAAAAATTCTGAAGCACTCCACGTGGTTTGCGCCTTTTTTTCAATTACATACTGAGTCGATATAGAAGTTCTGTCAGTCAATCATTTAACCATGCATTCTTATTGATAATAAAATATTCGTAGCATTTTGTATTGTTTTCGTACTATGAACGAGTGTTCTTTCTGTGTCAACTAATGCTTCGTGCTTTTAACAGTTATGTAACAGCATTGTGGCATTGAATACGAAGGTAGTTTCTTGAAAAGTACAAATCAATTTCGGTGTAGAAAACAAAGAATAGATTTGTTAGTTCTACATTCGATTTCGTAATAAAAACGAAATTTAATTTTCAGTGTGAGCGAGCGGGTCGTGAGGAAAAGTTAGATTTCAGCATTGTTCCTATTTAATGGGATTCGATTTTAAAACTTGGGGAAAATCTAGAGTTTTTAAAATCTTTTTTTTTCATTCCAGATCAAGTCTAGAATAGTTTAATCTTGTTGCCAAAATCGGACGGGTATTGTAAAATACTTTGGGTGAGAGCAGAAAAGTTAATACACCCGTCGTTCAGGTGGATTGTCACAAAGTGAGGGCTCGATTCCCGCTCCAGCCGACGGAACTCGATAATGCCCTTACTATATGGGTCCACCGGGCGTTGTGTTGTCGTTGTATAATGTTAAGTGTTCAGTCTGTGCAGCAACTGGTTGAAGACGGTGTAATTCTCTCTCTCTTTCTCTCTCTCTCTCTCTCTCCCTCTCTCTAACTCTTTCTCTCTCTTCTCTCTCTCTCTTCTCTCTCTAAAAAAAAACTAAGCTTGCCCCCCTCTATTCGAAATCCTGGCTACGCCTATGTCACAATTGTGAAAGGTTTTCAAGTGATTCGTACGTAGTACTTCGCCAACTACGTACTACACGGAAAATGAAAAGTACTGAAAATTTGAGTTTAAATTACTTAATTTTAAGCAAACTCGTAACAGTATCTTATTAGGTAGAAATCAATGTGCTCTTTTGGTTCATTTTAACTCAACGGTTGAGTAATATATACATTACCCACAGAATGGTAAAAGAAAACTTAGAACTTGTATGGGAACTTGTGGAAGATACAACTCAATTCATCGTATACACTTAAAATTTTTTACAGTATTTGGTAATTTTTTACCGAACTTTCAACAGCTGCACGTTCGGTAATCCGTTTTAACGGATTTCGGTAAAATTTGACAAGTTCCGGTAATTGTTTCACCGGAATACTGTAAAATTTCACCGAACTCCGGTAAATCGGATTACCGAACGTTCAGCTGTTGAAATTTCCGTAAAAAATTACCGAATACTGTAAAATTTTCTAAGTGTGTAAATCTTGTGTTGAGTTAAAAATAACTCCGCGGTGGGTGAACAAATTTATTCGAAAGCACTTGCTTCCTTGACGACGCCATTTGTCTTTTTTTGACTTCGTCCGATGAAGTCTTGTCTGGCCGATTGGTGTTCGACGCGGCCAAACGGAATGCAACGGTGCATCGGTGTGTTGTGTGTCCTACGCCTGCAGGATGCAGGATATCGGTTGTTGACGGCGGCAAAGGTGCACCCAGCCGGTAAATGTGAGCTCTTCAGAAGAAATCCGAATCTACTTTTGTAAACAAACATTTCAATCGATGATTTCTCGTGAAAATAAGTTCAATCTCAAAAACATAATCTACCAAATCATAGAGGAATCATTCTTCTACTTGATTCTTTGAGTTTTTGGAACTGAGCTTATATTCGCGAGAAATCAGCGAATGAAGTGTTTGTTTACATAAGCAGATTCACCCTTGTCGCGAAGTTCTTAGGATATTCCATGTTGGTTTCTAGTTATTGATGATTATTTGTTTCCCTTCATATAGATGTGGTACTCGCAGCATCTGGAAACTCGCAGGTTTTTCGTGAGTGATCTAGACGACGAAAGACGAGCGGCCCTAGTGTCTGGGTAAAGCTGGAAATCACCGGCACGAACCGGTTTCGACGGAAGAAAGATGGAAGATGGTGTCTTGTCTAGTCGATTGGTTTTTGACGTGGCCAATTCAAAGCGACGAAGTGCAACGGAGGACGTAGGATATCGGTTGAATTAAATGAATCTTGTTTCTTATTAAGCCACGCGAATTGATGAATTGTTTTCTATTTTTTTACTTTCAGTGATATAAACAATTACTAATTTGTTACTTGTAGTGAAATACACTTTACTTGTCAATAACAAAAACTAGCACAATTATCTAGAGATGGGCGAACGCTCACGAGCCGCTTATTAGAACCGGCTCTTCAAAAAGAGTGAGCAAGCCACAGCTCTATGAAATTGAACCGCGGCTCTCAAATGAACGTGGCGTTCAAAATTTTACGGCGGCTCACTACGAACGGTTTTGAACCATGAACGGCTCAAGCAAAATGAGCCACTGGCGCTGTCACATTTCTGAGCTTTGCCTGTTGTTCGTCCATTTTGCTCTTTTTCTCTCCTGGCTATTAGGCTTTTTGACGTTTAATCACCTCACCCTTTCTGGCACATGCAGAGGAATGATGGTTTGTTTTCCTCCAAAAGATTTTCCTTCTTACTTGCACTCCTTTGATCTAAATGGCGCTTTAGTGTGCGTGAGTTCAAGGTCACTAAGCCTAACAGGCATATTTGTTTTACTTATCCTTGTTCCCTCTCTTCAGCTGAATGAATCAACGTTGTGGATCAGGAAGCTCTCTTTATTAAAGCTTGGAACAGCTTTGGACAGTCGGCCATACTTTTACTTGGAAGCTTAATCAATGCCAATGCTGCTAGTTGAATTAAATCACGTTTCTTTTGTTTCTAGGCTTCTTTTCTCTAGCATATTGGGATGAATGGGTTAAATGATTTCCCGGTATCTCTCACTCGCACTTCCCAACAAACATCGGTGTTGAATTAGAGCTTGTTTCTTCTAGAATAGCTGAATAGCTTCATCAAATTTGTTTGAACAAGCTCTAATTCAACACCGATGTTTGTTGGGTTATTCTACCCAGTTGATGCAATTTTGTGCGACAAACTCGAGATAAACCCTAGGAGCGTCGCACTTAAACGTCATACCATATAATAACATGAAAACTCGAATATAACTACAATGGTGATAGAATCAAATGCCCAGGATCAAACTGGCTTTATCTGTGTTTGTGTTCGGATACTCCCAAGGAAGTGTAAGAAGGGTTAGAGCTCACCGTAGCTCATCTTTTTTTTTTAAGAGCCATTGAGCCTCTCAAATGAGCCGGTTCATTCAAATGAACACATGGCTCTGAGCCACTCATTCAAATGAACCGTTTTGCCCATCTCTACAATTATCTAGAAAATGAGAAGAAAGATTAGAAACTTAAAGACTGACTGTCGAGTATTAGTACTCGACACTGAAGAAGTATGCACATTGTAGACGAATTACGTGTATCTGTCAAGATAAGCAATAAAGGTAGTTGGAATCAAATGGAAATTACTAATCTTTTTTCTCTTTTTCTAGCAACAGGTATTCCACTAAACAGCTCAAACTCTCCAGGATACCATTATTTTTATTTATTTGATCCCAATGTTTGCTCTATTTGGTCTGGTTTCTGTAGATATTTTTTACCACCAAGTAAGTTAATTTTAGCCACCGTTGGTTTTTTTTTATTGCTTCAATTTTCCTATTTGATAGTTTATCCCCGTTTACCTAAAACGAAGTTTACCTAAATTTACCTTATTGAACGATAGTTCACGATTGCGTCAAAAGAAGCTTATTTTAGTTAGTTTTTCAGTTCCGTGTACCGTACAACCACGAGTTGTCCTTTTTAGTATTTTTGAGAAGAATTTCACCACTGGGTAGTGACATTTATAGGCGCCTACAACTAGGCAACACCATACATTCTCGTATGAAAACATACTCACCATAATAGCTTGGTTTAATTTGGATGACACGCTAAATTATTCCATTCCGGACTTCTGCGTTGGATTGAGAGTAGGTACAATCAAAAAACCTAACGTAATCAATGGACTTTGAAATTGTAATGATTAGTTTACGGTACTGAACATACTTGAAAGTACTTAAAAAATAATGAATGGTACGGAAAGTATTATGAATGTAATTTAAATTGTAATTGAATGAAACTGTATCTAAACCGACTGTAAATAATGGAATTGAAAATAAGTTAAGTGTAATTCAAGTAATTGAACTTGTCAGCAGTGGAATTATGTTTTGATTGCGTTGGCATTAAAGTGTATTGCATGCCCCTTGAGTTCCCCAGAACAATGAGTAACAGCTGGAGCCCAGATAGGATTCGTTCACCTTCACGACTTGAAAATCGATCAACTGTCATTTCTAGGGTTTTTTTTCATTAGGGCGAATCTACAATTGAGAGACTCTCTCCGGGCTCGCTCTCTTTCATTCATTACAGCGCCATTATAAAACTTTCGAGGGATTCTTTAGTACAGATCGAAACACAACAGTGCTGGCTAGCATACTCTACGAATAGTAGAATGAAAAACGTAAAGGTGATTGGTTTATGAATGAAAGAGAGCGAGCCCGAAGAGAATCTCTCAATTGTAGATTCGCCCTAATGAAAAAAAAAACTAGATTTAGTTGCCAGATGTTGTCTTCTTTATTTAATTCTAATGTATTGTTTTTCTTTTCAACCTGTTCAGCGTTTGACGCAATCGCACACAATAGATCATTGCACGATGGCGTCATCAATGCAGTTTTAACAGTTCAGGGAGCTTGTTTATGTGGACTTGGAATATTTTCAGTAAGATCGGTTTGAGATTTTGTGCTCTAAATTTATTACGATTGAAGTAAAATTGCCGGAAAACAGATACCAGTGCTTATTTTTACATCATGTCCTGAATCTAATCGTACAGAATCCGGAAAAAACCAATGAAAAATTTAGTTTGTGCGGTTCAATTCTAACACCTTGTAAACAAGCTCCCTGAACTGTGAAAAAAGTTAGGTTAATACATTCGGTGCAATGATCTATGACGTCTAACGAAATGAGTGCAGAAGCCGAGCATGTCACTCGTGAAATTTCGGTTCTCGATCCGAACAAAGTTATAAAAAAAACGTCGTGAAGTGGATGTCTTATATATTTTTCATATGTCTTATGTACTTGTATGTCTTATTTTTTTTAACGAATAGTCCAAGGTCCATTTGAAGTAAACAGTCCTAGTACAATCCTTCTTCAAAGGCGGACTTCAAGTGTCCTTCAACCAACTGCCAAAATTTGAAATGAATCGCTTGCTATTTTGACAGTTCAAGTCAATCGATTGCAACACCTGAAGTGAAATTGTATTACGTTTGTACTAGGACGGAAAGAACGATTGAAGTAGGATAGCGGACTTCACTACTTCAATCGTACTTTTTGAGAGTATTGACCGGAGGAGTGGCTGAAAGGTATCAAATTTGATGCCACCGTCTGTCACTGGGCAATGCCTACCGGATTTCATGGGTAGGGTGCGAAAGTTCATAGGATCTTCCGGTCCGTACCAGATGGTTATTCACCGGTTGCCTGTTGAGCTGCAAAATTTAAAAGACGTCTGCATTGAGTTATTTCGAAATATAATATTCCGCCCACTATAGCACAAAACATTGTGATTGATTTTGCGGATTCGAGATAATGCAATATTTTATACAGTTGGTCTTAATAGGTCACAATCGGCTCTCGAACGTTATTTAAAATTTACCTTGTTTCAATCACACTTTGTTAGGCTGCGTTCCAATTCGCGAATTAATTTTAATTTTTACATAAACTTGGCAGATGAAAAATAATCGATTAAGTCTGCTACTCGAGCTGACTTATTTCTGACAGACGGCAACTCCATTTTGACAGACACCTTATCGAAAATTTGTTGATCAATATTAATCGATTAATCGATTATTTTCCATCTGTCAAGTTTAAGTAAAATTAAAATTAATTCGCGAATTGGAATACAGCGTTAGTAGACCCACCAGCTTCCTTACTGTTGGTTTAAATAGTGCCAAACCGGCTCTCAAGCATTACCTTAAACTATTTTTGTTTTCTCAATGAAAAACCATCATCACACTTTGTAAGTGGTCGTAACAGCAACGTTACTGTTGATTTAAATCGGTCCAAATAATCATGCAAGCGTTACTCAACTTTGTGAGTGGCCTCACAAGTATCCTCACGGTTTACTACAATAGTTCTTATCAATAGACATAGTAATTTACATCCCGCATAAAAACAAAACATTACTGCTGGTTTAAATGGGTCCAAACCTCAACTGGCCAGATGTATCTGTGCCTCAGCCTACCCCGCAGTGGGATGTTTGGCAATGATAACGTCCTTGGTTCGAGTACTACTTTACCGATGCCCTTTCGCTCAATTTTCAATACTTCTATTCTATTTCCAACCTACCGTACACTGACGGAACTTTCAACACTTTCTCTTCATATCTTACATTCTAGCAAACATGACTGTCTACTCTTGGTGCCTCACGGTGATGAGCGAAACATCTCCTTCTGCATCATAATCGTTACTCCAAGCTCGGAGAATACAAACATAACAATTAGAGTATGTAAATTTTAAGTGCTTTTTGATTTTGATTTTTTAAGTTTTTAACTTAACCATACTGGATTTTTCTAAAACACTTTGCGTCTACGTCGTTTCATTGGTACTTCTTCTATTATTTTAGTTAACTTATTGTAGAACACTTTAGATGCACTTTTGACATTAACTTCTTTCCTTAAGTCTGTTTGCTTATCAATTAAGTTTAGTTTATTCCTGATGTTTTCATAATTTGCTGATTTATAGTCAAAGACTTTCTCAAATCCGCAGTCAACAGGCATTTTACCTTCATGCACAAACAGGGAATATTCATTTGTCGTGTGAAATACTTCATATTGGATTTAATGATTCACTCACACAGAAGTCTTCGTAAACATTAGTTGATAGAAAATCTAAATAACAATTTTGTTGATTTTTTATATGGTTTATTTGATGAAGTCCTAGGTTTGCAATTTTGTCGAATATGAAATGAAAAGTTTCATTTTTCCCAATTATCGGAACTAAGATACTCTTATTATCATTGTTGAAAATAAAGTCGACATTGCGTTGATTGAAGTCACCATACATATGTACCTTTACTTCAGGGGACAAACCAGACATAATTTCTTCGGCATTACTAAAGAACTTCTCATATATAGCTTTACGGGCATTATTTGGAGGTAAGTACACCGAAACAAAAATGTGCGTTTCATTTCCCACATTCACTTTTGCCCATACATGTTCAAACTCTTTGAATTTTGTGATCATAATAATTTCAGAATTGAAATTAGTCGAAACAGCAACTAAAGCACCACCTCCTTTTTTTCAGACCATTGATAATTGCGATCATCTCTATAAACATTATAACTATTGCCAGAGACTTCTTCACTTCTTACACTCTCATCCCAACTAGCTCCATTCGCATGTATCATATAAGAACAACTTAACACCTTGTTTTGGATCTGGGTAATCTTAGCCGCACTTTTCATCCTATAGACTTCTCGAAGTAAGATGTCACTAATACTGGCGTGCTGCTTTACACGTATATGATCGATTTGTTTATTGTTTTCAACCACGAGATCAGCTGTCAAATTGTTCAGGTTGACAGCGGTTTATTTTTAATTTTCAACCAGCAAAACGATTGTATTAGTGAAACTGCTTACTAATACTAACGGCGGCAGAGAAGTCTATTAAAATTTTGACAACACACTGAGATTTCAATCGTGGTATGAGGGTTGAGTGAAAAGTTTGAATAAATAAGACCAATTGTAACATTAAAATCATTTCCATTGAACATATTTACCATTACTGAAAACTGTCTGGAACTCGTAACGTCTTGAAAAATTCTGCAATCTTCGGCATCCGTGTCCACATCGTCAAATCGTTCGTCGGAGAAATTCGTCAATTGCGTCGAAAACACGAATGTTGAGCCTCGCACGCTTCGCATGATGTAGTGGCATTGGAAGAGCATCCAGGTCCGTTTGAGGATATTCGGTTGGGTTGATTGCCGAAAGTAGATCGTGGAAACTCAGCAAGAGCCGGGTCGCCCCTCTGGAACTGTATTGGCCGGTAGGTAAGTGCATCAAATGAAGTACATCTAGGTGGTTTGGAAAATCTTTCTTTTGCAGCCGCAAGAAGTAAGTTACTATTGTGACCTCTCATAAAGTTGAAATTGGTGTGATTTAAATAACTAATTTCCGTAGTATTGCCATGATTGGTGTGACTTCTATTTTGTTGAGGAATATTACTGCTGTTATTACGTGCCCTTTTTTCGCCTTCTTGCATTATCGGCCTGTTTCTGTTGTTTTAAACGATGCAACATACGTTTATCATTGGTTCGTCCGGTAGCCTTCTACGACCATGAAACATGAACTATGCTCGCGAAGGACCAACGCGCCAAGGGGTATTTGAACGGAAAATGAATCATGACTTGCTGGGAAAACCTCCCATCGTCCTCATCGTAAAAAAAACGGTCTACTTCGAAGGGCTGGGCACATCGTAAGGATGGCACATGACAGCCCGGTGAAAATGGTTCTGACTGTAGGTAGGAAATCTTTCGAAGATGGAACAGGATGATTTCCATGATACCAACAATAAAAACATCGACACCTTACAGTAGCTGCCCAGAAATGACTAAACAACTTAGGAAAAAGGATGATCAGCAGTTTGCCTTGGGTGCGAAATTCAATTCGTGTATTGCTAAATATGACAGTTTGTCAGACGACAAGCGCTACTAATGAATTGTACAATTTAAGTAAGAATCGATTGTAAGTTTACAAATGCCTATCCCAGCTATTAAAAATGCTAGGGCTGACATCCAAAAGCACAAATTATATAGAGTCAGTGTGTTAGGGTAAAGGACCTTATTATTGCTCCTAAGCTAGTTTTTGCACTTGTACTGAAACAGTTTTGAAATAAACTTCAAAACAGATGAAAGCAAAAAGGTTTTAGCTCCGAGATGCTCCGATTTTCTAACGTCTAGTTTCAGCTCCCGTAGGAATGCCAAATTCACATGTGGCACATTCATGGACATTTGTAGTAGCTTGCTTGAAGGAATTAAAATACAATCGAAAAAAAAAACACGCCCAAGTATAACTACCAAGAAATTGAGTTTAGACACGCAAAACGCAATTTACGTTTACAATAAAGGGCGATACGGTCAAAATTTGGTCAATATCAACTTGACGTATTTCTTTCAATTTTGCATTTAAAAAACCTGAACACCCCTCATTTTGAAGGTGTGTGTGTGTGTAGAATGTTGCTCCTATTTTGATTTTGGAATTCACTCTTCAGTTGTCAAAATGCCGTCCAAGCAAGAAGAGCAGCTTATTAAAATTTTGCTCGCGCATCGCGAAAGTCCGAGCTACTCGCACGCAAAGTTGGCAAAATCGCAAAAGTTGCCAAATCAACCGTTACAAATGTAATTAAAGTGTTTGGGGAACGTTTGTCGACAGCCAGGAAGTCTGGATCGGGGGGAAATCGAAAACCGGAAGCCGCTGAGACGACAAAGAGAGTTGCCGGTAGTTTCAAGCGAAACCCTAACCTATCTCTCTGAGATGCCGCAAATAAGCTGGGTGTATCGTCTACAACCGTGCATCGAGCCAAAAAACGAGCCGGACTATCGACTTACAAGAAGGTAGTGACTCCAAATCGCGATGATAAACAAAATACGACGGCCAAAGCGCGATCCCGGAGGCTGTACACGACGATGCTGACGAAGTTTGACTGCGTGGTAATGGACGACGAAACCTACGTCAAAGCCGACTACAAGCAGCTTCCGGGACAGGAGTTTTATACGGCAAAAGGAAGGGGAAAGGTAGCAGATATTTTCAAGCACACGAAACTGTCAAAGTTCGCAAAGAAATATCTGGTTTGGCAAGCCATCTGTACCTGTGGCTTGAAAAGCAGCATTTTCATAGCTTCCGGGACTGTCAACCAAGAAATTTACGTGAAAGAGTGTTTGAATAAACGTCTGCTGCCTTTCCTGAAGAAACACGGTTGTTCCGTACTGTTTTGGCCGGATTTGGCATCTTGCCATTACGGTAAAAAGGCCATGGAGTGGTACGCCGCCAACAACGTGCAGGTGGTTCCCAAGGACAAGAACCCTCCCAACACGCCAGAGCTCCGCCCAATTGAGAAATACTGGGCTATTGTCAAGCGGAACCTAAAGAAGACCAAAAAAACTGCTAAGGACGAGCAGCAGTTCAAGGCAAACTGGCTCTCTGCGGCGAAGAAGGTGGACAAGGTGGCTGTACAAAATCTGATGGCAGGGGTCAAGCGTAAGGCCTGGCAATTCGGATTTGGAAAAGCGGAAGCCTAACTGAATATTTTTCCTGAATTTTATACTAATTGAACTTGAAAAAGAAATTTAATTTGATTTTTTAAATAAACGATTTCACCGATTTACACGCGTTTTCCCTTGACCAAATTTTGACCGTATCACCCTTTATATCAAAGAAAGCGTGGTCATACAAATTGATTCCATTTTACCAAGGCACATAATAGGAGAAATAAAATTGTGATATTTTCCCTTGACCTAGAATTAAATTCAGTGACTTTCCCTGGCTCTCCAGGAGTTTCCAGGTTATCGACATCCTGAGAAATAAGCATACCCAAGCAACACACAAGTTTTATAACGGTTGAAAATACTGTTATATGACTAGATTTGATTATAAAGTAGCTTACTCAGCATAAAAGCATGATGATGTGTTACTCGGGATATGATTTAAGCGTGTAAAATTTTCTTTCGTTCAATTTACAATTGCAAGTGTAAACAACGCAAAACAGCAAGCGTAAAAAACGAAATGGTTTGCAATCTTTCTTACAAAAGACCTAATTTAGGCGATATCTGGCATATTCACAAGAAGCATCCAACGAATTCATGTCAAATCTAGCATTCCATATTTATGCATTTGATAACGCAGAAAACTGTGTACTGTGTATTTGCACAAGAATTTTCAAACTCGGTCAACCGGTATATTCCGGTACAAAACTACTCTAGACATACTAACAAAGGCTTTTCTTGAGTATTCATTGCCGTTCGATCTTCTGTAAGTTTATACATTGTCTATCGCGGAATATCACAAAAACGCAAACATGGTTGTCTATTTGTGAATCCATTCAACCAGTTTTATCAATTGGAGTACTTCCGTTGGACTGCTTCACCGATATATCTACGCCACTTCAATATAAACCAAACCAACAACCATTAGCTTAACAGTTTGGAAGTCTGATGATGAGGCACTACAGAACTGTTGTGGTATTCCTGGCGGTGTTCGTGTGCGCTGTAATGGCTTATTCAGAACCAGGACAACCGGAACCCATTGTGGATTTGAACAACACAGAGGACGGAGCAATACGTCAACAAACTGTTGAATACGTAGCAATAATTTACGACACCGTGCATGAACCAAAACTGGACGAAAACTTGAAGTTAATTGAAAAGTAGATCGCAGAATCGTTGACGGAGTCTCTACGGCAGGGGATTGCCAATTAGTTGAGTGATGACGCCAGCGATAGGACGTTGTCTGTTGGTTTGACCGAACCAACCCCCTCACATCATGACAGATTAACTTAGTTTCGTGTAACCACTTGCAAATCGTTGTTGTCGCCCCGCAACATAAACATTGGGGTCGTCCCTGGCAGATGCACCGATTTTTCTATTAGGAGCAGCATGTTTTTGTTGCGTCATGAGTTGTTGCAATACAACAAGCAAACATACCATAGCAAAGGAGTCAATTTTTATATTCACGGTATAACTTTAGTTGTAAGTTATTTAAATATTGAACTAAATATTTCACGTGGCTTTCCTCCGAGCAAAGGTACAACTGCGGCGTTTCCTCAACCACGGTTGTTCGATTCGGAAGTGTTACACCGCGTTGCATCTTGTGGACACTACGACTGTTGCGCGGTGTATTGTATCCAATGAAGCTGTTATAATTGAAGGCTATTCGTTTGCGGAGTTTTTTCATGTGCAAATATCGAGTGAGAAGCGCAAGATTGAAGCGGTTGAGCGGTTTTTTTTGGCGATATTTGGAACAAGTGAATTTTTCCCATACGTTATTTTGCTGCCAGAAATATTCAAACGGCTTCCAAACAAATATTCAAAAATAGTGGGCTTATTGTTTGAACGATCCCTTGAAACTCTTGCGCAATTGATGGTTGACTGCTCCCCTTAGGAAACGCTAATCAGATCCTTCTTCGCCATTGAAGAAAATCAAAATTTTGTACTGATTGTCACACTTAATACCCCTCCCCGCTTCAGTGCGTGCTGTAATTTATGTACGACACACTTTTTGTTCCGTGTTCATTGCAAGCGTAAAATGTAATAAATATTATTAACATTTACATTAACATTAACATTTTTTATCACACACAACATCGCATGTCATATCCACATTCCGACCTTTTTATAAAATGCGCTAGATTTTTTTTCGGTTTGACAAGTTTGACAGTACCACCGAACAAAATTTTTGAGTTTCAGTGACAATGTACTAGCAGTGTCAAGTTGTTCCCGGGTTGGACCGAACGCACTCGTCTTCACATTTTAGATCTCTTAAGTGCAGTATCCACAGTAAGATGTGTGTTATACCTGTATTTCATTACATGGACTTTCGTACCTTTACTTTCACATACCTTGTATTCACTTTGCGCTATCTTTATTATTACTACAACCTTGCTCGCTTGTTGACAATTGTTGTAGTCGTTTTGCCTCCACTGCGAGCAAGTGCTTCCCACAAGCGGACAACAATAACAAACTAAATATTAAGTAATGAAGCTGTTGTGGAATTTACTCGGCCAGTCACAACAGTTCTGGCAACGAGGATGAGTACCGGAGAAAGTGCTAGAATAGAGGAATCCAACTTGAAAAAAGAAGAAGACGCCGAGTGGTGATAAATCTGACAGCTTCCATGTTAAAGTATAGGACGAAGAGTTTAAAATGCTTCTAAAAAATTCAAATGAAATTTTATTTAAGAGCGGTTTGTTGTACGATGTAAGAAAAATTCAAAACTGCACAATAGGGGCATTATTTTAATTTTGTTTTTATTTTGCTGAAAATGTCTTTATTTAGTAGTTTTGGATTTTTCTTACATCATACAAGAAACCGCTTTTAATTAGAATTTCATTTGAATTTTCTAGAAGCATTTTAAAAGTTTCGTCCTATACTTTACCATGGGAGCTGTCAGATTTATGTCTAGGTATAGCCTACCGTGCCTTCGTGTTCCAGTGGAATTGTGGTTTGCTGCTCGCGGTGGACTGTCCAGGCTATCCCGACACGTAGTTATTTTCCCAATGGCTTGATGGATCTATTTTCTTCCCGAGAGACCGACTAACACATCACGTACAATAAAAAACGCCGTCCTCATTCACAATTTATTTCCAAACGATTACACACATGAAACTCAACATTTATTTTTACTACACACTATATTTACTTAAAAACTACCAAAATTTGCTACACGACCCTAGGGGTAACCTTTTCGCTTTCCTATATGCACTGACTCGCAAACTGCCTAAATAGATACATTTATACTCCTCTGAGCCCTACGGTGACGTCATAAGAAACGATCATCCTACCGATCGGATACTTGTGCTCTCCACTCTCCGCTCTCCGTATATGTCTCGGTCAGTACTGATGATTGATGATTGCGATGATGGACGATGATGGACGATGATGGTCGAGGATGATCTTCGTTGCAGGTAGCAGTTACATCACCGTATTTAGGAGTGATTTTGGACGTCAACATATCTCACCCATCCTGAAATTACTTTAAGTTCTGAAAGAAAAAAGAACCTCTTCGACCTGGATTGATGGAGCTGAATATCCTAATTTCCGCCTTGACCTGAAGTGGCCTCATCGTGAATTGGCAAAATACAAATCTTTTCAACGGGACGTTTCAGATACCCCTGGCTTGTTTTCAAAGTTACTACTCTAACAATTTTGTCTGATCCTGGATGGAGTTCAAAGATCCTCGCCATTCGCCAACGAAGAGGTGGTAGATTATCATCTTTCACGACAACCAATTGTCCAACTTCGATATCAACTGGAGGTTTCCAACGCTTCATTCTACCCTGCAACTGGCAGAGATATTCTCTTCTCCATCTCTTCCAAAACTGCTGCATCTTCTGTTGAACGACCTGCCATTGTTTAAGACGATTTATTGGAATATCAGAAACATTTTCTTCTGGTGGTGATTGGAGAGATGTGCCGATTAAAAAATGCGCCGGTGTCAATGATTCGAGGTCATCCGGATCTTCTGTCATTTGCATCAACGGGCGTGAATTCAAACATGCTTCTATCTGGGTAATGAGTGTGTTCATGTCTTCAAACGGTAGAACATTTTCACCCAATACCTTCAACAAGTGAATTTTGCAAGATCGCACAGCAGCCTCCCAGATACCACCAAAATGAGGGCCGCTCGGTGGGATGAAATGCCATCTAATCCCTTCCGACGTACACTCCTTTGATATTCTGTCTCGATGATGCTGGTCATTGAGCAGTCTACGTAACTCGATCATTTGATTGTTGGCCCCGACAAAATTTGTACCATTATCCGAAAACATGTCACTAGGTTTTCCTCGGCGTGACATAAATCGTTTTAGAGCCTGCAGGAACCGTTCCGTTGTGAGGTCCGTAACCAGCTCCATATGGATTGCTTTCGTACACATACAGATAAAAACGGCGACATATGCTTTGATCGCTGATCGTCTGGGGCCAGGTCTCACGTAAACAGGACCGAAATAATCAACGCCTGCTCGAGAAAATGGACGAGAAACAGTTACTCTCGGCGATGGCAACTCTCCCATAAATTGCTGTACTGTTGCGGGTCGTGTACGAAAGCATTTTACGCATTTGTGAATAATTTGTCGCACCAAACTCCGTCCTCCCATAGGCCAATACCGGAGCCTCATTGTAGATAACAATAACTGTGAATTGGCATGCAAAAGTTTCTCGTGATAATGACGAATTAGCTTTCTGGTTAGAAGATGACGGGCTGGCAATATGATTGGATGTTTCACTTCCTCTGATTCTAAAGAATGATGTAATCGCCCACCGATCTTCATTAACCCATCACGTTTGCAGATGAAAGGATTGAACCATTTAAGTGATGATTGTCTTCCGATTGTTGATCCTTTCGATAAGGTTTTCCACTCTTCCTGAAACGTTGCCTGTTGAACTTGACGAATCAGTACTGCTTCTGACCTCTTCAATTCTTCCGTGCTCAGAAATTTTGCATTCTTCCTGTTCTCCTTCGGTTGTCTTAAAAGATCAATCACACGCAGCCAATACGCTGTGCGCCGAATTAAATCCATGTACGAAGAAAATTTAGAAATATACCATTCGCTAAACTCTTCTAGCGGCAATGCATTCGTTGCCACTGTTGTAGAGCGACGTCGTTCGTCATCTCCTACGTCTTCAACCATAGAAAGTTTGGCTGGCCACTGTTCTTCTTCTTTGAGAAGCCAATCTGGGCCAGACCACCACAATCGGTTATCAATGATATGTTGCGGAGAGATTCCTCGAGAAATCAAATCAGCGGGATTATGAGAACCTGGAACATGGTTCCATTTTGCTCCTTTAGAAAGGTTTTGAATCTTGGACACTCTATTGGCTACAAAAGTTGTCCAAATGTTTGGAACTGCGCTGATCCACCTTAGAACACACGTTGAATCTGTCCAGAAGTAAACTTGTGCTCCTATTCGGATTGATTCCTTCACCTTCCTGCAAAGTTGAACAGCCAACAGAGCTCCGCAAAGCTCTAGTCTTGGGATCGATTGAGTTTTCAATGGTGCAACCTTTGATCTCGATTCCAACAGCCGGACCCATGTCTCTCCTTCTGAGTTCTGACTCCGTATATAAAGACAAGCACCGTATGCTTTCTCCGAAGCATCGGAGAATGTGTGAATTTCTACGTTGATCGCCGAAGATATGATGACACACCGTTCAACCTCAATCTCACGCAACAATGGTAGGTTTGCATAGAATTGATGCCATTCCTCACCCACCGTTTGAGGTACAGGGTCATCCCAGCCCAATTTTGCACCATTTTGATCCTGTAAGGTCCATAAACGTTGCATAAATATCTTCGCTGCTACTATTGTTGCACCCACGAGTCCTGTTGGATCAAACAATGTTGCAATTGTGGATAGTATTTTTCGTTTCGTGAGTTGACCATTAGAATCCAATACTGGGACCTTGAATTTGAACTTTAGTTTATCCTGATCAGGAATCCAAATCAAGCCGAGAGTTGACACTGATGGATGCTGCTCCAAGTCGATGCCTTCTACCTGCTGAATCGTCAAGTCTTGGGGTTGAACGCCTCGTAAAACCTCTGGGCAGTTGGATGCCCATTTTCTCAGATGGAACGTTCCTGCTTCCATCATCTGCTGAAGTTCGTTGCGTAGTTTAATCGCCTCGTTCACGTCATCTGCACCAGTTATGACGTCATCCATGTAGATGTCCTGCCCAAGAGCAAGAGCTGCTGAAGGGAATCGGTGACCTTCATCGATTGCCAACTGTTTCAGTGTCCTCGTTGCTAGAAAGGGTGCTGATTTGGTTCCATATGTAACTGTGCACAACTCGTAGGTTTTTATGTCATCGTTAGGAGTAGCACGCCAAAGTATGTTGAGAAATCGAAGATCTTCTGCACATGTCCCGATCTGGCGAAACATTTTCTCAACATCTGCCACGATCATGATTTGTTTCGTACGCCCACGAATGATGATTGACCGTAGATCCTCTTGAATTACCGGTCCCGCATAAAGAGCATCGTTTAATGACACACCGGTCGATGTTTTACAGGACGCATCAAATACGACCCGAACCTTCGTTGTAGTAGAATCCTCCTTCACTACAGGGTGATGTGGTAGAAAGTACCGTTTGATACAGCTGTCCGGATTGTCATGAATCTCCCTCATATGATCCAATTTTTCATATTCCTGCATGAAGGCTACGTACTGTTGGCGAAGATTGTCATCCTTCGCTAAGCGGCGCTCCGTGCTGTAAAACCGTCGCATGGCTATGTCCCTTGACTCACCCAGCCTTTGCACTACCTCCTCATTTTTTGGAAGGGAAACGATGAATCGGCCCCTGTCTGTTCGTCGAACAGTGCGCTGGAATTGTGTTTCACAAAACGCTTCTTCAGGAGAATATTTCGATTCGACTTCAACCTCTTCACAAGACCAAAACTTAGTGAGCAGCTCCTCAAGTGAATCCGATACGACGAGGTTGCAATGAACCTGCTCAGATGGTTGTGGTTCCCTTAGTGTACCACAGACCACCCAGCCAAACACTGATTCCACAAGTGTTGGCTTGTTGTCACCCAATGACATTTTGCAACCTGTATGAAAGATATTGAAAAACGATTCTATGCCAAGAACCATATCCACTCCACTTGAACTGAAGAAACCGGGATCTGCCAGAGTGATACCGCGAGGAACTGCCCAGCTGGATGTATTAATGGTAGCCGTAGGTAGGTTTATAGTAACCTTGGATAATACCAAGAAATTCAGCACTTGCATAAAATCCGTGGATCGGGAACGGATTTTAGCTTGTATTTGGTGTTTCGCCTGTGTTGATGCCTGTCCAATACCTTGAACCTTGATATCCACCTTTCGCCGAACTACCTTCAGCGATTGAGAAAGCCGCTCGGAAACGAAGTTACATTCGGATCCCGAGTCAAGAAGCGCACGAGCTGGAATTGAATTGCCAAATTCGTCTTCGACGAGAATGACTGCCGTTGCGAGCAATACTTTGGACGATCCTTCTTGAGCCGTGTTGCAAACCGATTCGCCGCCAGCCACTAGATTGGCTACTGTATCCCCGATTGAAGTCATTGCACCTTTATGCTGCATTGAATCTGAATTAGACGTGTTTCCAACAGATGATGAACTTGATGATTCAGACTTGAAACAAACAAGTGTATGATGTCGACCCTTACAAGTGCGACAGGAGAACTTGGATCGGCAAACCTTTGCTTGATGACCTACCCTGAGGCAATTACGGCAAAGTGAGTGCTTGTGCAACAATCCATCCCGTTCCTTAATCGTCAACTTCAGAAATACCGGACAAGAGAACAAAGAATGATTCTCCGTACATGCAATGCATCTCCCAATCGATGATTGCGATGAACTAAAACTCGTCTTTAAAGTGTGAAATTTTGGCTTTGGTACCGTGAGCTGCGATGGCTTGTGTTCAATAGCCTTCGACGGTAAGGATTCCAATACACTGAGTCGACGATGAAGAAAGTCCATCATATCCTTCAAAGTGTCTTGCTCTTTAGTACACGAATATTCCTCCCATCCGCGACGCGTTACAGGATCCAACCGCTCGGAGAGAATGTTAATCAGCAATAGTTCTCTATAATCAGCTGGTTGCACTACCTGATCCAATGTTTGTATTACACGCTCAAAACCTTCCAAAAGGCAATGCAACTCCGTAACCGATTCCCTTGATACATGGGATAGTTTGAAAAGGGACTGAATTTGTCGCTTTTTCAATTGCTTACTGTTATTGTAACGCTTCTGAATTATGTCCCATGCTACCTTGTAATTTGCATTGGTAATTGGTAGTGCATCAATGAGGCCCTTTGGCTCCCCCTGCAGACATCCTTTGAGATAATGCAACTTCTCAACATCTGGCAAATCAGTTCTCGAGTGAATAAGCGATGAAAACAAATCGCGAAAGCTCAACCATTCCTCTATATCCCCTTTGAATGTTTGCAAGTTTATCTGTGGTAAACGTACATGATCCGAAAAGTTGTGCACCATACTGTCGTTCCCACCACTATTTGCATCTGGTTCCTGTAGTTTGCCTAGTTTATCCATTAAGAATGCCTTAACCTCATAATATCGACTGCTAAAATTCTGCATCTCTTTTGTATAAATATCCTCATCGGCAACAAAGTCCTCATGCGACTGGATTTCAACTATACAATCGCAAAATTTTTCCCACAACCCATCAACCTTTTCTAGCCTAATTTTAATTTGATTAACAGAGGTATTTTCCTTAAATTTCGATACAAATTGACAAATATCTGCGAACATCGATTGTGTTTGCTTCAGGCGCAATTGCAATGCTCGCAATGACGGAGCCTTCGGGTTGGATGACGTTGTTGCTGGCATATTGAACAATCCTCACTCCGTACGTAATCACATAAAAGAGAATATTTGGTGTAGAAATCTGAATAATGCCTAGCTCGGCTAGACATATACGAAAGTAGCACTGACCTGACAGAGCAGTGATAAGTACTGCTAAAATGATTCGAATAAAATCGGTGAGCATCCAAATATTTCATCCAAATAACCAAGTTCCCGTGACGTCACGATTGTATTCAGTCACACTTGCAATGATCGTACGGAGATCGTAGGTGGTGATTTTACTCCAGATGAGAATCTCAGTCGATAGAGGATACAGAAAAGGGAATATGCATGTAGTATCTTTAGACCCTCGGCCTCGACTGGCCATATACTATCAGTTCAGCTAACCTGACAAAACAGTCGACTTTACATACATTGAGTATGTCATACTCGCATCTATCATCTCAAATACCGAAGGGCATCGTGATCGTTCAAGGTCGAAGAGGATAATAAATTACTATATGCAACATCTGTGAAGCCCTAGCTTCGTAGACACATACTCTAAAGCACTGACCTGAGTGTGAAGATCAGCTGACCGCCTCTCCGTTGTGTGATGGATTCGTTTCGTTTTACAGCCGACGGTATCCGATGATTACAATGATGATGACGGTCGTGACGGTATTAGCGATAACGTATTGATGATGACGGTCAAAATGCTTGCCAGACGACTATTGTATAGGCTGAGTCTCGATGACGTAGGGGATTCCGATTTGGCAATAGATGTTTCTATACACGAGGGTGGCTCTCGCAGAATATTGGTAATTGGGAAAATCGAAATGTGGCGTTAGTATGCCGTACGATTATTTCGGCTGGACATATACTGCAGCTTATTTACCTGTACGATAATTTCTGCTCACTAGTCCAGCGATCCGATCTAAGAGATATTGTATAGCGATGTCTTCAAAACCAGTCGAAAAAAATGAGATGATTCAATTGTCTGTGATGCGCTTCCAGTACCAATCCCAACAATTTCGATTTGTGATCCGTTCATAGTCGTGTGTTGGTTACCGGTGTAGAAGTGTGTATTAGTAAAAAATCCAGAAATCCTAGCTTTGGATGGACATATTCTTGTTCTACTAACCTCACAAGGCGTCCTTTGATTCCCGATGTCCAAGCCAGAAACAGTGTGTGATGGCCTCCAATGGAGCGCCAGTGATGGCGTTTAGTTAAATAGTTGAATAGCGTAGAATGGCGGTGTGGCTATTATTGCGCGATCCAGTTCGCGATGGCGATCGATTGTCCGTGATGACGTGTTTGAGTTGGCTTAGCTTTGTTCTACCGTGGGCTCGAAATCCGGTTCGAAGGACCAAATGTCTAGGTATAGCCTACCGTGCCTTCGTGTTCCAGTGGAATTGTGGTTTGCTGCTCGCGGTGGACTGTCCAGGCTATCCCGACACGTAGTTATTTTCCCAATGGCTTGATGGATCTATTTTCTTCCCGAGAGACCGACTAACACATCACGTACAATAAAAAACGCCGTCCTCATTCACAATTTATTTCCAAACGATTACACACATGAAACTCAACATTTATTTTTACTACACACTATATTTACTTAAAAACTACCAAAATTTGCTACACGACCCTAGGGGTAACCTTTTCGCTTTCCTATATGCACTGACTCGCAAACTGCCTAAATAGATACATTTATACTCCTCTGAGCCCTACGGTGACGTCATAAGAAACGATCATCCTACCGATCGGATACTTGTGCTCTCCACTCTCCGCTCTCCGTATATGTCTCGGTCAGTACTGATGATTGATGATTGCGATGATGGACGATGATGGACGATGATGGTCGAGGATGATCTTCGTTGCAGGTAGCAGTTACATCACCGTATTTAGGAGTGATTTTGGACGTCAAATGTTTATGATGAAATATGAGCAAATCATCAGTTTTTTTTGGCAAATTTGTCCATAAAAGCAAACTTAAACTTCGCAGGAACATCTCCTCGTGCCGTCGCTATGTAGAATTTTTGGCCAGGAGCTGTCCGAAATCCATTTTGACGTAGGTTTCATCGTCGATGAGCAGGCATCCTTGGTACTTCGTCAAAATCTGCTGATACAATTTCCGAGCTCGAGTTTTGGTGACGAAACTTTGCTTCAACGTTCGGTTTGGTTGCTTGCTGGCTCGATAAGAACGATATCCTGCTCGCAAATGAATTCTTTGAACGAATTCACTGCGAGCAGCAGCGTATTTTTGTGCGATTTCATTATCTGACAGTCCAGGGTTTGCTCTGACGGTTCTTAACACTTTCTGGTTCAGCTTGTAGTCATATGTTCCACTACGACGCTTACCTTGAGGCACTCGATCCACGCTCTTTTGCTCCCTGAAACGTTTGAGCACATCATACACGGTTGATTTGGCGATTTTCAACGTTTTTGCGATTTTTATTGCGGACCACGTTGGGTTACCAACGTGGGTGTGCAGAATTTTTGCTTTCCTCTCGGCTTCCATCTGGAATAACTTTTGACTCACTGCACGAAACACCGTGAAATTTATACCACAGAAAGTGGGCACCTAGGTTAACAAACCGTTGTAAAAGAATTCTTGCAGCGGTCACTTTCTGTGCCGCTGCAACACAACTCGTGATTCCGGATTCTAACTGGACAGAACTTTATTCGGGTCAATAAAAACAAATGCGAGTTTTTTGCGGAGCAGATAGAGTACTGTGGATATTTGATTGATAAGGACACACTACGGACGAAGATTGCTGCGAACATGCCCCAGCCCAAAAACAAGAAAGAATCACGATCGTTCATCTCGCCTGGTAAATTATTATGGGAGAATCTTTGAAGATCTCAGTACTGTACTCTACCAGCTGAACAATCTTCTGAAGAATGATGTGCCGTTCGTATGGACAAAACAGTGCGAGAAGTCGTTCAGCACCGTCAGGAGTCAGGTGCAGTCAGAAAAATGTCTTGTCCACTATGCTGTTACTTGCGACATATGCGTTACCCTATGGTGTGGGTGCGGTGCTGAATCACCTTATTCCGGACGGAACGGAGCGTCCAATTCAGTTCGCTTCTCAAATACTCAGCCGAGTTCAGCAAAAGTATATGCTAGTGGACAATGAGGCTTATGCAATTATTTTTGGCGTGAAGAAGTTTTTCCAGTTTTTATACATCCGGAAGTTCACGATGATCACCAACAACCAAGCATTAACCAAGATATTTGAAGAACACAAGGGATTTTTGGTGATGTCATCTATTCGGATGCAACATTATACAACCTACTTACAGTCGTTCGTCCACCAACCACGCTAACGCTAACGCAGATGCAATGTCCCAGATCCCTGTCTCTCAGACAGACCCGGACAATATGATTGAAGAGGCTGACGTCATCGAGTTGAACCAGATCGAAACGTTGCAGACTTGGCACAGACCACAACTGAAAATCAGTCAGTGTGGAACCTCATCCAGGGGATCAAATAGCCATTGGATCCCAAAGACCGATTTGGAGTGGAACAAACTAAGTGTTCATTCCATAAAAGCTTGTTTGCTGCGAGGAATACGTGTTTACGTACTCCCAGTCCTTAGGAGCATGCTCGAAGAGTTACACAGTACTCACTTCGGAACCACCCGTACGAAATCCTTGGCGCGAGAAAACTGCTGGTGGGTAGAAATGGATCGTAATAACGTTTGCATTAAAAAAATGGACTTTTATCGGATGGTGACTAGGGGGGAGACATCTTTAATTTTCGCATTAAATCGTATTATAATACCACTAATTCAAGATTAAAATATTAATCTTGACAATAATGTGATTTAGAGTAAATTCGTTTTGGAGTGTACATTTTAGTTTGATAGATCATCTGGCTTATTGGTATTTGTGAGATGTGGAAATGTATAGTGGTGTTTGTGTTTCGTCTCAATGTTTACCTTTTTACACGGAACAGCTGAATATGGTGATGTCAAACTATCAGCTCACAGTATGGAATGTTATGGTAGTTTGACGTCATCACCCACGTGCTCAGCAATGTTTACAATATTGTTGCTTCCAACACAAGTAAACTGCTCGATGTGCCGGACCTAAGCTGAACGACATTGACCTGCCACTAGGTGACGACTCCGCCGTACGTCAACAAATTAAAAAAAATCAAACCATGCGCGGTAACTATACACTGTTAATAAAATTATAGCATTGTATTGACAGTTTATGATATCATAATACCGTATAATGATATTATAATTTTATTATTTTCACTAATACTCATAGTATTGGCATTAAAATTAATGCAAGATTAAGTTGTCTCCCCCCTAGGATGGTGATAAAAAAAAGCTGAGATAGATAATTGCTTTTGATAAATTTCCCATTTAAGGTAATTATTTAAGCTTACTTGCAAAAAAATTCTACGCCCTTGCGTGCGGCCTTCCGGCAGTTAACTGGAACATTCGCCATGGCGAATGAAAACATGCGTGTAGGCATGTTTTTGAGTTCTTTCTTCGTTTTATTTATCAATTACTCCTCAGTTTTCACGACAAAATTGTTGGAGTAGATCTTACGCTTCAGGGTGGCCCAGAAATTCTCGATGGAACGCAGCTGGGGGACATTGGGTGGGTTCGCCGACTTGGGTACCACATCGATATTCAGCCGCTCCATCTCCTCCAACGATCGCTTCGAGTAGTGGGCCGACGCCAGATCCGGCCAGAACACCGCGTCTTCACATAAGGGCGGGTATTTTTTGATGAACGACGCAGCTTCCGGCAGGCATTTCGTACTATAAATTTCCCCGTTCACGGCCAGTCCGGAGCGAAACAAGAGCGGCTTTGACATCCCCTTCTCGCTGATTGCCAGTCACAGCAGCACCTTCTTGGAGAACTTGGTGTGTGAAATGAGCTTCACCTCGGAGCTCACTTCCTTCGTGGGGGAAGTAAAATACGAAGTGCCCTGCCAGCCGTTGCCATCCAGGGTGAGATAGGTCTCGTCGTCCATCACCACCGCCACGTCGCGATTCG
Organism: Aedes koreicus; assembly: GCA_024533555.2. Lineage (NCBI taxonomy): Eukaryota > Metazoa > Arthropoda > Insecta > Diptera > Culicidae > Aedes > Aedes koreicus. Next base: position 585,604 of record JAHHFK020001809.1, read on the forward strand.
CCGGGAAAATCGAGTTGACCATCTTAGCCGCTGCGTCATTGCCTGCAGCTCCGAAACCAGTGGACCGCTTTCTGACATGTATGTTCATGTTCGCCAGGTACTTTTTCACTGTTTGGTCGGTTGAACCGACCTCCCGGCCAAGCGCACGCAGCGATGTAGCCATGTTTACCTCGGTCATCCTCTTCAGCATCCTTGGAGCTTCTTGTCGCTCAGGATCGTCGGCCGTCCGGAACCGAGCTTTCTTTCTATGCTCTGATTGTTGCCTAATAGTGCCAAGATGTTGTAGATGCCGGAACGGGCGTATCCGGCGTCCACATAGTGCCACACGATGTCCGTTTTCGACGCGGTGGGGTGCCGTTCTTTGAACGCGCACACTTCTGAACGGAGTTGCTTCACTGTTTTTGCCATCATGGTGAGAGTTCGACTGATAGAGCTGTCAAATTATGTCTACTGACTCATGGGTTACTATGATTGATGCTGCATGGGTAGTTTCGTCAGTGCGGGTGAAGGTAAACCCATGAAAAATCGACAATTTTTGTCCATTTTTTTTAATGCAAAAGTTATTGAGGTGATGGTTTCCAACTGCGCAGAATGCCAGTCAGTCAGACCGAAACCAGTGAAGACGAGGCTGCACTGTTGGGAGATGCCTACGAAACCGTTCCAAATGGTCCACATAGACTTAGCGTATCCTTTGCAGGACACGTACTTCTTCATTCTAGTCGAAGCGTATAGCAAGTGCCCGGAAATAAAGGGGGGCAAAGATCGAAGTTTCTCTGTGAACGTTCCAGGACGTTACCATCAAGAAGATTGTAAAACTGCGTTATTCTGTTCGTCTGGATGACGGAAGAGTGTGGGAACGACAGTTAATTCCTTAAGTTCCAAAGATTAGAGAAGACTTGCGTTCACAGTAACAGTTCTAGAGCAAATAAGTAACAGTGCAAACAAAAATTATGTTTTTTCACGAAATGATAGCTTGAGTACTCCGCAACCGTTCATCGCGCTAAGAGAAAGGATTATCAGGGAAAAAAATCAATTGAATGTGTTTTTCTAATTTTTATTATCGCATAAAACATGTATAACAATCGAAGATACATAGAACGTTTGATTTTATCCCGAATAAAAGAGGAGGTCATTCTTTTCTGGTCTTTTAACAGTTGGATTACATTTTCTGTGTATGTACCGATAGGTAGAAAAGTTCACTAGATAGAAATAAATTAAAGATATAAAAGTAAGGTTCTTTTTTTCTTTCATCTGCCTCACCTTATCTGTGCCAGTTTTAGAAACCATCATCACAGAGAAGAGTTTTGCTGTCCGACATTAGTAGTACCACCTAAGCACATGGCTATGCTACATTTATTGTATCGGGTTGTTTTGAGACCATGTCAGCTCAAAACTCCGAACCCGACATTTCGATAACATTTAATAGTGATACAGCAGAGTTTTGGTAACTTTGTTCCACCTGTTTGGGGAAAGAGGATCGCTTTTTTTTTAAATCATCTCTTTCGGTTCTTATTATAAAATTATCTAAAGTAGTACTACATTTGTCTAGGCTAAAATTCCATAATATAAGTTAAAGTTAGAGTAAAAATGTTAAGGGACTCTTATAAGGAAGTATGTTATTCTGACGATGAGATTGTTCGTTCACAAAATAAATTAGTCGACCTCCAACTTCCGGAAGCTACCGATAACGCCGGCTGCGATGTCCGCATCCGTACTGTCTGCCCAGTAGGCCGAACTTTTGTTGATCTCGATCTGCATCTCGTCTAGAGCTACCAGCTGGTCTCGTTTCGCCTTCAAGAAAGTCTTGAACTGCTCAACGCATTCGGCCATTGGCACGGTGCCGCCAAGTTCTTTGGGAAGTAGTTTCGGGTTGATCTTGGCCTTCAGTTCTTCCAAGCTTTTGTGCACGAAGACACGGTTCTTCAGTTTATCACTCAGAACGGACAGGATGAAATCGGACAGCTTGTTGGCGAACGATGGCAGGTTGACAAAGTGATTCTCCTTCTGACGCATGGGAAGCGAGTTTTGAACACAGTTAGCCAGGTTTTTTATATCTGTGAACGACCAAATTCCAAGGAATCCCATCGATAGATCGGAATCATCGATGACGTGAACGTATCCGGCGATCTGAGACTCTTCCTCGTCCAAAAGAGCTTCGACTACCAGCGAATGTACCCGGATCAGTTGGGCAGCAGTGAAGCGATTTGTGTCGAACTTGCCGGCACTGGAAAAGACAATCTTCCGACCACGTTCGTCACGTTCCGGCAGGGCAAACAGATACCCCGTGTCGATGATGGCCTCCAGCTCGGGATCGTTGATGTCCAGCTTGTGGAACCAGTTGGGGTAGATCTGACGGATGGAGAGGTACTTTTCCAGCATTTCCGTGGCGGCTGGGATGGAGAATTTTTTGGTCCGAAGGAATCGCAACAGGAACGGGGCATCGGTGCGGCACTTTTTGATCAGCGGATGTTTGGCGATCCACTCGCGGAACTGCTTCAGAGCATTCTCCCGGATGTCGTCGTCTTCGCGGAGCTCATCCTGGGCGGCCAGTTTGAATTTGTCCGGAAGGTTGAACGCATATACCTCGTACGACTCGGGTGCTTTGCACAGGTTCAGAGCGGCCACTGTGGGGAGAAATAATTGAAAGAATGAAGTTATTTTGGGAACTTGTCTGGTTACGAATTCTTATTTAATAAATATGGAATGAGAATAGTGCAGTCATTTATATCTTTTATCGTAATTTTCATGCTACTTAAAAGCTTAAGAAAGATTAATTTTAGAGTGAGTTGAACTATTTTTCTTGAATCTGTTGTTATTTGGATTGAGGAAACCCGACACGAACCCAATGACCGCTAAAGACTGGAACGCGCAAATATTGGTCGACAAAAAAATCGTTTCTTTCAGTCAAAATTAATTTTACAAAAATCTTCTTATTTTTCTTCTGGTAGTTCAATTCCTATAGTTAAAGGAAAAAAATGTTCGTTTATTTTTTTGGTTTGCCAAATACGAACTGCCGTGCTTTCCGCTTAACCTTTTCCATTAAATTTTGCAAAGTGGTCTCATCGACCTTATTCGCCGCCGAACGCCAGTTAGATTTAAACTGCTGCTCGTTTTCCATGGATTTTTTAGTTTTTTTTTTTAGATTCCGTTTGACCAAGGCCCAATACCGTTCGATAGGGTGGCTTTCTGGGTTGTTGGGAGGGTTGTGGTCTTTGGGTGGCATAACCACGTTGTTCGCATCGTACCACTCGATTGCCTTTTTCCTATAGTGACAGCTCGCCAAGTCCCGCCAGAATAGTACAGGTCTATTATGTTGCTTTAGGAATGGTAGCAGCCACTTTTCCAGGCACTCCTAGACTCCTCTTGAGCGATGGTTCCCGTAGTGATGAAAATGCCGCTTTTTAGACCCCACGTGCATATGGCCTGCCAGACGAGGTATTTTTTCGAGAATTTCGATAGTTTGTTGGTTTTGAAAATTTCGGGCACCTTCCCTTTTCATGATGCGTAATAAAACTCCTGTCCCAGAAGCTGCTCGAAATCCGCAAGTTTCAGTCGAACTTTGTGAGCATATTCATATACAGCTTTCGGCACCGCTGCTTTGCCGCATGTTTTGTTTGTAATCTCGGTTCGCAACCTACACCTTCTGAAACATCGACAACCCGGCTCGTTTCTTAGCCCGCTGTACAGTAGTATGGGAGACATTAAGCTTGCCAGCGACGTCCCGGATGGAGAGGTTAGGAATCCGCTTATATTTCGCCGCAACTTTCTTCGTCGTCGCTGCCACGTCCGGATTTCGATTGCCGCCGCTTCCAGGCTTCCTGGCGGTCGACAGACGCTCCCCGAACACTTCTAAAACGTGTGTCACGGTCGATTTGGCTTCGTTCATCAATTTTGCCAACTTGGCGTGCGAGAACGTCAGATTCTCTTGCTGCGCGAGCAATATTTTGACACGCTGCTCCTCGCTGCTTGCTTGGACGTCATTTTGAAAACTGAAGAGCAAAACTGGAGTGAAAACTCATCATAGCAACCATTGTATATACACTCAACTTCCAAATGCAGCATTTCAGGTTTTTTTTTAAATGCATTTTTACATTAATTCACCAATTTGAAGTTGACCAATTTTCGCGCGTTCCAAACTTTAATGTTCTGATAGATACGCGTATTTTGTCACTTCTTCAGGTGAAACGGACCATAGCAGTGATGGCAGATTTACCCTTGGTCGAGTCCGTTAAATGAATATTTTTGAAAGTGTTGAGTGGGGGTGACATATGGACGCTCCCTGGCATGAAAAGCTATGAAACATCCGTACACATAAAGAATATAATACAAACAATGAATAGGCAACTTGTGATTTAAAGTTGGCTCACTGCTTTAGAACCTCGGTAGTCCAAGGCAGGGCTAACAAATGTCATTTTCAATAAAAAAAATATCATACGATATTTTTTTAAATATACCTGATAATCTCATCGGGTGAGGAAACGATGAGATTGAGATTTCCTCAAAATGTCATCGATTTTTTCATCATGATAGAATGCGACTGTGTTTTGGTCGTTGCGAATGCAAGCACGTTTGTTGATATTATCGTTACTTTCGACGAGATTCTTGAAATACATTTTTCTCTCTATCAATTACATATGATTGCTGGGCTTATTTCATATAGACAAGTACGGAATTTAGGAGTCAAAATCCAGTGAGAAAAAATCTCATGACTGCATGATGGTTGAAAAATGACAAGAAAGCTCATGGTTGCTCGTTTCTGCTCATGATAGTGAGATAGCCCATTTTTTCAGTGTTGCGTGACATGACAATTACCAGCTCTGGTCCTAAGGACACCATAAACTGATAAAACAGCGATGATAATAGGGAAGATGTACCTATATTAATCTCATTGTTCCTATATTCATCGTACTTAAAATAAAACGATATACACGTGACAGGATTAGTTAGTAATGTTTGTTGTAGTTATTTAACGTGAGCAAACATTATTAGAAAACGAAACCGATCCTTCAACTGCCCAATTGTTTGATTCATCGTAGGATGAATATAGGAACAATGAGATTAATATGGGGGCAGTTTCCCTATATATGTGTCCCACACATGATATTTTGCAATTTGATCAACAAATGAAATCTATTTGTAACCACACATACTTCCTATGTGTACAAATAACCACTATGTGTGCCACACATACTTTTTATTTGTCACATAAACTTCATAAGGGTTTCTCGGAGGGTTCTGTTTAAGTGTGAACAAACGAATATTATGTGGAATTTACATGGATTTTTGCCAATAATTATGCGTGGATTTTTACCCGTGTCGGGAACCCTATTAGTTTTAGCTTTACCTTACCTTGTTTTTGTTTTGATTAGATGTGTTATTTTGAGATAATATTTGAGGGGTTATTCGTTGGGAGTTATGTTTTGAGGGGTGATTCAAGAAGCTTGGTACTGATCTTGGGACTGATGCGCTGGCCCCGAATGGCAACATGATGCGCATGAGCCGATATCAGTTGATTTTCAACCGATTATTTATCTGCCGAACGCTCGGTTTTCTGCTCGGTAAATGAGGGAACAACCGAGATTCCATAATTTTTTTTTTATCAAAACCAAATCAACCGGTAAAATCGGAGTAGTACATTAATTACGGAACATCAATTAGCTGAAAATATAACGAACGCTGTCAAATAAATCGACTCGCCTAATATATAAACGACGGTCGGTTCTGTTTGCTCAGAATCTTTATATTTAAACTTTCTAATATTTTTGGTAAATTTTTGCATTATTAATTTCCCGCGCGAGGTCTTCACGACTGCGGGGTTTCTGCTATTATAATCAGGAAACTTATGTCAAATAACAACAAAAAATCCAAGTTTATCGTATTTTATTATTTTGACGATAACATAACATTTCTTTATCCTTGGTTAACAACACGATTGAAAAAAAAAACAAATTTAGCATTTCGACTAACACGCACGGAAAAATATGGCTGATTTTAAGGCTCAACCAAGCTATAGAAATCGAGTTTCACTTACAGTCATAGAATAGAACCATAGTGGAATACATATCGCTTTGTATTTGATGACGATTATCGAACACTTGCTTCAGTTCCGAACTCCATGTTTTCACGTACTGAACATGTTTGAACTATAGACACTGTATATAGACCGGGCAACAATTGTCTTATGCAGCCAAACGACATGTCAAAAAATGCAGCCAAACGGACTGTCAACTTTTGATTCACTTTAAAGGAGCAAGTATTGTGATCAAGTATTGTTTTGACAAAAGCCAATTATGAACAAATAAGGGATTTTCTACTTCCATATTCAGTAAATGTAAGTATTTTCGGTGTATTATTTATTAATTATTATTATCAGATTCCAGCCAATTAAAATCTTCGAAGCTACTTCTCTTTCTCTTCCTGGTACTCAACTGCGTGACATTGTCATAAAACGGAACAGCATCCTGGACTTTTCGAGTCTTTCCGTTCATATCAAAATAGAGATCACTAGCAAGAAAATGTAACTGGATATATTTGTTATAATTAGTAATGGACAAAACAAATTATAGTATTTTCTATTTACACTGGACAGCCAATGGCTTCCTAGAATCTGAAAATCTGCCGAAAGGCCGCAGAATGCAAGCCATTTCTGCCTTATATTATCTTTCTTTGGAAACCGGAAGAAACCCACAGAATTAACTTCACATCGTGAGTTATTGCCACAATTTGGCTCCAAACAATTCCTTTTTTACTTGTCACTTTTCACTATGCTTTTTAATGAATATCTTCAAACGGAATCAAAACAAACTGCCAACTTTGAAACCAAATCTTTTTTTAGCCTATTGCACTGTTTACTTCCAGTTTGTACAAATACAAGTGGTGCCAGATCAATTGCTCAGATTTATGACATTTTTCAGGGTTGGCAGATTGTATGATTTTGCGTTGTCCGGTCTATATACAGTGTTTATAGTTTGAACCTAGGACAGGACCTGCCAGCTCCGAGAGAGAGGACCTCTTAGTAATTTATGATTGCTGTGATACGGGGGTCGCTCCAGTGTTGCCAGATATGTTACACAGTAATCCCATTGAAAATAATGTAATTAAAAAAATTTCTTTTGTCGTTCGGGAAATGAAGCTGCATCAAACTAAACGTTAATTGATAAGGTTTCATTGAATTTCATTGATGCTTACGCTGCAAATTCTGCTGTGGGGAGAAAGCTTGAGCAAGAGAATATCTTCCTCGCTTGCGTTCCCAATGCAGGCCTTCACCCACTCTCGGGAACTGATGAAAATGGAGACCCGGATGTGACACGTCACTGCGACCACAATTTATCGCTTTGCACTTCATTTCGAACAGATTTAAAATAAACCACTGCAAAAGTGAACTTTTATTCCCGCATTTGTTATAGTTGTCACAAACGAAAAAAGTGAAAAAGCAGTGACTACTAGCAACACCGCCAAACCAACAACAAACTGCCTGCTTGTAACATAACTCGACGGAGGCGGTAGAGCCGGTTGTCAAAGCGACCAATAAAAAACGGTCATTTTTGACAGGTAAATGGTCTTGTTTTTGCACTAACAGCTGGCAGGTCCTGTCCTAGGTTTGAACTAGTTCTTTACCGTATTTTTCGATACTACTTTCGTTTCCACCTTTTCACATTAATCTTTTCTAACCGAAAGTTTGGTTTGACTAGAAAAATAAATATGTTATAAATGAATTGTTCGTTCCTCAGTAGCTGATGCAGTTCGGTATTATTTTCTTAGTGTGTAGAAAGCTACTCTTATCCGTAACAATTATAAAAATTTGATAGATTTTCAACGCATCCACAATTCCGCCAAATTCGCAAAATTCGTCAATGCTGACATCGTCAGCTCAGAGTCCAATAATGACCGCCACAATGGTTAACTTGAGGCTCCAACTCGCGTATTCCAAGCCTCAATTCTCAGTAAATATTGGATCATTATCAGTTGTGTTTGATTCATTCTTGCTGAGATTTGCTTCTTAAATCGCGAGGTGGTAATGGATTTTTCTTCTTTGCTAATATCGAACTTTGAGCGCTGTACAACGTGGGCCCAAATAACTGACACAGGTTTTATTTTCAGTGTAGAATCCGTCTAGGTTACACGACAGCCATCTGGTTGTCAGCATTCGAAAGAGGGACTTACAAAGGGTAAACAAACAACTTAAATAGATCATTGCACGGAATGTATTAACCTCACTTTTTGACAGTTCAGGAAGCTTGTTCACAATGTGTTAGAATTTGAACCGCTCAAACGAAGTTTTTCTGGATTCTGTACGATTTAATTCAGGAAATGATGTCAAAATAAGCACTGGTGTCTGTTTTCCGGCAATTTTACTTAAATTGTAATAAATTTAGAGCACAAAATCTCAAACCGATGTAACCGAAAATATTCTAAGTCCACGTATACAAGCTCACTGAACTGTCAAAACTGCATAGATGACGCCATCGGGTAATGATCTATAGTATAACATCCAGAGGAATTGTCCAAAAAGAAAGAGGTTTGAAATGACAAAGGATTTGACAGTTGCATTTGCAAGGTAAGCATCTTTACCATATATTGGCTAAGACGCAAAAGGAAGGAACATGTCGCACACTGATTACCCAGACATTGAGGAGATGGAAAACATCGAGAACCATTGATCCGAAGCAATAACCTCGCTGTCCTCGCAGTGTACGAGCCAAAAAGCTCGTGAAAGTAGTACGAGAGCGGATTTGACGAGATTCTTGTCGCTCTTCATATAAACTGGATCTTTCGGTTTCCAAGAAGACCATCAGAACGATTCTCAAAGAAGATTTGGGATTTAAACCGTATAAGAAAATGGAAAATTCAAGGACTTCCGGAAGCTTGTTTTTGGACGAGAAAAACTTCGTGCTGCAGTAGAGTTTCAAAGCTCAAAATGACAGGGTCTATGCAGCATCGGTTCAGGATACCCCTTCTTCAATCTACGCAGTTCAACAATTCCAAAACCATACTTTTGGTGGGGGTTGGGGGGGAATTTTTAAAGAAAGTCGTGTACCTTTGGTTTTTTTTTGGAAAAGGGGGTAAAAATACGGGGGTTATGGGGGGGGGGGGGTGGGAAAAACTTTGGAAAAACGGCAAATTGGTGGGGGGAAAGAAAGGGGGGGGCCCGGCCCGTGGGGGGAGAAGATTGGCGGTTGCTTCGAGGGATTGTTTGGTTGGGGGGGGGGTTGGGTTTGGTTTTTTTGGAAGGGGCCAAGGGTGGGTGGTCTCGGAGTAGGAGGGGCCGGGGGGGTGGGGGGCGCGTGGTGTGTTTTTTTTGGGGGGAGGGGGTGTTCGGCGGGGGGGATGGGGGATTGATTTCCTAGACATTCGTTTAGCCGCATCTATTAGATTCCAGTAGTATTCGGTAAATTGAATACATATAGTTTTTGATCGGGGTATATTTTTGTTCTATAGGTAGTAGAGCTAAAGCACTTTCTTGGGAAGTACGCTCATCTCACCAACACACATACCACTACGGTATTAAAGGAAGCAAACAAATAAACGTCATTTCTACCTTAGACATACGTTTAGCCGCAGTGCAAAATAAAGAGTTTTACTTGTTGTTACGGAGTTATTTTGAAATTTTTTGGAAATATTGTCTCGTGGTTTTCATTTCGGGAGGTAAGTTGAAGATATGTGTTGGTAAATGTTGATTTAACATAAGATTTGTGAACGCTTTATAGAAATGGCGAATGGCACTCGATTGACGGAGGGGGAACGACGAATCATAAGGTTGTTTAGGGCGGGGGGCTACACAAATCACTCACTCCCCAAAAAAAACACGAGACGGAAAAAAAAATTGGTTTTTTTTCCGCACTCTTATAAATAACTGGTCTTCTGCGCGGAAATAAAAGAAAAATAGGATATTCCGGTAACGACCAGACAAATCGCGCATATTTTGAACGAATCTCCGAACATCAAAAGGACGAAACTTTAAAGTAAACCGAAACTCATATGTTCCCATAAGCAGAACCGGCTTAAATGTGATCTTTTCGGATGAAAAAAAGTTTAATCTGGACAGACCGGATTCTTACAGCTTAATTTAAACCAAAAAGGCATTGTTAGATTCAAACGTAATTTTGGGGGTGGAAGTTTGATGGTGTGGGGAGCCTTTTCTTACAATACCAAAATTTCAATTTGTTTCATTTCGACAAGAATGAATTCCGGAATGTATCTGGATCTGCTGGAGGATGTTTTGGTCGGATACATGGAGAACGACGCAATGACATAATTTTTCAGCAGGACAACGCATCGATCCAAGTGTCTAAGCAATCCATGGTATGGTTTGCTGACAAAAACATTCCACTGCTCGAATGGCCGGCCTGCAGTCTGGATTGCAACCCTAAAGAGAACCTCTGGGGTATCCTAGCCGGGATGGTGTATGCAAATGGACGACAATTTAACAGTGCTTCCAGCCTAAAGGCAGCGATTCAGGAGTGTTGGGCCAAAATTGACATGGCAACACTACAAAAGCTAGCCGATTCGAGGCCAAATCGGATTTTTGAGGTTATCCGAAACGGAGAAAGTCATACCAATGGATGAACTTCGAAATTTGTCACTCAGCATTACTATTTTTTATAATTTTAAGGTGCGGCTAAATGAATGTCTAGCCTATATTCTTATTTTTTCGATTTTCTGAACTAAAAATAAATGTTTGATTATCTTGAACATTGTATTAGATGAAAATAAATGGGTTGTTTGCAAAATCAAAAAGTATGAACAATGAATTAGTTAATTTTTTTTAAAACGAAGAAAAAATCGGGTGCGGCTAAACGAATGGCTAGCACTATATAACGTAAGAAACAGAGTACAAAAAGAACCAATAAAATCGATTATTTTTCATGGGGGATAAGATATTTGTTTCATGCGTCATTTATTCGGGCCTACCCTGTACAGCTCATCAAATGCGCTTTACAGCGTATTATGTCTGATTTAGAAGCATATTATAGTCCGAGTTAGAACTATGGAATGCAAGAAAAATCCTGAATGCTCTCTTTTCTCCTTTAAAACTTCATCAGTTTCCACACTAAACCCAATCTCCTTTTATCGAATGAATCCGCCGCCGATTTTTTCTTCTCTCGAAACATTGAAATCAAATTGCCGAATGACAGATTCAAGTGATAGCCGATTTTCTTGAAAATCCCGTTGAAATTCGAATACATTCTGTATGAATGATATTATGATATGAAATGCTTACTGAGCAATCCAAGTTAAACTAACGTGAGGTTAAATACACCGTTGCTAAAATGTTACTTGATTATATCTTGTTGTTATTTCGTATTTTCGTAATTTTCAGCCTGAGGCTGGTTAGTCATGCCAAGAAGGCAACCTGGACCCTATATATCGATCCCATCAACACATGGGCCGGGACCAACGGCTTTACTTCCATTCCAAAGGAAGCAGTGATCTGAAGTTTTGGTTTAAAAAAAGGGGGCGGGGGGGGGGACACATCAGAACCGGGGGGGGGGGGAGTCATCCCCGCCCCCCCCTAACCCCCGGGGGGGGAAAAAAATGAAAAAAACTTTTTGGTTTTTTTTGATTTTTTTTAAATTTTTTGTTAGTATATAAAGATTGAACTCGGAAAAAATGCGACACTTTGTTTTGGGTGTAACTTTTTATCGCGTGGCTAAAAACTAATGAAATTTTGAGTAATACTAGTTTAAAGTGTTATGTTTATGTGTGCAAAATTTTATCGCGATCTGTCAAGTAGTTTTCAAGATGCATTCGAAACAAAAAGAGCTATGCCAGCAAATCTTGGGCGCGGTGATCGATAACCCTGGTCAGTCGCACAGATGGATCGGCAAAGGGCTTGGAATCCACCATTTCACCGTGTCCCGCGTTGTGAAGATGTTCCTGGAGACGAAGACCATCGAGCGGCGCGCTGGAAGCGGCCAAAAACCCAAAAACGGAATACCCAGAGAAGGCGCGGAAGATAAGGCAGTACTTTAAGAATAACCCGAACTTTTCCACCCGAGACGTGCCCAAAAAGGTCAATTTGTCGAAGTGGTTCGTCCAGCAGACCATGAAGTGGGCTTGGCTACGTGTTTTTAAGGTCAGGAAGGCGCCAAACCGGACTGACAAACAAAACACGGTGGCCAAATTGCGTGCGCGGAAGCTGTACCGTGAGTGGCTGGTCAAGCTAGGCTGTCTCGTCATGGACGACGAGACATATATCAAGGCGGACACCAAACGAATCCCCAGCCTCGAGTTTTTTGTCGGTACGTCCAAAATGGAGGTTCCGGAAAAGTTCCGGAAGAGAAAGATGGACAAATTCGCGAAGAAGTACCTGTTGTGGCAGGCGATGTGCGAGTGCGGACGGTACAGAAAGCCGTTCGTTACAACCGGCACCATAAACGGGCAGATTTATAGAGAGGAATGCTTGCAGAAGCACTTGCTGCCCTTCCTCTACTCTCACCGTGGTACCACGCTGCTCTGGCCGGATCTCGCATTACGCCAAGCCTTTAATGGATTGGTACGAAGTGAAGGGCGTTAATGTGGTCCCGAAGGAGGCGAACCCGCCAAATACACCAGAACTTCGTCCGATCGAAAAGTTTTGGGCGATAATGAAGAAGAAGTTGAAGAAAAGCGGAAAAACATTCAAAACCGATGAAGCTTTGAAGAAAAACTGGGTGAAATTGTGTAAGGAAGATGAACAAAGCCTCGCCCAAGATCTCATGAGCAGTGTTAAGAGAAATGTACGAGCATTCAGCTTGGGGAATGAAATTCAATAAATAAATTATGCCAAAAAATAGCTAATATATAGATTATATAAATATATAAAAAATTTGAATTTGAAAAGAATCCGATTTAGAATGAATTTTTGGTGATCATTTTTGTGTGTCTCATTTTTTCCGAGTCCAGTCTTTAACCTACGATTTTCTGCTCCTTTTTAGGGCCAATTCTTTTGTTGGGGCCCCCCAAAAAAAATTTTTAGAGAGGGCCCTCTTCGGTTTTTTACCTCTTTTTTTTTTGGTTTTAATAAATTCCCCAAAAAAAAAAGGGGAAATTTCTCTCTGTTTATTTTTTTTTTGGTGCTCACAAATTTTTTTTTTGTGATATTTTTTTTTTTGGGAGGGGGGTGGGAAAAAAAAATAAAAAAATAATAATATTTTTTTTTTTTTTATTTTTTTTTTTTTTTTTTTTTTTTTTTTTTTTTTTTTTTTTTTATGGTGTTTTGGTGTTTTTTTTTTTATTTTTTGTGAAAGGGAAGAAAGGGGGTGAAAGGGTTGCCGCGCCCGAGAAGTGGCGGGAGGGTATGGGGGGGGGGTAGAAAAAAAATCGACAAAATTTATCAAAAAAATCTTAGGGGGGGAGGTTCGTGGTTCGTACGGAATTGACCCATGCAAAGATTGTTCGCAATCCAGAACGTTCCATCAAGAAATTCGCCAAGGAAGTCAACATTTCTGAAAGTCCATGCAAAGAATCACCAAAGAAGTCTTCCAGAGCTATAGTGACACGCCACTTGATTACGGAACGGGTAAAGGAAATACGAGTGACTCGTTCGAATAGACTGCTTTCTTTGTTGAAGAAGGAAAGAATGATAATCCTGTTCTCCGACCCAAAGCTGTTCAGCATCGATGTCCAACAGCCACAAAGACTGGTGATGTTCGGCTTGGTGACGTCCAACAGTTTGAAAATGCCGCCTGTTTTCATTAATGATGGTGTTAAAAGCAATAACGAAGTGTATATTGTTTTTTTTTTTTTTTTTGAAGTGCTTCTCTGAGAAACAATTCGTTGTTCTACAACAGGATGGAGTGCCATGTCACACGTCAAATTGTACCCAACTATGGCTGAGAGAAAACATGAAGTTTTGGCCGAAATAGCTGTATGGACCTAAACCCATTGGATTATTCGATTTGGGCGTATTTTGAAGCACAAACCTGCGAGACATCTCACCATAGTGGGAAGACCCTGAAGTTTTTCATAACGCGCACATGACATTCGATATCGGAGGACTACGTTAGAAGGGTGTGTTCTAGTTTTGTAGTTTTGTGTCGAGTAAATTTGTTTAAGAGAAACGAATAAAGGTAACTGAACTTGAAAATGTTGCCATTGTGGCTTAAAGTAGTTGAAATGAGATTTGAAAGATATACCATAAATTTCAATTTTTTTCCTGCTACACCCTGTATTCTTTTCTCCATCTGCTTTCATTTGTGCGTACAAGATGCACATTAACGCAGTCATAAATGCTGATTTTTCTTCGCATATTTATACATGTACATATCTATATTTCTGATCAGTAACGGAGGAACAACTGCAACACGCATGGTCTATCCTAAAATATGGGTTTTACGCAGTATGAAAACAAAATTGGGTCTTAAGCTCGTCCTTAAAATTTGAAATTCTTGATAACAGTTTATCCTATTTAGAAATTCTACTTTCCATTCTAGATTCTAGAATTTTCTTCTCACCACAGAGATTGCAACTCCAAGCTAGCATTCAATAAACTAATCTACAACTGCTTAATTACTGCCTCATACCAGGTAGCTACTTGATTGCTTTCCATATGATGACTATTGCATACTATTGCAAGACAGAAAGTGAAACCGGCCTCTCGACCATTTCGCAGTCTAGTGTGGTAGATGTAATCAACAACATCTGCAACACGCAAACCTGTTTCCATTTACGCATAACATTCGCACTCTCCCTTATTCGTTCATACATATATTTTTTTTCTGCGCTAAGCGTTCAGAAACTCCATATGATATAACTTTGCCTACCGGTCTTGTCGGTTGTACGCTGATTCGATGAGTTGTAGATGGACTCACTCAACCCCCCCCTCTCCTCATTAGAAGCTGCGTATCTATTTCTTATGTGTCAAAAAACAAGCACTGAGCTCGCGCGCGATTAGTAAAACTTAACAAGGCTGCCTCGACGCGCCACTTACCCTGACCCGTAAATCCATAAAACGAAATGAGCTCGAAACTACAGTGATCTCGACCAACGACTAACAATCTAGCTCGACTTCACCCGCACTGATTACATACGTTGATAATTATGCACAGTCATCGTGGTTGTTGTTATTGGTGGTTGTCAAAGGGAAAATTGTCGCCATTTTTAGTATCAGGGTCACCCACTCGACCGGCGCGACGACGAAATGCTAATCAAAAACCACCTCGAACCAATTGGTAGCTATCGGGATTGTATAATCTCCGATGTCGTTGCGGTCATCGTCTGATATGGCACCCACTGGAGCGGATAAATGCCAGCCAACGCGATCGGTCGGCCAATTTTAGCTTTCCGGATTTTGGTGATGACAAAGAGGTTATGAAATTGCGTTTTCGTCGCCTTGAATCGCGTGTCATCGCATCACCCGGTGAAATTTTTTCCGCGCAGAAAGCACGTTGCCGCAGAGAGAAAGACCCTTTAGGCATCGTAAGGTTTTGCATCTGTTTCTGGTCTATTCCAACCGTCGATAATATCTACGGTTGTGCATTATTGTTTGCATAACGGTTTCGCTTCGACAGTTCGGTAGCGGTAAACCTTGAACAACGACTACGATGCGTGTCCATAAATTCAATTGCAATTGTCTCAATCGAATGGTGGGTAGAATACTAATGCTTAATGGAACAAGGTGGAAGAACGTTGCGCTGATGAAAGTGTTTCGAAAGATAACACTATTAATAAATGTTGAAAATGTATTTCATATTGATTGGAGCTTGGAAAAGAAATTTTGGACCTGAGTAAAAAAAAAGGACTCGCGCCCCCGGGTGGACTCGAACCACCAACCTTTCGGTTAACAGCCGAACGCGCTAACCGATTGCGCCACGAAGGCTCTGTGTTCAATCAGTTTCAGTTACGAACTCAACAAACATGCGGTTGCGGCTTCTAGCAGTAGCGCTTCGCTTAGAACAAGCGTTCTCTACTCTACGCTTCCACACAGCGATAGTAGTCTCGCACTGGCCTCCACTTGAGGCATGAAGCTTGTCGAGTAGAGTGTTGGATGTAGTGACTAATCAATTATGTAAGTGCTATATAAAGCCTTCGACATTAGCCGGTTATAAATGAATTAAGATCTGTAATCACTCTGAATTAAATAGGAATAGGAAAATCTTTATAGCCAATTATCAAATTGGTAAAACCAAATTTTAATTTTTTTCATCTGAAAGGACAGTTCTCCGTCAAACGGAATTCGTTGATAAATTTAACCACAAATTCCATTCCCGCATCGCCTCCTATAACCAAACATATGCGAAAATCATGATATACAGAAAGACAAGGTAGGCTCTTTAAGAAAAATGAGACTTGGGAATGACGCAATGATATTTGCGTTTAGCGGGTGAGCGCATAAGAAAGCAAAACGAAACTGGTAGAGCATCAGTTGCAAACTGCACAGTTTTTTTTTTAAAAAAGAAAAATTGTATAAACAGCCTAATTGCAGCTTTAAATAGAGTTTATTTCATGTTTCCATCATTTTGAAAAGGTGATATGATATGTTTTTTGGTTCTTCTGATAGTTTATGTTATCGTGGGAAGATCATCCGCTTGTTTCGAGAAACTGTTCCATTACAGGGTGCGGCAGAAAATAATGCGAAAATGTTGAAACTTGAGTATTGGGTTAATTCGTGTAGCTAGTGACTAATTTCTGTCGAAAATGCATTTGTTTATGTTTACTTTCAAGTGCTGCATCCAAACATTCTATTTGTTTTATTGCAAATTCGTCAAAATGTTCGCGAAAGAAGTGATCACCAGTTTGTTGCTTGCCCAGAAGAAGCCGAAATAGATTGCCAAGGTGGTAGGGTGCCATTTGGCAACAGTTTACCGCATAAAAAAGTCCCTGCAGGATGGTCCTAAGCAGCGGAGGGCGGGAAGCTGACGTCCGCGCTTTGCACGCACGCCGAACGTGATCAAATCGGTCCGTGCAAAAATTGCTCGCAACCCGATGCGTTCCATAAAAAAACTTGCAAAGGAAGCCAATATTTCGGAGAAATCCATGCGGAGAATCATCAAAGAAGACCTGCATGCATCTTCCAGAGCCAGAGTGATACGCCACTTGATTACGGACCGGGCCAAGGAACGACGAGTGACTCGTTCCAAGAGATTGCTTTCCTTATTGAAGGTGGAAAAAATGATAATCCTGTTCTCCGACGAAAAGCTTTTCAGCATCGATGCTGTGGCTAACAGCCGCACGGACCAGTTCATTTCACCGCAGAAAATGGAGTACGTTCCGGAAAAAGTTAAATTCAAATTTCAAACCAAACATCCGGCTGGTGTCATGATTTTTGGCTTGGTGGCGTCCAACGGTTTGAAAATGCCGCCTGTTTTCATTGATGCTGGAGTTAAAATCAATACCGAAGTGTATATCGGTATTTTAAAGGACCAAGTGCTTCCCTGGCTGAAGGCCAACTTCTCCGAGGACCAAAACGTTGTCCTACAGCAGGATGGAGCGCCGTGTCACACGTCCAATCGAACCCAACAATGGTTGAACGATAACATGAAGTTTTGGCCGAAGGATTTGTGGCCCCCTAGCAGTCCAGATCTTAATCCGTTGGATTGTTCGATTTGGGCATATGTTGAAGCACGAGCCTGCAAAACATCACACCCTAGTGTGAAAACCCTGAAAGCAACCATAACACGCACATGGCAGTCAATGTCGGAGGACTACGTCCGAATTATTAATAAAAATGGAGGACACATTGAATACATTTGTTTAAAAGGACTTTATGAAGATAACTGCACTCGAAAATGTTGATATTATTGCTTGAATTAGTTGAAAAAAAAAGATTCGAAAGAAACAGAATAAATTTTCGCATTATTTTCTGCCGCACCCTGTACGATTATCAGGTTAATTATTGCAATGCTTTTCTCTCGGAATACATAATGAAATAACTAAATGCTCGCTCAAAAGAAGAAAGAAAACAATCCAAACCTAAAAGCTTTTGTCTGCTGCTCTATTATAGAAATCAAGATACTTGTGAGAACCTTCAAGAAGTTTCAATGACCCCAAGAAGGTTCAGAAAAAAATCCAACAATTGCGGGGAGTTTTCGGAAAACTGAAGGAATTTTACCAAAAGAATGATAATGACCACTAATATGCCCGGATAACTAATAGAGGGTTCAAGTAAGGGTTGTATCGAAAATAAACTGAGCTATCAAGAAGAGGAAGAAAATCAGGTCCAGCTGACCTAAAATTAGATCGGAAGGTAGTCAACCTCATCCTTCGGAACAGATCGATGTTGATTCGTGATTTGCCCAGAAAGGCTGGTACCTCCGTTGGAATGATGAAAAAAATGAAAAAGCACTACAACCTGAAGACCTGAAGCAGAAAATAGGAAAACAAAGTACTGAGTGAGAATCCAGGACGAAAACCAAAGCCAGAAAGCTATACAGCCGACTTCTGCGACGACCGTCTGGCTGGGTTTTTATTGATAACGAAACATATGTGAAAAAAGACTCCAGAACGCTTCAAAAACCGAAATTTCGCACCAAGGTCATCGGCGAAGATGTGAGAATCTCCGAAAAGTCGTTCAAGGTGGAAAAATTTGGCCAGGAGGTTCTCGTATGGCAGGCAATTTGTTCCTGCGGCTCCAACTCATCGATTTTCTACACTAAAGGTACCAATGCCGAAGTTTACCGTACTGAGTGTTTGCGAAAAGGATGCTTCCGTTATACAAGCAGCACTTAAGATCCCTCCTTTGTTTTGGCCTGATTTGGCGTCAACCCATTGCGACAAAATCACAGTACAATGGATGCAAGAAAATGAAATAGATTTCGTTAGGACTGACATCAATTCGCAAATTCCATTACGAAATGAAGTAACATGCAACAATTGATGGCTCGGGAGTCTAGTGTAATTCTACATGATTGCTGGAATAATCTAGTATTCACTGACAGCACGCCGCCAGAGTTTTGTTGATAATTGTCAATTTGCATTGGCCAAAACATATAACATTAGAACAAAGTTAGAAAAAAGCAGGGAGCAAGTCGAAGTTCTGGCCACGAAAATTTCTGCTGTTCCTGCTGCTGCCCCTACTACCCCCGCTGCACCCGGTTTATCATCCGGTTGGCCTAGTCTGGCTCGAAAAAGCAACAAACGATCGTTTGGCGCAGCAGGATTAATTTCACCCGATCAGCCTAGTTTATCGCGCGGCACAAAAAAGCCATCTGCGAACATTCCATCGGTTGCAACTGTTCCCCCAGAACCAGAAAAATGTTGGATATTTCTGTCTCGCATTGCAGTCAGTGCTACGGAGGATGATAATCTTGCTTTAGCCACTGAATGTATACCTTGCGACGAACCGATCGAGGTTAGAAAGTTAGTGAAGAAAGACGCTGATCTAACGGCTATGCGGTTCATTTCGTTTAAAATTGGGGTTGACGAAAAGTACCGTGAAGTGGCTCTCAGTGCCGACACATGGCCAGACGGGATCTTCTTTCGGGAATTTGTCGACTACCAAGACAAGAAATCCGGACAGGGGTTTCTAAAAACACCTCGTTTGAATTAAACCGCCGTCTTCATCCTACGTTGGATACCATAACTTTCACGAAACCGGGATGCACACTGCAAGGCATTACGGGAGCCCTCAACCGCTCCGACCCAGTCGTGTCAATCGATGTTCATCATCTATCTAGCATCTGTTCCTGCCATCCCAGCCATCCCGGTCCTGTGGTCGGAGTTAGGGGGAGGGTCTCCCAACCTGAACTTCCAGGCAAGTATGTGTGTTATCTAAGGTATTCTGCTCCTGATGCTTTCCCGATTTCCAGTGCCGCTTCCTCGCATGCTGATGCTTGCAGTAATTCGCCGCTATTATGCCCAACCAGCCCGCTACATACCCATCACCTAACATGTTTTGCTCATCATCAACACACTTCAACCGGTCTGGGACGCACGTCACAAAGCAATATGGAGGCCCTGGACCCTCCTAGCCCAGCTGTGCCCAATACCGGTATCAGTGACACTGTATTTGCCCGTTCCAGCCGTCAAAGTCGTCCCGGCCCTGGGTCTAGCGACGGGGACAGGGCTCTCCAAGCTGCCATTCAAGGCAAGTATCCTTATTCTAATGACGTCGCCCGGCCTGTTGCTGTTTCCATTTCTAGATCGATACCGGCCGATTCCGTTGCCTCCTTATCGAAAGCCCTTCTGTACTACCAGAACGTAGGAGGCATTAACAGTTCGCTCGCCGAGTACCAATTGGCATGCAGTGACGCATGCTACGATATCTACGCCTTCACTGAAACATGGCTAAACAGCAACACATTATCGAAGCAACTGTTCGATGACACGTACGATGCGTACCGACTAGATCGATCGCCGCTCAACAGCAACAAGAAATCTGGTGGTGGAGTCCTTCTTGCCGTGCGCTCAACGTTCAAATCTCGCCTCCTGAAGCCTCCCGAAAACTCAACGGTTGAACATCTCTGGGTGGCAATAACCACCAAAACCGGAACATTGTTTATGTGCGTTGTGTATATCCCACCTGATCGTGTCAACGACAGCAGCCTCATCGATAAGCACACTCTTTCTTTGGATTGGATCGTGTCACAAATGGGACCCAGCGACAACATCGTCGTTGTGGGAGATTTCAACCTCAGCACGATTTCATGGCATGTCGATACCAACGGCTTCCACTATCCAGATACTTCATGTTCGTCATTCAGACCAGCATCTCTCTCCTTGCTTGATGCTTATTCTACCGCAAGACTTCGGCAAGTTAACGGCATTCCGAATAACAACAATCGTTTGCTGGATCTATGCTTCATTACTGAAGAACTGGGTCAAAGATGTTCTGTCATTCAAGCTCCGGCACCGCTTGTCAAAAGCTGCAGAAACCATTCCCCTCTGCTACTGACGCTGGAATTAAATCCTGAGTACAGCTTCCATGACAACTTCGAAAATGTTTATTATGACTTCAACCATGCTGACTACGAGGGAATGAACAACTTTCTCGCCGACGTGGACTGGAACACGACTCTTGCAAACGGGGATGCAAATTTTGCTGCTTCGACTATGTGCTGTATTTTGCTTTACGCCGTCGATCAATTCGTGCCTAAGAAAATCAACCGTAAGCCTCCCAAACCTGCCTGGTCAAATTCTGACCTCAAACACTTGAAACGAGTTAAAAGGGCTGCTTTGAGGAAACACAGCAGATATCGCACCGATTCCACGAGGGCAAACTACGCTCGCGCCAACGACGATTACAAATACCTCAATAACAGTTTGTACAACGCCCATCAGTTTCAATTGCAGAGTCGTCTCAGAACAAACCCGAAAAGCTTCTGGCGGTTTGTGAACGAACAACGGAAAGAAACCGGCTTACCCTCTACTATGACTGATGGCACTCTTGAAGCTGACACTATCGTGGATATCGCCAGCTTGTTCCGTACGCAGTTCAGCAGTGTCTTCTGCGACGAAATTCTGGACGCCGAGAGCCTCGAATCGGCTACTAGCAATGTTCCCCGGATGTCTGTATTTGGCTCTGCTTTCACTATTCATAGTGATATGGTGATTTCAGCCGGGAAGCAGATGAAAACTTCAACTGGATGCGGTCCTGACGGTATTCCTTCAATTGTCCTGAAGCGTTGCCGAAACACGCTTGCTGCGCCCCTAGCTACGGTGTTCAATTTGTCTGTAACTTCCGGCGAGTTTCCTGAATGCTGGAAAGAGTCATTTGTATTCCCAATACACAAGAAGGGATGCAAACGGTCCGTCGCCAACTATCGTGGGATTGCTGCACTAAGCTCTGTATCCAAGCTATTTGAGCTAATTGTTCTCCAAAGGCTGGTCAATGACTATTCACAGACTATTTCTCCAGACCAACACGGTTTTGTGCCCAAGCGCTCGACGGCGACCAATCTAACCGTATTTACATCGTTCATCATGCGCGAAATGGAACGCGGTCATCAAGTAGACGCCATTTACACAGATCTCTCTGCGGCCTTCGATAAAATGAACCATCAGATTGCCATTTCTAAATACGGCAATATGGGGGTTCACGATTAGTTGTTGAACTGGCTCCGTTCATACCTGACTGGTAGAACTATGTCCGTGAAGATTGCCGATTACGCCTCATTTAGCTTTCCGGTAGCATCCGGCGTTCCCCAAGGTAGCCACCTCGGCCCATTCCTTTTCCTGCTATATATGAACGACGTGAACTTGGTCCTCAAATGCCTGAAATTATCCTACGCTGATGACCTGAAGCTGTACTACGTTATAAAATGTCCGGAAGACGCCCACTTTCTTCAGCAGGAACTGCAAGTGTTCGATAACTGGTGCCGAATCAACAGAATGTCCTTAAATGTATCCAAATGCTCAACTATCTCCTTCGGCCGAAAACGTGCGATGTATCTTCACGACTACATCCTTCGAGGTATGCGCTTGATACGAGAAACAACGGTCAAGGATCTGGGAGTAATGCTGGACTCCAAACTGTCGTTCAAGGTTCACATTTCGTATATTGTTTCCAAGGCCTCTTCGCAGCTAGGATTTATGTTCCGCTTCGCAAAAAACTTCAAGGACGTTTACTGTCTGAAGGCATTATACTGCTCTTTGGTTCGCCCTTTCTTGGAATACTGTGCCATCGTTTGGTCCCCTTTCTACCAAAACGCAGTCCAGAGGATCGAAGCTGTTCAGCGAAGGTTTATACGCTTTGCTTTGCGACATCTTCGCTGGCAAGACCCTCGCAGATTGCCAAGTTATGAAAGTCGGTGCAAGCTCATCAACCTGGAACTGTTGGAAGGTAGGCGTATGGTAGCCAAAGCGTGTTTCATTGGTGATCTGCTTCAAGGAAATGTTGATTGTTCCGTTCTACTGGATCTCTTGACCATCAACATTCGACGACGAAATCTCCGTTTACAACAGTTCTTCGTGTTCCGGTACTCAAGGACCAACTACGGAAAACACGAACCTGTGCAAAGCATGTGCCGCGTTTTCAACAGCTGCTATAATGTGTTTGATTTTAATGTATCCCGTGATGTTAATAAGCGTTGTTTCCGTATATGTCTTTGTTAAGTTTTGTTAATTTTCGTATGTAATTTAATTTTTTAAAGGGTCATTGGGATGAACATTTTTATCTGTTGACGAAAATAAAATAATAAATAATATGTAACTTTCTAATTTTGCTTGCTCTTCAGTGCCTAAGTGTTGATAACCTCGCAGAAAAGTTTCATTTAAAAGTAAAACTCTTCTTTACTATATATTTCATTGACAACAAGGTAAGAGTTACGATAAATTTTTTTTTTGTATATATGTTCTTTATATATGTGACCAAGTGCTTAAACGGCTCCAGACAGTCTTGGAATGGAAATTCAAAAAAAAAAAAAAATTGAATATAACGGGGGCGGAATGTCATAAAAACAAGGAAGATATGGTGGCCAATATAAGAAGTTTTATTTGTTTTGTCCAGGAAGATAATTTCTTGTTTTGTTCATTTGATAATACTATCGCTGTTTGTGAATATATTCCTTTTCATTCGACACAATAAATTTGAATTATGTTCATTTTTATCTCCTGCATGCCTTTTTCATTTTGTTAATCTACCACAAATTGTTACTGTACAATTTTAGGATCGTTTTTGGACGGTTGCATATCCTTTGTCCAAAAATGTATGTTTTAAATCTTCATGCTTCATACATTAAATAGGCGATGTTCGCATTTCGATTCCTTGCTTGGATTTTCGGATATCAGCCAGGATTTGTGAGTATTAATAATAATTTTTCAATTATATGTGATTGAAGTGAATTTTTGCTTCAATTCATGCTAATTGAACTTCATTTTTTTTAATTACCTCAGTAATTCAACGGCATACATAGAAAACAACAAAGCCACGGCTGCATCACATCGGCAACTTTCATTCCATACCCTCAGTCAACACAAAAGAAAACAACGGATAAAAGAGTGGGAAGACCTTCGACTGCTGGCTGCCGACTCGCTGACCAACTGACAGTCAGACTGCACGTATAAGAAAGCCTCTATTGCCATGGGCCGGACCGGGCGCTCAGTGGAAGCGGAAGAGGTCAATAAACCAAAAAATTGGACTGACCTAAATTTAAGCGTCTTTACAGTTTTTGGGGGGTTCGAATTGAAAAGCAATGGGGAAAATTGGACCATCACGTCTAGCGGTCAACGAGACATGCAATTTGAAGGATTATTGGCTGCCGGATAGCGTACTTTCCAATTGTCCAATCAATTCGCTGGAACGGCTTCCCAGCGATTCAATTTTCTTTTCCTTTCGGTTCAATATCAAGGTTGGCTTACTTCCCTTGGAGTAAGGTCAATAAACTTGTCAGCATCCTACCGTGCGATTTTGCAATTTCCTCACTACAGTCACGTTTGGGTAAAGCAACTCGGTAACCCTAGTGCCGATGTGGTTGGATCTCAGGTTGGGATTGTGGCAAAAGAGAAAGTTTTCTCTTCCCATTTACCGTGTACTGACAACGCAGCTGATACAGAGCAGCATCGGAGTCAAAGCTAAAGAAAAAGCGCACGCAAGACTAAGACCGGACTAAGTGGGCAGAAAGCCTCAACTTAGCGAGCCAAACAAAAAAGGGGAAACTAAAATTCATGTTGATGTCTTTCCTTTTTTCGGCCAGTCATAATTGAAAGTGAAGGTACTTTCTTTCGTTTCTGAGAGGCGCACGGACACGACTTGTTTATGGTCGCCATCAACCGGTTTCCATTCCTCAGACGGAATTGACAACAACAATCCCACATGGTGAGCTAAGAGAGGATACTGTCGGGTAGCACAGCATTTACGCAATTCGCAATCAAATGACGTCCGCTAATGATTCACGAAGAGCAAAGCTGTCCGGCCAGCTTCGGGATGGGTAAGGTGTTACGAAAAATTTGATCAAGTTTCAATGTCATAAAAGGGGTGGAAACCGATTCGCAAGTCTTGTGACGTCAAAGCTGGATTGTTTGGAATGTCAAACAATGAGCTAGACAAACGAGTTCCAATGAATCTCGCGAGTGTGTATGTGTGTGAGTTTCTGACTGCTAACGTGATTTGGTTTGTCAATTTTCACACCTGTGTTTGCTTTCGATCGTTTGTGGTGCCCCGAAGTTGATTTGGTCAGTTGTGTGATTGGTCAAGCGCTTACTGGAGGGGATTCGTTATGGAGGCTTTGCTGGAAATCTCATATGATTAAACATTTCGTTTAAATTTTCAATCTCAATATGTTCTTCCTCATCTTCTCCTTTCTTCATTAAGGTGCACACATAGAAAATAACACCGAACTCGGTTTAATTTTCTACCGAACCACATCGGTTACCAACAAGAAACCGAATAAATCCTTTATACCTTCTGCTCAAATATGAACGAGACTGGTTAACTATTACACAAACGGTTAATTATTCTTCAATAATTATTTTGTCTCCTTCAAAATAATCACCATCGGAGGCGATCCACATATGCCAACGTTTTTTTTTCCATTCCTTGTAGCACTTTTCATACGCCTCTTTTGGTATCGCCTTAAGCTCCCTCTTCAAATTCTCTTTTATGACTTCAATCGTTTGAAAATGTTTACCACGAAGCGGCAATTTAAGTTTAGGGAAGAGGAAAATTCACATGGTGCCATATCAGGCGAATGCGGGCGTTGAGGAACGATGTTAACGTTGTTTTTAGTCAAATAATCGCAAACTAAACGTGATGTGCGAGCTGGTGCATTATCGTGATGCAAAAACCATGACTGGTTGTCCCGCAACTCTTTTCTTTTGAGACGAATATTCTCACGCAAACGCTTCTTAACGCCCAAATAATATTCAGCATTGACCGATTGACCTTCCGGAAGGAATTCCGAGTGCACCACACCTTGGTTATCGAAGAAAAAAGTCAGCAAAACCTAGATTTTCGATCGACTTTGACGCGGTTTTTTTGGGTTTCGGCTCATGTTGGAAGCGCCATTGTTTACGTCTGTCAGCTAGGCCCAAATGAAAAATCTTTGTCGATTTGACAGATACAAATGAAAGATGAACCAAACAGTACGGTAAAGAAGGAAGGGATATTCAAGAGCTTGGTACACGAAAACCTTGAAAACTCGGTAAACTGAACCGAGCATTTGCTGAATATTCTTAAACGTCAAACACTTCTTTTCGAGTCAATTCCGCGACGGCTTAGTCTACCAAAGAACTTGGTTGGTTTAGCTGACTCGATAAGGTCTGAAAAAATCGGTCAGCCATTTTATCTCGCGTATGTGGCGAGAAAATTCTCCGTACTGTGATTTTTTTTAACAGGTGCAAATTGAAAAAATAACCAAGAGACTACAACAGGAGGATGCAGGTTTAGTTGAAATCTTCTGTAAGTATTTGATACTAATTTTGTAATTATATTTGCAGGCATCCTGCGCTATAGTCTGTTTTTATTACCGTGAACACGTTGCAGGTTATGTCTCTGGCTTGCAATTTGAAAATAGGAAAATGTATGACGATTTTTTGCATCAATAAAGAATGTAACTGACAAAACTGGTCTTATTACTATAAAATTTGAAGCTAGATTTGACCAACATTCCAGCGCAGCCCTTTTTAACCGAATTCTGTTGTTTGACCACCATACTGCAAAAAATGAGCTCTTGCTTGGAATAGGGCCCCGGGGAGCTGAAGCCGTTCCTTACCCTATAATGCTCAAGAGCAGGGTTGCTGCCACTCAATTCGACTCAGTTAGACTCGTTTGCCAATAGCTCATTTCAGGGGCTAAGTATCAGAAAATGGTGTACGAGGCGCCTGTAGCACTTCATCTCATCTACAAATACGCCAAACAGTGCATCGTTCGTTTCATTTGCTTGCATTGGGATACCCTTTCCCTCCCCTGCCTACCCCGCATTGGGGTAGCTTGGTAAAAGATTGTGTGCTGGATACGATACTGCCTTTCCAAATAACCCTCCAAAAATCAAATTGTTCTTCTTTTTCAAGTTCAGTGAATACAGAATACAGGAAAAATATTCAGCAAACCTTCCTTTTTACCGAATGCGAATTGCAGGGTCTTTCGTTTAACACCTGCCATAAGATTTTGTACAGTCTCCTTGTCCACTTTATTCGCCGCACAACGCCAGTTTGCCTCGAACTGTTTCTCGCTCACAACAGCCTTTTGAGTCTTCTTAAGGTTCCGCTTGACGGAATATTGTTCGATTGGACGGAGCTCTGGCATGTTGGGAGGGTTCTTGGGCACCACTTGAACGTTGTCGGCAGCATATCACTCCATGGCCTTTTTTCCGTATTGGCAAGATGCCAGATCTGGCCAAAATAGAATGGAACAATTGTGTCGCTTCAGGAAAGGCAATAGAGGTTTTTGTAGGCACTCGCTCAGATAAATTTCCTGGTTGACGGTTCCGGTCGCAATGTAAACGTTGCTCTACAAGCCACAGGTACAGATGGCCTGCCACACCAGATACTGCTTCGCGAACTTTGACAGTTTAATGTGCTTGAAAATATCTGCCACCTTTCCCCGTCCGGTTGTCGTATAAAATTCCTGTCCAGGAAGATGTTTAAAGTCTGCCTTGGCGTAAGTTTCATCGTCCTGTACCACACAATCAACCTTCGTCAGCATCGTCGTATACAACTTTTACGATCGTGCTTTGGCCGACGTGTTTTGTTTATCGTTGCGATTTGGAGACACCACTTTCTTGTAAGTCGACAGTCCAGCTCGTTTTTTAGCTCTATCCACGGTTGAAGGCGCCACTCCCAGCTTCTTTGCGACATCTCGGACGGAGAGGTTGGGGTTCCGATCGAAACAGCGGGCAACTTTTTTTGTCGTCGCTGTGGCCTCCGGCTTTCGATTTCCCCCCGATCCAGCTTTCCTGGCTGTCGACAAACGTTCACCGAACACTTTTAATACGTTGGTAACAGTTGATTTAGCCACATTCAACAATTTCGCCAACTTGGCGTGAGAGTAGTTTGAAAATTTTGATGCGTTGCTTCTCTTCCTTCGACGACATTTTGATAACTGAAGTGCTAATCTCAAAATCAAAATAGAGGCATGATGCTACACGCACACATCTTCAAAATGAGGGGTGTGCAAAATATTTTAATGCGCGATGAAAGGAAATGCGTCAAGTTTAAGTCGACCAAATGTTGATCGAAACACCCTTTATAATAGGATACTTCATACATTTCAGGAATCAACAAACCGGGAAATTCGATCACTCAATCTGCTTTCTTCGACTTGTAGAATAGTTTGTTGATTCTAAAAAAAATTGAATATCTTTTCATTGAAATTTTATCTTCGTTGATTGGACTGACCTACTCTCATTTTCAGCTTTTTCAGGACTATTAAGATAATAAGACATATTAAATTTTTTTGGAAGAATTATGCTACAACCAAACGAAAGTCGAAAAAATTGTCACCGAGGGATAGGTGAAATCGGCGTCATTTTCCACCAAATTTACACCCACCTAGCGATGCTTATGGTATAATTTATATTAACAATGATGTGTGTCTGTTAGTGTTCGTGAAACATATGTTCTCCATGCTTAGTTTTGATTGTGTGTTATTCAGATAGATCTAACATACGTAATTTCAATTATTTGAGCGTCCAGTGAGTGTTTCATCGAACTATTGGATTTTGTGGAATTAATTCGATCGGAAAAACTGAAAATGCCAAAAGGAAGCGTTCTTAGTGAGAAAGAAAAGATGATGCTACTAAAAGCTTATAAGCTGGAAGGAGTTTCTATAAGAAAAATCGGGCGTTAAATTTGGAAGAATTATGCGAAAACCAAACGAAAGTCGAAAAAATCGAAATTGTCACCGAGGGATGAGTGAAATATTATGAAATTGGCCTCGAATTCCACCATATTGACCACCATATTCCAGCATATATTGAAAGTAAAGTCCACATTTTATCTACTTGGAAACAGTTCGCAAGGTTTTTCCTAACAGTTTCAACATTATTCGATATGAATGAAAAATTCCTGTGCACAAACAAAAACATCTGGAATTCACCAAAGTTAACACAAAAGTCTAAGTACGGTAATGGAACACGGTAAAATTATTGAGGTTTTCTAGTTTTTGAACTAGATATTTTCGATATTCGTTCAGATGATCCTGCTTCTGGTGAGATCAACGAAAGGATATAGAATACTTTTTGACTCGAGATTTCGGAGGAGGATCTCTAATGGTTTTGTAGTTTTTTAATTGGAAAGCTTAATCACATATTGTAGCTCACCGATTACATTGAGGTCTTGAACAGCTGCTTGGTGTTTTATCGAGCTAACGCTAGTATCCAGACAAGTTCAGCTACAAAATCCTGGTTTAACACCGAAAAAAAATTAAATTGGCCAGTCTGTGATTCGAATCTGAACTCAGTGGAAAACATCTGAGAAATCATTGTGCGGTTAATCTATGCTGATAAAAAGCAGTACAGCAGTGTTACTGAGCTGGAATTTGAAATTTTGGAAGCATGGGAGAGTTTTGAAATGATAGACACTGAAAGTTAATTTAAGTTTCTATTACAAAATCGAAGGTAATACTCGCAAATCCATTCGTTTTTTTCTGCAATGAAACTAATTTCCCCTTTTTATGGAAATACATTCGTAATTAATGGCACACGCGCAACTGTCAGAAGCACGAAACTTTTGTTGACACAGAAAGAACATTCGTGCATTGTACGAAAAAAATACAAAGAGCTACGAATATTTTGTCACAAATTAAAAAGAAACGTTTCTCTGGTGGTTGCAAGAATGACTGACACTTTATCTACTTTATCGACTCGAAATGTAATTGACAAA
Source organism: Aedes koreicus (assembly GCA_024533555.2). Classification (NCBI taxonomy): domain Eukaryota; kingdom Metazoa; phylum Arthropoda; class Insecta; order Diptera; family Culicidae; genus Aedes; species Aedes koreicus. Next base: position 615,280 of record JAHHFK020001809.1, read on the forward strand.
AATCGCACAAACAAGTGGCGCTGTCCAGCATTTTTTTTTTAAAGTTTCTGACATGGGATTTGAACCTGAATACTGAATCCGTGGTTGGTCTCACTAGGCCATGCTGACTCTTGAGAAGATGCTTGATTAATGTGCATGAAGTGATAGATCTCGACAGCACTTTAATTTTTATTTTGGGATGGGTAAATTATTCCCACCCTTCCCAGCAGCAACACCATTTGGAATGAGTACGATAAAAGAGAAACAGTGATTGCCTGGTCTTCATGAAATTAATTTTGTGCATGATACAAAAAATGATAGCATTTCACCAGATAAAAAGCAATATGAATGTTTCATACAATATACGATACATTTGTTCTATGTACAAAATCCATGCTTACGGACGCGTGAAAGCTACCTTACGAAAATAAATTTTCAGTGTAGCCATTTCAAAAGGTATTGGGGTTAAGGAATATATTCACTGATTTTCCTACATATAAGTCAATAAAGATTCTATTGTAACGTATTGCCAATTTTGTTATGATTTTTTTTCTATCAAAACCATCTTTTCCTAAAAGTGTAAATTTTGTACCTGATCCATGAATTACACGTAAAACGTGAATGCGGCTATAGAACAGCTGCGGTGTATGATTCCTTTCAAATTTGATCAATTTGTTTGTTTGTTTGTAAAAGAAATTTCTTGTTGTCAAATGTTTTTCCTAGGAGCTTTATTTTTACATTCTTGTATTGTCCAGCAGTTTCTTCAACTTTGCCGGTTTGATGATCTATTTCAGCAAAGGAAAATAATCAAAGGGATCAACTTTATTTGATGAAATCCATTTCAATTCCTGTAAGTAATTGAATCAACTTAAAACTTCGCTTTTCTTGAAGACAAATATTAAATTAGTGTAACTGATATAATGAGTATGTGTGTGTGTGTCTTTACAATAAATCTCCCACTGACCGGCAGTGCTTTTATGGAAGAAACTTGTCTGCATTTCTTCAGTAATTCATATGTGATCGCTATGTGCAAACATTTTTAGCCCTGGAGATTGAAGGTGACAGCTCTATTGAAAATCCAACGACCCATTTCAAGAATGCCTGTTCATACACGTACATTCTGAGGTCATCTTCATATACAATAAGCCCCGTATGAAAATCTTCACACATCAAATGGATATGTGAAGAGTTTTCACGTTTCCAGAATCAAAAATGGAAATTCTTGATACTGGCGTGTATATAGTTAAGGTATATTTTTTAATAATATGAAACCACCTCAGAAATGTTCCTTATCTGATGCTGGAAAGCTCGTCCGGATGCGGGAGCGGGTCACTAAAGGGTGTATTCGATAAAAATGGCACACAGAAAATCTTCTGTAACTTTTGAATCGTATGAGTAAAAAACCTATAAATTTGAGTAGATCTTATCCATAGTGTATTATTTACATATGCCAAGTTTCATAGTTATACATTCCGTAGTTACAGTCATGTCGTCGAAACAAGAAATTGTCCGTGAGAAAATTTTGTGCACTCACAATCAAAATCCAGGGGCGTCCCACCGGTGGATTGCTAAAAGGCTTGGAATTGCAAATACAACTGTGTCTCGTGTAATAAGAACCTTCAAGGAGCGTCTGAGTGTCCAAAGGAAGGAAGGGAGTGGTCGTAAAAGTGGTCCAATGGACAGTAAAATGGCCAGGAAAGTCGTAAAACAATTCAAGAACCGTCCAAACATGTCAATTCGAGATGTCGCTAAAAAGTCTAAGGTGTCAGTCGGTTTTGTGCAGAAAACCATGAAGCGTGCTGGGTTACATGTTTACAAAGTGCAAAAAGCCCCAAACCGGAATGAAAAACAAAACATCACTGCGAAAACCCGCGCCCGGAAACTTTACACGAAGCTGCTCACCAAATCCGGTTGCATCGTGATGGATGACGAAACATACGTCAAGGCCGACTTCCGTCAACTTCCTGGGCAAGAATATTTCGTTGCCAAGTCGAAGTTCGATGTTCCGGAGGATGTTCGAAAGAAGAAACTATCGAAATTTGCAAAGAAGTTTCTAATCTGGCAGGCGATTTGCGGATGTGGTGAAATAAGTGCTCCCTTCATCACTTCCGGAACAATAAACGGTGCGATTTACACGGAAGAGTGCCTTAAGAAGCGTCTCTTGCCATTCATTAAGAAGCACAAAGGATCAACTCTGTTTTGGCCTGATCTAGCATCCTGCCACTACGCTCGAAACGTATTGGAGTGGTACCGAGCCAACGGAGTCAATTTTGTGCCAAAGGATATGAACCCACCAAATTCACCGGAACTTCATCCAATTGAAAAATTCTGGGCAATTATGAAAACGGAACTTCGCAAACATCCCAAAACTATAAAAACAGAGCTAGAATTGAAGAAAATTTGGGTAAAAACAACAAAAACACTGGGACAATCGGTTGTACAAAATTTGATGGGTGGAGTGAAAAGGAAGGTGCGGGCATTCGGGATGGGAGACGAAAATGAATAAAATAAATGTTGTAAATCAAAACTCATTAGTAGTTCTTCATTCCCTGAAAATTTCAAGAAAATCCGATAATCAGTTTAATTTTGATGAGTATATATGTGTGTGCCATTTTCATCGAATACACCCTTTAAAAACACAAATAGGAAGAAACAACCCATCTTAAGAAACACGACCATAACACACTATGAGAGGGATTCCATTCACAACGTCCTACGCAAAATACTCGAAAAAACTATAATTTCACCATTTATTTTCGTTGAATGAAGGAATTTTTTTTAATTTTATTTCCGCGAGAACGACGCAGCAAAAGCAAAACACGTCATTTTCAAAGCACGGCTTGCTGCGATCCGTCACAAAGCGACCAGAACTCGATTGGTGCGAAAATACAATGTGTAACTGACATAATGAGAGTGTTGCAAAATTGATCAAAACTACTAAATTGCTTTGAATTGACTTCAAATCAATTGCAGTGCACTGCGCTTGATTTCAGTGAGGCACCCCATGAAAATACTGTTCAGCTGAAGTGTCCTAAATTTAAGTGTATTTTTTTTTAAATGATGATAAAGATTCCAGACATTTGTTAAATGACCACTTAGAAATGGCTGACAATACACTCATTACTCATCTTTTATTTTTTAGCATTTTTTGGTTATTGCTTGCACAATAAGCTTATTACTATCACAATCAGCTTATTGCTATCACAGTCAGCTTATTGCTTGCTCTCAACATAGAGTTTTAAATTCCACATTTCCACACATAATAACTGACAGCTTTCAATACCACGTACCATTGGTACGTTGAGAAATTTACCTCCACAAAAAAAATCCTAGACCAGACCGGGAATCGAACCCATTCACCTCAAGCAAGGTATTGCTCTGTAACTGTGCCTTTAACATCTGAACTAAGGGAGGACCCTTTCTCATCTTATTTCGTGAAAATTATCCATATGTATAACAATTTTATCGAAAATATTCTTTTTCTGTGTTAAGTTGATTTAAAGGTTTAACGAAGCCGGGCTTGTACGGTAGTTCTTCTCTAAATTTTGTTTACGGCTTTCATTATTTAACATGAATTTCAATTAAACGTTGTTAATGTTGCAAAATTTTGAGCATCTATTTGAACGTGTTAAAATGAAGCATGAAATTAATATTGTTTCGCAAACACTAATATGTTTTGAGTAGATTCTGAATTAATTCTGTATTAGATGTAATCCGAATGCGTTGCCAGTTTGATTCATCTATTTAAACGGACCAATTAGGCTTCCAAAATCGATTATTTCTTTTCTCCTCTTTGTGCTCATACCAACCATTCACCTATGCTATTTCATTGCTATATTCCATCGACCAAAATAGATTGAATCGGTTAACACTATAGCATTAATTCAGCTGATCATCAAAAATGCATTGTTACAACCGCAACATTTGCTCAATCTGAATGTAATTTACAGTTTTGTTCCTCGAAACATCTGTTCCCGCGGCATTAGAAATGCAATAATCGTGCAACACTACTCAATCCATTACATTTTCCTGCTAAAAAAAAAACTACAACCGAAACGATCGCGTTGATTTCGGGTAGGCACTCAAATTTTCCAAACTACCAAAAAACAGCTCAACACTACTGATCCAAATTGCGTTTCTAGTTCCGGTTCGTTTGCCCACTTATGAGTCCATCGTTTCTTCCAATTTCGTGCCCATATTGCTTCACCTGAGGTGGCCAATTTTCAATCCCACACGGTTCCCCTAACTTTCAACTTTCAAGCTTTTTCTTTATGCTACATGCATCGACCGAAAGCACTCTCTCTTTCTGTCCATATCCCATCAGCTGGGTAAAATGCACTCACTTTTCAATTAGGGATCCTCGTTGCGACGGGAAGGAGAAAGGGTGCGTGTGTGTGCGTCGTTGGGAATCCTCTGGGTCGTTCCTGATCCTGCTCTTGCTGGGGCTGCCACCGATGGGGATGCTGGATCCTCCGAAAAGAACTCCAAACCACACGAGGGGGAATAGAAAAGAGAAAACACACACTCAGACGGGTCGCGAGGCTCTTTAGCACTTCCGAATTCCGAGATGGATAAATCCAAACTGACTTCGATGGATAGAGTGGACTTGGAAAACTTTCGATCGATCGCGCCACGCTAAACTCCCCACCCGTTGCGCGAGTTTGGTGTTCATTTTTTTTTTGCTATTTTGCTCGCCATCTCGCTCTTCCAGCGGCCGCACCGTTGTGTGTTGGTGCTGCGTCGATTGGCACGTGGTATTTCACTTTGTATTTCAAATGGTAAAACGTAAGTTACTATGGGAGAAGAGCCAATATTTATGGATGAACAGTAGATATGGTCGGGCCACAACCACTAGTTTATGATAGTAGCGGAGTAGGTGAGGTTCGTCGTTTGGAAAAAGTAGTCGCCTGACGGTGTGACTGTGACCCCCAAAATTGGCTCGATTGCGTCCGGTCCATATCTATGACGAATGCAACGAAGCTGGTGGTGTGGAAGGTTGAACTTGGAATCACTGTCTTCCGTCCCGTACTACTACATAGTACATTGAAAGCGATCGGTATTAGTATTAGACGGTGAGAGCTAGCGAGATTGAAGGTTATAGAATTTGACTTTTCTTTGACAAATTTTGGGAACTTGAAAAACGAGTTATTGTATCCAGATGATTTGCACGCGTGGTGTGGCTGGAGATTTAGTTTTCAGCGATGATGCTCCTTCAAGGTTGAGATTCTGATGCGAATGTCGCCAAATGAGGAAAATTGCCCGGAACTTAGTTTTTAGATGGATTGGACTGGTTTCTTGGAACACTTTGTGTTGATTAATTTTTGGATGTTTGGTTTCACTAGCGCGTACCCGTAATGTGCAAGTTTGATTTTAAGTACGAAAGCTATTTTTAGTTTGTTTTTGGAGAGGTATTCAATGGTTTCCTAATTTTAATCACGTTATTTTATTTTTCACATAGATAGATATGACATGAAATTAAGCAACATTTTTCACAAAAGTTCAACTAAGTGGACGCAGTGGTTCTACATCCCAACAAAAAAAGGATTTTTTTTTATTGCACGAAACAGTCATGTTATAGACAACTTATAAAACAATATCGTTAGTATGGACTGGGTACGAGGTATTTAATATTTCCATTTCTATATTTTCATTTCCATTTTTTCCATATTTTCTACGCAATATTTATATCTCTGCATTTAAATTTAGTATTATTCATTTTCGTACATTCTTTTCCAAATTACCATTTTCAAAATTTTAGACCATATTTTCATTTGCATACTTGCACTTCCCCATTTACATTTCCATTTTCATATTTTAGTTTCCGTATTTCCAATTCCTTATTCCTACTTACACATTTCCATAATTTCGTTTAATTTTTTTCTATTTCCATATTTGCAATTCTTTATTTTAAAGGGTGTATTCGATAAAAATGGCACACACATATACACTCATCAAAATTAAACTGATTATCGAATTTTCTTGAAATTTTCAGGGAATGAAGAACTACTAATGAGTTTTGATTTACAACATTTGTTTTATTCAATTTCGTCTCCCATCCCGAATGCCCGCACCTTCCTTTTCACTCCACCCATCAAATTTTGTACAACCGATTCTCCCAGTGTTTTTGTTGTTTTTACCCAAATTTTCTTCAATTCTAGCTCCTTTTTTTATAGTTTTGGGATGTTTGCGAAGTTCCGTTTTCATAATTGCCCAGAATTTTTCAATTGGACGAAGTTCCGGTGAATCTGGTGGGTTCATATCCTTTGGCACAAAATTGACTCCGTTGGCTCGGTACCACTCCAATACGTTTCGAGCGAAGTGGCAGGATGCTAGATCAGGCCAAAACAGAGTTGATCCTTTGTGCTTCTTAATGAATTGCAAGAGACGCTTCTTAAGGCACTCTTCCGTGTAAATCGCACCGTTTATTGTTCCGGAAGTGATGAAGGGAGCACATCCGCAAATCGCCTGCCAGATTAGAAACTTCTTTGCAAATTTCGATAGTTTCTTCTTTCGAACATCCTCCGGAACATCGAACTTCGACTTGGCAACGAAATATTCTTGCCCAGGAAGTTGACGGAAGTCGGCCTTGACGTATGTTTCGTCATCCATCACGATGCAACCGGATTTGGTGAGCAGCTTCGTGTAAAGTTTCCGGGCGCGGGTTTTCACAGTGATGTTTTGTTTTTCATTCCGGTTTGGGGCTTTTTGCACTTTGTAAATATGTAACCCAGCACGCTTCATGGTTTTCTGCACAAAACCGACTGACACCTTAGACTTTTTAGCGACATCTCGAATTGACATGTTTGGACGGTTCTTGAATTGTTGTACGACTTTCCTGGCCATTTTACTGTCCATTGGACCACTTTTACGACCACTCCCTTCCTTCCTTTGGACACTCAGACGCTCCTTGAAGGTTCTTATTACACAAGACACAGTTGTATTTGCAATTCCAAGCCTATTAGCAATCCACCGGTGGGACGCCCCTGGATTTTGATTGTGAGTGCACACAATTTTCTCACGGGCAATTTCTTGTTTCGACGACATGACTGGAACTACTGAATGCATAACTATGAAACTTGGCAAATGTAAATAATACACTATGGATAAGATCTACTCAAATTTCTAGGTTTTTTACTCATACGATTCAAAAGTTACAGAAGATTTTCTGTGTGCCATTTTTATCGAATACACCCTTTATTTTCATATTTTGCGTATATCCGTTACAATATTTAAATTTCCGTATCAAAATTAAGATTTAATCATTTCCTTGTATCCATTTCCGTGCTTCCATTGTCATATCTTGATTTCCATATTTCCATTTCCATGTTTCCATATCCATGTATCCATTTTTTTTTTTTCCTTTCCCTGTTTTTTTTTCTTTTTTTCTTCTTTTTTTTTTTTTTTTTTTTTCTTTTCTTTTTTTCTTTTTTTTTTTTTTTTTTTTTTTTTTTTTTTTTTTTTCTTTTATTTCTTTTTTTTTTTTTCTTTTCTTTTTTTTTTTTTTTTTTTTTTTTTTTTTTTTTTTTTATTTTTTTTTTTTTTTTTTTTTTTTTTTTTTTTTTTTTTTTTTTTTTTTTTTTTTTTTTAATGTAGTTGGGGGGGTAAAATTATTTTTTTTATTTTTTCTTTTTTTTTTTTTTTTTTTTTTCTTTTTTCTTTTTCCTTTTTTCCTTTTTTCCATGTTTCCATTACCATGTTTCTTCCTCCAAATTTTTTTTGCTTACAAATTTTTAGAGCCACATTTCTATTTCCATATTCATATTTCCATATTTTTAAATCCATATTTTCATATTCTTTATTCTGTTTTTCTATATCCATTTCCGTAATTACATTTTGATATTTCCATTTTTATTTTTCCTACTCATAGTAGGAAAAACAAACTACATAGTATATTTTCAAGTATATAATTCCAATTTAATATTTTTATTTTCTAATTTTCGTTGCCATTTTTTGCATTACTATAATTCAAATCCAAAATTCAAAATCCATTATTGAAATTCCAATTTATTTGTAGTTTAAATTTACTTTGAAAATTAACAAAGTAAGCAATTAAAGAATTGAAATCCAGGTTGATAATTGATGAATTGAAATTGAGAAACGGAAAATAAATTTTATGCAAATGGAAAATCTGAAATTAGAATTTGAAGAATGAATTGACAAATTGAAATTGAGAAACGGAAAATAAATTTTATGCAAATAGAAAATCTGAAATTAGAATTTGAAGAATGAATTGACAAATTGAAATTTGTAGAATGAATTGACAAATTGAAATTGAGAAATTTTGAAATTCGAAAATTTTGTAATGGAGAAATTGAGAAATTGAGAAATTGAGAAATTGAGAAATTGAGAAATTGAGAAATTGAGAAATTGAAATTGAGAAATTGAGAATTTGAGAATTTGAGAATTTGAGAATTTGAGAATTTGAGAATTTGAGAATTTGAGAATTTGAGAATTTGAGAATTTGAGAATTTGAGAATTTGAGAATTTGAGAATTTGAGAATTTGAGAATTTGAGAATTTGAGAATTTGAGAATTTGAGAATTTGAGAATTTGAGAATTTGAGAATTTGAGAATTTGAGAATTTGAGAATTTGAGAAATTAGAAATTGAGAAATTAGAAATTGAGAAATTGAGAAATTGAGAATTTGAGAATTTGAGAAATTGAGATTGTGTGTGTGGAATGTGGTGGAGAAATTGAGAAATTGAGAAATTGAGAAATTGAGAAATTGAGAAATTGAGAAATTGAGAAATTGAGAAATTGAGAAATTGAGAAATTGAGAAATTGAGAAATTGAGATATAGAGATATTGAGATCAGAGCTCGAAAAAATTGACTGCCGTCGTGAACGACGAGTAAAAAAAATATTCAGTATGCACTATTTTCTCTATCTTCATTTCGTTTTATCAGTCAAACAACACATGCTTGTCGACTTGTTTTGCCGTGCTCAGTCATTCCATTGTCCCTGTGTTCTACACAACTCATTCACACCACAGCAAAGCACTGATCTGGCTATTCAAGCGTCAAGAAGTTTTGATTGCTTGACTGAATGTTCTGGTATCCAGTCATTCATTTTCGCGTTCGTGAGTGAATTTGTCTGCTGCAGGACTTTTTTTTTCAATTATACCCGAACATGGCAGAAGACAAGGAAATCCAAAAGACGAAGCTGTAGCAAACGATCTATGGCCGAAATCGCTACAGAGTTTGTGGTTCGAGATCGGGAAAAGGCATTTTGCAGGATCGATTCAAGAAGTTGCTGCAAATACGTGCAAGCAAAATACGTTGGTTTTGTCACTTCATCGATTCTTCAAATGTAGGACTGTTCTTTCTTCTTCACGGTAGAACGTTGAAATTGAATGAGTTGTTTGCGCTTATTTACATTCACTGCTTTCTGGAACGAATGAACGATGAAAGTAAAGCAGCAAAAAAACAGATGATTCACCTTGCACTACAGATTCATGTAGGCAAATTTGTGTTTACTTCATGTTCGCTAGAGGCAGCATGTGATGAAAAATATATTGTCTCAGTCAGGGTGCATTTTGAGAATTGAATGTGAGATTTTAAAGCTCTGATTGAGATATTGAAAAATTTAGAAGATCTTGAGAAAATGGAATATTGGGGAAATAAAAAAATCAGAAGTGGAGATATTGGGGAATTGAGAAATGGAGAAATTGAGAAATCGAGATATTGAGAAAGAGGAGAAATTGAGAAATTGAGAAATTGAGAAATTGAGAACATCTTATTTGAGAAATTGAGACATTGAGAAATTGAGAAATTGATAAATTGAGAAATTGAGAAATTGAGAAATTGAGAAATTGAGAAATTGAGAATTTGAGAGAAATTAGAAATTGAGCAATTGAGCTATTGAGAAATTGAGAAATTGAGAAATTGAGAAATTGAGAAATTGAGAAATTGTGATATTGAGATATTGAGATATTGAGAAATTGAGAAATTAAGGTATTGAGAAATTGAGAATTCGACAAATCGATAAATCGAGAAATTGAGAAATCGAGAAATTGATAAATTGAGAAATTGAGAAATTGAGAAATTGAGAAATTGAGATATTGAGATATTGAAAAATTCAGAAGATCTTGAGAAATTGAGATATTGAGGAATTGAGAAATTGAGAAATTGAGGAATTGAGGAATTGAGAAATTGAGAAATTGAGAAATTGAGAAATTGAGAAATTGAGAAATTGAGAAATTGAGAAATTGAGAAATTGAAAAATTGAAAAGTTGAGAAATTGAGAAATTCAGAAATTGAGAAATTGAGGAATGGAGAAATTGAGAAATTGAGAAATTGAGAAATTGAGCAATGGAGAAATTGAGAAATTGAGAAATTGAGAAATTGAGAAAAAAAAATGACCAACACTACAGGTTTAAGAAATTGAAAGCAATATACACTAAGGTCTTTTTTTACCCGGGGGATACGTTCCACTTTTACTATGAAAAGGCGTAAAAAAAGACAAAATAGAGTTAAAAAATTCGCATGCATAAACATTTCAAATTGCTTCGATTTTGTTTGCATGTGTTACCTTTAATGCAAACGGAACCAAATTTAGAATGTAGCGGGTTTTGGGGTCAAAATTTATTTCTATGGTGGATAGAGACCCCTCCTCTTCTGGAAGGAAGGGCTCCTATACAAATGAAATAGAAATTTCGGCATAACTCAAGAACTAATCAAGCAAATGGAACCAAATTTGGCATGTGGAGATTTTTGAAGGTGAGAAATGTTTCAATGGTGGTTCGAGCCACCCCCCACCTCTGGAAGGTTACATACAATTGTAACATAAATTTCTGCATAACTCGAGAACTAATCAAGCAAATGAAACCAAATTTGGCATGTGGGGTATTTTTAGAGGATTTGATTCTATAGTGGTTAGAGACCCCTCTCCCATTTGAAAAGAGGGGGGCGGGGGCTCCCATACAAATGAAACACAAATTTCTGCATAACTCGAGAACTAATCAAGCAAATCGGACCAAATTTGGCCCGTGGGGGTTTTTGGAGGCAGGATGTTTTTCAATGGTGGTTCGAGACCCCCCCCCCCTCTGGAAGGGGGCTCTCATACAAATGAAACACAAATTTTAACCAAACCTGAGAACTATACAGGGAACTAAAATACAAAATGTGTATTTCTCGGGTAAGAAAGTAAAAGAGAAGACAAGAGTACATTACGTTCAAACTGACAGGATACGGCGAAGTTTGAAGATAAACATTTTGTCTATGAAATGCTTCTACATAGAAAGAAAAAAACCATGGTAGAAACTACCGATCAGACGGTTATATTAAAAACACAAACAAAAATAAAAACGAAAACAAAATAAAAAAAATAAAACTCTATAATCGAAGTCACACACATTAGCAGACGAAAATATTTTAGCAAAACTCATTCCAAAAAAACAACCATAAACGTGCCAGTTCTATCAAATTTTCATTCATTTAGTTGCAAGCGTATCAACGCTCGCACCGGGTTCAGCTAGTTTGAAAATAAAATTTAATTGAAAAATTGACGAATTAAAACTGAGAAATTTCAAATTGAAATCAAGAAATTAAAATTAGGAAACTTAAATTGAATGGAGTTTCTTGATTATCGGGATATGCAGCCTCGAGCTGGTTTTGCTCCCGTTGTAGTCACTCAAACACCTCTTTGGGTATTTTCGTAACTTGTCCGGGGGTGGGATTTGAACTCGTAACCGTAACGTTAAACATATGGATTTCAACCATTACGCCGGGGTAACCACCTATAAATTGACTCATTGAAACTCAGAGATCTGAAATCGAAATTGAGAAATTGCAATTACCAAATTAAAATTGTGGAATGTAAATTGATGCATTGGAACTGTGAAATCTGTTTATTAAATTGAAATTTCGGAATTAAAATTGAGAAATTGAGAACTTGAAATTTAGAAGTTGAAATTGAGAAATTCAAATTGAGAAATTGAAATTGAGGAATTTAGATTGATGAATTGAAATTGAGAAATTGAGATTGAGAATCCTTTTATCCAAAACCTCAGTGTTTTTTTTTGCGATGCAGAGGATTTTCCGGCTTCCAATGAAGTGGGTATTACGTCAACCCATTCTTGTCTTTTCCTTAATTGATCTTCATTCGGATGGGGCCAGCGTCGGTATTTGCATAGTTTAGGATCACCTAGGATCCGAACCAAATGGACAGCTTGTAATGATCACATGAAGATGCGATGGGGAATCATTGCTCTGATATTCCCAAATGCAGCAAGTAGTAAAATGTTTCTTGTATTCTATAACTAAACGTGATGAAATTGAAGTGGAAACTAAACGTGATGAAACGAGTGGAAACTCATCGGAAATGATCTCTCATATGCATCCGTCGAACCATTCTGAACGGCCGTTGTGAGAATATCACCATGAAAATCATACATGCGAATAGCAAGATACCAATTACTAATGCTTTCTCTCCTTTCTCCTGTTCTCTTCCCTATTCTATAATCGCGAGCAATATCACATGACATCGTGCATAGCCATAGGCCAGCATAGGCCTTCGCCTAAAATCAGCTCTTCAAAACTAGAAACACCGAGCAATAGTGAAGAACGGTATATAACCCTAACCAATTTAACTTTCAGCCAAGGTAAGCAATGAAATGACCACAACAAAATATACTAAATATTCATGACATAACATACAGCGGGGAAAAGAGGGGACCATCAGGGCACCCAAGAGGAATGATTTGGATAGGGAGCATGGGACTGCCTCCTCCCTATTGTTAACATTTCGTGGAACGAGGGCGGGCTCTTCGACCCCATCTATTGGGTTTATTCTGTCAATCGAGGGCTCGATTCTAGTGCTGTGAGTGTGAACTTACTTTTGGAAGGAGATTCTCTACCCTATATTCGCGGGTTTCGCGTAAGTGTCTCTGCTTACGGGCCCGCCCAAACGTTAATAGAATCCTGATCAAATCCGTTTTTTCAGATTATTCCACTGCTACTTATGGAAAGTTACCTTGCTACAATAGATGGTAGTATTACCTCATCATCATCATCATCATTATCATCATCAGTTTAGGATCATCTGTTTGTTCTCTGTGTAAATACAGCTGATTTGGCAATAATGGAGCAGCAATCTCGATGCTCATGGTGATGAATTATGTGTCCGATTTTCCTGATTCAATTGATGAATACATAATGTTTAGATTTTAACATATTCAAAAAAAGATCGGTCTGAGTCCAAAATTCATTAATATTAAATTTTAGTGTTCATACTGTAAAAATATTACCAATATCATCATTCATCGGCCTGCGTTGCGTACACAGAAGCACACCGGCTTCAGCAGAATGTTTAAGGCATTTTATTAGCAGGACTTAAGCTTCGCTAGTGGAGTTTTCCATCTTGCCCAACGCCAAATAATCCAAGAGTAACATCCATTTCGGTAGACTGTTTAACAAATACACACAAATGGTTATAGGAATGGTTGAACTTTGGTGACTTCAGAATAAATGATCAATAATAATTGAATTTTTCATAAAGGGGCACTATGGTGGCCCCCATTATTAGGGTAACCAGAACGTGTACTTAGAAAATTCAAAAAGCGAAAATCTTTTTAAACATACCAGTAGCAGCTCCAAGGGACCACCCATCGTGTCATAAAACATCAGGAAACCGATGCAAATCTTCCACTGCGTGGTGCGTAAAGCCACATAACATCCACAACTTTTACCTCATCGGTGTAGTACCCAACTGCGACACTTCCTACATAAGTCAACGGTCTCTCATCATTCCGTTCGTAATCGCTTGTATTTAAGCTTTATATAGCTCTCTGCCATCCACCATACGCCAGATTCCAGCGGCCCCGCAGTCATGGTTATCGTAATGGAACTAGTTCAGGGCTTCAAGGAAAGTGAATCTTTCCTAATGGCAAAAAAGTGAACATGCAACTTCGATTGCGAACCGTTTATTGTTTGCGGGATCGATGAGAAAGAAAGCGAATGATCTTGCGGCGATGGCATGAAAAATCGAATCAAGCGGTTGATTAAAATGAAACATTTTCAGTTTTGAGAACCGCTTCCAATCCAAGCCACGCGCAGTTGATCAAGGAGCATCCATAGCTTAGGAAACGTATATTTTCAGTTTCCTTGCAGTAGGATCTGATCTATTAGGGTTGGTTGGCCATTATCTCCTCATAGATAGTGTTTTCCTTTCCACGATGACCATTTGGAAAACGATCATCTAAAAACCAACAACGCCAAAGTTGATCGTCTATAATTGCAAATTTGGATCTTCCAAGGTTATGCTTCCACGCAGCATTAAACTCGTCTCTCACCCTTTCAAAACTTTAATCATGCTTCTGCTGATCGGACGCTGCGAAGGCATGCTTTGAGTTTGTGCCGATAGCAGGAAAATTTCACTTTCATGAAGCATTTTTTCGTCTCGCTCACAGAGAGTTACAACAACCCCGAAACATTCACTCGCTCGCTTGCTGCGCTGTCGGGAAAAGTGTGTCGTCAAACGGGAAACTGGTTTGACTCGATGTCGATGATGATGACGACGGTGGCGGCCATGACGACGTCTAGGAAGAGGTATCTTGCTTGTTATGCTACCGCTGACTGCTGCGCAACATAATAGCTCGGTGGGAGTTTTTCCTACTTGTCGAGTGAAAGTTCGATGAACTTGAAGGGTAGTGGTTTGGTTTTCTGGGTTTTAATTATTTTCAAACATCGTTGGTGACAGAAAACCTTTTGCGTGGCTTTATTACGGAGCATATCTTAATTGAAGACTGTTCGACATGTGTGTCATTTTTTGTGTACATACACTTTCGATATGGAACGTTGACTGCGAACAGTAATAAAGGCGGCAAAAACGTTGCTCAACTATTGTTATAGACATGCGTTTGTGCCTTGGTAATAAGACATGTTCGTGGCAGTTAATTTTCGTCAGTGCTAGAGCAGTACTTTTGGTTTTTCGCTATTATTTCATAGAAAGAAAGGGTTTGTTAGTATGAATTTATTTAACAGCTGTTGCTCACAATTGCTTTTTGTTTTCTTGTTTACTGCTTTAGTCATAATTATTATGCAGTCATATTTCTCGGAATCACTTTGCACTTCAAGCAACCGATTCTGAAATTGTGATATTTGATTGTTTAGCGTGGTACGGGATCGAAATACTTTGTAGGACTTTATGCTTGAAATTTTCAAACATGTTTGCTCCTCTCGAGCATTCTTTGATTTATAAATTTTAAGCTGTTCGTTTTGTATTTGGTGTTTTTATTTTCTATCTCAAACACGTGAAGTGATAATTAACCTTAGGTACCTAGAATTCCATTGAGGCAAATGGATTAGCAGGATTGGTAGAAATGGTAAATGATAATCTGTAATCATCATCTTCATTTTTCGATATTCCTTACAACGATAGTTCTCCTTTTCTCGATGTTATGAAGAGTTCCATGTAACCTTTCTCTGTCGATGTTTCTTGAAACACATTTGGATTCAAAGTACTTTCCAAATGTCGATGGAATTATCTACTCCACTGCTTTTAAATCCGTACCTGTTGTTTTTGTTTCTTAGATATGGAAAATAAGCAGAAATGTTCAACAAGCGTTATTAGAAACGTGAAAATAGGATGGATAAATAATGTTCTATAAGTCGATTTCTATCCTTCATAATTGAACACCATGCCGCCTACTTAATTGATTTACGAAAAGTTAGGTTATGGGCACAAAAAGCACAATATTTTTGATCGCGATTTAAACGAGGCTAATGCCGATTGAAGACGACCACCATAAGAATCGTTGTAATCGAATGAGTTTCCCGGTTAGTTGTAGATGGTATGTTATTTTGTTGGATTCGAAAATGATTGAATTTCAAACTTTGTTGAGTGATTTTCGATTGCCGTGTATCTTCCAACTGTGTTGACTGTTTCGCCTATGTGTATGCTTTATGCTAGACGTTCATGACGGTGATGCAAGTATGATGAAACCAACTCAATGTTCAGTTGAATGAAGGGTTGATAAGCGTTTTGTTAACGTTTTATATGGATACTTGAATTGCAAACGTTAACGAAAATAACGTTGGACGTTAACGATTTGCCATGGGACTCAACATTATACAAATTACTGGAGTAACAATAGAATAGAGGAATCCAACTTGAAAAAAGAAGAAGACACCGAGTGGTGATAAATCTGACAGCTCCCATGTTAAAGTATAGGACGAAAATTTTAAAATGCTTCTAAAAAATTCAAATGAAATTTTAATTAAAAGCGGTTTATTGCATGATGTAAGGAAAATCCAAAACTTCGCAATAGGGGCATTATTTTAATTTTATTTTCATTTTGCTGAAAATGTCTTTATTGATTAGTTTTGGATTTTTATTACCTCATACAACAAACCGCTTTTATTTGGAATTTCATTTGAATTTTCTAGAAGCATTTTAAAATTTTCGTCCTATAATTTAACACGGGAGCATGGCGAACCAGCCCAGGAGGCTGAAAGCCACTCTAATAAAGATATTAAAAAAAAAAATCAGTGGGGTTGTGTACAAGACACGACCGGTTGACGTAGACTACGTTAAACCAAGTGATGCATTATAATGTCAGGGAAATTCTGTGTGGCTATTATTAGCGTTTCAATTATTCGTGCCGGTCGCTTACCCTTACCGATAGAAGCAGTTTAAGTCACAATATGACGGGTGCGGCTCTTATGAGACATTAGACCAGCGTTTTGAAGCCAGTATGTAAGAAAATTCTATTGTACGCTCTTGAGATATTATTTGGTGGCCTTGAAAAGGGCCGTTTGGTTTTATGAAGTCAGTATGTGGGAAAATTCTTTTGTACACTCTTTATAACTCCTTGGTGGCCCTGAATAGGGCCTTTTGGTTTAAATGATGACACGGCCACGGTTGCACGTTTTACGATGGACTATCTTTAAGGCCTAGAAGAGGAGGATCTGTTGGGGAATATAAAATTATTAAATTAATGATAGTTTTAACTAGTTTTAACCCCCCTTCAAACATTATTCAGTCGAAAACTTTCGATGGATATGGATATCATTAAGGATTCTTGTTCGAACGAATTTCAGTTAAGTTTATTTATTTCATCGCTCTGGGCATTTATTTATATTATCGCTCCGGGCATTCGGCTATATTCTGTATACTATACGGAATATAAAGCTACTTTATAACATCTAAATGACTTTCTCATGTGATCAATCGGCCATTCCATTTAAAAACATAAAAATTCCCACTATATTCATTTAGTTATATAGGTGTTGGTATGAATAATCCCTTAGAAAAATACTCAACCGCTCACTCTTACTTTTCCATTGAAAACTTTTATATTCTACATTTTACTATGTGATGGATACATTAGGCCATAGCTGGGAATATAAGGTTAAATGCGTACCTAAAATATGGTCTATGGTTTTCTTGTGAAATTATTATTCATGTTTCTATGTGAATATCAGGTAAATTAGTGAATCCATTATGGCTAAAACGTTAAGGAAATCGAAGTATAGATATAAATATATTAGATCTCGCAGAAGAAAGAGAGTGAGTTTTATAAAATATCATTATTCTTTGCAATGGGTATGGGAGAAAAGGTTGGTTAATATATGATAAATTCTTATAAATAGATAATAAACACCTGAGAAAATAATCACGCATTAAAACATGCTCAGCGCATCAGTTGTATCGATATCATTTGTAGGTTCATATGCAGTAAAAGCATGCTGCGCATGTCATCACCAGAATACAATTAATACTATGTTGAAATTTATTAAGACAGGGAGCGATAACATAGAGAGATATTCAATTGCTATGATGACATGCACTTTGTCAAATTGATTTAAATTTAATAAATATCAATTTCCTACCTCGAGTTGAAGGACCTTCTCCAGCGTCCCAACTAGTTGTTGGCAACGCATTACCTCTTGCTGCTTTCGATTTCGCCCGATAACTACGAGCTCACTCGGCATCGGCGCATGGTCGTTTCGGAGGATTTCCCGTATGTTCGCTCTTTATGCGCTTCCTGAATCTGCGCAAGCGTTCTGGATCAAATCGGATAGGCATTCTCACTTTCACTATGTTTCTCAAAAAGTTTTTCTTCCTAGAGGTAGGACTCTATCCAATGCGAATCGTTAACACAACAGAACAACTGTTTATAACACACTACTAATTGGAATTTACAGAGAATGTTGGTTCGGAATATCATGTTCGACATCGAAAATGGTGTCCGTGATAGGGAATTTGTGTGATTTAAGGTATGTGACGAAGGCAAAACAAGTTTTGCTAATACCACTGGCTGCCAATCGACAATTTGAAACGAAAATCCCAATCAAACAAACTCTCAAGCTGAGAATATTAAATTGACAGTAGCATGATGGATTTGCACCTGGTAGGATTTTTCGGTGAAAATATTGATTTTATGGATCCGCTGCATAGCGCACTGTTGCCTAGTAACGACTTGGCAAAATCCAATATGGCTGCCAATCGACCGAAATGTAAGATAAACTCTTATTCAAATAACTCTCTTAAATTAGAAATTGAATTGATTTATTGATTCATCGCGGGTTGCGCCAACCAGCTAGGAAATTTTGTTCACCGGCGGAGAATTGTCCTGCTCGCCTTCCATGGAGGCTCTCCCGCAAACAGTAGCGTTTTTTGCAGTCGTGTCGAACAAATCGGCCTTAGATTAAATGGCGCACAAACCGAACGAAATATTAATTTAATTCTTATATAAACAACTCTCTGAACTGGATTGGTTGTCCTCAAAAGAACAGATTATTTATAAGTGGGTTGCGCCAACCAGCTGGGTAAAATTTTTACCGACGGCTCGCCCTCCATGGAGGCGTTTTTGCAGTTGCGGCGAACGAATCGACATCATGATATTAGGCGCACACACCAAACGAAATAAAAGTTTAATTCTTGTACAAACAACTCTTGTAATTAAATTGGTTGTCCTCAAAAGGACAGATTATTTATAAGTGGGTTGCGCCAACCAGCTGGGTAAAATTTTTACCGACGGCTCGCCCTCCATCGAGCACCGAACTAAATTTAAGATTAGTTCTTTAATAAACAACTCTTTTATTTTAATTTATTGTCCTCAAAAGGACAGATTATTTCCACCTACTGCTGCTCGCCCCCAAGGACGCTTTCCTTCAAACAGCAGCGTTTTCGAAGTCGCGGCGAAACAATCGTCACGATGAGGTAAGATGGCGGCTTGCACAAACCAACGCGATTGTGCGCCCCCATAATCCGCCATTTTACCTCATCACGACGATCGCTGTTTGGGAGAGCCTTGGTACTTACCACCACCAGCTGCCTCTGCGACCAGCTCTGCTGCCGGACGAATGAAGCAGCTGCGACCAGCTACCTGCGACTAGCTACCTGCGACCAGCTCCGCATAGCTTCAATGCCGCCAAACGAATGAGGCAAATTTTTCCTAAGTGTGCATTTTATACCGTTCTCAGCTGCATGCGAGACGTGCATGGAGAGACGAATGACATGATTGGTTAAAGTCCCTCTCTAATACAAAGAAGAAGAAGATGATGCAAGACGTTCCTTGCTTCGATTTGAAAACTGTGATAAGAAATTTGGTAAATTTACTCTGCAATATAAGACATCACCTTATATTTGCGTAATTTTCAATAGTTTACTATTGTTTGAGAATAATGTTTGACAATTGGAATGGAGCGCTGTAAAATTTCCTACCGATTGAGGAAGATATCATGTAAATCTATCGAGGATTTTTTGAGTTATTCGCGTACAAAACGTACGGTTTTTCGTGACGATCGCAATGTTTTAGATTTTCATTTGACACCCTACCCTTGCCGTAAGACGTAGTCTACGTCAAAAACATGGGAGCTGTCAGATCTATCACCACTCGGTGTCTTCTTCTTTTTTCAACCTGGATTCGTCCATAGGGTCTTACAAGTTCATATAATATAAGAATACCGAATAGATTATACAGTATAAGGGCACCTCCAATCCTGATGGGAAACTGGTATAGATCTAAAATTTTGGGTTGGAGGGGTTTTAAATTTTTGCCCGGGGGGTTTATCCAATTTTTTTTTTTTTTTTTTTTTTTTTCATAAAAGAAATGTTATATATATTGTGTGTTTTTTGTCTTTTTTTTTTTTGTTTTTTTTTTGTATGTTTAAATATTGTAGAAATTAGGGCACCTCCAATCCTGATGGATATTCTGATCTAAAATTGGTCCGTTTCAAAAATTTAGATCATCTCATTTTAGATAAAAAAAAAAGGAATATTGCACCGCTGATCTATTTACTTTGATCTATACGCAAAAAAAAATGGCAACCCGGTCAAACGAAACGTCGTCAGTTTAGTCGTCATGTTTACTTTGAGCTTTTCATGTTTTGCTTCTTACCTGTACCAAAAGCAAATTTTCTTTGATAATTGAATAATTAAATTTTTAATTGAATTTATTCGAAGTTTTTCTTTGACAATAAAAGACGCCGTACGTTTCCCAGACGGAAATTTCTACCCAAATCGACATCAAAACCTGTCAGAGCAACCAATTTTATCAGCTGCCTCGTAATGTTAACTACGGCAGCAATATTGTTGCAGCAAAAAGGATTCTCAACTCATCTCTAAATAGCAGTGGATCTGATTCTTGCAAGAACACGACGTTCGACGGCTCCAATAACTCCGGAAGCTCAAGCAATATAAGTCAGTGCAGTAGTATCACCAGCAGAGGTACCGGAAGCATCTACAGCTATTCCTTCAGTAACATGCAATCATAACATCCGACTATTGATGAATACAAGATACATCAGTACCTGTTGCGCCTGTTCAAGTCAATCACGCCCGTTTTGTCGATGATCATTGAGAGTCCTTCGCTGGCGAAAATCATGGTTCCAGCCGCACGTGATCAATTCTTTGCAGAGGAATCCGTTTTTTGAACCGTCTCTACATAGTGTACATAGCATGTTATTAGTAGCTCAACCATGGAATGAGAATTAGATGGTTGAAGTGCTTAATTAAAAAGTATGCTGTTGTATTTAACGTTTAAAAATATCTTCCCTTTTTTACAGGATCAGACACGTCTGTTTGAATGAGTTGTCGAGACTGATTCTCGATTATTGACGAACTAGGGCTTCTGCGATATCTTCGATCGTCAAGAATGTATTCTATGAGACGGATATTTTGATTTCGATGGTGAAACGGAAGCAATCTTCATCTGAGCTGGAGAAAACGAGCAACTTTGCATGAGAAGTAATTGAGTTGCTCAAGGATGCACCGCAGTACTCTATACTATTCAAGATGTTTGTTCGATCGTTTCAGTATTACTTTGGATATAACTGCCGTTTGTGTGATTATGGCCTGGTAAAGTAGGCTGATTGGTTGGAAGCCATTTCTGGAAGAGTAGAAATGAAACACTCCAACGATGAAGACAGAAAAATCTATTCAATCACATTTTCGCAAAACAAGTACAGGTATAGTTAAGCATTTTACTGACAGTGTGTCGGGGATTCTCATGAGTTAAATACATAATTTCCAAAAAAAAACAGGTACGAATATCAAATTCAACCTTGTGTATATTCATATGTTCGACACTATCTAAGCTCTCCCGCATCTATTTCATATCATTGCCTGATCGTTTCACGATTGAAACATCCTCCTTTTCGGCTTCGATCGTATGTTGTTTGTCGCTGCCTAATGGACTCGAAGAAAGAACGTATGCTTCAACACACGTTCATAACATGATTAGGTGAGATATTTTCTAGAATGTTAGTCAAATACACAATACATATCCACAAGCAGGACTTGTGGAAGTTGCTTTGTGAACTTCCTATTTTTATTAAGGGTTTTGATTCTTTCGATGCCACCAATATAACTTATGATAACATTTCCCAAATGAAGTACACAAAGTTGAACAACTCCGTTGAATATTGCTGGACCTTTTTAGTAGTTCCAAGGTTTTTTTTCTGCACTCCAGAGGTTGCAGTTTCTTCTTTTTCCTCGTCCAAAGCACGTCCATCACTACTTGAAACTTCCAGTTTATCGGCAATTCATGGATTTCTCCTTCTCCGTCCTGATTTGCATCTTCATCGTCGTCCGGTAAATTATTATTATCTTCCTCATTATCTCCCCGTGAGAGCACCTTGAGAAGTTTCTTATCGTTTCCTTGCCCTGATACAAAGTGTTAAACTAACAGGATTATCGTACTGAATAAAATTACCAATTACCAATTACCAATCGTCAACTCCGGCTGAGTTTCTTTTAGTTAAGCTAACGCTTACTGGTCTTCCTTGGTGACGTCATTCTTGCAGCACCTTTGTCAGCAACTGCAGTTTGAACCTGATTCTTTTTCTCATCATCTCATCAGGTCCGCATCTTAGTTATCCAGAAAATTATCCAAAGATGCCCGTCGATTTAATCTTGCTTATTTTACTTACTGACGGCTTTGACACATCAACACGATTCTTTTTATTTTCTATAACATTGTTGCCAGCACTACTACAGAAAATAGATCAAGGTAAAAAAGTGATCCAAAACATGCATTATTTGGATCAGTTTTCTTGGGAGATGTAAAAATTTAAATCAGATTGTGGTATAAAAGCCAGTATAGAACGCCGCGGTGCAAGCATTTAGATCACTTCAGATCTAAATATTTAGATCTATACCAGTTTCCCATCAGGATTGGAGGTGCCCTTATAGTAAAAAAAAGAAGAATCGGGCTTATCTGTCGAATTGTCTTGCCCACTTTGTTTCGCATTCGGCGCTTGCCGCGGAAAGTAAACAAAAATCGCACTGTAGCGATATTCTTCTGACGATTCGCGGATTTCCCGCAAGTCTGTTTTCATTCAGTATTCATTGAATATTGCTAATCAGAATGAAACCGATGAAGCAGCTGTTCTGTAAATTTGGCTTGTTATTTTGGTGCTTCACGAAAATGCTGGAGTTCAAAGATTTTACGATGAGATATCCATTGCCATTGTCGAAAAGGGCAAGAAACAGCTGATGGTAAGTTTATCTATTGTAATTATTCAACACACTAACCAACCGTCACTTAAATACTCCTCAGGAACTGGAAGAAAAGAGCCTTCCACGGTACGGCAGGTGTTGGCTTCATGCCTTGGATCACCTCCGGGACGGAAGCCGGGTTTTGACCGATACTATTCATGTTGATCTGGCGTTGCTTTTCACCAACTGCTTCATGGAGATGTCCGGCCAGGAGCGGTTAGATTGCGTGTCAGAGCGGACCGTGGCATTAAAGCGGCTCTGTATGAGCGAAATGAGTGACCGTGCCTTCTATGTGTATACGGAGTTTTTCACGCAAACGCAAAATATGTGTTTTTTTCTGCAGAGCGAACGGTGGCAAATACAAGCGGATCAAACCATCGATAGGCTAATTGTACGGCCCAGAGAAGTTAGCGAGCAGTTGGAAGGAGCTACCCAACAAACATCGGTGTTCAATTAGAGCTTGTTCAAACGAATTTGGAGAAGTTATTCAGCTATTCTAGAAGAAACAGCTGAATAGCTTCTCCAAATTTGAAAACATTTAAGCTGCTCCTGGATATTTTTGATATTTTTTCTGTTTTACAGAGAATAAGTTTATTCGCTCATTAATTTATTGGAGGTTCATTTGAAATTAATTGGAGGTCACTTCCAGAAATACATAAACGCAATTGTTCCGTAGCGAAACAAGAATTTATGAAAAAAAAACAATAAACAAATAGATGACGTTTCGTTTGACCGGGTTGCCATTTACCTTTTTGCAAATAGAACAAAATGAATAGATCAGCGGTGCAATATTCTTCATTTTGATTAGACGATCTAAATTTTTGAAACGGATTAATTTTAGATCAAATTATCCATCAGGATTGGAGGTGTCCTAAGTGTTGGTATAAGGGCATCTTTAACGGCGATGCAAATCGTGGATTGGATTTGTTTTTTTAGACCAAACGCAAAAACATCGCTGCACCGGTGTTGTAAATTTTGTTGTATACAGGATCTATTTTGCATGACTTTAAAACTGGTATGTTTTGATCTATTCTCGCAGCAATTTGGAACAAGAAAAAAACCGTTCCAAAACACTGCATGCTACTTGATAATACCAATTATTGAATAAAATTTCAGCTTTTACTAAACAATAACTCAATTTTATTGAGTATTTTCTGAGATATTTTTGTGAGCCGAAAAGTAAACGTGTTTCCTGCGTGTGATGCTAGCGGCACGTATTAGTACACGACACTGAAGAAGTCTGCACATTGTAGACGAAATACGCTTATCTGTCAAGATAAGCAATAAAGGTAGTTGGAATTAAATGGAAATTACTAATCATTCTTCTTATTTTCTAGTTACAGGTATTCCACTAAACAGCTCACACTCTCCATAATTCAATTATAATTGATAACGAACCCGGAAATCCAATGATCGGGATTGAGACTCAGGAATTGAAATTGGTCGAAATAAATAGCTCATTGAAAAATTGTATTCGTATTCTTGCTTTTGACTCCATGTTTATTAGTAGGATAGAATTTGTACCATGGAAAGACTGATATGGAAGGAATCAATAAATTATAAAATTGTTAATAGTAAATTATTATAATTATTTTCATATACTAGTACACAATTTATTCGTACCTTCATTATAAATATTGCTTTATGTAATTTACATGTGCATCTGAAAATGATTGTAATTCTCAAAGAAATCCAGTTAGCAGCATTCATCCTATAGTACTTTTTTTCTTTTCAAAAACATTACAATAACCATTTAATCTAATATTGCAATTTAAAATATTGTAACAATATATTGTAAGCAATTGCATCATTTTGAAACCATTAACTAGCCTGATGAATCAACAATCGAATATATTGTTATCCATACAATGTATTGGGTCCTCCCTTAGCTCAGTCGGTAAAGGCGCAGCTACAAAGCAACATCATGCTGGAGGTGGCTGGGTTCGATTCCCGGTCTGGTCTAGGAATTTTTCGTAAAGGAAAATGTCTCGACTCCCTGGGCATAGGGTATGATTGTACTTGCCACACAATCATACTAATGCAAAAATGGTACTTGGCATCGAAAGCTCTCAATTAATAACTGTGGAAGTGCATTTAGAACACTAAGTTGAGCGCAAGCAATAAGCTAATTGTGAAAGCAATAAGCTTGAAATGCTAAAGAAGAAGACGTATTATAATTGAATGATTTATACCATCCGTTGTATTGTTTTTTTTTATTCGGGAAGCCTCTAGTTGACTCTAGTTGTCGCATAATGTCCAGGAACACCTCCCTTGGCATGCGAAAACGCAGAAAGTGCTTCTCGTTGTAGGTTTGCGTGTCGCTCAAGTAGTCCTGGCACAGCTTCTGATGACCGGAACGGAAATCACGGTCGACGTTGGGGTGTCATCCAGGATGTGACCCTCTCCGTTTCAATTCTTGTTTATCCGCTGCCAAACTACAAATCAGCATTATCTAATATCGTTTTAATGAAATGCATGCATTCACACACTCACCTTCAGCGCAACGAAAGAACAAGTATTCCTTGTCGTCACTACTGGCATAAAAAATTATTTGGTCAAACCAATCAATGGCAAAATGTTTGTGAAAAATCTGCGATCTCTGAAAAAAAAAAAAACTTATGATCTCTGATGTTGAATGATCGACAGGATGACAGGTGTTGGTGGATATAACAACAAGAAATACAACACCGGTGCAGGGAACACAAAGTTGGTCTATTTTAGCTAGTTCTATTCAAGTTTCGCTGATGGTATAAAGTTGATCTAAAAATAGACCGCCACTGAAGATGCCCTAACATATCTGTTGGATGTTAAAAATGTCTTACTATAGGTGACACAATTTTTCACTCTGGATTTATTTGAGCTGGGTAATTTCAATAGCGAAATTGATAATACCAATAATCATTAGGAAGCTAGCAATTTAAAAATGGCTCACTGCTGGCAACCCCATTGATCCCTAGTACACCTAGCAATACATTCTTGCGCTTTTCGGTACTAGAATATTTGTTTTTGTTTTGATTTGCTGTGTTATTCTGACAGAATATTTGAGGCGCTGTTCGTCGGAATGTACATTTTTAGGGATGATTCGTTAAGCTTGGGACCGAGCTTGGGATCATTACGCTGGTACTTCCTGATCCAAGAACTATCAACAATCAATGTGCAAGTAGTGATTTGAAATTAGTTCACTACACATTGATTGTTGTTTTTGTATTCTCCCAAGCGCGGAAGTAACGATCTTTGATGAAGTTTGTCAGAAGCAGATAATTTATCATCTCCATGCGAAGCGCTAGGAGTGGACGGTAATTTATTGCTAGAACGAATAGACATGAAGAGAAAGTGTATTGATAGTTCCGTATAGGGCAACGGCAGGCTTTGAAAATTTAAAGATCAAGTTTGAAAACGAGCGGAGGGCATTATAGAACGGTAGTATCCGATCAGGCACATAACCCTTTACAATACTACCCCATGCAGGATAGGCAAGAGGAGGAAATCCCCTTGACTAGTTCACTGTTGTAGAACCCCTAGTTCCGAAGTACACCTTGCAGTCTGCACCTTGTCATGCAATCTTGCGCTTTTCAGTACCTTTTGGTACAAGTATCTTTGGCTTTGTTTTGATTCGCTATGTTATTTTGACAGAATATTTGAGAGTGTATTGGTGTGAGTTACGGTCTGAGGGGCGAATCATTAAGCTTGGGACTGGGCTTGGGACTGGTGTGCTAGTACTTCCTGAGCCAAGAACTATATCCATTTTCTTGACTATCCAGCCCCTGCTAATACCCTTTTTGAAGGTATTCTTTTGACAGCTTATCTCTGAAGATAAGCAGGCGATTCAGTTTGCTCACATTTATCAGTCACCATGGAAGACTTACGGGAGTAAGTTTTAAGATAACATTTGCATCAGCTTAGACCGTGTCAGATATATAATAGCATTAAGCAGTTCGTTGCTTTCCCAGATCATCTTCCACCGTCTATCGCCGCTAGTGGGAATTTATCAAGCGGGTTTTGTGGACGGGCGATCGACAACCGACCAAATCTTTACGTTTCGGCAGATCCCCCAAAAGTGTTGCGAATATCAAGTTCCTACGCACCAGTTATTCATCGATTTAAAGGCCGCATACGAAACGATATTGATCGTGAAGAGCTAGTGAAGTTTACGGATGAAAACGGTTTTCCCGGGAAACTGACTAGAATATCAAGGAAGCAATGGATGGCGTTCAGTGCTATGTGAGGATAGCGGGTGCGTTATTGGACTCGTTTGAAACACACAAAGGAATTCGACAGCCGTGTCTTTCCTGCCTCTAGTTCAACATTGCGCTAAAAGGTGTTATCAAGCGTGACGGCATCAACATTCGGGGCACGATTTTCAATAAATCCAGTCAATTCATTTGCTTCGTTGGTGACGTGGAAGAACTTCCAGGCAGTTATAGGGTGTCCCAGAAAATCAAAGCCCGATTTTGATGTGCCACTGTTGCTTTCAGATGACGTTTAAACAGCTGATCATTACCCAGGTAACCAATAAGCATTAAATAAAACACGTAAGTAGCCCAATAGTGCGATAGTGTGTATGTGTCTGTGGCTACTGGTGGTATGTTAACATTTTTCCATGAAAAGGGAATTAAGTATACAATACTATAGGCAAGTCAGATTGGAAAAAGCATACTCAAACACCAAAGCATTCTAGGAATGTTCAACTGGCATCCAATTTAAAAACCCATGTTCAATGTTGTGGTGCAGAAATCAACTTCAGCAGCACAGAAAATTTGGGCTTCTAGGGAGTTTTTGCATCTCATACTGTAATGCATCACAACAGCTCCATGGATTGTACACCAGCTCTCTTGCGTATGTTTTTCGACGATTCTGAAACTGCCACAAAGATCTCCTGTGGTCAAACTAAGACAGAGCTATTAAAGATTGTACTCGAAAAAAAAAAACACTTTCTTTTGTGTATAAATTTTCATTGCATGGGTATTGATGACATTTTGAAAAATAGTTTAGTGTGTTTTGTTAACATGTCACAATCTGTCGAGTGGTTATTGAGATGTCTTCCAAGCAAGAAGTGCTTCGATAAGAAATTTTGGGCGTGGTCGTGGAAAATCCGGGCCAGTCCCACAGGTGGGTCGCGAAACAGCTTGGAATCGACAATTCGACCGTGTCCTGTGTGGTAAATCGTTTAAAAAGACCTAGACGACGCAGCGGCGTGCTTGCAGTGGAAGAAAGCCGAAGACGACTGACCCCGTGAACGCAAAGAAGATGAGGGATTTCTTCAAGCGCAATCCAAACCATTCGATTCGGGACGTTGCCAGGAAGGTCAATTCTTTCGGCTGTTTCATCCAGCAAACAATGAAACGAGCCAGACATCATGTCTTCAAGGTAAGGAAGGCGCCCAACCGAACCGATAAACAGAATACGGTGGCCAAATCCCACACCAGTAAGCTGTACCGTGAGTGGTTGGTGCAGCCGAAACGTATCATAATGGACGACGAGACGTACATTAAAGCGAACTCCAAGCATATTCCCGGCTTAGAGTTTGTCGTCGGCATGTCCCGCCTGGATGTAAAGGAAAAACTCCGGAAAAATAAAGTCGAGAAATTTGCCAACAAGTACTTGGTGTGGCAGGCGATCTGTGGGTGCGGCAAATTCAGCAAGCCGTACATAATAAAAGAAGAAGAATGCCTCCAGAAGCGCCTGCTGCTCTTCATTCGGTCCCACGAAGGTGACACTCTGTTTTGGCCGCATCTGGCATCATGCCATTACGCGAAACCGGTGATAGAGTGATTCGAAGCCAACGATGTTGGTTTTGTGCCGAAAGAGGCAAATCCGTCAAACTCGCCAGACCATCACCCAATAGAAAAATTCTGGCTGATTAAGAAGGGCAACAAGGAACGTCTTCAAAAACGACAAGAATTTGATGAAAGAGTTGATGAAAGTGTGTAAGAAAGATGGCGCGAGTGTTGCACAGGATTTGATGGGTAGCGTTAAGTCCAAGTGAGGGCATTTAGCCTAGGAGAGGGGGTTGAATAAACTAACTTTTCAAAAGCATAGCTTATATCCCAAGTAACAATTTTAGTTTTATTCCAGCCGTATAGCACTCCTCCCGGTTTTGTAGATAAAACTACATTCAAAACTGTGTTGTGTACCAACGCCTCCTCTATGCTTCTTTAAAGCCGAAATTTGTACAAAGTGGCCCACACTATAGACGGTTGTGAAAACAAGGTAATAACATCTTTATAAGACCATAAAAATTTTGAAAATGTTCTAGTGAAAGAGAGAACTTGAGAACCTTCATAAAACCTATTGGCTGCCATGAAAACAAGCTTACGGCCAAATGGCCACTGCTATCAAACTTCACTATGATATCGTGGTTGGTTTTGGTTGTTCTGCTTTGTTCTTTTCTCTGCTCTTCTGATTCATATAGCAGTAAATAATATCTGTGAAAACAATTCTAGTGATGCGGAAAATTTAGTTTGATAGTAAATTATTTAAAACAAATTGAGATTTCTACAGCGCAACAGGCTCCAAATCATATGCGTATTTAATTTTATGGTGAATATTGGCACGATGAGAGCCAAAAATTAATGCGCCCTGGAAATTATGAGAGTTTACAACAACTAAAACAAATATATTTGATAAATCGATTATGAAATTCCTGAAAATTGATGGAATTCAATAAGGTTATCTAAAAAAAAATCCGAATCCGTTAATACATTAATAATTACATTTAAAATTTGGTGCATTTATTTTTCCACACATCAATTATTTCTTATATTTCAATATGGCGATTGAAAAAAATCACAGTTTTGCCAAAAAGCCAAATTATCTTCGCAATGACTATTAAAAAAACAATTTGCCGTTTAATTCATTCACTGGAGGCAAAATGGTTTTAAAATACTTTTTCATCTGACCATAATAAGATAATTTGAATGAGTTCAAAACTGCATTTCAAAACAGCATTTTACGAGTTCATAAAGTCGAAATAAAACCTTTGATAGGAGTAAAAGAAATTTGAGAAAACAAGGTTAAAACGATCGTTGTAAACAAGCTGTGTAGGTTCTCATAAACCTCACTAAAATATGAAACCTATTGGCATCTCTTTATCGTATAGTAAAAGAAAATGATTTCTAGTGGTTTTCATTAAACTTTAATAAAATTGAATAAAGCTGGTTGGTTTTGGCAATGATACTTGGGATTCGACTGTTACGTTTGTATTTATAAAAATGGACAAAAATTGCCGATTTTTCATGGGTTTACCTTCACCCGCACTGACAAAACTACCCATGCAGCATCAATCATAGTAACCCATGAGTCAGCAGACAAAATTTGACAGCTCTATCAGTCGAACTCTAACCGTGATGGCAAAAACAGTGAAGCAACTCCGTTCAGAAGTGTGCGCGTTCAAAGAACGGCACCCCGCCGCGTCGAAAACGGACATCGTGCGGCACTTTGTGGACGCCGGATACGCCCGTTCCGGCATCTACAACATTTTGGAACTATTAGACAGCAATCAGAGCATCGAAAAGAAGCCCGGTTCCGGACGGCCGACGACCCTGAGCGACAAGAAGCTCCAAAGGATGCTGAAGAGGAAGAGGAAAAAGTGGCTACATCGCTGCGTGCGCTTGGCCGGGAGGTCCGTTCAACCGGCCAAACAGTGAAAACGTACCTGGCGAACATGAACATACATGTCAGGAAGCGGAAGTCACGTCCACTGGTTTCGGAGCTGCAATCAATGACGGAGCGGCAACGGCTGAATAAGATGGTCAACTCGATTTTCCGGCGAATCGCGACGTGGTGGTGGTGATGGACGACAAGACCTATCTCACCCTGGATGGCAACGACTGGCAGGGCACTTCGTATTTTACTTCCCCCACGAAGGAAGTGAGCTCCGAGGTGAAGTTCATTTCACACATTCCTCAAGAAGGTGCTGCTGTGGCTGACAATCAGCGAGAAGGGGATGTCAAAGCCGCTCTTCTTTCGCTCCGGACTGGCCGTGAACGGGGAAATTTATAATACGAAATGCCTGCCGGAAGCTGCGTCGTTCATCAAGAAATACCATAAGGGCGAAGACGCGGTGTTCTGGCCGGATCTGGCGTCGGCCCACTACTCGAAGCGATTGTTGGAGGAGATGGAGCGGCTGAATATCGATGTGGTACCCAAGTCGGCGATCCCGCCCAACGTCCCCCAGCTGCGTCCCATCGAGAATTTCTGGGCCAACCTGAAGCGTAAGATCTACTCCAACAATTTTGTCGCGAAAACTGATGAGGAATTGGGAAATCAAACGAAGAAAGAACTCAAAAACATGCCTACACGCATGTTTTCGTCCGCCATGGTGAATGTTCCGGTTAACTGCCGGAAGGCCGCTCGCAAGGGCGTAGAATGTTTTTTGCGAGTCAGCTTGAATAATTACCTTCCATGGGAAATTTATCAAAAGCAATTATCTTTCATAGCTTTTTTTTTATCACCATCCGAAAAAAAGTCCATTTTTTCAAGGCAAACGTTATGAGAAATCTAACGCTTGACCTCCAGGTTGGTCAGAGTCCTTCCATAGCTCAGTCGGTAAAGGCGCAGCTACAAAGCAACACCATACTGGAGGTGGCTGGGTTCGATTCCTGGTCTGGTCTAGGCATTTTTCGTTATAGGAAAATTACTCGACTCCCTGGGCATAGGGTATGACTCAATCATATTAATGCAAAAATGGCATCGAAACGTCAATTAATAACTGTGGAAGTGCATTTAGAACAATAAGTTGCGAGCAAGCAATAAGCGAATTGTGAAAGCAATGAGCTTTAAATGCTAAAGAAAGAAAGACCTCCAGGTTGGAAAATCGACACGTTTACCGACTATGCCATGAGGCCCCATGTTGTTTCATCATTACATGTCTGAATCGATGTTTGTACTACGATAGGCCCTTACGTTTTCTAGACCTGGTGACAACTCACTGATGGGACTACAAAATCCCATCTCCATGTTCCTTTGTCCAATCCCAATGTTCCTCTTTTTAACGTCGGGTAAATCGCGAACAAACGGTACCATGTCTTACTTAAAATAGTATTAAGTCACTCATGTTATAAAAAAATATCGGCTCCGTAAACCAGAATAAAAGGTCCTGACATCGGAAATGTCCGAGAAGTGAATTCGTTGTTGTGTCTGTTGTGGTGATCTCCAGGTGTACCGATATGGGAGTGTAGCAATGGGTCCGATCGTTGACGGTCGAATGTATGGTCAGCTCACAAAGAAAGATTACACAAATTTCCTAACTACAATTAAGAAACTAATTTAGGTTTCCAGCTAAAACTGTATCTTCTGAGCCAATTTTCAATTTTCTTTCTTGAATTACCTGCTTCGTTTTGTCTATTGCGTTGCCACGGGTACATCAGGGTGGTATGACGTCTAATGATGAGACGGTTGCGACACTTTAGTGTTGACAACAGGGAGACTGTGCTCAAAATAAGATACTACGTATGACCATATTATTGGAGGCTTCCAAGTGAAATTCAACAAACAAGCTAAGAATGAATATTGTTCACCGGACCATCTATGTGATTTAAAAGTTTCTTGTCATCAAAACTCGAAGACGAAAGACAAAGCAAATACAACAGCGAAAATTTATGGGACATATGAAATTTCAGCTTAAAAGTTGTTTAAAAATGTAAGAAAATGACGCACCAGCATCAAAAATTTCCCCACATTTAACAATCAAAAATTCCCGACATTGCTTCGATCTACACGCTAATAAATTTGACGTTTCGATCTCAATAGCAAAATTGCCAGGTTCCTTCGATATTCTATCACCATCAATGCTTCGAAATGTGCTTAAATAATATACCCTTGGTTAGAAGAAGCAGCTCTTGTCTTTGTTCGTTTTAGTATGTGTTGTGACAAACGAGCACATTAAAATTAAACCTTGAGCAACGTCAAAAAAAAAAAGCCGAATCTATTATTGACTATCACGGCATCACAGATCATAGATGCATTTAAAATGTAATCAACGTGCCTCACGTGCTCGTTTAACCATTTTCCAACAGTGTACACGAGAGCATTTGCGTGTGTGTTTTTGGTTTTTGGTTAGGGTGGTTCGAGTGTTCTCTATTGATTTTTTTACACTTCAAGGGACAACCGAATGACCGAACTACATAGATTTATTCAGCCACCCTAATATGCATTCTGAAAGAGTTAGGCACAGACCGTGTCTACTCGATGTGGTTTGAGATCAAGATCATCGACTTGTCTCTTTTGGTAAAGAACGAAGGGTGATAAGGGGGAGGGTTTCTCAAGAGTTTAGTTTTGAAAGGTGGAATTATTCATTTTTTTCCACGTTGCGAAGCTGAGATTAGTTGCTGCTGCATCAATTACCTACGTGGCGTCAATTTAGACCCACTTATGTTGCAAACAGGTTTTTTTTTCGCAAACTGTCCGGTGGTAAATTAGTTGCCTTATGATTGTCCAACGGATATCCGTTTCAAGTGTGGCATTGAGAAATTCAACAGGATTTTCTCTATTTCGTAGTAACCAAGCGCAAGTTGAGCCTAAACTATTTTATTGGTTTCCTTATCCTCACTTCTAAAGTACATTCTTATCATATAGCGTCACCTCAATCCATGCTAGTATACAACAAAATCATTAATTCGAATGCATCGCATCGTATTATATATCTACAATTGCGTGGTTAAAAAAAAATATCACTTTTATTAGCAAACGAAATCAATTGCTTTCAGGAAAAATCCTCCCATCACATGTGCGTGTATGTTGCGTGTATCCAAGGACCTAATCGACCTCAAGTTTTCGGAAGCTCCCAATCATGCCACTGTCCAAATCTCCGCGGCACGTGTCCGCGTAGAATGAGGAAGATTTGGTGATTTCGATGTGCATCTCGTCCATGGCGAGCAGTTGGGCCCGTTTGGCTCTGCAGCGTTCCTTAAACTGGGCAATCATGTCGGCTAGGGGACCGGCAGTGCCACCGTACTCGTTCGGGAGGATGCTCTTGTCCACCTTGGATGCGAAGTCGTTCACGGTGCGGAAGAGCTGCAAAATAGAAGGGGGAATTTGTTAAGTTCAAAAGTCAAGGGTTTTAAGAATCTCATGAAGCTAGATAGATAACTTCTCATTACTAACAAAAATTTTCTGTTGATTTTTACACATACTCCGTTGTTGACGCAGGAAACGACGAGTTGGCCACCCTTTTGACCGACGTTGCTCAAGGGATTGGCGGATTTGTGTTAGGACGCAAAACCGGCAATCTTCAAAGATTCGGTTTGCCAATGTAGGGTGGCTAACTCATTCCCTGCGTCGACAGTCTCCTCCGGGTTTAGTCCGAAGTCTCCGGGGTCTTCAGTATAGCTCGTTGGTACCGTCCGTCCGGGTGCGGGATCATTCCGATGATTTGTTCCCTTTACCATCTTTTACGCTTCGCTAGGTTCGCGACCATTACTAGGTTCCCTGGTTCTAGTGTTCGGTTTCTATTAAACCGAACACTACTGAATCTTTGAATATCCCAAATTTTACTATTGCGAATGATCATCTACCTCAGCTTTTATTACTAGTGTCCTCGAGCAACTGAATAGAAATTTTATCACTCTCGAGTACCGTATAACGGGATATCTTAATAACGAGGGTAACTTTAATAAGACTTGGAGTTCTATAAATAAATGATTTCAGATTGTTCTGTTGAGTTTCGCTCGGTTCAGCTTCGATGTCAGCGCTGTAACGCAGGTTGGAGCTTTGTTCTTCAATATTGACGACAATGTATTAGCCAGAAGCGTGCTGCTTGGTTCAGCGGTATTTGCTTCAAGCTAGCTAACAATAGTCTGATAGTTTGATCTGATGAACTTCGCCGCCTTTCCGCTAGCATAGTCCACATGACAGTTGAAGTTCAGCTGGTCATCAATCATGACTCCCATGTATTTGAACACTCGTTTGGCGGCTATAGTATGCTCCCCAGCGGTAGTTTTTGCTGGCTGCACTCCATTATAGTTACTGAAGTTTAGCCCCGAGGATCCAGTTGCCACTCAAGACGATCCTCTGTCGCCAACATGTCCACTTCTTCAACCGACACTCCTGTTACGGTTAAGACCACGTCATCGGCAAAACCCACAATTTCAACACATTTGGCCCATTTCAGTATCAGCACGCCGTTGAACATCCCGTTTCAGAGCTTTGGACCAAGGATCGAGCCTTGCGGAACTCCCGCTGAAATTTTGATCGATCGCTGTCTCAACCTGTCTCTTGCGGCAGTGGCGCTTATACCAAGCTATTTAGCATTTTATTTGGAGGACCCGAGCGTTTGTTCTCCAGGTCAGAAGCAGCTTTAAACAGTGACTTTTCCCCATGTCAGGGGCGGCTGAATCATCATCCAAGTGCCAGCGCGGGACTCTAAATTCAACAATCTGGTCATCTGGTGAAATGCCATCATTACACCTTTTTGTACAATGCACGAAATGAATTTCGTGAAGCCCAACCAATCACTGCCTCTCTTCAATCGTACTCATACATGTTGGTATTGCTGATTGGGTGGGCTGAAATCATTGATTTATCCCAAAATAAAAATAAAAGCGCTATCGAGAGTAGCATAGTGCATACTCATTAATCAAGCAACTTCTAACGAGTCACCATTGCCTCCACGGATTCAGCTATTTCCAAAATTACAGGTTCAAACCTCATGTCAGAAACATTAATAAAAATGCTGAACAACTCCTCGAGGTTTGCGGTTTTTTTTTAAATTACGTACTGAGTCGATATAGAAGATCTGTCAGTGAATCATGCAACCACCAGAGAGACGTTTATTGATAACAAAATATTTTTATCACTTTGTACTGTTTTGGTACAATAAACGAATGTTCTTTCTGTGTCAACAAATGCCTCGTGCTTATTTCGACACATTACAGTACCGGTTAGATTTTGGCCTGGTTCCTATTTAATGCGGTTCGATTTTGACACATGGAGACAATCTAAGCTTCTTAAATTATAATTTTATCATTCCCAAACAAGTCTACAATTGTTTAATCTTGTTGACAAAATCGGATGGGTATTGTAAAACAATTTGGGTGAGAGTGGAGAAGATAATCCCCCCCCCCCCCTCTCTCTCTCTCTCTCTCTCTCTCTCTCTCGCTCTCTCTCGCTCTCTCTCCTCTCTCTCTCTCTCGCGCACTCTCTCTCTCTCGCGCGCATTCTCTCTCTCGCGCGCTCTCTCTCTCTCGAGCGCTCTCTCTCTCTCTCTCTCTCTCTCTCTCTCTCTCTCTCTCTCTCTCTCTCTCTCTCTCTCTCTCTCTCTCTCTCGCTCTCTCTCTCTCTCTCGCGCGCTCTCTCTCTCTCTGGCTCGCTCTCTCTCGCTCTAAAAATAAAAAAGCTTGCCCCATCTTACTTCAAATCCTGGCTACGCCTATAGTGGTGGAACTTCAGAGAAATTTTCAACGTTTCGGGAAACTTGGTTGAACTTCCAAAAAGTTTGCTGATAGAATGGAAACAACTTTATGGAAATTACTGGAACTTTGAGAAGCAGATTTAGCTTCCCAGAAGTTATTTGGACTTTCAGTTGGTACATCTTTGACGATAAAAACCAGAATATCACTAATACTTTAATAATTAACGAGAAATTGAGAAAAATCTGGGAAATTGGTCGATTTGCAAAACTTATTAAAAGTTGATGTAATATCTGTGACATAAATAGCATTTCCAAGATATTGTTAAATTTTCAGCATAACGAAAGAGCAAGTATTTCTCGTCGTCTGCTAACAACGCACTACTGGCAATAAACATTATATGGTAAAACCAATCCATGGCAAAAAGTTTGCGCAAAATCTGCGAACTCTGAAAATAAAACTTCTGATCTCTGATGTTGAATGAGTGACATGATGACAGGTTCTGGCGGGTTTAACAACAAAACATACAATACCGGTGCGGGGAACGCAAAGTTGGTCTATTTTAGTTCCAGAAATAGACCACCGCTGAAGATGCCCCAACTAAGCGGATGTGAACAATAGACTCTGAACAGAGACGACGCATAACATGTTTATCGATTCTAAGGCGTCGTATGATCTGGCTCACAATAAAAACTTTGCGTTCAGTTGACCTAAATTAGACAGAAAACTTATGGGTGAACTGTTAAATTCATGCAAACGCAACCGCAACGTATAAATTGTGGGCCAGCCATGACAGTATCGCCCGCACAGAGCTGTGGAGAATTATGGCTTTCCCGGTCACAAGACTTATATAAGCTACACAGCTCGAAAAAGTAGTGTGAATTCCTTTTCAGTATCATATGCATAAATGGAGCGTCGCAAAACATGAAAATTTACATTATACATCGTGAAAAGTTTCGGGACATTCCATACATTGCCGATAATATTGTATGCCAAAGCTTATCTTTGTTAGAACTATTTTATGCAAGTTCCTGCTTCGTGTGGAATTAAATACAATTTTACGTGCTCTGATGTTTACATAACAATGAAAATTCAGATTTTTTCTTCTGTGTACGATGGAAAGTGTGCAAAACTACGTGAAGATTTTCGAGAAAACATTCTAGCTTGTTTGAATCACGTCGGTGACCAAGACAAGGTGATGGATTTGCATACCTGCTGTTCCAGATTGCGCTGGAAGTTGTCAGGCGAAGAGCTCGACTAAAGAGACGAGGTACGAATTGCACGCGCTCCAGTCAATTTGTTTGTTTGATATGAATATGTCGGCAGAATTTTTGGAACGGTGGCAGATTTGTACACCGGCCTGAAAAGCCGAACTGGTGGAGAAATGTGCTGTCTTCAAGAGCGGATGCTATATTGTTTATCAGGAACCACGACTCCCTAGCTCTGTTTTGGCCTGATTTGGCCTCTTGTCACTATGCAAAATCCGTTTTGGAATGGTATAAGGTACAAGAGGTCAAATACGTGCCAAAACAGCCAATCCACCAAACTGTCCAGAACTTCGCCCAATATAGAAGTACTGGGCTCTAGTTAAGCGGATACTCTTCGAAACTAAGAAAGCAAATGGTACCGATGATTTCAAGAGAAGATGGAAAATCGTCACACGGTGGGAGTATCTGAGGATATTGTACGAAACCTGATGGCGGGTGTACCACAGAAAGTTCGAGAGTTTTATAGAAAGAAGGATTAACATCTTAATCAACTGTTTCTAATGTAGATATAACTCGATTATTGTGAAATTAACAATCGGTTTTGTTTAATTATGTGTAAATTATTTTTGCTGCTATTATTTTGGTGTTCGAAATTTATCGTAGGACAGTCTCTTCTTTCATGTTTAAGTTTTCGTCGTTTTTTGTATTGTTTTCGTAAAATGCACGAACTTTCGTCTGGACTATTTAAATGCTTGATTCTATTGACAGCGCATGTAGTTTTTAATACGAAAAATAAATAATACAAATCGATTTCGTTGCAGTAAACAACGAATAGATTGGTTAGTTAAACGATTGATATCGTAGTTTAAACTTAATGTTATTTTCAATGTATGTAAAGCTGGACTTTTAGCAGCTTCGCAGGAAACAGTTTTATGTGGCAAAGGCTCGAGGAGATATCCGTAACACACATAATTTGTTTTTGCTGATGAGTTCACTAGAAAATTTCTGATTTGGCAAGTGATTTGCTGTAAAACAAAAAACTCAAGCTTTCGGTACTAATGAGTCAATGAGGAGGGCCTAAAAATACGCATTTTACCATTCTTCATGGTACACAAAGGCCAGCTTTGGCTAGCTGCTACTACAGTCGAGCGGCACTTCAGTAGTACCTTGACAAAAGGGATGTATTTCATCGGAAACGACCTCAAACCATCCAAAAGCCCTCAATTTCGCCCAATCGAGAAAAGTTGGACAATTGTTAAGCGGAAGCTGAAAAAGTTACTCGGGATACAGTATAGATGAAGAGATGGTGGAATCAAATGGCTGCTCAAGTTGACAAACTGAGTGTCGAAAAAATAGTGTGAGGTATTTCATGAAAAGTTCGTCATTAAATTAAAAACCAAAATTAAATAAATATGATAAAAATCATTCAGCAGTCTGCCCAACTGTTTTATTTCATCGGGATAATCCCGAGATAGAGATTATTTCTTGCGTTTAGATATTAGTTTAGACAATTCATTTAGAATTGCGCTTTAGTAAAAATTGGAAATATTCAGCATTATCTTTCTCTACTGTGCCGTACGGGGAAAGTGTCCAGGTTGTTGATTTAATTTTCGAAAAAAGATATGCATTGGCACCGAGATTTGCATCTGCATCTCGACACCGTTTCCAATAGCAGTTTGATTTGCTCGTTTGGCAAGCAAGTTGCACATGTGGCTTTCGATATTCCTTTTATCTACACATAAGGAACAATAAATGCTGAAATTTACCGAAACGAGTGCCTGCAGAAGAGGTTGCTTTCACTTTAGCGGAAGCATGGTGTTGCTCCTCTCTTCTGGCTGGATCTGACCTCTGTCCATCAGACCAGATCAACCCTACAGTCGTTTTCTTATAAAAACATTGATTTCGTTGAAAAAGATATCAACCCTCCAAACTATCCCCAACTGCGACCGATCGAACGCTACTGGGCAATCGTCAAGTGGAACCACAAAAAGGCAGGTGCAGTCGCCCACACCATGTCAGACTTCAAGAAACACTGATCAGCAGCGCCCAGAAGGTGCAAAAGAGTACTTCCAAACATTTTCTGGATATCCAAGGGGAAGTGACCAGTTTTATACTTTCACCAAAACCCTTTCAATGAGCGCCTTAGATCACATGAGAATCCAATGATGAATTCACCTTTTGGTAGAATCAAGTTCACAGGATCACAGTGCTCATACATGGACAAGTTATCGGAAACCTCCGTGATGTGACCTAGTAACCGTCAATCATGTCGTTAATTGAGTTGTTTTTCCTTGTTGGGGACGTATTGCCACTGCAACCTTTGATTTGATTTATTGTGGCGTGTCCTTATTTTGCCATATTATAGCAATGGTAAGTTACTATTTAGAGTAACTACCACTACCACTATCACTACCAGTAGGCAATTTTCCCAAGCAGGTACTACATTTCTTATGAAATGTACTACTTGATTGAGAGCAGCGTCCCAGACCTCACAGAGTTCAATGAGACCCTTGTCAAAAAATCTGCATCATTTATTAAATAGTGCAACACAGTCGTACATTAAATGCTTAGAGCTATCACTTTCTAACCTACAAAAGCGGCATTTATCTTCATGAAGTTTACCGATGATTTTCAGGTGATATTTACTTGGACAATGTCCTGTTAACAAACCAGTGTATGTACTCAAGTCATGTTTTGAAAGTTTAAGTAAGTTGTAAGTAAGCTGTTGCGTATGAGAAGCGTTAGGCTTATTAAACAGTTTGGATTGCCAGGCTTTGGAGATACTATTCCAGTTAGCCTGTACCTTTTCCTTAACCCAGTTCTTTAGATTCATTTTTAAAGCGCAAGAAGATAATCCAATAAATGGTTCGGGCCCTATAAATTGCAGGGATGACCCTATTTTTGCCAACTGATCATCTTTTTCGTTTTCTTCAATTCCGCAATGACCAGGAACCCAATAATGGTTAACCATATTACGACAGGACAATTGCTGTAAAAATTGTGCGCATTCCCACACCCGTTTGGATGTAAATGTTTTTGACTTTAAAGAATTCAGAGCTGTTTGGCTATCTGAACAAATGCATATGTTTGCATTTTTATAATTTTTTTTCATACAGATTGATACACATTCCCGTATGTCTAGATTTCAGCTTGAAACACTGTGGGATATTTTCCCATTGCCACATAAAAGTTTATTCCAGGTCCAGTTATACTAGCCCCTACAACATTATCTTGCTTTGAACCATCTGTAGAGAAGACTGTTGAGCCCGGAAGAAATCCTGGTTCTCTTTTATCCCAATCAGAACGAGTAACTGCATGGACTGTGAATTTATGATTGAAGTAGGTTCTCCAAACATGCAATCTTCACTTATCAATATTAAAGGACTTATCGAGAATTCTCTTAGGATACTAAAGTGTCCAATGAGATCTCCATCGAAGAAATTTATGGACCGTTTGAGCCTCAGAGCATTTTCTTTCGCATCTTGTAGTATAACTAAATTGATGTAAAGGAAGAATGTTGAGTAATGCATCTAGTGCTGTTGAAGGAGTGCTATGCATTGCCCCAGTTATAGAGATAGTAGGAAGCCTTTGCAGCTTGTTCAGTTTCTCTTGTGGCTTTATCTGTTTAGTCTTCGGCCACCAGATAAGTGAGCCATACGTGATTCTGGGCTTGACTATAGTTGAATATATCCAGTGAATCATACTAGTCTTAAGGCCCCATTTCTTTCCAAAAGTTCTTTTACAGATCCAAAAGGTATTGGTTGCCTTTCCTATTTGTTGGCCAATATGACAAAAGATGCTTATCTAGAGCTACACCTAAATACTTGACCTCTGAAGATGAATACAGTTTAACGCCTCCTAGTTTAAGATCAGTGTGAAGAAGACTTTCCGCTTTTTAGTAAAAGGTACAATTGTTGTGTTTGTAGGTTTGATATTAACCCTCGTTTATGCACCATGGTAGTGTGTATGATAATGTTAACACCTCCGCTATGCTTCTTTAAAGCCGAAATTTGTACAAAGAGGCCCACTCTATAGACGGTTGTGAAAACAAGGTAATAAAACTTTTATAAGACCATAAAGATTTTGAAAATGTTCTAGTGAAAGAGAGAACTTGAGAACCTTCATAAAACCTATTGGCTGCCATGAAAACCAGCTGTCAAACTTCACTGTGATATCGAGGTTGGTTTATGTTGTTCTGCTTTGTTCAATTCTCTGCTCTTCTGGTTCATTTAGCAGTAAAGAAAAGGTCTAGTGCTGCGGGAAATTTTGTTTGATAGCAAAATATCCCAAACAAAATGTGTTTTCTGCAGTGTATTATGCTCCAAATTAAATGCGCATTTATTTTTATGGTGAATATTGGCACGCTAAGAGCCGAAAATTAATGCGAATCGGAAATTATGCGAGTTTACAACAAAAAGCACTAAATTAAAACAAATATATTCGATAAATTAATGATGAATTTCCTGAAAATTTAGAGAATTGGATAAGGCTATCTAAAAGAATGCCGAAATTAGTCTCCGATCTACAGTTTATTTGCATACCTTTGAACATTTTTTGCATTTATTTTTCCACGTTCAATTATTTCTTATATTTCAATATGGTGATTGGAAAAAAAATCACAGTTTTGCCATAAAGCCAATTTTTCTTCGCAATGACTATTATTAAACTATTTGATCTTAAGGTGACTTCTTTCGATACCAATTTACTGTTTAATGCATTTACTGGAGGCAAAATGGCTTTAAAATGCTTTTTCCACTGGCCATAATAAGATAATTTCAATGGCTCCCCAAACGGCATTTCAATACAGCATTTTACGAGTTCATTAAGTCGAAATAAAATAGGCCAAATAGGCCGAATGAAGGAGCTAGGCATTACATCCCGTTACCCTATATGATTAATTTTTTTACTAAGACTGTTTTATTTCATCGGAATAATCCCGAGAAAGAGCTTATTTCTTGCGTTTAGATATTTAATGTATTAAGCGTAAGTAAAAATTGGAAATTTTCAGCATTATCTTTCTCTACTTAGCCGTACGGGAAGGAGACAACATTGTTAATTTATTTTTCGAAAAAAGTCCTTCAACGATAGCCTTCAGTTTGACCGAGCATCCTTCAGCAGGTATCGTTGGTTCCTGACCTTGATCATTACAACACGATATGCATCGGCACCGAGATTAGCATCAGCATCTCGACACCGTTTCCAATAGCAGTTTGATTTGCTCGTTTGGCAAGCAAGTTGCACAGGTGGCTTTCGATCTTCCTTTTATCTAGACATAAGGAACAATAAATGCTGAAATTTACCGAAACGAGTGCCTGCAGAAGAGGTTGCTTTCACTTTAGCGGAAGCATGATGTTGCTCCTCTCTTCTGGCTGGATCTGACCTCTGCCCATCAGGCCAGATCAACCCTACAGTCGTTTTTTTTTTATAAAAACATTGATTTCGTTGAAAAAGATATCAACCCTCCAAACTATCCCCAACTGCGACCGATCGAACGCTACTGGGCAATCGTCAAGTGGAACCACAAAAAGGCAGGTGCAGTCGCCCACAACTTGTCAGACTTCAAGAAACACTGATCACCAGCGCCCAGAAAGTGCGTCCAGAAGGTGCAAAGGGTACTTACAAACATGTTGTGGATATCCAAGTGGAAGTGACCAGTTTTGGAGTTGCACCAAAAATCTTTCAATGAGCGCCTTAAATCACATGAGCATCCAATGACGAATTCACCATTTGGTAGAATCAAGTGCACAGGATCACATTGCTCATACATGGACAAGTTTTCGGAAACCTCCGTGATGTGACCTAGTAACCGTCAATCATGTCGTTAATTGAGTTTTGTAGGAAGGATCAGATCTCTCCACAAGCGGTTATTCAAGTTTTCATGCTGCTCGCATGATCAAAGATACTACATTTTACGGTTCAGAAATTCAATGTTTTCGATGTGTTTGCAACCAAACGAGCGCAATTTTTGGAAGAATCACAAGAACTCCATTTGGCATCGATTGACTGCATTGAAGCAACATTGAAATATTTAATCTTCCTAACGCCGAATGTAAAACACTATTTCCAAAAGCACTGAATTTAAACTAAATTTGGTTTCCCAATTTAAGCCACCGGGGATAATCGACGACACTTACATTGATTCGCTTCTTCAGCTTGTCACTCAGCAACGACATGCAAAACTCCAGCAGTGTCACCGCCGACGACGGTAGCCCGATGAAGTTGAACGACCGGATCCGGGTGGGAATGCCATCCTGTATACTTTCGGCCACCTTCTTGATGTCGACCAGAGACCACAGGCCCATCAGCTTCAGCGATAGCTGTCGCTCGTCGATACACTGAACATAGCCACAAATCTGCGCCTCCTCATCGTCGGCCAGCACCTCTTGTACCAGGAAGTGTGCCCGAGCTAGTAAGGCCGAGTTCACTCGATTCAAGTTCAGATTGGAGGCTATGGAGAGGATTAACTGCTGTCCATTAGCATCGCGATGTGGAATAGGTAAGATGTATCCTCCGTCGATAAGAGCCTCCAGTTCCGGATCGTCGATATCACAGTTACGGAACCACTTGG
This sequence comes from Aedes koreicus, assembly GCA_024533555.2. NCBI lineage: Eukaryota > Metazoa > Arthropoda > Insecta > Diptera > Culicidae > Aedes > Aedes koreicus. The sequence continues at coordinate 659,323 of JAHHFK020001809.1, forward strand.
GATAGGTCTGCCGAATAGATAGGTACTTTTCCAACATTTCGCACGATTGGGTTATGGAGTATTTTTTGGTACGAAGGAATCGCAACAGAAACAGCGGATCTGTCCGGCATTTCTTGATGTTGGGATTTTTGGCGATCCATTCCCGCATCTGAGTCAGAGCCTGCTCACGGATGTTGTCATTTTCTCGAAGTTCTGCTTTGGCAATTTTTCGGACTTTTTCGCTAAGGGTGCTTCGGTACGGTTCGTATTTCGAGGGATTCTTGCAGTTGCTGTAGACGACACTGTCGACGTCCATGTTGCGATCGGTGCCTGAAACGAAACAATTTTTCTCGATTACTGATAAATCGAATGAAATGTCTGATGCCTGGTTTTAAATAGAGCAAAATTTTCCATCACGCCATAAGCTCTTTGTGCTGCGAGTCTACATTTAGATTATTGTATTTTGATAGCTAATTTGCCCCAATTGACACTTATTACCACCTAGTTACATGTGATTCGATCCAGTTAACATTAATCTCATTGATCACCGGGCTGCCGGGCTCCCCATTCAGAATCGAACAGCCGCGCGCGGTTTGAAAATTTACAGATGTACACATAGCTACCACGCCGAAGATTTCGATATCATAAACAAGCGTATTTATAGTCGGGTTTTCTTTTTTTTCGTCGTCCGGAGAGATTATTTATTTGTCCATCGCCACCGCCCGGCTGCTCGGTGCTCGGTGGTTGAATCCCGCGAGAAGATCGGCTCGTAGTGCTAATTGAGTCTTTCTCCTCTGGTATGCATCCAGTCGGGGCTGTGCGGCGTAGATGCATGACTGATTCGCGCGGCCCATTTTCCGCAGCTACGTCAATCCCGCAGGAGGCAGCGGTCCGCGTGAGCGAGCGATCAATCAAAAACTGGAGACGTAGATAAGAAGTTTTGATTTTGGATTCGGGAAGATTCACGGGATACATTATTCATAGCGTAGAATTGCGCGCGAAAACCGAGGAAGGCGACTGTTGTGGGTAATTAACGTGGAATATAGGTGCTTTTTCCTCCCCAACAGCACATATTTCACCGTACCTACCTAATTTGTTCGCCGTCTGGATTTATGACGAGAAATGCGGCTAGCAATAATAGAATTACGGCCGGCAGTAAGCATTCTTATTCAACTATGTAGCAAACACTTTATGGTGCGTTGAAATGTGAGCCGAATTGACAATGCATGCTTAATGCATAGATTGGACGTTCATGAGGGGCCGAGGCGAGAAATTTGCAAATTGGCACGTGCTTGATGATTGCGTTTTTGTTTTTTATTGATATTGTTGGCATTGTTAGATTTTGGGGTAGTAGCACGCATCGAAAAATAGGTAAAATGTGCTTACATATTGTCAAAATTATTCATCTTACCGTCACAAGGAGATTGGGAAATTATGATTGAATGTTGATTGAAATTGGGATGATTGCTGTGAACTAGAGTGGATGTTTTACGATTGAAAGTTTCTGCTCTGTAAGATCAGGGTTGAAATTGCTTCGCTCTTTACTGGCACAAACCAGAATAAATTTCATTCAAAGCATGTATAACAATACAATCATATCGCTAGTTTCTGATGAGGATTCAATGTAGTTCACCCTAAGGCTGAAATGTGCCAAATATTTAGCATGTCAAATTATTTATGGTCTTTGACTCTTGGTTATGTTTTTCAACACGCTGATTTTAGTTCATGAAACTTATAGAGCAGGTGACCCTGGTCATGCAGCCAGCAGGATTATTATAGAAAAGCCGTCAAAGCGAAAGATGAGTGGTTCGTTTTTATGGTGAAATTATCCCAGTACAACCTTGACACGCCTACGGATTTATTCAAAACTCGTCATCAATTTTGGTGCATTCCGTTTCTGAGTCATGCCAATTTTCCATGGCCATGCTTCAAGAATGGCGAACAGCAGTTCCGTATCACCACACTAAACGTGATAGTCTTATTGGCGGCCAGTGTGTGTCTGTGTGTTTGGGTACAAATTAACCCCCACAGGGCTGACATTGGTGTTATGAAAAACAAAAGCTTTCTATTTTTTCCACACAGATCTAGTTCGGAAGTTAGAACGTGTTAACTCTATTGCACAACTCTATTTCATGTCCACTCCGAGTTCACTTCCACTAACAATAGCATGTTTAATCTGCCATCAAATGTATTATGCCTTAGATTAAAAAATAAATCATTTCCGAATCTTGAACGTATTTAGTTGGAAATTATTAAAATTTTATTGACAGATCTTACCATCTTTGTCATCTCCTCGATTCATTTGTTGGTAAACATTAGTCTCACCTGATTTCGAAAGTTTTTATGATAGGCTAAACCAAACTCCGACCGGTGGGCGATTCGGGAACAAGGGGACGAATAGTCGAAAAACATTGCTGCTATTTCTGATGCTACCCGGGGTCTTATTGCAAAAAGGCTACTGACGGAATGGAAGGTTATCACGCCAAATTGGATTGAATTTTTCCATTCGTTTTGCACTACACTTTCAGTGAAAATCGTAAGAAGCTAAGCAGCAGAAAAATCAAAACACGTCACCATCAAGGCGTCGCCTACTCTAAAGTCACTAATTTAGAATCTAGTGACTATACTATAGCCTACTCTCATCAGTTTTTGGTCGTCTTATCGGCGGCCAGTGGTGTAAAATCCTTTCTTTTGCTACAACGGCGCACAGTGATTCCGAGGCGGAAAAAAGTCGAAAAATCACCTTCCTCATTTTCCAATAAATATATTTTTCTATTTTAGTGTACAATATTTGAAATTTCTTCTTCCAAAATTTCATGAAGATTGGATGAAAATTGCGCTCTACACAATTTTTCAAAGTATAGGTTCTACATGGTCGTTATTCTTTACTCCTATATAACATGTTGCCAGCTTTCCGAAAATTTGAGCTTCATCTTGTGCAAATTTGCGCAAATAAGGTTCCGAGAGGCCAGAATGTCCTGGAATGTCAAGGAAACCCGTAAATTTGGTAAATTAATAAATCTTGTACTAGATTACCACGGATTTGCTCATCTTATAATGAAGTGTATTTATTATATATATATATATTATATATATATATATATATATATATATATATATATATATATATATATATATATATATATATATATATATATATATATATATATATATATATATATATATATATATATATATATATATATATATATATATATATATATATATATATATATATATATATATATATATATATATATATATATATATATCAGCCTGGAAGGCTGAGTGTTATAAACAACGAACTCAGCTCGACGAACTGAACTGTGTGTGTGTAGCGAAATTTCTAACTAGGTCTCCCAAGCAAGTACTGAACCGATTCGAATGAAACATCCTTCAAGTCGCTTTTGAATTATTGGAATAGGTTTACTGATTCCGGAGATACCCCCGGGGAAGTGGTCAATTTCTGACTTAGATCAAAACCCATCATGCGACACCTCAAATTACATGAGAATTCAAAAATAAGTCCAATGGTGATGATATCAAAAGTCCACTGCCACATTGATTACAACCGGGTTGATGTTCCGGCTACTTCCGGGAAAGTGGTAAGATTCGGATTTGGATCAAAACTCATCAAAATACACATAAAATAACATGAGAACTCAAAAATAAGTGCAATGGTGATGATATTAAGTTTCCAGGAACACAATGACCACATCCGGGTTCGTATTCCTATTATTCCCAGGGAAGTGTAAAAATGGTAAGATCTCACGATAGGTTCATAAATTTAGGTTTTTATTTTCGAATAAATTTACATGTTATGTGAAGAAGGTCAAAAAAAGTTACTCGGTTTATCATAAGCTTTCAGCTAGTCTTATGCTCCATTTACTATGTTTGTCATTTAGCGGATGATATGAAATATTTAAGGAAAGTCATCATGGAGCGAAAACAACACATTAAGAGTTATAAATTATGTCACGCAACATTGAGGGAGAATATAAGTCAATTCCCTCCCACCCCAATTTCATCTCGTTTTTCCTGTACTTTGGTTGTTACAAAACTTCAACCTCCATCTTCTTAGAGCGTAAATTGTACATATTCCAATGACAAGCTTTTTGTTTTGCTGAAATAAAAATTTCCGGCAGAAGCGGGGATCAAACTTCTACTCAGTGATTCGATTGCATTAGTATATGTGATCACATTACATTAATATAGTATGTGTGATATGTAATAATTCAATCCGTCCCCAAAATGCAGCCTAACAGGATTAGGTGATTTCTTGTGGGAGGAAAGAAAGTGTAGACTTTAAGCTAATTAGCCGGATTTTAAGCTTTAAAATAGATAAAAGAATGCTTTAAAATTGTAGTCGCCACCAAAATGATAAAAACTACAAATTTTTAAAATAGATTTAATTTATAAGATTTTATCCTTTAATCTCCCTACTTTTTTTAGAACTTTAACCCATTATGTTTCATTTTATTTCATCATAAAAATTGAAAATCGGCCCAAAATGTGGCTTAAAAATTACATTTTTTTCTCGTATTTTGGACCACCCTATCTCTAAATGGTTCATGCTTATGAAAAAAATGTAATATTTAAGTCATAAATTTTCTGGAAAGGAACAAACCTACCAAATATTGCGAAATTCTAAAACCCACTTCATTTTTTTGGTATGGAATTGCTGAATTACCAAATGTTACGGATGTTCCGGAACTTCCGGAAGACCATGCAATGGCCACCCGGAGCCATACATTGTTCTCCACATCGCTTTAATATTTACATTTAATATACAAATGGTTTTGAAAATAAAAATAAAAACGTATTGCTTTAGGACGAGACTAATGAATTTACCATTTTATAGGATGTTCCGGATATTCCAGGGGACCATAAAGTGGCCTTATCTCGGCAGTGCGACCCAATACGTTAATTTTGATAGCATATTTGAAATTACGAGTACAAAAAACGAGAACATCACGAAAAATTCATTCCTCCTCGTAAGATATCCAGAATGTTGATGTCTATTGATTGGAACTATGTCCAGTAATAAACTATTGGGCTAGTAAATGACTGATCAATGCGTAGTAAAGGCGCTTTGGTACCATCAGGTATAAAATAGACCCTACTGTGTTCCTTTGCCTCTTTACCAGTAACACCTATCTCTTTCTCCCCTTGGTACCGGCTGGGGTACGAGTAACCATAGGAAATATCAGGTAACCAACCTCAGTGGACCTTGGTCGTTTGCTAACAGATAAGTAGGGGGTCTGTCTCCATCAGGTCAGCCTACCCGAATAAAAATAACCATACAATTACAATGTAATAAAATAAAATAACAATAATCTTATTGTTCATGAATCAGATAAATGAAAAGTGCTTTTTGTCATTACAATGATTGTATTTTCAACAATTGGGAATCAATACAATTAATAGTGATTGACTCAAATTTGTTTGAAAAATAAGAGGTTTTTTTTTTATTGTTAAGATAACAAACAACCCACCTTTGCTATTGTCGTAGTCTCAATTTACATTGGATTCTATTGCGATAACAATCACTCCTATTGTCATCATATCGTTGTGAACAATACTATTAATTGTACATACTAGAGATTCTATTGTATGGTTACAATAAACCGTCTGTATTCTGAGCTCCATGTTAGGGGTGGCTGCATCCGAGTGTCTTTCATACTGGCGGTTAGACCATAAATAAACCCTTGCACGATGGCCCTCCCTTCGAGACAGGAGGTTTTGATGCAGGCCTTGTGAGCCGGCAATTAACAAAACATACACAATTATAACGAATACTCCAATAGAAAACTAATGGATTAATCGGCATAGACCAAAGCAACGAAAACAGACTAACGATTTGAAATTCGGAACATGGAATTGCAGAAGTACCCGTGTGTTAGCTGGTATGTTCAAAGACTGCAAATTCGACATCATAGCGCTGCAGGAGGTTAGTTGAAAGGAACGTACGGGGCGTACGTTTGGTGCTTACACCATCTACCAGCGTTGCGTATATTCGCACAGCTCGGCACAGCTTTTATCGTCATGAAGAAGATGAGGAATCCGGTGCTGGATTTGCCCCTAGTAAATGACAGAAAACGCTTGTTGAAGATTAAGGGCTGTTTCGTCAACACAAACATAATTAATGTTCACTCTCCCCATCTTGGAAGACGGCAAGAATGCTTTGTACTAACAGCTGGAACGTGAATATCGCTGTCTTATTCACGACATCAAAATCGTCATAGAGGACTTCAACGTACAGGCAGGCCATGAGGAGGAATACAGACCGGTAATTGGCCAGTTCAGTGCCCATGAACGAACGGACGAGAATGGCCTTAGACTTATAGATTACGTCACCTCCAAGAACATGGTCATACCGAGCACACCCTTTCAACACAGCCTCCGGCATCGGGACACCTGAAGATCACCAGAACAAACTAAATCGCAAATAGATCACATTTTGAGTGATGCAAGACACTTTTCGAACATTCTTGATGTGAGAACCTATCGAGGCGCTATCGTCGACTTGGATCACTATTCACTCAGGGTAAAAATTCACCCAAAACTATCCGTTGTTAACAACATTCGCTACTTACGTGCACTATGGTACAATTTTGAACGACTGAAACAACGAGCTGTCGCGCAAAACCTGGAAGTTCCCTTGCCGGAATATGATATAATTTTGATTACAAGTTATTAACCGATTTTTTTAAAGTTAAATTCAACCTACATGAGCTTAAATTTTTGAAGGATAACAAAAAGTTAATATGAGCTTATTCAATCTCCGTTGAACAAAGGTTTCAAAACGTGCATCAGAATAGTGGCCACTTTTTGGTAATCTAGGGCAAAAAAGTGGTATTTTTAAATAGTTCTTGACAGGAATTCCAACAGGTCTTATATGATTTGATTGATTTTGTTATCAACTGATTGAAAAAAAAATCGGCTGCATAAACAAACTTCGTGTTATGTGAGTCACGAAGTATGATAAAAGAATATATAATACTAGCTGAACCCGGTGCGAGCTTTGCTACGCTTGCAACTAAATGAATAAAAATATAATAGAACTGGCGCTTTTATAGTTTTTTTTTAGGAATGAGTTTTGTTCAAATATTTTCGTTTGGTACTAAAGGGCGAACACGAAATTATTGCGACACATTCAACAGGGCATAACTTTTTTACCATTGGGTAAAAATCAACCAAATTTTGCACACTTTCTCATTGATGTACACGGTGTTCAATAAGTTCGGATACACTTTCAAAATTTGTTAAAAAAATGAAAACATGTTTTTTTATTTTTTGGATTTATGTTATTGAAAGCTATGTTTACAAGGAACGTTTACAACATTTCTCTTGGAATGACCCCCCCTTCATACTCCTTAACGAGCTTCAAACGTTTCTCGAACGCGTCGCAGGCGGCACGCACGGACTGCATGGGCATTTCGTCCCAGATTTTGAGAATTACCGTCTTGAAATGATCCAAAGTGCTGACCTTGTATTCGTTCAGCTTCGCCATCATATAGGACCAAACAAAAAAGTCGAGAGGATTCAAGTCCGGGGAGCTGGGAGGCCACAAAGTTTTGTCCAGAAAGTCGGTTAAATTGTCCCGACACCAGGCTTGAACCACATTTGCCGTATGGGCTGGTGCACCGTCCTGCTGGAACACGTAGTGCTCATCGCCGTAGAGGCTTCGGAGACTGGGGGCAACAACCTTTTCCAAAACCTCAGTTTTGTAGTACGCCGCGTTGATTTTGACGTTTTTTTCAATAAACACCAAGGGTAGCTTACCACGTTTGCATACTGCCCCCCAAACCATCACCGACGCGGCACTTTGGAACCGAGGGATGTTTATATTGGATTCAGGAATGCTGTCCCTCGATGGCGCCCACACCCGGTCATTTTGCACATTGTGCGGCTGCTGCAGCACGAACAGTTTCTCGTCCGAAAAAACAAACTCCTGACCAGCGTGCCGAGAGAGGATCCTCTTAGCTCGATCCAACCGCTTTTTGCTGGTAGCCTCCGAAACGCCATGGACCTTACGTTTTTTGTAAGGCCTGAAACCAAGGTCCTTGGTGAGTATGGTGTGAGCGGTTCCAATGGAAACGTTGAGATCTGCAGCCGTTTTCCGGATTGAGCGGTTCTTTTTGCGCCGAATTCGCTCCCTCACGATCTTGATGACCCGTGGCGTCCTCGCTGAACGCGGCCGACCGGATCTCGCACGGTCATTGGTCGAGGACGTCTCCCGGTATCGCCTGATGGCCGTGTAGACAAAGTTCCGCTTGACCCCATGCGATTTCAGCAGCCGGAATATATCGCCGGGTCGCTCACCGTTCAAAAAACGCTTAATTACGAAGTCCCGATACTCTTTCATCGCGCGTAAAACAAACAAAAAAAATAAAAAAGTGTACACCCCGCGCACATTGGGGCGGGTGTGAATGAAACTAAAGGCGACACCAATACCAATGCAGAATATGTATGTGGCGCATACCTACGCAATGATGAAAACTTGTATTCGAACTTATTGAACACCGTGTATATTGTTTACATGCTGTCAAACTCGAAGTCATGTTTTTCGATTCAACGAAAATGGAGGTGAACCAACGCGAGTCGAGAGAACAAATTCTTTCCAAACACCTGGAATTTCCTGACCTGTCGCACCGGCAGTTCACCATTCAACCGTCTCCAGAGTGTTGAAGCGGTTCCAGGAGCGGTTGACGTTGGACCACGGCAAAGGAGCTGGAAGAAAACCGGGACCGGAGAAAAAAAAGACGGAGGGAAAGGTGAAGCGGATGATTAAAGCAAATCCCAACGTCTCAAGCCGTGATTTGGCTAAAAAGATCGGCATGTCGCAGAGCTACGTCCAGAATGCAAAGAAGAGAGCTGGACTACATACATACAAGGTACAGAACTTCCCAAACCGCGATGAGCGGCAACAATCGACGGCTAAAACTCGAGCACGGAAGCTCTACGAGAAGATGCTGACAAAATATGGCTGTTGTGTGATGGACGACGAAACGTATATAAAAGCCGATTTTAAGCAAATTCCGGGGTTGGAGTTTTTCACCGGCAAGAGCAAGTTCTATGTGGACGACAAATTTAAGAAGAAGAAAATGTCAAAGTTCGCCTCCAAATATCTCATTTGGCAGGCCATCTGCTCTTGCGGACTGAGGAGTGAGCCTTTCGTGACAAAGGGCACAGTAAATGGCGAGATCTACAAATCTGAGTGCCTCGAGAAGCGCCTTTTGCCGTTCTTGCAGCAGCACGATGAAGCTCCGCTATTTTGGCCAGATTTGGCATCATGTCACTATTCTAAAAGTGTCCTGGAGTGGTATGAGGCCAATTCTGTCCATTTTGGTCCAAAGGACATGAATCCGCCAAACTGTCCGGAGCTGCGCCCGGTGGAGCAGTACTGGGAAGAGAAGGGGAACTTCGGAAGAGCAAGAAGACAGTCAAAGACGAGAAGGACATGTTAAGAAAATGGAAAAAAAAACTGAGAAACTGGTACCGGATGACACTGTAAAGACTTTGATGGAGGGCATCAAGCGAAAATGCGTTCAATTTTACACTCAAGGCTCCATCGATTAACTTTTCTTTTGATTTTTGAACTAAATATATGTATAAAACTACCCTAAAATTTTGGTTTGATTCTAAACATTATAAGAAAATTAGCATGACATTTTCGGTGTCGCAATAATTTCGTGTTCGCCCTTTATGTGTAATTTCTGCAAAATTAAACGTAGGTGTGTATTTTTATTTAAACCCTCAGAACTTTAGTTTCTATAATGGTTTTTCATTCTGTGAAGAAACATTTCATTGACAAAACATTAATCTTCAAACTACGCCGTAGCCTGTCAATTTGAACGTCATTTTCTCTTGCATAACCTTACATTAACTTCTTGTGCATAATAAAGAACTGAGAGTAACTCAAGCATCCCCCATTCTTGCCTAAAAAGGGGTTCAAACTTCTATCAGAACATGCTGCTTTCCCCACGAAATACAAATTTTGTGTTTTAGTTGCCTGGATAATTCTCATGTTTGGTTGAAATTTCTGTTTCATTTGTATGATAGCCCCCCCCCCTCCGGAGAGGGGTGGAGTCTCGAACCACCATGGAAAAAAATCGTGCCCCCAAAACCCCACATGCCAAATTTGGTTCCGGTTGCTTGATTAGTTCTCGACTTATGCAGCATTTGTGTGTCATTTGTATGGAAGCCCCTTCTTCCAGACGGGAAAGGAGTCTCGAACCATCATAAGAACCTTTTCCGGCCCCAAAAACCCCTGCATAGACATTTTTATAACAGTAGGAAGAATGCTCATGTTTGGTTGAAATTTGTGTTTCATTTGTATTATAGCCCCCCTCTCTTTCCAAAGAGGGGAGGGGTCTCAAACCACCGTGGAAACATTTCTTGTCTTCAAAATCCTCCATATGCCAAATTTGGTTCCATTTACTTGATTATCTCTCGAGTTTTGCAGAAATTTGTGTTTCATTTGTATGGGACCCCCCCCCCCCCTTCCAGACGGGGAAGAAGTCTTGAACCGTCATAAGAACTTTCTCCAACCCCAAAAACTTCTGCATACAAATTTTCATGACAGTGGGATAATTCTCATGTTTGGTTAAAATTGGTGTTTCATTTGTATGAGAGCCCCCCCCCCCCCCCATTCCTAAGAAAGGAGAGATCTCGAACCACCGTGAAAACATTTTTTGCCTTTAAAAAACTCCATATGCCAAATTTGGTACCATTTTCTTGATTAGTTCTGGAGTTGTGCAGAAATTTGTGTTTCATTTGTATGGGAGCCCTCCCCCCTCCATTTCAGGCAGGGGAGGAGTCTCGAACCATCATAAAAACATTTTCCGGTCCCAAAAAACCCTGCATACAAATTTTCATAACAGTAGGAATAATTCTCATGGTTGGTTAAAATTTGCGGTTCATTTGTATGAACCCCCCACCCTCCCCGCTCCCCAACAACCAGAAAGAGGTGGGGTCTCGAGGTACCGTAGAAACATTCCTTTCCTCCAAAATCCCCACAGGCCAAATTTTTTTCCATTTGCTTTTTTAGATCTACCGTTATGCAGAAATTTCAGTTTCACTTGTGTGACAGCCCCTTTATTGGAGAGGGGAGGGTTCTAAAACCACCATAGAAACATTTTTCGCCTCCAAAAACCGTACATGCCAAATTTGGTTCCATTTGCTTGATTAGTTCTTGAGTTATGCAGAAACTTCTGTTTCATTTGTACGAAAGCCTCCCTTTCTAGAGAGAGGAGGGGTCTCAAACTATCATAGAAACATTTTTTGCCTCCAAAAACTCCCACATGCTAAATTTGGTTTCTTTTGCTTGATTAGTTCTCGAGTTATGCAGAAATGTGTGCTTCATTTATTTTCGCTAAACAGATGATTGCGAACGCAGATAGCGATCCCACATTCATGGAACGCATCATAACTGGTGATGAAACGTGGGTATATGAATTTGATATGCTCACAAGTCAACAATCGTCCGAATGGCGCGCCGAAGATGAGCCGAAACCAAAAAAATCACGACAAAGTCGCTCCAAAATTAAAGTTTTACTGACCGTTTTCTTTGATTTTCGCGGTGTCGTCCATTCTGAATTCCTTCCAGAAGGTCGAACGGTTAACAAAGAGTATTATTTACAAGTTATGAGACGTTTGCGTGAGGCAATTCGAAAGAAGAGGCCAGAATTGTGGCGCAATAATTCGTGGATTTTACACCACGATAACGCTCCATCACACACCGCGCTCACTATTTGTGAATTTTTGGCCAAGAACTCCACCAATACCATCAAACAAGCACCATATTCACCAGACCTTGCCCCGTGCGACTTCTTTCTCTTCCCAAAACTGAAAATTCCGCTCAGAGGTAGGCGTTTTGAATCGATTGATGCGATAAAAAAGAATTCGCTGGAAGAACTGAAAGCCATACATTCATCGGCCTATAAAAAATGTATGGATGATTGGATAAAGCGCTGGCATATGTGTGTTGCCTCTAATGGCGAGTACTTTGAAGGCGATAATAAAGATATCAATTAAAAATTGAAATAAATGCGTTTGTTTCTTAAATTTCGGGATTTTGGAAAGGGTAAAAAGGAGGGGGGGGGGGGGTGGGTTGAAAATTAAATGGGTTTTTTTGGGGGGTTTGGGGGTTTTTTTTGGGGGGTTTGTTGCTGGATAATTCTCATTTTTGATTGAAATTTGTGTTTCATTTGTATAACAGCCCCCCCCCCCTTCCAGAGGGGGGAGGGGTCTCAAATCACCATACAATCATTGCTTTCAAACCCCCCAAATGCCAAATTTGTTGTTCCATTTGCCTGATTAGTTCTCGGGTAATGCCGAAATTTGTGTTTCATTTGTATGAGAGCCTCCCTGCCAGAGAAGAGAGGGGATTCAAACAATCATAAGAACCTTCTTCAGCCTCAAAAACCCCTGCATACAAATTTTCACGCCGATCGGTTCTGTAGCTACCGAGTCTATAAGGGTCAGACAGACAGAAATTCATTTTTTTTATATATAGAAATCCTGTCTCTTAAAACCCCCATATGCCAAATGTAGTTTGATTTGCTGGAATAGTTCTCAAGTTCTGCAGAAATTTCTGTTTCATTTGTATGAGAAACCCCCTCCCCTAAAAGCGGGGGAGGGATCTTGAACTACCATAGAATTATTTCTCGCCTCCATAAACCTACACATGCCAAATTTAGTTCCATTTGCTTGATTTGTTCTTGAGTTATGTAAAAAATTGTGATTCATTTGTATGGGAGCCCCCCTTCCAGAGAGCGGAGGGGTCTCAATCCAACAAAGAAACATTTCTTACCTTCAAAAACCTCCACCTGCCCAATTTGGTTCCATTTGCTTGATCAGTTCTGGAGTTATGTAGAAATTAGTGTTTCATTCAAGAGGGAGCCTCTTCTCTTTTCAGAGAGTGGAGGGGTCTCAAACTACCATAGAAATAGTTCTCTCCTTCAAAAACATCTACGTGCCAAATTTGGTTCCATTTGCTTGATTAGTTCTTGAGTTATGCAGAAATTTATGTTTTATTTGTGTGGGATCTCTCTTTCAGAAAGAGGAGGGGTCCCGAGTCACCTTAGAAACATTTAATGCATTCAAAAACCTCCACATTCCAAATTTTGTTCCATTTTCTTGATTAATTTACGAGTTCAGCAGAAATTTGTGATTCATTTGTATCAGCAGCCCCCCCCCCCCCCACCATTGACATATTTGTTGCTTTAAAAAACCTCCACATGCCAAATTTGGTTCCATTTGCTTGTGCAGTTCTTGAGTTATGCAGAAATTTGTGTTGCATTTGTATGGGAGCCCCCCCCCCTTAAAGATGGCGGAGGGGTCTCAAATCAAAAACATTTCTTGCTTCCAGAAAACTCCACATGTAAAATTTGGTTCCATTTGCTTGATTAGTTCTTGAGTTATGCAGAAACTTCTCTTTCATTTGTATGGGAGCCTCCCCTTCTAGAAAGGGAGGGGTCTCAAACTACCATAGAAACAGTTTTTGCTTCTAAAAACTCTCACATGCTAAATTTGGCTAAAATTACAAAATTTCACGCTGATCGGTTCAGTAGTTTTCGAGCCTAAAGGGTGTCCACGATGAAATTGCCACACTATGAAATTGCTCTAACTTTTTAACCGTTGGGTAGAATTTAATGAAAATTTGGGTGGATTTAGTTCATAGTGCATTATTTACATCCTGCAGGTTTTAAAGTCCTGTGATCAAAACTCGCGGAAATGGAGTCGAAAGAACAGCTCGTGCGTGATAAAATCTTGCGCATTCATCACGAGAACAAGGATCTCTCGCATCGTTCCATCGCTAAAACGTTGGGAATCGCCAATTCCACGGTGTCGCGAGTGATTAAGCGGTTCGAGGAACGGTTGACCACCGATCGGAAGCCCAGAAGTGAAGGAAAAAGTATTCCGTACAACACCAAAAATCACAACCGCGTAGTTGGGGCCTTCAACCGAAATCCAAACGCCTCCGTTCGGGATGTGGCTAAGAGGCTGCAACTAAGCCGAAGTTTGGTCCAGAAGGCCAAAACTAAGGCTGGGCTTCGAACGTTCAAGGTACAAAAGGCCCCTAATCGCGACGAGAAGCAGAACAAGTCCGCCAAAACCCGTGCCAGGAAGTTGTACCTCAACATGCTGACGAAAGTTGAATGCTGCATCATGGACGACGAAACATATGTGAAGGCCGACTTCAAACAGATCCCCGGCAACCTGTTTTTCATGGCCAAGGATAAGTTCAGCGTTCCGGAGCATGTCCGCACTCAGAAGATGTCCAAATTTGCGAAGAAATTCCTGGTTTGGCAAGCCATCTGCACGTGCGGGAAGCGGAGTGCACCTTTCGTGACCCAGGACACGATGAACGGACAGGTGTACATAAAAGAGTGCCTCCAGAAGCGGCTGCTTCCTCTCCTGAAGGCCCACAACGTCCCAACAATCTTCTGGCCGGATTTGGCCTCATGCCACTACTCCAAGGACGTGCTGAAGTGGTATGCGGACAATAAGGTCAATTTCGTGCCGAAAATGTTCAACCCTCCCAACACTCCGGAGCTCCGCCCCATCGAGAAGTACTGGGCGATTATGAAGCAGCACCTTCTTAAACGACCTAAGGTAGTGAAGACAGTCGAGGAACTGAAGAAAGTATGGGTTTACATGCAAAAAACGGTTGATTCACAGGTTGTGCAGAATCTTATGGCCGGGGTTAAGGCCAAGGTGCGGGCATTTGCGTATGGACTGTAAATAAAATACGAGTAAAATGGTAAAATGAAGTTTAATAGTTATTTCTCAATCCCTGAAAATTTGATGGCAATCGGATGAAAACTCGAATTTTGCGAATCAATTTTGTGTGTGGCAATTTCATCGTGGACACCCTTTATGAGGTTCAGACTGAAAGACACACAGACAGAAATCCATTTTTATATATATATAGATAGATTTTTTCTGTGTATACTAGCACTACAAGAAAGGTTTGTTTTTTATAGCTGCAATATAATAATACAAAAGTTTTAAACACAACCTCAAGCAATAAAACCCTTAAATATGATATTTTCAACTAACTAATGTGAATCTAAAGATGAGTTAATATCGAGCAGATCTACTTTCTCGTTTGCAAGCCTTGTCGGTAACAATGAATATATCAAAAGGCAATCTCTTATTGAATTTTGCATAAACTTGATTTACACTAAAACTAGTCCTAAGGAATTATGTTTATTGGTTAAAGACTGTTCAGAAAGTATGGACGCAGTCAGAAACCGCTGCCACTTCGTAATAATTGATAACTAGTTCTTTTTTATGGCTGAATCCCGTAGTTTTCCCTAATCTAACAGCAGTTGTGTAGCGTCTTAATTGTTTTCAACGTTTGTATAATCAAGGTTGTCAAAACCTACGAGAGATTCGACTACAAATCTTTGCCGAGGCCACAATGTTATATGGTGCGTGAAGGGGAAGTATTGAGTTAGTCTGAGACACCCATTCAAGTCGAAAAGTTTGGTAAGAAAGCTATGGTCTGGCAAGCTATTTGTGGCTGTGGTAAGATTACGCAACTCTTCATCACAACTGCTTCGATTAACAGTGAAATATACATTAAAGAGTGCTTGAAAAAACGTCTTCTGGCCAGATTTTGAGTCTTGCTATTACGTGAAATCAACGGAAGAATGGTATATCAAAAAAATGTTTCATTCGTTCCAATGGACATGAATCCCCCTGGAAAAATTGGGGGCGGGGGGGGGGGTACATATGAGAAAACATGCGGGGGGAGAAAACAAAAAAAAAAATTGAAAAAAATAGGAAAAAAAATTTAAAAATTTGTGGCGAAAAAGGTGGGGGGGGAGGGGGATGAAGAAGTGGGGAAGAAGGGGGGCGGGCGAAAAAACAGGCAAAAAATTGAAAAAATAGAAAAATAATACTTTATTGTTATGTGAAATTTAAAAAAAAAAAAAAAAAAAAATAAAATTTTTATCACTAGGGGTTATTTTTTTCTGAAAGGGACCCTTGCGCTGAACTGGCCGGCTTGACGTGCCGCAAGGGCTCAGTAGGGATCAAGACCCGAAGCTAAGAGTCAGTTCCATTGTGGTTATATCACATTTATTAGCAGAGCAGCACATCGAAATTTTAGGTTCATTATTCTTTATATGCTATACAATTTCAGATCATCCATGGATATCCCAAGTTTTGTAAAATAATTTCAAATCAATTTTTTTTTCTGGTGGCCATGATACATTATCTAAGCTTTCAGGTTCATGGTGGATGTGCGGGTCCGTATACAATTGCAGCAGGACCACAATCTGCAGACACGTAAATACAAATGAAATTATTATCGTTTTATATTATAACATCCATTCACTACATTTTGTATGCTTTTTTATAAGTCATTTTCAGCTTCACATTTATGCATCCTTGTCAGTTATAGCTCATCTAACCTAAGTTATGTATTTGAAAAGATAGGAAGGTTTTGATTGTTTTTTTTTAGAAAGGATCATATTCGAAAAATTCTACTTAAAACAGCACTTTCCTTCTTCATCAGAAATATATATTAATTCAAAACCTAACAGTTTACAATCATTCATTTCCTATTTCACAGACATGAGGAATCATTTATGGGTGTACAAGAGCTATAGAAAAATTCAATTTCCTAATTTTTTATTTTAGTTTTATTAAGATTCAGTTTTTAGATTCATACTCATCTGAAATTTATTTCGCCTTATTATTAGTTGTCTTCAGTTTTTCTAATATTATTATGACATTAATACACTTCTAATTTTTATTTTCAGTAACATACCAGTAGATGTCATATATATCTTGTACCTACGCTTATTATGTTCTCTGACTATTATTGTAAAATAAATTCTAATATTAGTAAATCTTATTTCAATAGAAACTGCAACAGTCTTTCGATGAGTGGATGGTCAGATTAGTTACGGATATATGTATTCTACTATAGTTTACTGGCTTGCTGGTATTATTATTTTATATTTTAACGTCAGTTTATTATTTTATGTTGTGATATTAAATGATGTGACATAATTGCATTTAAATTCATTTCATTAAAATCGCTATTTCAGATGAGACTCACTACATAAATTATTGCAAGGAAACGGAACAGCACATCGAAATTTTAGGTTTACTATTCTATTGCTATATAATTTCAGATTATACATGGATATTCCAAGTTTGATGAGATAATTTTAAATAAATTTTTTTTCTCGCAGCTACATTGTCTAAACTTTCAGGTCCACAAATGGAATTGTTATTATCATTCTTATATTCATTCACTATATTATTTGTCATTATAATATTCATTCGCTATATTTATTATAATTATAATATTAATTCACTATATTTTATACATTACTATATGACATTATATATATATTGGGAAGGGAGGGAGCATCAGGGTATCACTCAAGCTGAAATTGGACAATGGAGTGGTATGACAACCGGCGTCTAGGAGGGAACAAACAGTATCATTTTCTTTATCCTACCGATTCGATTGTGGTGCTGTGAACTCTACTCCAACAATTTCAGTGAGAGTGACGCGCCCTTCTTAACAAGCCATCCCGTAGAAAGCTTAATGAGTATTGTGAACAGGGTTATTCGATTTGTTGGAGCGTATCGTTGGAAGGAGATTCTTATGTTCCCGCGGGTTTCGCGTAAGTGTCTCTGCTTACGGGTCCGCCCCACCGTTTTTGGCCCTTCATACAGCGTTACTGTGAATGCAAATCGGTAACTCAATTTGATCTTGCTATTAAGTGGAGCTGCATACATGACAAGGTCTTAGAAGGGATGGTGGCTACCTTACATAAAAAAAAAAAAAAAAAAAAAAGGGGGGGGGGGTTGTGGTGGTTGTTTTTTTGGTTGTTGTGGGGGTGAAAAAATAATTTTATTTAATTTTTTTTTTTTGTATATTGTTTGGGGGGGGGGGGGGGGGAGCTGTTTTTTTTTTTTTTTTTATTTAAATTTTTTTTTTATATTTTATTATTTTTTTTTATGTTGTATTTTTTTTTATTTTTTTTTTTTTAATATTTTAGTAGTGGTGGTGGGTGGTGGGGATAAAAAAAATAAAAAAAAAAAAAAAAAAAAAAAAAAAATAAAATTAAAAAATAAAAAAATAAAGGGGCTCTTCACACATTATTGTTTAAGAAATCCAATGACAATAAAATTTCCATTCTCGCTTCACCACCCAAGTGCCACACATCCTCCGGCAGTTGATGGCCTAACGAGTTCGAGCGCCACTCCAAGATTGGATCACCATCGTTTCCGTTGGACATAAAAAGAGAACTCTTTTCTCAGCGCTCTACCAATTCAGTCATTTAGTTCCGAATCGAAGGTTGCAGCACACAAACAGAGCGACCTACTGTATGCTACGAACGCGTGTACGGTTTTTACTTTTATGATATTATGCAACACATTTGCAAACATAAAGCGGCAGCACCAGCAACAGCATCAGGCAGTGGCCAACACTCTCGAAAGCCACTGTTTTCCACCCAGATCAACCCAGACCTAGTACTAGTAGTTGTTCACAGTATTAGCTGGACCATGAGAGACGTCACCGTCACCGTCGTCGCCACGCATGCTCGTACCACTGCGTCCTCGAGTCCTAAAGATTGAAGGAAGCACTAAACGAGCACATTGCAAGTGGTCACTATGAGGCCGTAGCGCGGAGGGGCCTCAATCTCATCGACACCGTATTGAGGTTTCCCAATCAAACGCCACTCTCTTTTTCTTCAGATACAACAAAGTCATTGAACCGTTGACAGAACACCGATCGGGGTCGCGATTGCAATGAACACAAAACTTCATCATCGAACTGGATCACTGATCACACACAACACACCACTCTTGGGCCAGAGAGTTTCGTGAGCGTACACTCTCTGTGCAATAAAAGTGAAGTTAATCACTTTTACCTGGAACCTTGATTATCTAACAGCCACTGCCATCGTTGTCAACGACGACCACGCTGGCGTTGGTGTGGTACGAATGTTGCTTCACTTGTTCCAATATTGAACCCCTTTTCGGCACATGGCTATTGACATTTTGGGACCGGCCAGTACTCTTGTGCCACCAATGAATCACCGTAACCAAGAAAACTTTAGACCTGGGTCACCAACTCCGCTCACACTTTTGAAACTTTGGTTGTAACACTCACTTGTTGCGCTTCGCTAGATATGCGACAGGAAGAATAAGGTCCTTCGACGGACGAACTGCGTGTGATTGAACTAAACGTGCTTCCGATCGCCGCGAGGTGCCGCTTGCGACTGATGATTGTTTGAATTCAGCTGTCCCCTACTTACGGTGAATGGTTGTTTGGTCTGCTCTGGGCTGTTTGGCTGGGAGGTGGGAAAACGTTGATTGCGAATTTTCTGCCGAACAACGCTCGTCCTAAGCACAGCGATAGTGGTGTTTTCGCTCCGGGGATCATAGGCGTGTATGTGAATAGACGAATGGGATAAATTTTGCTGGATTAATTTCTGGTGGGAAGATTTGGGAAAGGATTGTCGAAATGGTGATGGATGACCAAATTGTCTTTCCATTTCATTTTTAAGGCACAGCACATAGTGAATCTAGACTGTGCTGCTCTGCAGCTTCTTCTCCTAAGATTGTTTAGGATCCTTCAGTGGGTGTTCTTTTTCGGTTCTCAACTTGAGGTTCTAATTGAAGTTCCTGGTGAAAATGCACAGATAGAAAGAAACTTTTAATTTTCTGCGTTATCTAATGCACATAAAGGGAATGCTAGATAGGATCTTTCATGTAAATTTAAGCCAGATAACGCTGGAATCAGATCTGTTGTATGGAAGATGGTAAAAAATGTTGTATGCTCTATTAAAGATTGCACAAAATTACGTTGTCTACGCTTGCTTTGGCTTGAAATAAAACGATGGGATTTTTGAACCGTCTGTTAAAATTCATTTTTTGTTTCTGTGTGAGCTTCTATAGAAAACTATATAAAGATAAAGAGAAAGATTAGTAGTTGCAATTTAATTCCACTACTGTTTTGCTACGTTTGACAGGTAAGCGCATTTGGTTGTCGTGCGAATTTCTCATTGCTGTAGTAATATTTCGGTCGACCTTCAAGGTAACAACCTTCACCATACTTCCTCACATTTTTTCACGCAGACTTCACACTCTGCGCGCCAACTCTTAGCTTGTCGAAACACCATTTGTGCAGAACTAATCTGCGTATCTACAGGTTGATTTGAACCATGTGTTTCAATCTGTTTTATCTATGTTGACAGTTACCAGGAGTGTTAGAAAATTGACCATTTTAATTACACACTAATTCAATCTAATCTAATCTAACGCAAACGCAGCCAGTAAGAGAAAGCTTCCTGGAATAAAAAATTGGGTTAGATGACGCCCAATTATTATTTTTGTCAATATTGATGCTTGCAGCACATCAACGACATGATACAAGCGTCAAAGCAGCCAGGCCTACTGCGTTGAATTAACCGCAAAAGATGATTCTGTGAATCGTGCCATAACACTAAATATGCACTAGAGTGATACAAAAGGAACAATGTCGTATTTGTACCTAAGGAGATGAAGACGAAGCTGAGAAAACACATGAAACCATCGGATAGTGTTGAAAAATTTAAAAAATATTGGCCAAAAGTGGTGATAATGGTAGGAGAAAGCTCGTTGCAGAAGCTTATGAGTAGTGTTAAGGAAGAAGTTAGAGAGCTCGCCTACCCAACAAAAAATCAAGCAAATAGAAATGAAGATGGCAAGAAAACATTGTTATTTACTATGTTTTTTTTTATGAAGGTTTACTGGCGGGACTCTGAATAGAGTAGAAACCTCTACGACAGGCCTTTGATGATATCGTTGCGTAAATCCTTTCGAATCATTTTGCCAGCCGTACACGGAATATGTCGTCCAAGAAGACGCTGTTGCACATGACTCGGAAGGAGCCACGTTTAAGAATTTTGAGTCCTTTCGTCTGTGTTGTTTTTTTTTTCAATTGTCTTTTTCTTATTTTGTTAGTCCGTGTTGCGTTTGCAAATTCAATACGGCGTTTCGTAATTTCTTCAGTCTTTTCTAGTTCAGTCCGTGAAGTGTGTCATTTATGTGCTCTGAGAGTCTTCCAACGCTGCTTTCTCGAACCAAAAATAAGAAGCTATTGTATTGTTACTTAAGCGTTAGAATGATATAACTGAACTCCTTTTGAAGTATTTCATCAGCCGTACAAGGATCTTGTCGTCCATAGAGACGCTGTTGACACAGCCTCAAAAGGTATTATATTTTCAAGTTTGTTTTCCCTTTCTCTCAGTCATGTTCATGTCCTCTGTTTTGTGTGGTGTCGTTTTGTCTTTTTGTTATTTAGTTTGGCAGTGTTTTCTTCAGTCTTCTGTAATTTAGTTCATCATTTATGTGCTGCGTAATTCTTTTTGAGCAGTTTTCTTGAATCAAAAAAAAGTTGTTATTATGTAGTTGAGACATTTTAATTCAACCAGTTTTAGTAATCTGATGTTAAAAGTTTCAGTAGTCACAACAGTATAATTTTCATGGTTTGCTGATGGTGTTACGTTTATATGTTCAAGAGAGAATTTCGTAACTCCTTCAGTCGTTTATAAATTAGTTAATAGATGTCTAGTTCTCATGTACTTTAAAAGTCATCGATGCATATTTCGTCTTACCACGTTTAGTTCACCTATCACTTTGTCCGCCTTAGTCAGTTCTTGTCTTTTGCATTATTCAGTTAAATTCTATAGTTCTTTTGTAGAAAAATTTACGTTTACTTGTCCGTTCATTGTCTCCTTTTTATTTGTCAAATCCTAATTTCTCAGTCGTTTAATTGTGTCAAAGTCTTACTGCATGTGCAGCCTAACAATAATTATTTGAGTCTTGCTCAACTATAAGATTCACTTTTCGGTGGCAAAGTAAAGCTTCATCACGCCTATTCCCTATCTATTATTACAAAACTATCGAGAATAAAGCCGTTATAAGATTGTTTGTATACCATTGTTATAATGTGTGGTATTTTTATGATGGCTCTTTGAAGTGAGACATGACAAAATAAGACTGGCGCCACGTTCCTAGTTTTAATAAAACTTCTACTCAGTGAATCCAACAGTCGATTCCCTACGAATGTCAATAATTTTGAACACATTTTCTATCAACATATACCTATCTAGCTAGATTTGGATTTAAGCATGGCTACGGCTCATTATGTCAGGGAACGCATAAGAAAGTTGTTGGAGCCAAGAGGAAATCCCACATCAATATCACTGAGGAAAGAGCCCCACCAGACTGCACCAGGATACAAGGCTCCCAGACAATATGTCCGTTGGATCACATGTGTAAAATTAGTGCATCAATGCCAGATATGTGATTATTGATATTTCTTTGTGAACAGTTAACTTATTACTTGTAACTATTTTGAATGCATTACCAGACATACCGATTATATTTAGCCAAATTTAGGTCACTTGAAAATCGTGATTACCTTCAGCTTGATAAATGAAATCATGTTAGCTAAAAGATGTGCGAAAACGAAAGTTTCGCTCATGTTTGTTTCCATAAATTGAAGAATAAAATCAAAACTGCTTCAGAATAAATCGATCAACATGATGCCAACATGATTTTGTCGATTGTTGCTGAATTTATGCCATATTTGATGCATAGGCCGAATGAAGGAGCTAGGCTGCCATTACATCCCCTTACCCTATGTACAAAATACATCTGACTTCCACTGGTTTGTAACTGAAAAGAAAAATTAGATATGCTTCAATATCCTGAAAGTCCTGGAAAATTACAACCATTACAGAGAAAATCTCAATTAAAAGATGAATGAGGTTTTTTTTTCTGAAAAACAACAAACTATTCTAAAAGATATCCTTTAAAAAGCCTTCTCTATACTCCTTCAGCCACATTCCAAGGATAGCAGTATAAGTGATCGAAGAGCCTAGTTTGACAACTTCTCAAAATGGCCTATCTAATCATAACACAACTAAACAAATTTATTTAAATAAAATCCCAAACTACTCACGGTCGCAGGCCAGTCCAACCAGCAGTTGGAATTCATAAATGCTGAAATGCTCAAAACAAATTGAGCCTTTAATTGATCAACATGCTCTTAAGCTAAACGGTCCTGGAATGCAGAGATGACTCCAAAACGTGCTGAAATTCATAATTAAATGAGAATGAAAAACATTCAACATAATTTAAAGATACACGATCTAAACTCGCACCCCCTCACTTCGATATTGTCAAATTGGTAACTTTGCCCATGCTACGCCAACCAGCGTCCCCATGTTCAAGCTCCTTTTCCTCTTTGATCGCATGACTCGCAGAGGCGTGAGATAGGAACTTGAGGACCGGAAACCGCACCCTTCTTCCAGGTAGTCAACTTAACATTTGAAGCCAACCAAAAATATGAATTTCATACACAAAAACTATGCTCAAAATAAAAATAAAATAGGCGTGGGACACAACAGGATAAAGAGGATAGAGCTCACCTGGATTCCGTTGCTGTGGTTATTACATCGAGCAACCAGAGATGGTCCGTGTGCCCTGCAGAATACATCCTGTTCTTGAGGAGTTCGCTTCAAGACCTTGGACCAAAAATCCCCGAGTGACGCGGCTGAACATGAGCTACCCCTGCCGCAAGGCTATATGTCCGGAATTCCGTCTCTAGTGGGAACACTTTGTCAGTCCCGAAGCGCGGCCTACTTCGATCCATTGACCATTTTAATTACACACTGACATAAAATTATTATTTCATCGAGGAGTTTCTACCTCAAACCAATAACAAATAACATATGTTCAATTAATTAAAAGAGCAACCTTCCCAAGCAACACACCTCTTGTATTGAAACAGTTGTACTTACTTCCTTAATACAGCCTGCAGTAATTAATCTTAGTTACAAATGCTCAATCAAGTTCACGTGAAGTGTCAATCTAATTCCAGAACAAGAAGACACAGAAGTTTAAATTTTTGTGAATATTTCTTAACAGAACATTGATGAACGCTTAATTCGAATGGACAAAAGATATAACCATTTCAATTACATAACTGAACAAACGCTTTAAGCTAATTTAAGATGTTCTGTTCTAATAAGTTACAGTAAAAAGTATATTTTGGGCTGGGACTCATGTTAACATTCTTTTAACCAGCATTGTAATTTTCTGTACTGTAATTGATTGTGCCTACTATAGGAAACTAAGTCAAAGCCAAATTCCCTAAGTCGTGGTTTCAGCTATCGAAGGGAACGGACACACGTTTCAGGGGTTCGGGTGAATCGGATAGGGTTGTTTGTAAATTCCTTTGAAGATGTTTTTCCTTTTTGTTGGTGATAGCTTGAATTGCCCTCTTTTCGTAACCATTGAGTCTGACAGTTTCGAAGATATATGCTAATTCTTTAGCTTTCCGGTTTCATTGAGAGGAAGGGTCAACATCCGGTGAAAAGAGTATAGACACTCAAGTAATAGACCGGCCAAGGTGTTTCTGGCACAGTTGACGTATCCAAAACAACTGTCAAATCGTATGGGAAATGTTCGTTTTGGATACAACATGGCGGCACGTTGGCCGGTCTATTACTTGAGTGTCTATAAAAAAGAGTGGTTTGAAGTGTAACGGATGACTCTTTGGGTATTTGTGGGTTATTTGAAGATTTCAAATTCTAAAGACAATGATGACATTGGTTCTCTCACTACTTGAAGGTCGAGGAATGCAAGTTTCCCATCCTTTTCTATTTCATGTGTGAAATTGACTTCTTGAAGAATTGAGGGGAGATCCTCTTGTTTCACTACGGCGAATATGTCGTCGACGTATCTCCATCAACGAGTTGGAAGTAATCCTTTCGCTTTTAGGATTGTTTCTAGGTTCACCATAAACAGTTCACCTAGGATTGGGAATACAGGGTTTCTCATGGGGGCTCCTTTTAGTTGTTTATAGAATGTACCTCTGAAAGTGAAGTAGTTCTCTTCCATGCAAAGTCGAGTCAGCTTAAGGTCCATCCGCACCTTTCGCTTCCATGCTGTATCATCTCCTTGTTTTAAAAGCCAGTCTTCTAGAAGGTTAATCGCGTCCTTGATCGGTACACTAGGGAACAGGGCCGTGACGTCGAAATATACCATTACTTCATTATCATTTATATCACTTGATGACTGAAGATGCTGTACAAATTCCTGAGAGTTAGGAACTGAGCTTGTTGGGAATCGCTCGGAGATACCATGAAATTCTTTTACCAGCCATTTAGCTAGCTTATGGGCTGGAGATCCTACAGATGAAACAATTTTTACTGCTGCAAGTGATCAATACTTTATTATTGTTCTTTTAAACATGGTTCCACACATTTATAAAACATGAACAAGGCCAGATTTTATGGGTAGTTCTAAATACTGTTGAAATCACATTACACCAACCATGTTTTGAAAAAACGTGTTTTCTTCATAACGATGACTTTGTTGTACAGGATTGTGGTTTCACTACCAACGGGATGCAAATCATAGATATTCAGAGTTGACATTTCAACAATCAGATTTGGCTTAGCAAAAAAGTTACAAACCTATCACGGCAAGGACTGGTGTTCAAAGCCCACGCTTAGCGTTGTTATATTTTTGTGTGAGGACCATTTTACCATTTTATTTCTTATAAGGCTTCACTTTTTGCGCTTTTTACGTCATATTAAAGTATGAAATAAAGTATTATACACTTATATTGATAACCTGGTTCTGTCATATGACTGTATTTTCAACTTGTTTAATACAAACTGTGTTGCTTGGGCAGCTATCAAAAATTAAACTGCTAAAACATTTTCCTGATTATTTTCCACTGCCAGGAAGCTTACACTGAACCGCAGACAGACGTTTAAGCAAGAACAAAATTAATAGTTTCCCCAAATAACTTGCTCACTAGTGCTGCGTAGATCACTTAGTCGAGACTGATGTGGCGAAGCTAAGGCATCTACTAGCATGTCAAAATATCGTGCTGACGTTCGCCACATGCCACGTGATATTGACACGACTTTTTGACGTGCAATGAGATGCCACATGGCGGCACCTCAATGGACGCCTCGCCTTATCGCTGCAACTAAACTGACAAATTCGCTTTGCTTATTGTCATATGGCGATTCTTTTGAATTGAGAGATTCAAGCTTGAACGGCTGTGACTGAACTTTTCTGCTACTTTGCAAAAGGCATGCCTTTTTGGCCGTTTTTCACGATCAAATTACGCACTTGCAGATATATTTTCCTGCTTATTGACACTTTTTGCACTGAAAACTTAAAATATCAACCATTCGCTGAAGAATATTGCAGAACGGATGAGAGTTATTGCTATGTCTTGAATGTCAACAATAAAGTACACAAATCGCCATCCTGGTGTAGGGTGATACAATTATTGTGCTGTATACATTTTTAGCCACTTCTGAAAGTGCAAATGAACAGATTTATTTGGCAATGACAAAGACCCTTTTAGCTAGTTCAATCCAATGCTATTGTCTGATAGCACAATAAAAGAGTTCAATTTCATCACACATTATGAACCTATATATCAAAACAACGAGGTTATGTGCGAATTTATAAAACAAAATTAAGTGTATACTTTATTATTACCAGTATTGCATATTCTCACACACTGAAAGTAAAACTTTTCAATACAAAAAAAATAGAATCATTCACCAACCATACATACACGAACGTGTAAAATCTCGCGGTTATGTCCCTGTTGTAACCTACCTCTTATATTTAATATAAAATGCTCACCACTTGTGTTCTAATTCAAACAAAACAAAATAAAACATATAACATAAAACAAAACAAACATATAAACACAAACTTGAATGTTGTTCGCAACATGTGGTGACCATTGAAACAAAAATTAACTAAACACTTGACACCCAGTGGAACATAGTTCCTTTTAAGAGATCCCAGGAAACAATAAAATTAATTAATTATGCAAATAGTAATATTGACAAAATATTTCTTAC
The DNA here is from genome assembly GCA_024533555.2 of Aedes koreicus. NCBI lineage: Eukaryota > Metazoa > Arthropoda > Insecta > Diptera > Culicidae > Aedes > Aedes koreicus. Next base: position 686,241 of record JAHHFK020001809.1, read on the forward strand.
AAATGATATGTATTTGGATCAAGTACACTGTGATTTTGGATCCGTAAAATTGTTTTAGTCTTGTGTAAAATAACGTTCTTTTTACTCATTATTTTGATTTTGTGCTAACGTAAGAACTACAGAACACTCATGAAAATACGCCACGAGATTGGGCCCAACACTAATGGCTCTCAAAATCGAAAAAGGAACAAAAAAAATTACCTCTTATTGTCGACCGGTTTCGTCCCTGCTGTCCCATCAACAGGACGATGTTCAACTGATTATACGAAGAGAACCATCACAGCTTCATACTAGATATAGACTTCCATCGGCATTTCGTCCCAAATTCGTTTCATTACGGTTTTTAATTGGTTCATATTAGACGCCCTGTGGTCATTTACCTTTGCCAGCATGTATGACCATACGAAATAATCCAAAGGATTCAGATCTGGTAAACTGGGAGGCCATTCATTTTTGTCCAAAAAGTCGGTCAAATTTTCTCGGCACCAGCCCTAAACGAGATTTGCAGTATGCGATGGCGCTCCGTCCTGCTGAAACACATAGTGATCATCTCCAAACACATCTTGTACATATGGCTTGACAACTTTCTCCAAAACTTCCGTTTTATAATATACGGCATTCACTTTTTCGATGAAAACCAGTGATAATTTGCCTCGCTTGCAAATTCCTCCCCAAACCATCACTGACGTAGCACTTTGGAACCGTGGAATATTCCTATCACTCCCTGGAACAGTTCTCGAAGAGAGAGCCCACAATCTGTCGTTCTGGACATTGTGGGATTGTTGCAAGACAAATAACTTTTCGTCGGAAAATATAAATTCTTCCCCACCGTGCCGCGACCAAAGCAGACTTGCTCTTTCGAGTCGTTTCTGCTTGGAAGGTTCCGAAACACCGTGAACCTTACGTTTCTTGATAGCTTGGAATCCGAGGTCATTTTGCAATATATTGTGCATTGACGATCTCGAAACATTCAGATCTGCGGCCATTTTACGTACAGAACGCTGTGATTTTCGTCTAATCCGTTCCCTGACCACTTTAACAACTCGTGCAGTCCGCACCGTACGAGTACGACCGGATCTCTTCCGGTCATCCAACGAGCAAGTGTCCCGGTACCTTCGGATGGTTCGGTACACAAAATCCCGCTTTACTCCGAGGTTTTTCAAATTTCTGAAAATAGCGCCCGGGCGCTCACCTTTCAAAAACTTTGTTATCCCCACAGCACGAAACTCCTTCATCGCTGGTAAAAGATAAACACCGAATGAAAACAATCGGACATAACCTAAAAGCGTTTGTATAAACATAGTGCAAAACTACACCATCACATACGTGAAGCATGTTGAGTATTTGCACGACACCAATGCAAGGAAAAAGTGTATGAGAATCTATTGGACACGGTGTACCCTTCACATAAAGAAGGAATCATTTTATTTTCCTTGTCGTCAAGTAAAAAGGGTCATTGTGGCGTTGAACCTTGATTCCCTTGCATTCAAAGGAATACCTTTCTGACACATTTTTTTTTTCAATTTTGTGTGATTTCAGTCAATTGCAGGATTATGCTCCATAGAATGTGCAACTACACTTGATTCGGTTTTCCATCCATTGACCACAGCTTTTTTGTGTTCCCTCGAACGAACTTTCATTTTTCGACTAGTTTGGCCAGAATTTCGTAAATGCCAGACATCTCGTCCATTAGAACTTTGTCTTTGAAGGAACTCAAAGTATCCTTCGAAGTTTCAAAGTTGGCCCGCGCTTGCAGACATTGACACGATGTTTTGACGTGCAATGAGTACCACATGGCGGCACTTCGACGGACCTTCTCGCTGCAACAAAACAGACAGATTCACTGACGTGATGACGGCTGCTAGTTGCTTATTGTTATTTGGCGATTTCTGAGATTCAAGCTTGAATGGCTGTGCTCTATCGAATATGGTAACTTCACAAAACAGTTACTAAAATTATACTGATTTCTTGAGGCGAAATTTATTAAGCAAGCTAATGATATTGAAATTTTTTTCGCTGTGTGTAGACAATGCAATTCAAAATTCATGATTTGCGGAGATTCGCGACAATCAGACAGACTAAGTATTCTAAAGCTGATAACAATGAAATCAAAGACAAAGGTATTCTATATGTACTTGCAATTAGTTTGAACCAAACGTTTCTTGTCATGCATGATCTACGAATGCTTTCCAATATAACAGTGCCGTGTCTGTTTGCTGTTTTGCTACTGTCAGTTCCAAACAGTCATAAAAACGATTAAGGAGAAGGTCAAGTAGTGAAGCAGTCAACTGTGTAGCAGATAGCATGCAAAACTAGAAGAATGTAATGAAATTAAAGCAAAATGGATAACAACCTCCTCATCTTTGGTGGCAAATTTGCCTTCCTACGCTCCTGCATTATGTGTCATACTCGTATGTAGTCTATTCTACCTGCTATTCTATATCGATTCAAACCTATATATATATATAACGAATAAACCCAACCAACAGCATGGTGCATAGCCGTTTTTTGTCGTAGTTGTTTTCAAACAAAAAGCAATATTGTCAAAATGGGAGAGCAAAAAACGTTGCTTTCAAACGAACACTACCGTTTGCTTCTTCCAACTAAGTACCTACCTGATGTTGGGGATCATACCGGCAAGGTGCTAAAAACCCATGCACCCCATAAAATCTGACCTTTCCGCGGTTGATGTACGATTCCCTCTAAATTAATCTCGGAAATGCGAAGGTCCAATGCCACCAGTGGAACGCTTGTAATGGTCTGTACATCTTATGCTGCCGTGTGATTTATTCACATCGACTGCCGTTTTCGTAAACATAAAACAGATGCTCGCATTCTTTTCTAGTGAAGCATCACAACAATCTTCGAACTCGAATTTCACGCTGCGGAATCGAAACCGAATATAATACTTATTTTGAATTCGTAACCTTCCCCGTTTGTATAACTTTGACCAGTCTGCAGTATGTATACATATTTGCTTTGCTGTATGGGCGGGCGGGGAAGGTCAGTGTCATCGTGCTCTGCTCGTTCTTAGTTATTTGGATGCAAATGATCTTTTAGCGGCGATAGTTTCGGATACTTGGTTACCATATACTTTAGCTACTTCCGTTTCTTATCGGCTATTATTTAATGTTGCTATGATATTATTTAGCGGACAACGATGTCGTTGACCTATTGCAGATCCAGGTTCCTCCATGTTGAGGATTCGTTTAGTTACATGCTTTTGCTGTTTGCGGGTTTGTTTGCGAATATACCTACATCCACGCACTCCACGCACTCTGTTGATTTTGCCTATCATTTGGTGTTGGTTCGACGGATCAGAGTTGTCTCCAGCTTGAGATGATTACTATTGCAATATTTGTTTTTGAAAGAAGTTCATTGCGTGATTCTTAAGAAAATATTTAAGAAATTGTATGCTCTAAGGAACGTTTAAGTTTAACGTTTTTTGGGGGAAGGAGGTTAAGAATTTGTTGCAGTGCGTGTTTTAAGTAAAGATTGGACTCGGAAAAAATGCGACACTTTGTTTTGGGTGTAACTTTTTATAGCGTAAGTAAAAATTAAAATTTTGGGTAATACTGGTGTTATGTTTATGTGTGCAAAATTTTATCGCGATCTGTCAAGTAGTTTTTAAGATGCATTCGAAACAAGAAGAGCTACGCCATCAAATCTTGGGCGCGGTGATCGATAATCCTGGTCAGTCGCACAGATGGATCGGCAAAAGGCTAGGAATCCACCATTCCACCGTGTCTCGCGTTGTGAAGATGTTCCAGGAGACAAAGTCCACCGAGCGGCGCGCTGGAAGCGGCCGAAAACCGAAAACGGAATACTCAGAGAAGGCGCGGAAGATAAGGCAGTACTTTAAGAATAACCCGAACCTTTCCACCCGAGACGTGGCCAAAAAGGTCAATTCGTCGAAGTGGTTCGTCCAACAGACCATGAAACGGGCTGGGCTACGTATTTTTAAGGTCAGGAAGGCGCCAAACCGGACTGACAAGTAAAACACGGTGGCCAAATTGCGTGCGCAGAAGCTGTACCTTGAGTGGCTGGTCAAGCCAGGCTGTCTCGTCATGGACGACGAGACATATATCAAGGCGGACACCAAACAAATCCCCGGCCTCGAGTTTTTTGTCGGTACGTCCTGCATGGAGGTTCCGGAAAAGTTCCGGAAGAGAAAGATGGACAAATTCGCGAAGAAGTACCTGTTGTGGCAAGCGATCTGCGAGTGCGGACGGCACAGCAAGCCGTTCGAAGCGAAGGGCGTTAATGTGGTCCCGAAGGAGGCGAACCCGCCAAATACACCAGAACTTCGTCCGATCGAAAAGTTTTGGGCGATAATGAAGAAGAAGTTGAAGAAAAGCGGAAAAACATTCAAAACCGATGAAGCTTTGAAGAAAAACTGGGAGAAATTGTGTAAGGAAGATGGACAAAGCCTCGCCCAAGATCTCATGAGTATTGTTAAGAGAAATGTACGAGCATTCAGCTTGGGGGAGGTAATTCAATAAATAAATTATGCCAAAACATAGTTATTTAATCCCTGAAAATTTGAGAAGTATCCGATTTAAAATGAATTTTTGGTGATCATTTGTGTGTGTCTCATTTTTTCCGAGTCCAGTCTTTATATCAAAAAGCGTGACAAGGTTTTGGAGGGGATTTTAAAATTTCTGAAAACAGTGGATAGGAATATCAATCGGATCAATAGGAAACTAGCAATGTAAAATTGACTACCTGGTTTAGAACCCCTTGGTCTCGAGTACACCTTGCAATACAATGTTGCGCCTTTGGGTACTAAAGGGTGTCCACGATGAAATTGCCACACACAAAATTGATTCGCAAAATTCGAGTTTTCATCCGATTGCCATCAAATTTTCAGGGATTGAGAAATAACTATTAAACTTCATTTTACCATTTTACTCGTACTTTATTTACAGTCCATACGCAAATTCCCGCACCTTGGCCTTAACCCCGGCCATAAGATTCTGCACAACCTGTGAATCAACCGTTTTTTGCATGTAAACCCATACTTTCTTTAGTTCCTCGACTGTCTTCACTACCTTAGGTCGTTTAAGAAGGTGCTGCTTCATAATCGCCCAGTACTTCTCGATGGGGCGGAGCTCCGGAGTGTTGGGAGGGTTGAACATTTTCGGCACGAAATTGACCTTATTGCCCGCATACCACTTCAGCACGTCTTTGGAGTAGTGGCATGAGGCCTAATCCGGCCAGAGGATTGTTGGGACGTTGTGGGTCTTCAGGAGAGGAAGCAGCCGCTTCTGGAGGCACTCTTTTATGTACACCTGTCCGTTCATCGTGTCCTGGGTCACGAAAGGTGCACTCCGCTCACGTGCAGATGGCTTGCCAAACCAGGAATTTCTTCGCAAATATGGACATCTTCTGAGTGTGGACATGCTCCGGAACGCTGAACTTATCCTTGGCCGTGAAAACAGGTTGCCGGGGATCTGTTTGAAGTCGGCCTTCACATATGTTTTGTCGTCCATGATGCAGCATTCAACTTTCTTCAGCATGTTGAGGTACAACTTCCTGGCACGGGTTTTGGCGGACTTGTTCTGCTTCTCGTCGCGATTAGGGGCCTTTTGTACCTTGAACGTTCGAAGCCCAGCCTTAGTTTTGGCCTTCTGGACAAAACTTCGGCTTAGGTGCAGCCTCTTAGCCACATCCCGAACGGAGGCGTTCGGATTTCGGTTGAAGGCCCCAACTACGCGGTTGTGATTTTTGGTGTTGTACGGAATACTTTTTCCTTCACTTCTGGGCTTCCGATCGGTGGTCAACCGTTCCTCGAACCGCTTAATCACTCGCGACACCGTGGAATTCGCGATTCCCAACGTTTTAGCGATGGAACGATGCGAGAGATTCTTGTTCTCGTGATGAATGCGCAAGATTTTATCACGCACGAGCTGTTCTTTCGACTCCATTTCCGCGAGTTTTGATCACAGGACTTTAAAACTTGCAGGATGTAAATAATGCACTATGAACTAAATCCACCCAAATTTTCATTAAATTCTACCCAACGGTTAAAAAGTTAGAGCAATTTCATAGTGTGGCAATTTCATCGTGGACACCCTTTAAAAGAGGGTCACTCACACGAACAAATTTTCTGTCAAAATAACACAGCGAATCCAAACAAAAATAAAACTTCTAGTACCGAAAAACGCAAAAAGGTATTGCAAGGTGTAAGCTGCAAGGTGTACTTAGGACCAAGGGGTTATACAACAATGAACCAATTTCAAATCGCTAGTTTCGTATTAATTGTTTCGTATTGTTTGTATAGTTTCTCCCAAGGTCGAGTTCAAATAAGTCTTCGGTAATGCGCAGAAAACATGAAATTTCTGGCTAGCATCGAAATCGAACGAAAGACCATTGATTGTAGGATAATCTCTCGTGTAGCCAATGTTCTTCAAAAAAAAAAAATCATTGGGGTTGTGTATAACAAGACCGGTTGACGTAGACTACGTTAAATCGTTTGATTAGTTTCGTCGGTTTCGTAGCGGAACATTGCAACGCAGGTACTATTCTAAGGGTTATTATAAGTTAGTGAGTAAGTATTAGGTGCGCAACTAAGTTCCCGCTGTTTAGCAATAGATGGCGCCAGTAGTAAGTGCTAGTCGAATGTTGTACATCTCAAGCGTCATAAACCAAGCTCAGACATATGGTAAACAAACCGCTTTGCCAAATCAGTGATTTTGGTTTAGTGTTATATATTTTGGTTGTTTGAAGATGTCTGATTTCGTGCCAAATAATCGTCATTTGCGGGAAGTGTTGATTTTCTTTTTTCATTCGAAGAAAACGGCGGCTGAAGCACATCGAGAGCTCCAAAAAGTTTACGGTGATGCTGCTCTGAGTGAAACAACGTGTCGTGATTGGTTTCGTCGCTTCAAAAACGGTGATATCAGTGTTGATGATCGTCCGCGTGAAGGAAGGCCAAAAAACTTCGAAGACTCTGAATTGGAGGCATTGCTCGATGAGTATCCGTGTCAAACGCAAGAAGAGCTTGGTTCAGGATTAGGAGTTTCCCGCCAAGCCGTTTCAAAGCGATTGCAAGCGTCGGGAATGATTCAAAAGCAAGGAACTTGGGTTCCTTACAATTTGAAGCCAAGAGATGTTGAGCGTTGTTTTTTCGTCTGTGAACAACTGCTCCAGCGGCAAAAAAGGAAGAGTTTTCTACATCGCATTGTGACGGGTGACGAAAAATGGATTCATTACAGTAACCCGAAACGGAAACATTCATGGGGACTGCCCGGGCATGCTTCAACATCGTTGCCTAGGCCGAATATTCACGCGGCGAAGGTTATGCTGTGTATTTGGTGGGACCAAGTTGGTGTTATTTATTATGAGCTGTTGAAACCCAACGAAACCATTACCGGGGAACGGTATCGAACTCAATTGATGCGATTGAGCCGAGCACTGCACGAAAAACGGCCACAGACGAGCACAGACACGAAAAAGTGATTCTTCAGCATGACAACGCTCGACCTCACGTTGCGAAACCCGTGAAAACCTACTTGGAAACGCTCAAATGGGAAGTCCTACCCCACCCGCCATATTCTCCTGATATTGCACCGTCCGATTATTACTTGTTCCGTTCGATGGCACATGGTCTCACTGGTCAGCAATTCCACTCATATGATGACATCTCAAAATGGCTTGATTCTTGGATAGCATCAAAAGACGAACAGTTCTATCGAAATGGTATTCACTTTATACCAGAAAGATGGGAAAAAATCGTAGCTAGTGATGGGCAATACTTTGAATAATTCGTTTGTAACCTTTGTTTTCAAAATAAAGTTCCTTTTTCACCAAAAAACAGCGAGAACTCAGTTGCGCACCTAATATTCATAACAGTACTACTTTGAATGCCCAAAGAATGTTAATTTGGAATATCATGTTTGAAAATTAAAACGTTGTCCATGATAGCGAATTTCTTGGTCCATGCTGGAACCCAACATTCTTTAAAAAATTCCAACACCAATTGATGAATATGTACAAAAATTATATTCATCTTTTATTTGTAAAATTTTAAATACTTGAGTAAATAAAATGGCAGTCGTAAAAACCTCTAGTTGATAAGAGCAAAACTACCGAAAATCAATCAAGAAACGATCGAGTTATGAGCGTCCGGTGTTTCAATTTATCGTAACGGTAGCCATTTGTAAAATTTCTTTTTGGCATGCTTGCTTTACCGTAAGCTTTCTCTCTATATGCGCTTCAGAATAATAGAGACCGTTTACATTTGCGAGCCGTGTAAGAAATGGTACACAACGCTCAGTGTATACAACGAAGAGAAAACTAAAATTGTTTTTTAGCCACCGCTGTCTGCCAATTGGTAAGAACTCGGAAGGTAATGTTTAATAATTCTAATCAAACAAACTCTCTCAAATTTGAATCATTCGTCCTGAAAAGGACGGATTTTAAATGGTCCGCATTTGAATTAAATCCTTCTTGGTCCTTTGGAGAAGCAGGTTATTTCAGTTGCACGTTGCGCCTTACCAAAACATCGGTATCAACAAGATCACACACACACAAGCACCTTATTTCGCTGCTCGTGGTTGCACCCACCGGCTGGCTACAAATACATCACACCGGCTTGAGCAACCGATTGCCTGGCACACCACTGCATAATTAATGGCTGCCTAGTAACAGTTGCCTAGCCAATGACTTGCTAGTAACAGCCTGCAGCGTAATCAGCTACCTGTCTAATGTTTGAAAATTGGAACAGGCTGTCAAGAGGGGCTCCCTTCCCTCTTGCCCACCATGCATTGTGGTAGCTAGGTAAAAGTTTATCTGCTCGATCAGATACCGCCTTCCAAACATGCCCTATGTTCAATTTCAACTACTTCTATTCAATTTCACAACCTGCCGTGCTCTTACGGACCTATCAATGCTTTCTCTTCACATCTTTGGTTCTAGCAGAAAATTGCTGTCCACTCTTAGAGGTGCATATTGATAAGAATGATATTTCCAATTTTCAAACATTACACAGAAAAAAAATCTGAATTGTCATTGTGATGTAAATATCAGAGCATGTGATATTGTATTACATTCCACATGAGGCAGCTACTTGCATGACACAATTTCAAAAAAGACGAGCTTTTGCATTCAACATTATCGACTATGTATCGAATGTCCCAGAACTTTACACGATTTATAATCTAAATGTGAATGTTTTGTGACGCTCCATTTATGTGCATAATATTGAACAGAAATTCACGCTACTTTTTCGAGCTGTGTGTGCATAATATTGAACAGAAATTCACGCTACTTTTTCAAGCTTTGTATAATTAATTACGTGCTTCGTGCAACAACAAACAACATGATTAGTTTAAATGTATTTGAAATACCTGTCTAATGTTTGCTCGCCAGTGCACCTTCTATGGTACTTGCCGCCGCCAGCTGCCAAAACCATATTGACGCTTTGCCGCTCTGCACTCCTGAAGGAAGACAGTGAACCCTGCAGAGTACATGCCATCACCACCTTCCAATCAATACTGGCTCGTTGATCCACACAGCTCCAATACTGCAACACGAATGAGAAAATTTGCGAAGGTGACCCGTTTTATATCGTTCACTGATGCATATGAGACCTCCCCTGCTTACATTTGAAATCTGTGGTAGTAAGATACTGTGCATTTAGTAAATTTAGCCTGCAAAATAAAATTAGAAGACATCACCTCTTATTTTTGTGATTTTTAATAGTTTAAAATAGTAAACAGATCATGTTTGATAGTTAAATTAGTACGCGGGAAAATTTCCAACCGATTGATGTAAATATCTTGAAAATGTATCGAGCAGTTATTAAGTTATAAGCGTTTAATTTGTAACGATATTTTAACACAATTTTTTAAGTGATTGATTTAGTTTGGGATCGTTGAGCTAGTAATTTCTGAGCCAAAATAAAATAAATATTTTTTTTTTCTCGACCATCTTTCAAAACTGTCTTAAAATCTCACAGAAAAAAATAATGAATTTAAAAAAAAAATTCCCCTCGTTTACTTTCAAGCCAAAGCAAGCGTAAACAACGTTACTGTTTGCAATTTTTCATACAGCATACAATATTTTTTGCAATATTCAATACAACAGACCTGTTCCCAGCGATACCTGGCCTACATTTACATGAAATATCCTATTAATTTATACCTAATCTAGCATTCCCTCTATGTGCATTAGATAACACAGAAAATTAAATGTTTCTTTCTATCTGTGCTGTTATCACCCAAGTCAAATCTGTAGCGATAATTTCGAAACATTTTCATGCAAAATATGGCCAAAGTTTGTCTGAAACAGTCGAATTAAATCAGTTGGCCGTATTTTGATACCCCAAGACAACCCGAACCAACTTTGGAACCACTTCGACCATACACCTTTGAGAACCGAAATCTTAAACTAGAAGATTTTTTCGGTACATTGAGGTATTTTTCAACTTTTAAACGTTGAAAATTTATGTTGACCTATTAAAGGACTGTTCATTAACTCGAAGAAAAAGATAGAATTTCCGTAATCATCACGATATCGTAGGGTAATTCTATTAGTCTTCATGCGCCATGCGTGCAATCGTTTTTAAATGTTTGTAGGCTATACTCAAATTCGAGTTGCAATCAACGGTCGTGTAATTTTCAGCAGTTGCTTGTGTCTAATTACAGGCGATTCAAAATGTAAGTTTGAGTCAGCAGTGCTCATGCTTTTCGCAAGGAAATCTTAACATTTGTTGAAGGTGTGAAATATTCCCTTCAAATTTCCAGACGAGGTGAATGCCGTTTGCATGCAGAAACCTTGGACGGATTCAAACGTCTTCTTGAGTATCTTACTCAGAAGAACCACAATTTCTTCACTTATGACACCAAAGCTGAGCGTCTTTTCAAGGTTGTCTTGAAAGGACTGCCCAGTGGTGAATCTCTCGATGAAATAAAAAACGAGTTAATAAAATTACTTGGAATTAGCCCAGTCCAAGTAATTAAGATGAAAATGAAATCCCGGCCTGGCGATGCTCGCAAAGGGAATTCAAACGATTTCTACTTAGTTCACTTCAAGTCAAGTGAACTTAATAACCTTAAGGCTTTAGAAAAAGCAAGCCTTTTGCTCCATGTCCGTGTGAAGTGGGAACATTTCAGGAAGACTGGAGCCAATTTCCAAAGCCTCACCCAATGCCGTAAGTGCCAGGGATGGGGTCACGGAACAAAGCATTGCCATATGGTTGGTAAATGCATGAATTGTGGTGATTCCTCACACACTAAGGACGACTGTCCTGTGAAGGAAGATCCTCAAAAATTCAAATGTTCAAATTGTGGTGAAAACCATAAATCAAATTTTTGGGAGTGCAAGACTCGCAAAGCAATTTTGCAGTCGCGCACTAAGCGCCAGGTAGGAAACGAAAAACGTTCCCGACCAGCTACTACCCATTCTGCAGCTGTTAACAACGATCAGCAAAGAACAAATTCCTACCAAACCGTCGGTAGAAACAGCGGACAGGTTTTTCCATCCGCAACTGTAACTTCAAACGCTCAACGAGGAGTAAATACTATTTCGATACCTGCTGGTACCAACAGGGTTCAATCTTCAAACCCTACATTCTTACCCAACCGTGTTGTTAACAATGTTCAACATGTAAATGGACCTACCTACGCTGCCGTTGCAGCGGGTAGAAACCAAAACCAAAATTCCCACGGGACTTCTGATGAATTTGATTTAGGTAACATATCCGCTCCTAAATTAGAATTTTTACAGCAATCGTTAATCGATATGATAACCGATATGCTAAAAACTAATTCCATGTTTGAAGCTATCCAAACTGGTATTAAATTTGCCAATAATATTGTCATGACATTGAAGTTCAGTAATGGATTTTAAGTCATTAAATATTTTGAATTGGAATGCTCGATCCATCAGAGATAACGAGGATGAGCTATTTAATTTTTTAAGAGTTCATAACGTGCATATTGCTGTTATAACTGAGACTTATCTCAAACCTGCCCATAAGGTCAAAAGAGATCCAAATTATTTTGTCTACCGAAATGATCGCATTAATGGAGCTGGTGGTGGCGTTGCCATCATTGTCCATAGGCGTATCAAACATCACATTCTTTCTTCATTTGAAACCAAAGTTTTTGAAACTTTGGGGGTTTCAGTTGAAACAAAATTTGGCCAATTTACTTTTATAGCTGCCTATTTGCCTTTCCAATGCACTGGTCAGCAAAAGAACTGGCTCAAGGGTGACCTCCAGAAACTTACCCGTCATAGGTCTAAATTCTTTGTTATTGGTGATTTCAATGCAAAACACCGCTCATGGAATAATTCGCAAAGCAATGCCAATGGTAATATACTTTTTGATCATTGTTCTGCAGGCTACACTATTCAATACCCAAACAGTCCAACTTGCTTTTCTTCAGCCAGAAATCCCTCAACTATTGATTTGGTCCTAACTGATTCATGTCAACTTTGTAGTCAATTGATTACCCATGCTGACTTTGGTTCTGATCACCTTCCAGTTACATTTGAAATATCTCAAGAAATCATTTCTAATTCCATCAGTTCTACTTTCAACTACCATAGAGCTAATTGGGATCAATATCGAACATTTATGGAATACAACTTTGATCCTAATGTTCCATTGCAAACAAAAAATGAAATTAATAATGCTCTTGAATCTCTGGCTTTCTCAATAAATAGAGCAAGAGCTGCTTCAGTGCCAAAATGCGAGGTTAAATTCGATTCAGTTATAATTGATGACGATCTTCAGCTCTTGATTCGTCTGAAAAATGTACGTAGGCGTCAATATCAAAGAACACGTGATCCCGCTATGAAAGTCATATGGCGAGATTTACAAAAACAAATTAA